>JBBDGP010002440.1:0-600000 GCA_037952835.1 Lithobates septentrionalis
ACTAAACTAAGGGAATATTTCCATGCAAAGTGAACAGCCTGTTGTCAATAGTAGGAATTGTCTGCATCCCAGATGCAAGGAAGCTGCTTCAAATGCACCGCACTCCTAAGCCAAGAAAGACAAGCCCAAAAACTAGCAAAATGCACGGCAAACGCAGCGCAAAACGCATTGAAGCACGTGTAAAGGGAATAGCCAGTCAAAAATGTGCAGTTTCTGGTGTGAATGGGCCCTTAAAATAATACAATTAGGACTCTTAAGGCTGGAGATCTTCTGTGTGGTCACTTTTCATACTCCAGCGTCCACTTTACTGTATCTGCGCCTGATTTCTTCAATTCAACGCCTACTATTTTTTTATTAGCTCTCTCACATCTAATGCTAGACTCATTAAGCATCTATTTCATCAGATCTCTCATACCTATCTAATACTATAGGCTCATTAAGCAATGGGAATATTTAGGCTGGAGATCCTCCGACAATCCTCTCTCACTCCAGTGCCCAGCGCCTGATTTACTATATTGGCGCCTACTTCATCTGTAACGGCGATTGCATGATTAGAGCCCCCATTGTGTGACCCCCGGGGACATTGAAGTGAGGGAATTTGTCGCAGGAAATCCTCAGACACCCCATCACCATCTGCCGACAATTCAGACGCGTGCAGAGCACGAGCCTCCTGTATCTCATTATCAACTACGGGGAGGAGACATCGGTTGTCTGAGCCATTCAATAATAAAATATATATGATAATACAACATATATTGATAAAATATATGATAATAAATATGTGATAATACAATATATCGTAATAAAAATATGATAATAAAATATATCATAATACAATATATCATAATAAAATGTATCATAATAAATATATCATATCAAAATGTATCATAATACAATATATAATAATAAAATGTATCATACTAAAATATATGATAATAAAATATATCATATTACAATATATCATAACACATATATCATAATAAAATGTATCATAATAATATATCATAACAAAATGTATCATAATACAATATATCATAATAAAATGTATCATAATAAAAGATATGATAATAAAATATATCATATTACAATATATCATAACACAGTATATGATAATAAAATGCATCATAATAAATATATCATAACAAAATGTATCATGATAAAATACTTGTATTCATTACAATATTATTGTAATAAACTTGCCATTCCTCATAGCTCATATAGGCATACCCTGATGATAACTGATAAATAATAATCTGGAAACTCCAGATGTGTGCCTGCTGATATATTGCTCCTTATGAATACTGTCAAGTGCAATATTCAGTGAGCAATGATTACATAAAACAGTGTGCATCCAATAGTCACCACCAGTCATGTTCCTTCTTTAGGTTGTCTTTAGGTTGTCCTGTGCTGGTAGAATCGCTCTGGACAACAAAGAAACACCTATGCACAATGATGGATTTTGGGGAAGGGGGGGGGGGGGGGTCATCTTGTAGGGTATGATACATAAAATGCTAACCATGCGCTGTATTATTAGATTCTTCTTTAAAAAGTTGGGGAAAAGTAGAATTACCAGGAATAAGACAATTAAAAGTTGATGTAGCAAGGTAGATTTGGAATCAGATTGGTGATATTGTGAATTATAGGAATACATCATTCCATAGAATTGTATTGGGGTCCAGCCAGGAATCATTTCAGCACCCAGCAGCTGTGGACAGCTTATTTTCTATACCCCATAGAGCTCAATGGATGGAGGACGGGCAGAATCCCTCATCCACAACCTGCAAATGGGAAGATTGGATGAAGCTCTGCCTGGTGTACTTTAGGAAATCAGCTAAAAAATATTTAAATGCTGCAGCGAACCCATTGAGTCCTCCTGCATAGGTAAAGTAATTGCTGAAAAGATCCATAAACAGATGCACCTACACCATAATAAGCTCTAGAAAATAAAATATACTTTTATTATATAAATGGTGTGCCTGGTTGTGTCTGATCAATGAAAACATACATATTTCAAGCATTTGAATGACATAACTCCATACTTTTATATGCATCCCGATTGTGTGAATAGGGAGTTCACCTGGTCCTTTGTTACTAGTGGAACTGTAATATGATTTCCAGTCACATATGGTATTCAGACGCCAGATACTCCAGGGAATAAAGGGGTTAATACCACACCCAGATAAAGACATGCACCAAACCTGTTGTATACAAGCCTCCAAATTGGGGAGGGGTTGAGCGGGCTATGTGGAGGGGGCAGGGCCACAAGGGGTGGGTATCACTATAGAGAAAAGTGACGCTATGACGTCACACTTGCCCCATCTGCCCCTATGGCTATAGATTAAACAGACGCCATGGCGTCGCAACTGCCCCATCTGCCCCTTCTTGCAGAATGTGCCACTTACAATACACTAAGCCATACCATACATGCAGCTGCCCAAAGCATAGCCCCAGGCACAGGTTTTCAATATTAGAAAATCTCAAACTAGCTTGAGAGGCAGGCTTTGTCTTCAGTATGAGAGCATGGATTTTATCTCCTATAACTGCTTACAGATACTATAGATAATAGACTCAGAGAGTATTAACATCTATATTGTTAGCACATTTGCCATAAAAAGAGATGGAAAATATTTTATTGGCAATGTTAGTAAACTTTTTTTTTAATGTTAATAAACTGAAAAGTAACCCAAATAATAACCCCACAGGATGTATAAATATAAAAATCAAGTTTACACGTGTGAATATATCATAATTGGAGGCAGCTGAGATACATTTCTAAACTTACATCTATAAAATGGATTCAAGGTTTTTTTTTTTTTTTTACATGATAGAACATTAACCGCTCATTGCACACAAAAAGGAAGTGTGAACTGGATATGATGTTGATTTGGAGCGATTTGTCATTTTCTCTTTCTCTCTTTGTATACAGTGGGGTTGATTTATTAAAACTTGAAAGTGCAAAATCTGGTGCAGCTCTGCATTATAGCCAATCAGCTTTTAACTTCAGCTTGTTCATATAAGCTTTGTCGAAAAAAACAAACAAAAAAAAAACTGGAAACTGATTGGTTTCTATGCAGAACTGCACCAGATTTCGCACTCTCCAGTTTTAGTAAAGCAACCCCAATATCTCTATCCTCTCTCTAATTCTCCCCCTGTCTTTATTCTTCAGTCTTCCATGGAATGTCAGGGGGGCTCTGCTTCCAGGAACTATTATTTGCGTCCTGCCTCTTTTAATCAATTTCTCCCTCTATCTGACATGCTATGGCAGGTGGCTATGCTTTCAAGAGGTAATATTCCCATCCTCTCTCTTTGTACATCTCCATCCTTTCTCTAATTCTCTCCCTGTCCCCCTTTGCTCCCTCTCTCCCTTCTTCTTCTTCTCTTTCTTTTTCTCACATTCTCCCCCTTTCGTTCTCTTTCTCTTGCTACCTCTTTCTATTTCTATCCCTTATTTTTTTTCTCTCTCTCTCTTTACCCCCCCCCCTTTTTCTCTTTCTATCCTTTCTTTCTCTCTTTGGCTTTTTTTTATCTCTCTTTTCCTCTCTTTTTTCTCTTTATCTCTCTCTCTCAATCTCTCTCCCTTTCTTTCTCATTTTCTCTCCACCGCTTCTTTCTTTCTTTCTTTCTTTCTTTCTTTCTTTCTTTCTTTCTTTCTTTCTTTTCCCACTATCTATCTTTCTTTCCCTCTATCTTTCTTTTGTTCCTCTTATATGTTTCCCTCTCTTCTCATCTCCCTTTCTTATTCTTCTTTCACAGATATCCCTTCTTTTTACAATAATCTTATTTTCTCTCTCTGGTTCCATCTCTCCCTCCCTCCTTCTTTTTTCTCTCCACTGTTTTGTATCTACCTCTCTCTATTTCTCTCTCTTTCTTTCTCTCTTTTTCTCTCTCCCACTGTCTCTACCTCTGTCTCGCTTTCTATTCACCTGTCTCTCTTTCTCTCCCTCTTTCTATTCCCCAATCTCTCTTTTTCTCCTCTCTCTCTCCCTTTCCCCCCCCCCCCCTCTCTCTCTCTCTCTCTCTCTCTCCCCCCCCCCCCCTCTCTCTCTCTCTCTCTCTCTCTCTCTCTCTCTCTCTCTTCTTCTTCTCCCTCCCTCTCTCCTTTCTTTTCTCTCTCTCTCTCTCTCTCTCTCTCTCTCTCTCTCCTCTCTCTCTCTCTCTCTCTCTCTCTCTCTTCTCTTTTTGTCTCTTCCTTCCTTTCTTTCATTACCTCTATCTTGCATGGTATAGCAGAGGCTATTGCTTCCACGAGGTAACATTTTCATCCTGTCTCTTTTGCTCCCTCTCGCTGGCATGGTATGGCAGGGTAATAATGGCAGTGTGAGGGAATGCTCGGTCAGGTCCTGGGACATGATGGGCCCCTATGGAGACATCTGCTGTGATTGGAGACGCGTGCAGCTCTCTGACAGCTCATCCCTGTTTAATATCATTGAAGGGGGTTGCTGAGTCCTCCAGACTGGACCCATCTGCTGGCCTCCTATGTGACAATGCTAGTGGAGGGCATGCAAACTGTAATAATAGGGGCTATACTGGGCTCAGAGGTCAGCCATGAGCAGATCACCAGGCATTTGCCAAAATAAAGACACCCTACAATATTGTTATACATCTGATTAATTATCAGGGATGACAATCTATAGTGCTTTATCTTAATGCCTATTATAAATTGCAGAAATTGGATTGACTGGGGTTGACTTACTAAAGATAAATATGTTGTTTACGATTCGAGGGAAGTTGCGCTTTGCAAGGATAATGAACAGCCTATTTGCCTTTAGTAAATCAGCCCCATTGTGTTTACCTGCAGGGCGTACATGTTAATTATTAAAGCTTCCAGATGAAACTTCCTGGCCATACGTGATACATACAAGTCTGCATGAAACACATCTGGAATGACATAATAGTCTGGGGTAGTATAAAAAGAGACGTCCTGTGTTCATATGATGACTACATACACCTGTCTGCGGCTTTTTGGCAGACCAAATTGTATGACCAATCTGAAGATGTGCGAGGAGAATAGAATTTTCGCCCTGCATTGGCCATGTGATAATAACCTTTATAGTACATACAGCAGAGAGAGGACTGGAACATTGCAGGTGTTTCAGAGAGTCTATTCACCTGTACAGGTGAAGTCTGGAGGTGACAAGGAAGACAACGATCAGTTTTTATAAGGCAGAAAGAAGATCACAGGAACTTTAAATCAGTGTGGGGACCACAAGTGGGGGGCAGACAGGGGGAGAGAGAGAGAGAGAAAGAGAGAGAGAGAGGGAGAGGGGAGAGAGGGAGATGGGGAGAAATAGAAAGGGAGAGAGAGGGAAGGAAGAGAGATGTGGAGAGGGTGAGAGAGAGAGAAGAGGGGAGAGAGGTATAGAGAGAGAGAGAGAGAGAGAGAGAGAGAGAGAGAGAGAGAGAGAGAGAGAGAGAGAGAGAGAGAGAGAGAGAGAGAGAGAGAGAGAGAGAGGAGATGGAGAGGAAAGGAGAGAGAGAGAGAGATGGGGGAGAGAAAGAGAGAGAGAGAGGGTGAGAGAGAGATGGGGGGAGAGAGAGAGAGAGAGAGAGAGAGAGAGAGAGAGAGAGAGAGAGAGAGAGAGAGAGAGAGAGAGAGAGAGAGAGAGGAGATCCTGCTAGTTATAGCAAAATGTTAATCTGTTTTCTAGATTTATATTCCTTAGATCCATGGATGGATAGATAGATAGATAGATAGATAGATAGATAGATAGATAGATAGATAGATAGATAGATAGATAGATAGAACTTGAATAGATAGGAATATAAGAGGACATGAATATAGAGATAGATATGTGGATAAATAAATAGATACATTGGATAGATGATAAATAAATAATTCCATTGGATAGATGGATAAATTAATAGATACATTGGATAGATGATAAATTAATAGATACATTGGATAGATGGATAAATTAATAGATACATTGGATAGATGGGCAGAAGACAAATCTAAAGACTGAGCGAGTCGCGAGAGAGAGAAATGGAAGCATAAGATGATTTGGAATAGAGGGAATAGTCATAGATCAATGGATAAAGATAGACGGATAGAGAGATACATAGATGAATTGAAGGAGAGAGAAGAGATATGTGAATAGAAATAGACGGAGAGATACATAAGTGCAAATGGAGATAGATAGAGACATACTTCTATATATGAATAGATACCTATAGATAAGCTAATAGAAGAATACATAAACGGATGGAGGGAGTTATGGATGAATAGAGGAATACAATTATTAATAATACAGACTCTGTGAAGTACATCATGTACAGTCCAGATCCCCAGAATGAAGCTTCCGTATAGAACATGGAAATTTTAGGATTAACCCCCCCCCCCCCCCCCCCCATCACACTTATCGCACACAGAGATCACATAGAAATCATTCGGTAACATTTCATACAATAAATTGCTGCCAGATGAGACTTTCGTTGCCTTCAATGAATATGTAAAATGTACATTTGTTCTCTCCTGTTGTGTTCCAAATAAATATGAAAATATAAATAGTATGACTACCTACCTGTCCCGGGGTGTCCGGTCTGTAGTTGCTGGGAAGGAGATCGGAGAGGATATGAGGCTGAGTTGGGTGAGGATGGGAAGGATGGGATGGGATGGAAGATGGGGGGGAGGGGTGCTCCCATCTGTCCCTGACGCGTGCAGCTCTCGTGCTGCCAATTATCCGCTGACAGTGATCACCGTCTGCCGGTTATTACTCATCTCCGGACAATGATCCCTCATTATGCAGAAAACACCGGCAGCCTGCCCTTCCGAGAGCCCAGAACAATCAGAGGGAATCTGTGCTTTTTAGCTGCTACTACAACTCTCAGCATGCTCTAGTATTACATTTTATATCTATAGAATGTACAGAACAGACATGACAAGCAACTCTATATGTGTATCTCTCTCTTTTTTCCCTTTTATCTTTTTATCTATTGATCTCTCGTTCTCTTATAAAACTACGATCTTTATAGTTTGCTATCTGCCAAAATCTGTGCAATTGCTATTTTATCCATCCAGCTAAATAGTTTCCTATTATTCCATCTCTCCATCTATCTCCATCCATTTATCTCTTTCGCTCTCCTTTTATCTATTTATGTTTATCTTTATTTAGGTATTTCTCTTAAACTCTGTAACTCTAATGACTCTCAATCCCTTCAATCGTTATTCCTCCATCCATTGTAGTTCTTTCTCTCTCTCTCAGTATACAGAACACATTTCTGAAAAAGTGAAATCTAATATAAAAGAGTATTCAGTTATTTTTGTCATAAGTGTTTTCCCTACATCTCTCTCTCTCTCTCTCTCTCTCTCTCTCTCTCTCTCTCTCTCTCTCTCTCTCTCTCTTTCCAGCTCTCCTTTTTATCACCTCCATCTTTCTGTCTCTCACCTCCCCCTTCTCTTTCTCTCAGTCCCTTCTTTCACTCTCTGTCCATCTCCCCCTTGTCCTTCATTCTACATCTTTTTCCAGTTCTCTCTTTTTTTTCCAGCTCTCTGTCTGGCTCTCAGCCACCCCCCCCCCCCTTTTCTCTTTCTTTCTGCCTACCTCTCTCTCCTTCCCTCTCTCTATCCATCTCTTTCTCTCTATCTCTTTCTCTCTCTCCATCTCTATCCATCTCTTTCTCTCTCTCCATCTCTATCCATCTCTTTCTTCCTCTCTGTATCTCCCCCCCCCCCCTTTTCTTCCTCTGTCCACCCCCCCCCCTTTCTCTCTTTCTCTGTCCTCCTCACTCCTTCTCCATTTTTTTTCCAACCCTCTCTTTCATTCTCTCTTTTTTCCATCTCTCTGTCTGTCTCTTCCCCTCTTCCTCTCCATTCCAGCACTCACTCTCTCTTGTTCTTTCTTTTTTCTTTCCGTTCTCTCTCTTACCTTTATACCTTAATGCAGAGAATGCATTAGGGTAAAAAACCTTCAGCCTCTAGAACCACTTTAATAATGGACATTCTGTATCACTGTACCACTACCTTCCTGAGCAATGAATTCAAATATCAAGGTTTGCAGACTTCTCAGTTCCCAGCTATAATTTTTGAACTACAGAACCCCTCCTATGTATGTGATAGAAATGAGGAGAGGAATGTCGGCTAGGGCGACAATGCTGATTCTCCACAGATATAGTATATAGTGTGTGAGCATGGTCACCGTATGATATGAAGTGTGTCAACAAGTGACAATATAGGAAACAGCAAGAAAAAAAATAAAACAAATGCGGTCATCACCTCTAATGCCGCGTACACACGAGCAGACTTTACGGCAGATTTTGCCCGGCGGACTTTTCGATGGACTTTATGACGGACTTTCCGAATGAACGGACTTGCCTACACACAATCCACCAAAGTCCGTCGAATTTGATGACGTACGACCGGACTAAAACAAGGAAGTTCATTGCCAGTAGCCAATAGCTGCCCTAGCGTGGCTTTTTGTCCGTTGAACTAGCATACAGACGAGCGGACTTTTCGACCGGACTCGAGTTCGACGGATAGATTTAAAACATGTTTCAAATCTAATTCCGTCCAACTTTTGAGAAAACAAAGTCCGCTGGAGCCCACACACGATCGAATTGTCCGACGAAATCCCGTCCGCCGGGCAAAGTCTGCCGTAAAGTCCGCTCCTGTGTACGCGGCATAAGGACCAGTAGAATGCAATATATGACCAGTGCTCGGACAAGGTCACCTAGAGCCCAGGGAAAACAGGCCAAACTGGGCCCCCCCTCCCATTATGTGTCAGCAAAAATCCTCCCCTCCCTCCGGCCCCTTGTTTAAATCCCCCCTCCCAGCACAAATCTCTGCCCCCATTAATCTCCCAGCACAAATTACCTGCCAAAAAAAAAAAAATCACCCCTCCTAGCACAAATGACTGAAATAAGACAATACAGCTCGCCCGTGCCTGCCCCCCCCCCCCCCCATTTGAGCTGATGGGGCCCGGGCCCAGTACAGGAGGGCTGGCTGTACTGCCTTATTGGTGGCCCTGACCAGTGCCACTATCACCACCCTTGGCTAGGCTTACCAGCTATCTTCAGTACCTCTGGACAAAGCCTGCTCTCTCTATGGCATGCCTTGGCAGTAGAGCGATAGCTTCATGTCATGGCTAGGTGCATATTTCCTAATGGTGACCAATGACCATGCAGAACATGCCTGCACAATGAGTTTCAACACAGCTGCTTACATGTCCGCTAAAAATACATGGGCCAGAGTCAGCGGCGGCCGGTCCATAAGTGGCATAGGGGCGCCGCCCCCCTAATCTCTATATGCCAGCCCCTAATCTTCAAGGGGGGGCGCCAGACACATAGATTTCTACAAGGTTTTTTTTTTTAAGCACATGATTAGAGCCTACGGCTCTAATTGGCTTCAAAAAGGTTGGGCTCTGGGCACAGAGCACTGCGCCCCCCCCAAGCCCACCCACTTGGGACATTAGCGAATCAACATTCGCTATTGTCTTCCTGCTTCTCCTCCTGGCCAATCAGGACAGGAAGTGGGTCCTAAGATCGGATTGGCTGGGAGGAAAAGCTGGGGAAGCCGGGGAAGCAGCCCACGACCTGGATGGGGTAAGTGCGGAGCTGGCAAGCGGGCGGGCGAGTGAGCTGGGGGTGGGGAGTTTGTTTGCCATCCCCATCAAAAAATGCACCAGCTGCCACTGGCCAGAGTGGCAACTCAGAAGAGCAATTGGGAGACAGGGACAGAGCATTCTGACCCCATAGTGTAGTGAAGAAGGCCCGCAAAGGCTGAAACGCGTTTACATCTTCTGTCTGTGTCTTTTATGGAGAATCAATACATTTTGAAGATTTTAAAGAGCAAGCAAGGAGATGCGGAACATCTTTTCTCATGATTGCTACTGCAGCTGTGCGATAGACATGTGCAATTCGTTTAGTTCCTAATTCGTTTTTTGACGAAATTCGCCAAATTTGTTCATTTGGAAATATTCAAAATAACGAAAACCTGTTTAACAAATTTTTCCAAAAATTCATAAACTCGTAAATCTGTAAATTCGAAAATCCGAAAATAAGAATGAAAATCCAAAGGTTCCAAAGAACAAAAATCCAAAAATTCGAAAATCCGAAATAATTAACTAATGATATTAACCATTACTAACTATTAAATTCTAGGTATTGGAATTTTCTTTCAAATTTGGCTGTTAGTGAATGTAACGAATATGAATTTATAGTTGTATAAATTATCCGAAATAATGAATGCCGCATCTAAACTAATGGAACGTAACTAATTAATAATAATAAATAATAATAAAACCTTTTTTTATTATTATTATTATTTATTATTATTAATTGGTTATGATCCATCCATTTAGATTATTTTGGATAATTTGTAACCTTGGATAAATTCGTATTCGTTACGTTCATAAACAGCAAAAATTTGGAAGGAGATTCCAATACCTATAATCTAATACAGTGGAACCTTGGATTACGAGCATAATCCGTTCCAGGTTTGCCCAGGTCCAGGATCTCATTCCCCCGCCACTTCAGGGCAAATATATATAAGCTCACGGGCACCCAGGATCCTTCTCAGATCCTAGGCAGCGATGACCACGAATAGACTTGAATTCTTATCTGTGCTAAAAGACGTGCGGCTTTTATGCCTCGCTACCTGCATGCTACTGCAGATTAATTAATCCCACTACCCTACTTTCTAGCGGCCCTGGGGAGTGACCTTTTTTGGGTTCTGCTCTCGCCCCTCCCCCCATGGGGGTTTAAGCGCGGCCTCTCGTGGGCCCTCTCATTGGATTTTTGGATGGTTTGCCTCTGTGTGGTGGTCCGGGAGTTCTAGTCGCGCAGCTTGGATCTTTGAGCAATCTCTGGGCACAGTACTTTGGAGGCTACCTCTACAGCCATTAGTGAGTTCTTGTACTCCTCTCCCCAGAAGAAGACCTCTACTGTTAATGGTCGAAACGCGTCAGTGTTTTTCAGTATGATTATATATACCTAAATCATGCTATGTTGTTCATGTACTCTTAGATTGTAAGCTCTAAGGAGCAGGGCCCTCTGATTCCTACTGTATTAAAGTGTATTGTATTTGTACTGTCTGCCCTCAAGTTGTAAAGCGCTACATAAACTGTTGGCGCTATATAAATCCTGTAGAATAATAATAATGTACCTTTACGGCTGTATCATCATGATGTATGTGCAATGGCCTCACTCACAGAGCTCATGTTTTAACATTTTTCATGCAGTTGTATGTTAATACTTTTTCAATAAAATCTATAGCGGTATACATTTTGCCAAAACAAGATGGTGCAGTTGGAAAGGCCCCAGCGAGAGCTCTGCATGGAATTTTCCCCCCACTCTGCCATTTCTTAATCCACTTCTGACTCTACATCCTAGATCCCCCCCCTTTTTTTTTTAACACTCGCCACCTTCCCCACAATGAACTATGACAATGCTGCCTCTGTGTCCACACTGCACAGCTGTGGGGGAGACGCTGAAGTTGTTCCTTTTAATTGTTGAAGGGGAGCTCTGGTGAATTTTCATGGAGTATTGGCTGTGAAAGCAATGCGTATGGGAGCCAGGGATGAGAAGAGGACGCAGGGAAGTTCCCAGGAGGTGGGGGAGGGGGAGGCTGAGGGGGGTCACACTTCACTGGGGATTTCAAATCACATCTCCTTTTACCCTTGCCCGGGAACCTTCTCTAAAGGCCTTGTGTGTCTTCTATTATCCCCTAAGTAGGTTGCCAGACGGCCAGCGTAACTGGGAACTTACTGAGACAATTGCAAAATTCTTAGAGGATGAGATGGTGTTTAAAACATCAATAAAGATAAGAAACACATACTATATTACCAGAAGTATTGGGACGCCTGCCTTTACACACACATGAAATTTAATGACATCCCAGTCTTAGTCCATAAGTTCAATATTGAGTTGGCTTTAACAGCTTCAACTGGGAAGGCCGTCCACAAGGTTTAGGAGGGTGTCTATGGGAATGTTTGACCATTCTTCCAGAAGAGCATTTGTGAGGTCAGGCACTGATGTTGGACGAGAAGGCCTGGTTCGCAGTCTCCACTCTAATGCATCCCAAAGGTGTTCTTTCAGGTATGCAATAAAAAATAAATAAAAGTAAAATAAATGTCTCGCATCTTCCACTCTAATTCATTCCAAAGTCGTTGGATCGTGTTGAGGTCAGGACTCTGTGCAGGTCAGTCAAGTTCCTCCACCCCAAACTCGCTCATCCATGTCTTTATGGACCTTGCTTTGTGCATGGGTGCGCAGTCATGTTGGAACAGGAAGAGGCCGTCCCCAAACTGTTCCCACAAAGTTGGGAGCATGAAATTGTCCAAAATGTCTTGGTATGCTGACGCCTTAAGAGTTCCCTTCACTGGAACTAAGGGGGCCAAGCCCAACCCCTGAAAAACAACCCCACACCATAATCCCCCCTCCACCCCCCACCATAATCCCCCCTCCACCAAATGATTTGGGCCAGTGCACAAAGCAAGGTCCTTAAAGACATGAATGAGTGAGTTTGGGGTGGAGTAACTTGACTGGCTTGCACAGAGTGCTGGCGTTAACCCGATAGAACACCTTTGGGATGAATTAGAACGGAGATTGCGAGCCAAACCTTCTCATCCAACAGCAGTGGCTCACCTCACCTCACAAATGCGCTTCTTTAAGAATGATCAAACATTCCCATAAACACACTCCTAAACCTTGAGGATACCCTAGGGCAGTGATGGTGAACCTTGGCACTCCAGATGTTTTGGAACTACATTTCCCATGATGCTCAACTACACTGCAGAGTACATGAGCTTCCTGAAAGGGTTAACCCACCTACAAAGGACTCTTGAAAAGGCAGGGGTGGAGCTACCACTAGGCAAACTAGGCAGTCGTCTTGGGCGCACTGACGCCTAGAGTGCAGCTATGGCGACTGGTTTCACCAGGGCTGGGGTAGGGGGGCAGAGGCAGGGGCAAACTGGGCTGAGGGACAGGGTGGCAACTGCCCCCCAGGCCACTCTAATGCCCCATAAAAAGGCAGCTACAGCCCAGCTTTACTCACAGTAATAGTGTCCTTTTCCACTTGTTCCACGGTGGCTGCTACTGCCCACTGCCTGGTTGCTAGGACTGCCTGGCATTTACCAACCCGTGACATCACTTAACGCAGGCCCCAGCATTCAGAGCTGAGGTCAGAGGAGGATGTAACTTCCTCCTCTTCCTCCTAGAGCTTATCTCCACCCACCTCTTCCAGCCTCTGCCATGGCGGCCCCTACTCAGATGGAAGGGAACTGCATTTGAGAGTCTCAGTCTACTCAGTCTGAGGTGAGGTCGAGTGCGGGGGATGGAACCACATGTCATGAGGGAGCCAAGCAGGTACAGAAAGGACGGAAGCTGAGCTGCTGCTGGAGGAGGACAGATGATACCCATGGAAGGATGGGAAGAGGAGGCCACATCCTTAGATCTCAGGGGTTCACGCTGGTCTTGCCTAGGGTCCTGGTGACAAGCTCCGGCAGCCCTAAGTTGGGTGTATAACAGATCAGAGAGAATGTAGACTTTCCACCCAAGGGACTAAGTGATGGTCTTAGTTCTCATGGTGGAAAGTAAAATTTTGGCCAAGTAGCAGGGGCGTTATAAGATAGAAGAGGTTTACTACAAGGTGTATCAGCCAGATAAGCCAAAAGATAGAAAGATAGACAGGCTCTCTCAACCATGATTAACAAGCCTGTGGTGACAGAAGGAGGAATAACCAAGGTTAAAGTTGCAGAGTCCTTGTCCCTTGCCTAAAAAGGGGAAATAAAAGAAAAATCTGCAGCAGAACATGGATGAATTCCCAAAGCTTCCTGATTGCCCTGGGGAAATGAAACATGATATTGTCATGGACCCAAAAGTTTGCGTCTGTCTTAAGCCCCACTGAATTCCAAAAGCCTGTAGACAGGAGAAGGCAGTGGAGGTTCAAAGAACGGTATAGAAAAGTCTCAAAGTGAACAGTGTAGCCCTATAGTCTTGGTTCCCAAGCCAGGTACTGCCTTCAAACTTTTGCAACAACTTCCAGAAACTGAACAAGGTGAAGTTTGACACTTACCCCATGCCCTGGGTTCATGAACTGGCCGAGAGATTGGGCCTGGATGGATTTTTAACCACCCTCAATACTAGTCAGGATATTGAAAGTTTCCCTAACAGAGGAAGGAAAAAAAAAAGATGGCCTTCATGACCACACAGGGTTTGTTTCAGTATGCTCAATCACCCTTTGGACTACAAGGAGATCCTACTACATTCTAGTGAATGATGGATAAGCCTTTTTAACACTTCGCTGTAGCCTGTACAGATGATGTAGTCATTTTAAGAACAGACCCAGAAACTCCCTTATAGTAAAGTGCAAACTGTCTTAAATTCTATTAGGAGAGAGGGCCGAACAGCTAAGCCTCCAAAAAGTGTCATAGGGTTAGAAGAGGCCCAATATCTTGGATACCATATTGGGCATGGTCTAAAAAAACCCCCAAATGACTGATGACCTTCTCCTGTCATCAAGAAACAAGTAGAACTTTCATAGGTGTTGTTGGGTACTATCGTAGGTTTATCTCAAATTTTGCCACTGTAGCTGCCCCCCTCCCAACCAACTTGACCAAAGGAAAGAACTTCACTGAGATCAAAAGGCAGTAAAAGGCTGAAGAAATGTTTCAAAGTCTGAAGCAGGCTCTGTGCAGACAGTCAACAAAGAATTTGTGGTCAAGACCAATGCCTCGAGTCTGGGACAAGTGGTAGTTGGAGAAGGGCACCCGATGGTCTATGTGAGCCACTACTTCTGACTAATAAGAGACCATGCTCTCTTAACACGGATAGCCCAGGCCAAGGAGTGCAATTTAATGATCAACCAGTGGTTCCTGGCAATCCAGGATTTTTCTTTCAAAGTGGATCACCGAACTGGTTGTAATTAAAAAACCTGCAGATGCTCTCTTGGGAGCAAACTGTTTGTGGGCAGTAGGTATTCGAACCCCAGGATTCTGACAGGGCTGGATGGTGTTTGTGACAGTCAGCCCAAGGTGGTCAAGAGCATAATCCAGGATGGAGTGTATTTCTCAACCAGACTCTTGCATTTTATCAGGCAGACTGATTGGCTTCATTCAATATGCTGCTTGGAATTTTGATATGCGCTGAACTGATGCAGGTTACAACCCACAATACACTTTTTCTAAAGTGCTTGCAATGTACAGAGTCATTTTGGTGAGGACATTTTTTTGTTGTTGTTTATATTTCTAAATAATAAAATGTAACATCACCAGCTCCCGCTATAAATAAAAGGCCAACATCCAATATTTAAGCCTGATATCAATGCAATCAGTGCAGCATTTGATATAAACCATCAATCCCACCTTTCTGTGAATCACTTCACTACAGGAAACAGAGGAGATCAGAGAGTTTGTGTGACTACTAATATTTAATGAGGTGTATGGGAGGAAGAAGCCAGGAAGGGAGCCACCCAAGCAGGTCAGGGAGAGGTGAGAGAAACGTATATGTTGGCTGCTGATCCAGAAGAAGGGCATGTCCTCAACAGGTGCCAGGTGTCTTTACTTATTAGGAAAACAGAACTAGAAGGTGGAGGCATGACAGGAGGGTGGAGGGCATTGATGAGAGAACTTGGATGTTGGAAAGTTGACAAGAAGACGTGCATCCTACAGGACATGATAGGATGATCACGTGAACTTGAAAGGAATATTATAATTCAGAGATAATGAGGTGTCAATGTAGCAACCAGTGCTGGACAATGGAGTGTTCTGAAAGGTGGTTTCAGTAGCAGTGTGCCAAGTAAAACAACACAGGAAAGATGTTTGCTATAGAAATATCTAGATAGGGTGTGCTAAATCTAATAAGAACACACTTACATTAAATGATAAATATTTTTTTAGCCCTTTAGGATGTACAGGTGACTTTTTTTCCTATTATTCTTAAATAGGCAAGGTCAGGAACACCTTAAAAAACGGAGTCCCTTATTGTTTACCAGTATAAGTATAACATTCAATCAGAAGATACAAAGGGCATATACCCAAAACAACTGGGAAAAAATGTAACAAATTGATGGATGAAACAAATAAAATGCTGGCTCACTTATATGTAATCCCAAACACTAAAATCTCATATAGGCTTTAACATGGTGATGCCATTTCAAGAGTCATTTTCAAAATTTTATTTTTCAGCTTCCATTGAAATAATACCTGGAGATTCTGCCATGCAAACCCTTGTTCAGCTACTTCTTGTTAGAGGGTCCTTATCCCTGTTTCCTAACTGAGCTTCTGCATTGTGACCCTTCCATACAGGCTTCCAATACACACTGCAAGTGTCTGATTTAGCACACAGGCCTCATGGTCCACTGTTGTCACCATCAGGAAACCTTCCCTAAGGATTGTCATGCAGTGCAGTTACAATTTAAAGTAGAATTCCAGCCCCAACCAAACTAGTCTTAAAAATTTCTCCTCTCCCCTCTCCAACTGACTAACCTTCTCCCCTCTTACCACTTAACTGACTAACCTTCTCCCCTCCTAACACCTAACTGACTAACCTTCCCCCCTCCTAACACCTAACTGACTAACCTTCTCCCCTCCTACCACCCAACTGACTAACCTTCTCCCCTCCTACCACCCAACTGACTAACCTTCTCCCCTCTTACCACCCAACTGACTAACCTTCTCCCCTCCTAACACTTAACTGACTAACCTTCTCCCCTCTAACCACCTAACTGACTAACCGTCTCCCCTCCTAACACCTAACTGACTAACCTTCCCCCCTCCTAACACCTAACTGACTAACCTTCTCCCATCTTACTGCCTAACTGACTAACCATCTCCCCTCCTAACATCTAACTGACTAACCTTCCCCCCTCCTAACACCTAACTGACTAACCTTCTCCCCTCTTACCACCCAACTGACTAAACTTCTCCCCTCTTACCACCCAACTGACTAAACTTCTCCCCTCTTACCACCCAACTGACTAAACTTCTCCCCTCTTACCACCGAACTGACTAACCTTCTCCCCTCTTACCACCTAACTGACTAAACTTCTCCCCTCCTACCACCTAACTGACTAACCTTCTCCCCTCCTTCCGCCTAACTGACTAACCTTCTCCCCTCTTACCACCCAACTGACTAACCTTCTCCACTCTTACCACCCAACTGACTAACCTTCTCCCCTCTTACCACCTAACTGACTAACCTCCCCTCCTTCCACCCAACTGACATGCCTTCTCCCCTCTTAACATCTAACTGACTAACCTGCATAAAAACATGTATATGCTTGCCTATGCTTGCCTATTTGCAGCCCACTCCCAGCCCACTCCCCTGTGTCAACCAGTAGCAGCTGCAGGGGAGAGATGGGAATGCCAACAATGGCTGGGACATGGAAGCCTTGGGGTGACGTCTCCGCCCCCAGGCATTGCCAGCTGTTGTTGAGTACTCCCTTCTCTCCCTTGCAGCCGGAGCTGGTGGACACCAAGGGTCACATGACTGGACTGAAGCGGCCTGAGAATAGGTAGGTATACACATTTTTTACACAGGTTAGTCAGCATAGATATTAGGAAGGGGGCATCTTTTAAGACTTGTTAGCATGGCCGGGACAAGGGGTGGGCAGGAGGGGCGGCTGGTCTGGGCACTGTGGTATCATGTGAGGTGGGAAGGCGCCATGAGGAGATTGGAGGGGAAGGGATTTATGTTGGAAGTGGGAATTTGAGGGGCAGCAGGCAGTAAAAAATGTTCTAGGAGGGGAAATTGTGTGTGTGTGCGTGTGTGTGTGTGTGTGGGAGAGGGGGGGGGGGGTGCTAGGAGTGGTGACTTAGGGAGATCTATGTTGGGAGGGAGTTGGGGAAAGAGGATTTGTGTTAGTAAGGGGGCTTTGTGCAAGAAGAGGTTATATGGTAGGAGGGGGAATTGTGCTAAGATGGGAAATGTTTTTAGGGGTGAAGGATTTGTGGAGGATTGGGGGGGACGACAAAGTTTGGTTCTTGGAGGGGGATTTCACCAGGGGCGGATTTTTACTGGAAGGAGGGGGGATTTATGTTTAGGGGTAATCAAGCAGGTAAGTGCCCAGGCAATATGTTCTTTATACTTGATTTGTTACTAGCTACACATTAAACTCCTAAACTACTGAGGCGCTTACAATATATTAACATAACTACCAATGAACCCATGAAAAGTACCCCTTGGGGTTGATACATTATTTTTCAGCATGGTATTTGTGGTTTGGGGCTTTAGGTGCAATTGTTTTAGCACTGAGAACTTTGAGAGCTGATAAACAGAATGAGCAAACACGAAAAAAAGTGCATCCCAATTAAATATGTAACTTATTATGACCACAAAAGTACAAAGTATCCCTTCATCGGTCAATATTCAGACCTAAATATTAATCTGACCACTAAAATTGATAATTTATCATGTAAGTATCTTAATCTTTACCATAATATAACCTCTAAACATAAAACCTAAATTTGTTTCTGTAAACAACAATATGGTCATTGATAGAAGATCAAAACTTGTGTGCACTGGAACGCATGAAACCCTAAAATTCACAAGTGATTTACCCCAATTATACATAATTTAAACTAAACCTGGCCCCCTAACCTTTAAAGACCTCACACTCTGCAAGACGGGAAAGCATGTGAGAGGGCTAGTGGAGGAGAACAGGTAAAGACTGGAGGTGAATGGATTATAGGACTATACATGCAGCCGAGCTCCAAGTAGTGTAAGTGACAATGGAAATGACATAATGGATTTAGTAGATGAGATTGAAGGAGAATAAATGAGAACCTTGAACATGTGGGAGAGGGTGAATGCAAGAAATAGTGTGAAAGAGGTGATACAGGATGCGGTGGGTGGGCAAAATTGCCTGTAAGTAGAAATATAGACGATATCTAAAGGCAAGGTCACACACCGGAATGGAGAGGAGTCAGTGTGGGGATCAGGATGAAGAGGAGTCAGTGTGGGGATCAGGGTGGAGAGGAATTAGTGGGGAGATGAGGATGGAGAGGAGTCAGTGTGGGGATCAGGATGGAGAGTGGTCATTGGGGAGATGAGGATGGAGAGGAGTTATTATGGGATCAGAATGAAGAGGAGTCAATGCAGAAATCAGGATGGAGAATGGTCATTGGGAGGACCAGGATAAAGAGTGGTCAGTGTGGGGATCAGGGTGGAGAGGAGTTAGTGGGGAGATGAGGATGGAGAGGAGTCAGTGTGGGGATCAGGATGGAGAGTGGTCATTGGGGAGATGAGGATGGAGAGGAGTTATTATGGGATCAGAATGAAGAGGAGTCAATGCAGAAATCAGGATGGAGAATGGTCATTGGGAGGACCAGGATGAAGAGTGGTCAGTGTGGGGATCAGGGTGGAGAGGAGTTAGTGGGGAGATGAGGATGGAGAGGAGTCAGTGTGGGGATCAGGAAGGAGAGTGGTCATTGGGAAGATGAGGATGGAGAGGAGTTATTATTGGATCAGGATGAAGAGGAGTCAATGCAGGAATCAGGGTGGAGAATGGTCATTGGGAGGACCAGGATGAAGATTGGTCAGTGTGGGTATCAGGGTGGAGAGGAGTTAGTGGGGAGGTGAGGATGGAGAGGAGTCAGTGTGGGAATCAGGATGGAGAGTGGTCATCAGGATGAAGAGGAGTCAATGAAGGACTCAGGATGAAGAGTGGTCATTGTGAGGATCAGGATGAAGAGGAGTCAGTGCGGAGATCAGGGTGGAGAGGAGTTAGTGGGGTGATCAGGACAGAGAGGAGTTTGTGCCAGGATCAGAATGAAGAGTGGTCAGTGAGGTGATAAGGATGAAGAAGCATCAGTGCAAGGATTGGAATGGAGAGGAGTCAGTCCGGAGATCAAGGTGGAAAGGAGTTAGCGGGGTGATCAGGCTGAAGAGGAGTTGGTGCAGGGATCATGATGATGAGTGGTTAATGGTATGACAAGGATGAAGAGGTGTCAATGTAAGGATTGGGAGGGAGAGGAGTCAGTGTAGGGAACAGGATTTGAGAAGTTAGTGCAAGGATCATTCATGATGAAGTGGAGTCAGTGTGGGGATCAGAGTGGAGAGGAATTAATAGGGTGATAAGGATGGAGAGCTATCAATGCGGGGATCATGGGTGGAGAGGAGTCAGTACAGGGTTCAGAAGGAGAGCAGTCAGTGCATGAATTAGGATGGAAATCAGTCAGTGTGGGGTTTAGGATGAGGAAAAGCCTGTGCAAGGATCAGGACTGAAAGCAGTCAGTGTGGGGTTAGCATAGAGAGGAGTCAGTGCAAGAATCAGGATGGCAGGGGGACAGTGAAGAGATCAGCACAGGGATAAGGATGGTGAGGAGACACTGAAAGAATCAGGACGGTTAGGGGGCAATGCAAGCATTGGGATGTAAGGTAGTCAGTGCAGGCTTCAGGATAGAAGGGAGACATTGCAAGTGTAAGGATGGCACAGAGTCTGTCCAGGGATCAGGATGAAGAGGAGTCACTGGGGGGATCATGATAAACGGGAGTTTGTACAAAGATAAAGTTGGAGAGGAGACAAAGAAAGTATGGGGATTAGGGTT
Source organism: Lithobates septentrionalis (assembly GCA_037952835.1). NCBI lineage: Eukaryota > Metazoa > Chordata > Amphibia > Anura > Ranidae > Lithobates > Lithobates septentrionalis. The sequence continues at coordinate 20,481 of JBBDGP010002440.1, forward strand.
GTGAGGGAACAAGACATCAGGATGGAGAGGAGTCAGTGTGAAAAAAACAGGATGGAAAGGAGTCAATGCAAGGATCAGGATGCGGAGGAGTCAGTGCAAGGAACAGGATGGCAGAGAGACAATGCCTAAATAAGGAGGGTGAAGAAACAATGAATGAATCAGGATGGTTAGGAGGCAATGAAAGCATCAGGATGGATGGTAGTCAGTGCAGGCTTCAGGACAGAAAGGAGTCATGCAGTGCAAGAGTCAGGATAAAATAGAGTCTGTGCTAGGATCAGAATGGAGCGGAGAGAGGGGACAGGAAGATTTTAGGGATAAGGATGGTGAGAGAACAAAGAAAGGACCAGGATGGAGAGGAGTAAATGTGCAAAACAGGGTGGAAGGCAATCAGTTGGGGTCAGAACGGAGGGGTATTGGTACAAGCATTAGGATGGAGAAGAGTCAATTATTGCAGATCAGGATAGAGGGAATGCACTGCATTGTTCAGGTTGGAAAGCAGACAGTGTGGGGATCAGGATGGAGATGACTGAGTTCAGGGATCAAAATAGGGAGCACTAAGTATGGAAGCATGGATACAAAAAAGAAGAGCACTCAGGGGATCAAAATGGAGGGTAGTTAGTGTAAGCATCAGGCCGGAGAGCCCTTAATGAGGATGTAGAGCACTCAGTGAGGGGATCAGGCTAGAGATCCTTCTGTGAGGATAGAAAAGGTTTAGTGAGGATGGATCACACCCAGTACAGAGATGAGAATAGAGAGAGAGCAGTCAATGAGGGCCGGGGATCAGGATAGAGATAAAGGAACACTCTATCCTCACCAAGGATCCCTTGGTGAGGATAGAGAACACTCAGTAAAGGAGAGAAGCACTCGGTGAGGCAAGAGATCCCTCAGTGAGGATGGAAAACACTAAGTACAGAGAAGAGGATGGATGAAGAGCACTGAGTGACAAAAAAGAGCACTGAGTGACAACAAAGAGCACTGAGTGAAGATAGAGATCCCTCAGTGAGGAGGGAGATTTCTCAGTGACGATGGAGATTTCTCAGTGAGGATGGAGATTTCTCAGTGAGGAGAGAGATTTCTCAGTGACGATGGAGATTTCTCAGTGAGGAGGGAGATTTCTCAGTGAGGAGGGAGATTTCTCAGTGAGGAGGGAGATTTCTCAGTGAGGATGGAGATTTCTCAGTGACGATGGAGATTTCTCAGTGACGATGGAGATTTCTCAGTGACGATGGAGATTTCTCAGTGAGGAGGGAGATTTCTTGGTGAGGATGGAGATTTCTCAGTGAGGATGGTGATTTCTCAGTGAGGATGGAGATTTCTCAGTGAGGAGGGAGATTTCTCAGTGAGGAGGGAGATTTCTCGGTGAGGATGGAGATTTCTCAGTGAGGATGGAGATTTCTCAGTGAGGATGGAGATTTCTCAGTGAGGAGGGAGATTTCTCAGTGAGGAGGGAGATTTCTCGGTGAGGATGGAGATTTCTCAGTGAGGAGGGAGATTTCTCAGTGACGATGGAGATTTCTCAGTGACGATGGAGATTTCTCAGTGAGGAGAGAGATTTCTCGGTGAGGAGGGAGATTTCTCAGTGACGATGGAGATTTCTCAGTGACGATGGAGATTTCTCAGTGAGGAGGGAGATTTCTCAGTGAGGAGAGAGATTTCTTAGTGACGATGGAGATTTCTCAGTGAGGAGGGAGATTTCTCAGTGACGATGGAGATTTCTCAGTGAGGATGGAGATTTCTCAGTGAGGAGGGAGATTTCTCAGTGACGATGGAGATTTCTCAGTGAGGATGGAGATTTCTCAGTGAGGAGGGAGATTTCTCAGTGACGATGGAGATTTCTCAGTGAGGATGGAGATTTCTCAGTGAGGAGGGAGATTTCTCAGTGACGATGGAGATTTCTCAGTGACGATGGAGATTTCTCAGTGAGGAGGGAGATTTCTCAGTGAGGAGAGAGATTTCTTAGTGACGATGGAGATTTCTCAGTGAGGAGGGAGATTTCTCAGTGACGATGGAGATTTCTCAGTGAGGATGGAGATTTCTCAGTGAGGAGGGAGATTTCTCAGTGACGATGGAGATTTCTCAGTGACGATGGAGATTTCTCAGTGAGGAGGGAGATTTCTCAGTGACGATGGAGATTTCTCAGTGACGATGGAGATTTCTCAGTGAGGAGAGAGATTTCTCAGTGACGATGGGGATTTCTCAGTGAGGAGAGAGATTTCTCAGTGAGGAGGGAGATTTCTCAGTGACGATGGAGATTTCTCAGTGAGGAGGGAGATTTCTCGGTGAGGATGGAGATTTCTCAGTGACGATGGAGATTTCTCAGTGAGGAGGGAGATTTCTCAGTGACGATGGAGATTTCTCCGTGACGATGGAGATTTCTTAGTGAGGAGGGAGATTTCTCAGTGAGGAGGGAGATTTCTCCGTGACGATGGAGATTTCTCAGTGAGGAGGGAGATTTCTCCGTGACGATGGAGATTTCTCAGTGAGGAGGGAGATTTCTCAGTGAGGAGAGAGATTTCTCAGTGAGGAGGGAGATTTCTCAGTGAGGAGAGAGATTTCTCAGTGAGGAGGGAGATTTCTCAGTGAGGAGGAAGATTTCTCAGTGAGGAGGGAGATTTCTCAGTGAGGAGGGAGATTTCTCAGTGAGGAGGGAGATTTCTCGGTGAGGATGGAGATTTCTCAGTGACGATGGAGATTTCTCAGTGAGGAGGGAGATTTCTCGGTGAGGATGGAGATTTCTCAGTGACGATGGAGATTTCTCAGTGAGGAGGGAGATTTCTCAGTGAGGAGGGAGATTTCTCAGTGAGGAGGGAGATTTCTCAGTAAGGACCATAAGCACTCATGGAGGATAGAGAACACTCTGTGAAGATTACTAGCACTCAGGGAGGCAGGAGATTTCACAGTGAGAATGGAGAGCTCTCGGTGAGGGGATCAGGATAGGATCCCTCAGTGAGGATGAAGAAGAGGATGGACAGCACTCAGATCCCTCAGAGAAGGTGGAGAGCACTCAATAGATCAAGAGGAATGAGATCCCTCAGATAGGATAAAAAGCACCCAGTGACGGGATCAGGATAGAGATTCCTCAGTGAGGATGGAGAGCTCTCAATTACGATGAAGAGCAATTACTGAGGATGGGAAGCATTCATTACAGAGATGAGGATAGAGACCCCTCAGTGAGAACTAAGAGCACTGAGTAGAAGTAGAGATCTCTCAGTAAGAATTAGGCGCACTCATGGAGGATGGAGAGCACTTGGTGAAGATCAATAGCACTGAGTGAGGCAGGAGATCACACAGTGAGGATGGAGAGCACTCAGCACAGGGAATATGGTGATCACTCAGTACAGGGAAGAGGATAGAGAGCACTTAATAGATCAATAGCACTCAGCGAGAAGTAGATCCCTCAGATAAGATGGCGCACACTCAGTAATGGTATTAGGATAGGGATCCCTCAGTGAGGATAGAGAGCATTCACTGAGGATGGAGGACACTCAGTATAGAGATGAGGATTAGACCTTGAGGATGGAGAATAGTCAGTATAGAGATGAGGATTGAGAGCACTGAGGATGGAAAATAGTAAAGGGACCAGGATAGAGATTTCCCTGTGAAGATGGAGATCCCCCAGTGAGGGTGGACAGTACAGGAATGGGTTCAGAAGGAAGTGCAACTAGTGAGGAGACCAGGATGGAGAACATTTAGTGCAAAGAACAGAATGGAGAGCACTCCATGAGGATGGGGATCAGGATAGAGTGTAATTTATTGAGGATGGAGACCACTCAGTGAGAATGGAAAGCATTTAGTGAGAATGGAGAGCACTCAGTGAGAATGGAGAGTACAGGAATGGGGCCAAAAGGAACAGAAGCTAGTGATATCAAGATGGAGAGCATTTAGTGCAAGGAACAGAATGGAGAACACTCCATCCTCACTTCTGAGGATGGAGAGCAGGTACTGAGTATGGAGGACACTCAGGACAGACATAAGAATGGAGAGCACTCAATGAAGATGAAGAGCATGAAGAATAGTCAGTGAAGGGATCAGGCCAGAGATCCTCAGTGAGGATGGACAGTACAGGAATAGGATCAGAAGGAAGAGCAACTAGTGGGGAGATCAGGATGGAGAGCATTTAGTGCAAGGATCAGAATGGAGAGCAATCAGTGAGGATGGAGAGCACTCAATGAAGATGGAATGCCCACAGTTAGAACGGAGAATAGTCAGTGAAGGGATCAGGCTAGAGATGTCTCAGTGAGGATAAGGAGCACTCAGTGAGGAAGGACAGTACAGGAATGGGATCAGAAGGAGAGCAACTAGTGCAAAGATCAGGATGGAGAGCATTTAGTGCAAGGATCCAAATGGAGAGTACTCAGTAAGAATGGAGAGCATTTAATGAAAATGAAGAATAGTCAGTGAAGGGTTCATGCTAGAGACCTCTCAATGAGGATAGGGAGCACTCAGTGAGGATAGACAGTAATGGGACCAGTAGGAGAGCAACTAGTGAGGAGCTCAGGATAGGGAGCATTTAGAGCCAGGGTTAGAATGGAGAGTACTCAGTGAGTATGGAGAGCACTCAATGAGAATAAAGAATAGTCAGTGAAGGGTTCAGGCTAGAGATTCCTCAGGATTGAGATCCCACAGAGATCACTTAGTGAGGATGTAGAGTACAGGAATGGGATCAGAAGGAAGAGCAAATAGTTATGAGATCAGTATGGAGAGCATTTTGTGCAAGGATCAGAAGGAAGAGCACTAAGTGAGGATGGAGGAGGACACTCAGTACAGGCATGAGGATGGAGAGCACTCAATAAGAATTGAAAAGTGTCTGTGAGGATAGAGAGCACTCAGTGAGGATGGACAGTACAGGAATGGGATCAGAAGGAGAGCAGCTAGTGAGGAGATCTGGATAGAGAACATTTAGTGCAAGGATCCTATTGAAGAGTACTCAGTGAGACTGGAAAATAGTCAGTGAAGCGTTCATTCTAGAGATTCCTCAGGGTGGAGATCCCACAGTGAGGACCTGAATCCCTCAGTGAAAATGGAGATCACTAAGTGAGGATGGAGAGTACAGGAATGGGATTAGAAGGAAAAGCAAATAGCGAGGAGATCAGGATAGAGAGCATTTAGTTCAAGGATCAGATGGAAGAGCACTCAGTAAGGAGGATAGAGGAGGACACTCAGTGGAGGCATGAGGATGGAGGACACATAGTACAGGCATGAGAATGGAGGACACTCAGTACAGGCATGAGGATTTGGGGAACTCAGTACAGGCATAAGGATGGAGGACACTCAGGTGGTGAAGGTGGAGGAAAATCAGTACATGCATGAGGATAGAGGACAATACAGGCATGAGGATGGAGGACACTCAATACAGGCATGAGGATGGAGGACACTCAGTACAAGCATGAGGATGGAGGACACTCAGTACAGGCATGAGGATGGAGGAAACTCAGTACAGGCATGAGGATGGAGGAAACTCAGTACAGGCATGAGGATGGAGGAGACTCAGTACAGGCATGAGAATGGAGGAGACTCAGTACAGGCATGAGGATGGAGGAAACTCAGTACAGGCATGAGGATGGAGGAAACTCAGTACAGGCATGAGGATGGAGGAAACTCAGTACAGGCATGAGGGTGGAGGACATTCAGTACAGGCATGAGGATGGAGGAAACTCAGTACAGGCATAAGGGTGGAGGGCATTCAGTACAGGCATGAGGATGGAGGACATTCAGTACAGGCATGAGGATTGGGGAAACTCAGTACAGGCATGAGGATGGAGGGCACTCAGTACAAGCATTAGGGTGATGGACATAAGGTGTAAGGATGGGGGAAACTCAGTACAGGCATGAGGATGAAGGAAACTCAGTACAGGCATGAGGATGGAGTAAACTCAGTACAGGCATGAGGATTGGGAAAACTCAGTGCAGGCATGAGGATGCAAAGCACTCAATAAGAATGGAAATTTTTCAGTGAAGGGACTAGGCTAGAGATCCAAGACACAGTGCGGGCAATGAACAGGCAGTGCGGGCAGAGAACAGGCAGTGCGGGCAGAGAACAGGCAGGCGTGCCGGGAGTCTCCCAGTCTGGCAGATAATTAGGCACTACCTCTGCTGGGAGTGCCGGCGCGTGCTGGAGTGGCTCGTGCCTGGGTGGCAGCGCGTGCAGCTGATCCAGCAGGAAGATCTGGAAGATCCAGCAGATCTCTATTCTGCAATCTCCATCATGTCACAGCACTTACCTGGAAGTGAGCACTCACCGCCCTCCGCCACCCACTCCTCTGATCGGATTTCTATGAATGAGATGACTATTTGCAGCCTTCTTCTTATGCAAACTCCCCTATTTACTATCCCAGCCTGTGTAAGCAGCTATAAAAAATTTACATATGACTGAGAATAAAATAAGAAGAATTACCTGGATCTTTGTACATCTCTTCCCTGTCCCTGGCTCTGGCTCATGTACCGATCCTGATTTGCAGCAGTCCAGGAGGGATTCTTCTTACCTGTGCACATGCTGAACCTGTAAAATATAAAACATATATAAGTCAGTACAATACAAAGTACATAAGAGCTCCCTGTGCCTGCGGGTGCAGAGACTGCCTCTGTGTTGGGGATTTTGGACATCAGACCCAGGAAGATGTGGAATTTCTCTTCAAAAATCGATCTGATTCATCATCACCCCCCCCCCATCCCCTCCCCCACCCCCCTTACTGACCCCTCAACAAATCATATACACACAAAGATCTCTTTTGTTTCTTCTACAACAGATGGGGGACCCACGCCAAAATGTGTATATTTAAATATTGCAGACAAAAAGCTGTTTTATGAAAAGTTTGGATTGTGAAGCGTGCGACTTGTATCCTGCAGAGTGGGGGAGGGGAGGGGGCATTGGGAGGGGGTCTCAGGGGAGAGGAGAGGGGGGGGGGGGGCAGGAGCGTGTCAGACGCGTGCAGCCAAATCTGTCCAGCCTGAGGTCCCCCCAAACCTCTCTACAATACAATTTAGATGATCCACATTCTAAAGAATGACCCATATGGAGCAGACTTGGCGTTTGTCATGGTAATCTCTGCGAAGATTAAAATAAATGCAATTAAAAAAAAAGATCTGAAGTTTAAACGTCTCATCTACACAACATAACCGCCAGGCTGAGGACGATCTGTTATAAATGAAAACATAAAATATGCAGAAGATAGAAATTGGGGGGAAATTTAAAATGTGCAGAATGTTACTTTGTATAGAAAATAGAGGAAACGTGACTGCTGATTCCATGGAGGGTCAATAGAAAGTCTGCACTTTATGAGCCCAACAATAAACGTCTCTGATTCGTTCCCTTTTGTGTTTTGTAATATATATTTGATAAGAGTTAAAATGTAAGAGGTGTATATGTCCAGGTAACGATTAGACCAATAAATAAGGACCCTGGGATGATGGATCTTTCACTGCTGAGTGTGTAGATCTACAACACATATAAAGAAATAAAGTGGATGAGGAGGGAAAAACAACATGACATAGAGGGCAAGCGGAGAGAGAGAGAGAGAGAGAGAGAGAGAGAGAGAGAGAGAGAGAGAGAGAGAGAGAGAGAGAGAGAGAGGAGAGGGAGAGAGAGATGAAGAGATAAAGAAAGAGAGGGAGAGAGAGAGAAGAAAGATAGGGAGAGAGATAGAAGTAAGATAACGAAAGAGAGGGAGAGAAGAAAGAAAGAGAGAGAGGTGAAAAGAGATAAAGAAAGAGAGAGAGAGAGAGAGAGAGAGAGAGAGAGAGCGAGAGAGAGAGAGAGAGAGAGAGAGAGAGAAGAGAGGGAGGAGAAGATAAGAAAGAGAGGGAGAGAAGAGAGAGAGGGGAGATGGAGAGAGAGAGAGAGAGAGAGAGAGAGAGAGAGAGAGAGAGAGGAGAGAAAGAGAGAGAGAGAGAGAGAGAGAGAGAAGAGAGAGAGAAAGAGAAAGAAAGAGAGGAGAGAGAGAGAGAGAGAGAGGAGAGAGAGAGAGAGAGAGAGAGAGAGAGAGAGAGAGAGAGAGAGAGAGAGAGAGAGAGAGAGAGAGAGATGAAAAGAAAAATAAGCAGAAGAGAGGATATACGAATGAAGGGTGTAAAATGAAGAAGAGATGGAACCATAAGGAAATAACATGAGAAAAAAGTAAGGGAGAAATGGTAGAATGAAAGGTGCTAGAAAGCAAAAGAGAAGGGACGTGATATAAAAGAACAGAGAGGACAAGAAGGGGAAGGGGAAGAGGGAAGATGAGGGAGAAGAGGATGGGGGGGAGAGAGGAGAGAGATGAAAAGAGAGAGAGAGATGGAGAGAGAGAGAGATGGGAATGAGAGAGAGAGAGAGAGAGAGAGAGAGGAGAGAGAGAGAGAGAGAGAGAGAGAGAGAGAGATGAAGAAAAGAAAGGAGAGAGGGAGGGAGAAAGAGAGAGAGAGAGAGGAGAGAAGAGAGAGAGAGAGAGAGAGGAGAGAGAGAGAGAGAGAGAGAGAGAATGGTGCGAGAAGGAGATAGAATGACATATGTGGACAAATAATCTAAGAAAGAAAGTAAAGACAGAGAGCATGGAAGAAGAATAAGCAAAGAAGAGAGGATAGAAGGAATGAAGGGTGTAAAATGAAGGATAAATGGAAGCATAACAGTAAATCGCATGACAAAAAGAAAGAGAGAAAAGGATGAAATTAAAGATGTCAGGAAGCAATATAGAAGGGAAGTATAAAAGGAAATATGAAATGATGCATGAAGCTTGTAGGAAAGATAAAAGGAAGGAAGGAAAGAAAGAACAGAGAGATCGAGGGATAAATGATGGAAGGAATGCAGAGACAGAAGAAAGGATGGATAAATGGATGGAAGGAGAAAGAAAGGAGAAAAAGAACGGTAAGATAATATGAGGAAAGATAGAAGGGATGAAGAGAGGAAGGAAGGAAGGAAGGAAGGAAGGAAGGAAGGAAGGAAGGAAGGAAGGAAGGAAGGAAGGAAGGAAGGAAGGAAGGAAGGAAGGAAAGAAAGAAGGAAGGAAGGATCAAACGAATGGAAAGACAGGGGAAGAAAGGGAGGAAGGATGGAGGATGGAAGAAAAGAAGGAAGGAAAAAAAGGAAGGGAGGAGATGGATGAAAGAAAAGAAGGATAGGGGAAATGATAAGGAAGGAAAGATGGAAGGAAGGATAGAGAAAGGGAAGGAAGAGTGGAGAGTGGAAGAATGGAAGGTAAATGGGAGTCAGAAAAAGAGATAAAAGGGAAAACGAGGGAAATCAGGGAGAGAACAGATGTATGGGAAGTGACCGACAAAGGTAAATTAGGAGAGAAGGCGCTGAATGAAGAAGGTAAAGACGACGGAGGGAAAGAAGCGAGAAATAGATAATGAGGAGGACGAGGAGACTTAGTAGAGAACTTTATATAGAATGAAGGGGATGATGAAAGATGGCAAGAGGATAGAATGAAGGATGAAGAGAGATGATAGAAAAGAAGGAATAGAATGAAGAGAGATGATAGAAAAGAACGAAGGGGATGAAGATAGACGATAGAAAGAATGGATAAATTAGGGGGACGAAGAGAGATGACCGAGAAATGGATATAAGGAAGAGAATGAAGAGATATCGTAGAGAAATGAATAGAATGAATGGAAAGAATAGAGATGATAGACATGAATGGACGATATTTCTGGTATTAGGTGGTGCGATGTCATTAGATCAGCAATCTGATATTTGTATTCTTATTGTACATTGTATCCACCAAGACACGAGATGTGTTTTTCAAAGTTAATAATAAATAATAAATATTATCAGCAATATGTGATATATGAAGGCAGCAGAAATCCTAGGAGCCCCAATGGGCAGCAGACGCCTTGCTCACCTCCCTCAGGGCCTCCTCCGGTAATACATATCCAGGGAGGATCTAGTCATCTGATTTGTGGGAATTTAGGATAATTACAGCTTGGGATGCTGTTTTGGCTTCCTCTTGTTTATTACCATCCCAGCCCAAGCTGAAAACCTGCCTTCTGTATGTCACCTATAACAAAGCCTGATCTGTAAGAGGAGAGGGGGACACCACAGGCATGGCCAGGACACCCTGACAGCTGCTGGCTACTTTGTTACCCAAATAGGGGGGGTGGTGAGAGATTGTTCCCCCCCCCCCCCCAGATAGGGGAACAAGGACCCACGCCAATATGTGTTACAATATTCAAATCCCAACTGAAGATTCAAACATAGCAGAAGACAAGGGATAATAGCTTCGAGGTGGGAAGGGGGGTGGGGCACGTGGTCTGCCTAACCACCAATCAGAGCCCTGGGAACACGACTCCTAAGTCTTGCAGGACAGTTCAGCCAGGTGCAGGCAGCAGCATCTACCCAGGTTATCAATGCAAGGCTGATTTGCATAGACATATGTAACATCTGCTCTTGTTTTTAATATATTGGCGAGGCTGAAGCTTTCATATGTCGTTTCAGATGTTTTATCTGCTCTTTTGGGACAAAGGGGGGTGGGGTGGGGTGGGGTGTGTGTGTGTGGGGGGGGGGGGGATAATCCAACTTTTCCACAATTTACAATGTAACCCAGCACTTTAGCCTTTATTTAATCTATTTTAATATAATGCAGACAATAACATTGTATATGATTGCATTGCAAGCTGCTAAACCAGCCAATCAGAATGCAGGTCTTATTTATTAATGCTTTAGCTTGGCTTGGGGTTGGGGGGGGGGGGGGGTCCACTGTAATTACCTATCCAGAGGGTAATTCTTATCACTCAGTTGTTTTTTATTTATTTATTTATTTTTTGGTTAGATTGATTTTTTTCTTTGCATTAAGCAATGATATTCAAATAGAACATGCATTTTTTTCCTTAAATTATATATATTATATATTTTCTGTTTCTTCTAAAGATAAAGCCTATCAGTGCATGCAATTGTAAAAAAAAAAAAAATGTTATAAAATGACTTTTTGCCTTAAGCACCCAATATTGGATTACAAAGTATCATTATATACGAAACCGATGCATAAGAGATACATTTTAAAACTTTGTGTATATAAAACACAACACACAATAGGATACAACTACAAGACACAAAACATTGTATTTGTAAACATCGCACAGTAATGTAATGACACCGATTTGCATTTGAGTTGATGGAACTGATACACCTTGTTGTGGATGGAAGGATCATGTGTATCCCTTTTTTTTATTTTCATATATTTATTCTTATTTTATTTTTATTTATTTTTTTTGCATACAAGTGGCAAAGTCAGTTACCTGTCCTGAGCAGATGGCTGTAATAAATTCATATAGAGGGGAGGGGTCGGAGCATTCTCCCCAGAGGGGCTATTGTCAATCCTAAAAATTGTTAGTAGTGGGCGGGGCCAGGCTCAGAGGTGCTGTATAAATAGAAGCAGCTGAAGCTGCAGCCTTCACACTACTTCGACCCAGCACTGAGAGAGCATAGCCTGTCTCTGAGCCATGGCACCTAGCATGATCCTCCCAGAATCTACCACCCACAGCTACCAACCCAAGCCTGGCAAGAAAAGCAAAGAAGCCAGCGAGCTGAGGAAGGTAAGTGCACACCAACAGGCTGGACCACCCTCCTATACTTGTGATTTCTTTTATGATTCCATCTTCCGAGAGCATAGCAGCATGATTGTAACCAAATTTTACATTTTATTTCCAGACCCTCAAACCTCTGATGGAAAAGCGAAGGAGGGCTAGAATTAATGAAAGCCTGAACCAGCTGAAAACACTGATCCTGCCTCTTATTGGAAAAGATGTAAGTGGTATTTTTTTTCATTTAAATATCATCTTCATAATATTAGCTAAATGCAGTATGTAGGTTTTTATTTTTATGTGATGTTGCATTAAAAAAAAAAGAAAAAGCAATAAAAATAAAAAAAAGGATATGTAGGTTTTTATTTTTATGTGATGTTGCATAAAAAAAAGCAATTAAATAAAACAAATACTAAAAATACATTTTAGTATTATATGTTTTGCTAAGATATAGAGGAGCATTATAATATATAATAATATTCATATACATGTACTACATACATTATTTCTATTATATATATATATATATATATGCAGTGTCCTTTTATGCAAAAACAAGTCTCAGTGAAAATTGTACATGATATACTAAATACATTTGAAGCCAAAAAAAATTAAATAATGGCTAAAAGGGGGACACTTATGTTCTATGGAGTGCTTATCGTTTAGGCAGTTTTTTTTTTAAGGTGTAATATTACCAAATGTGTTTCTTAACCACAATTTTTATGTTTTTGTATTTACAGAATTCCAGATATTCCAAGCTAGAAAAAGCTGATATTTTGGAGATGACTGTTCGATTCCTAAAAGACATCCCTCCAGTTCAAACACAAAGTAAGTGTTAATACTTAAGTCTTCATACTGAATAATAATAATTCTAATAGCAGTAATAATAATAAAAGTAGTAGTAAGAAGTAGGAAGTAAGTAATAATAATAGTAATAATTAGCAATCTTCAGACAAAGTGGGAGCATGCCAATCCTTCAAACCAAAATATTTTTAGAAATTGTGGCTTTACTGCTGTTGTAGAACTATAATCCACTACCTTATTATATATGGTGACCGGGGATCAAACCACTAATTTATTATATATGATGGCCAAGCATTAAATGACTACCTTATTATATATGGTGACCAAGCACTAAACTGCTACCTTATTATATATGGTGGTCAAGCATCAAACCACTACCTTATTATATATGATGACCAACCAAGCATTAAACCACTACATTATTACATATGGTGGCCAAGCATCAACCCACTACCTTAACATATATGGTGGCCAAGCATCATACTACTGCCTTATTATGTATGAAGACGAAGCATCAACCACTACCTTATTATATATGATGACCAACCATCAAACTGCTACCTTATGATATGATATATGATGGCCAAGCAATAAACCACTACCTTATTATATATGGTGGCACTGCCCAAGCATCAAACCACTACCTTAATATATATGATGGCCAAGCAATAAACCACTACCTTATTATATATGATGGCCAAGCATCAAACCACTACCTTATTATATATGATGGCCAAGCATCAAACCACTACCTTATTATATACGGTGGCCAAGCTTCAAACCAGTACCTTTATTATATATGATGGCCAAGCAATAAAACACTATCTTATATATGATGGCCAAGCATCAAACCACTACCTTATTATATATGATGGCCAAGCAATAAACCACTATTTTATATATGATGGCCAAGTATCAAACCACTACCTTATTATATGTGGTGGCCAAGCATCAAACCACTGCCTTATTATATATGGTGGCCAAGCTTCAAACCACTACCTCATTATGTTGGCCAAGCTTCAAACTACTACCTATATGGTGGCCAAGCTTCAAACTACTACCTTATTATATATGATGACCAAGCTTTAGGTTAGCTACATCTCATCATACGGGTGTATTGCAAAGAGTAATATGGGTTTTTAGTCTATGGCGGTAAATTATCCAGGCTGGTAGGGTGTAATGGCACTAGACAGAAAAGGAAACTGTAGAGCTGTTTTCTAGACAACTAAGCAGCTTTGTATATTCAAGCTTTGGCTGTTGGCTCACATTATAACCATTTTCTTTTTTTTTGTTCAGACTCTGCAGAGAAATACAGAGAAGGCTACAGAGCTTGCCTAGACCGCCTTAGCGGTATTCTGACCAAAACCAATGTTATTGCTGAAGAAACCAGCAACCGTCTCCTAGAACACCTGAAGAGAAGTCCTGAACTTTGCTGTTTGGACTGCACAAAATCCCCCAACCCCAAGCAGAACAATTCCAGAATCATCCTCCATCTCAGCCCTAGAAGATCAGACTTGTGCTCTTCCCCCAGCCAGCCTCCTGCACAAAGGCCTGCCCCCAGCCCACCACAGCCTTCTAGCGCCATCTGGAGGCCATGGTGAAACAGCAAAACAGAGACTTAAAAAAAGAAAAAAAAAAAAAACACACACACAAAACAAATGTTACATTGTAATTTATTGCACTGTTTTGTAAATAGTGTCAGCAATACACATCCACTTGTTGCATGGAATTATCCTAGGCAATACACTGTGGGCAATTTAGTCCTCATAAAGGGATTAAAAATAAGGGGGTACAATTTAGACCCTGGTAAACCCAAAGGGTTGTTTAATAAGTAAATGCGATATGCATTGGGTCATGTTTAACCAGTTGGCTCCAGAAGGGTCCTCTTATAGAGGAAGAACAAAAGCCCCACTGGCAGCTAAAAGGTTAAAATGACTGGGCTACGTGCAACAAGTATTTGTAAATATGTTTCTAATGCACTTTTTGTTACATTTTTGTTACACAGATTATATATTTTTCTCAAAATAAATACAAAATTAACACATTCAACATTTCTTGTTTTTTTTTTTTAATTCAAATGCATTATAAGTCACAGATATGATTGGGGTCCCTCTAAAGGGTGTCAGTATTGTACATTCAATTTTGTGAGTGTTATCCTTCAACTAGAAAAAAAACAAAATGTATAAAATTTCAAAATGTGTGTCTCCATGTCAATGTCCTATCATTATAAAGGCAAATTAACGCTGTTCAGCACCGTATAGCCTTCAGTCACAAAGGTTTTATGAAGTAAATTGTATAATATACCATATATATATATATCTATATATATATAGAGATATATAGATCTATATATATAGATATATATCCCAAGTATATTATTTAGTGTCCCAAAAGTGACTATATAAAGGGAAAATGGGAAATTGTAGCTAAAGGCTGGTACAAACAGGCCGAATATCGACCAGTATAGACCAGTTCAACAGCAACCGGCTGACATTCAGCCTGTTTGTACAGCAGCCTGTCCAACAGATGCCAGCCTAAAGTCCGCCTTGCTTCTGTCGAACGGGCATGCTGGAAAACCACCTGCCAACCGATATCTGATCAGCACTCGCAGCCAACACAATAGATACATAGGCCGGCCATACACGGATCGAACTTCGTTCCTTTTTGCTCAATTCTCACATCAACACAGACAATGGGGGTTATTTAGTAAAGGCAAATCCACTTTGCACTACAAGTGCACTTGGAAGTGCAGTCACTGTAGATCCGAGGGGGACATGCAAGGAAAATAAAAAAACAGCATTTTAGCTTGCGTATGATTGGATGATAAAATCAGCAAAGCTTCCCCTCATTTCAGATCTACCCCTCAGATTTACAGCGGCTGCACTTCCAAGTGCACTTGTAGTGCAAAGGGGATTTGCCTTTCGTAAATAACCCCCAATGTGTTCAATGTTTTCCTCCCGGGCCATTTTCTTCTCAGTGATTACAGTTATTTTTGCTAGCAGCTATAGCAGTCGCTAGTGATGATTGCATGAGAATCCCGGAAAGGTTGTCTGTACCCAAGTTTATCGATTGACCAACTTGGTACATTCAGCCTGCCCATTCATGGTTTAAATCTCAGCCAGTTCCTGCTGAACTGGCCGAAATATCGAACCTTGTATGGCCAGCCTTAGATCAAGTGTAGTATCTGTTGTTATTAGTGTCCAGAAGGGGTGGTACACCCTCATTCTGGCCTTTTGGTTGGAATGGCTGGCTGTATAGTATCCCTGCTGGTATGATGGGGGCTCTAAACGTTAGTGCCAGCTGGAACAGAAACTGGGGTGCCAACAGGCAGCTGGGATGCAGGGATAATTCCCTGGGAAAACTGGATGTGCCCAGTTCCTCCTGGTTTGAATGGAATTAATTTGAATTGTGTGTAACCGGCCCTACCTAGTACAGCGAGAGCCTACGTTTTTTGTTTTTTTTTCATTCAGCTGGCCGGGTTAAATGAAAAAAAAAAACTACCTGTGTGTACAAGGCTTAAATGTGCCTTTGTTTACAAAATAGTCATTATATATATCATATCTTCATATATTATTTACAAAATATTAATATAAATAATCAAATAATATTTAAAAAAATAATAAAAATATAATATAAAATATAATATGAGTTTGTTGATTTTTCCAATGTATGGAAACCTTTGGGACACCCTGTATAATATTTTATAGATGCAAACATTTTAAAATAATTTCAAAAGACAATTTGCTGATGGCTTTCACCCAAGCACAATGCTGTCTCAGAGACCCACTAACAAAAGCCCCTCAGACAAAAAAAAATTCAATCAAAGGGATCGTCCACCCAAAATTTGATCTTTTAGTTATAGGCGGAGCCTGGTGGGATGCAGCCCCTAGACTCTTAGCTTTTGGTGTATCTAAAACAGGGGTCTCCAAACTTTCTAGGCAAAGGGCCAGTTTACTGTCCTATAGGCTTTAAGGGGGGCCGGAGGATGTCCAGGGAGAGTGGAAAATGCCCCGGCATCAGTGCCCCATCATTGGTTTTGATGGAAGGAATAGTGCCCCATTGTTGATATCAATGAGAAGAATAGTGCCTCATTGATGGTGTCAGTAGGTGGAACGGTGCTCCATCGTTGGTGTCAGTTGGTAAAATAGTGTCCCAAGGGCCAGATAAAGGCAAGCAGAAGGCCACGTCCAGCCCCCGGTCCTCGGTTTGGAGACCACTGATCTAAAACATGTATCATAGTATGCCATGTCTTTTCCACAATTACTGATTTTTTTTTATCAGTCCAGATTGGGGTTTTGGGTGTTTCCTTCCACCTTTGTGTCTTCCTGCTCCTTTTCTTACATTCCCTGTAATGTAAAATAACAAAATATCCAGCAGAGATGGTGGGAGTCCCACATAATTGGAGTGCCATACAGAGATCTCACCATTGCCAATAGAGCCTCCGAGAATCAGAGGGAAAGGTCAGCTCTGCAGACCGAAAATGACAGAATATGGAGAAATAGAGATTTAGTCCTGCACAAAAATAAAGAAAGCTTCTGATTGTTCAGATTTCATAACCATAGATCCGCCTTTCTCCGCCTTTTCATCACAGAGGAACCCATGAAAGGACTTTCCGGTCTCAGGGAACCCCTTGATGATACATTAGTGTGAAGGTCAGTGGGAAGAGCGCTCCTTACACTTGTGGCCATTGGGAAGAATGACCCCCTTACAGATAGCTAAAAAGATCAATGGTGTCACCGGGAACCTATCTGAGAGACAAAAACTGCTCCTCCTAACTCCTGGCAACCTCCGGAGGAACCCTGGTTGAGAAACCTTGCCATAAATGCTCATTTCCTTAAAAAAAAAAGTAAGGAGTATCCCTTTAAATCAGAGACATAGGTGCCCATGAGGTGTGTATTGTATATGTAATCAGGGTAGAGAAAAGGGGTGGGCAGGAGGGGCGGCTGCCCTGGGCACTGTGTTATAATGGGAAGAGGGGGGCACCACGAGGAAATTGAGGGGGGGGGATTTGTGTTGGGGGAGGGAAGGGGTGGCAGGGGGTGA
Organism: Lithobates septentrionalis; assembly: GCA_037952835.1. Lineage (NCBI taxonomy): Eukaryota > Metazoa > Chordata > Amphibia > Anura > Ranidae > Lithobates > Lithobates septentrionalis. Next base: position 37,818 of record JBBDGP010002440.1, read on the forward strand.
GAGTTGTTCTAGAAATTTGGGAAGGTGCGCTAGGAGTGGGGATTTGTGTTGGGAGGGGGGATGGGTGAAGAGGATTTGTGCTAGGGGGTGGGATTTGTGCTAAGATTGGAAATGTTTTTTTGGGGGAGGGGATTTATGCTAGTAGGGATGATAGGGGGGTAATTTTACTAGGAGGGGGGATTTGGAGTGGGGGGGGAGAGGATTTGTGCTCAGAGGGGAGACTTGAGTGGTAGAGGATTTGGGCTACCAGGTTCTTTCTAACTGGCAGCAGAGGAAGAAGGAGGGTTGCCGAGGTTGCCACAGCACAATCTGCCGAAGGTGGGTGACGGGCACCTGTCAAAAACAGGTACCTGCTCCCCCCTCCCCCCCTGAAAGGCACCGGAGGGGGAGGGAGGAGGCAGATAAGCGGAGCTTCAACTTTTGAAAGAAAGTATGTCCCTATATTTTGTTCATGGATTATTCCTGCTGGGTAAAAGTTCAGGAAAACCTTTGTTTTCACAAACTGTGTAACAGGAACAAGCGTTCCCGCTCACGATTTTGTGAGCGTGATTTTCACGCGATTCCGCGTGTTGCGTTTAGAGCAGCCAATTCACTTGAATAGGCTGCCCTATGTGCATTTGTCACCCAAAAGGATTTCAGTGACCAAATTTTGGCCCTGAGCCAGGTGCGATTTTTCACGCACATTTTGCTGCAATTCTTGCGTGTTTTGCCATGTGACAATTGCAGCAAAATCACACCGAGTTTGGGGTGCCATTCAGGATTAAAAAGAAAAAGTGAAATTATAGGAGCGCCCGGTGTCCAGTAGATGTAGGGTTTTAAACGTTTTATTTGGAGTAACAGCAGGGCTGGACTGGGACAAAAATGTGGCCCTGGACTTCATCCAGACCGGCCCAGGGCACAACACATCAGGGCACGGTACATCAGGCCACATCAGGGTACAGAGCCCAGCACATCAGGGCACAAGGCACATCAGGGCACAACACATCAGGGCACAGCACATCAGGGCACAACACATCAGGGCACAAGGCACATCAGGGCACAGCACATCAGGCCACATCAGGGTACAGAGCCCAGCACACCAGGGCACAAGGCACATCAGGGCACAGCACATCAGGGTACAGCACATCAGGGTACAGCACATCAGGGTACAGGGCACAGCACATCAGGGTACAAAGCCCAGTACATCAGCGTACAGGGCACAACATATCAGGGTACAGTGCCCAGTACATCAGCGTACAGGGCACAACATATCAGGGTACAGTGCCCAGCACATCAGCGTACGGGGCACAACATATCAGGGTACAGTGCCCAGTACATCAGCGTACAGGGCACAACATATCAGGGTACAGTGCCCAGTACATCAGCGTACAGGGCACAACATATCAGGGTACAGTGCCCAGTACATCAGCGTACAGGGCACAACATATCAGGGTACAGTGCCCAGTACATCAGCGTACAGGGCACAACATATCAGGGTACAGTGCCCAGCACATCAGGGTACAGAGCCCAGCACATCAGCTAATAGGGCACAACACATCAGGGCACAGTACATCAGGGTATAGCTGATATTACTTTCACTTCTTCTCAAGCATACGTGGAGTCGACCACAAGTCCGTACCCCGAGGCAATAGCCCGGGCCCTAACCGGGCCCACCACCACCTTTTTCTCAAGCCTGGCATGAATCTTTGGGAACAAACCCTTCTGAACGGGGGCCTCATATGTACGTAGAGATAGGAGGTAAGACAATTTATATATGGAAAGTTCAAGGTGCTAAATAAACAAAGCAATGGATGGTATACAGTACAGGAGGTGAAGGGAAAAACTTCAGATGAGACATCTGTTGACAATTAAAGCTGGCCAAAGACCGATCGAAATTCATAGATCCACAGAATTTTAGTCATTGTGGGGCCACCCTTGTTCAACGGAAGTCAATCGTTTGATTGGCTTCTGTTGAAGGGACATGGTGGAAAATGTTTGTTGATCAGCGGCTGCAGCCTTTGCAGAACAGAGATCGGATGCAGCTGCTATTTGGCTGACAATTTTCCACCCAGCTTCTTCCATTTTTCAATCAAAGGATATCTGGCAGAGTGGAAATAAAAATAATATAATCTGACAGGTGTCTGAAAGCAAAACCTCAGTCCACCTCCTGTGGTGACTCCTCCCATCCCTCGGGAGCCACCGCTATGGTCAGGGCTGCTGTTAGAAACCACTGGGCCCTGTACGGCCAACCTGACAGGCCCCCCCCCCCAAATAAACACAGTTTACTATGCTTCAGTTATGAATGATCACAGTGAGTGATCAGTACTGATCACTCATTGTGTTCATTCAGGAAAGGAAGGGGCTGGTAAATGTGACACATTTACCAGATTTTTCCACCGCTCTCCATCCAGAAGGATCCCATTGTGTGCTTGCAGCTGCTGGTGGGAAGGAGAGGAGGAAAACCAACAAGACTGTAGGGGATGGGGGTAGGGGGGCACAGATGGAGGCTTGGGCAGTATAGGGAAACATATGGTGTACGGGGACGGTGATCAGTGTGGCGGGGGGGGGACAATTACTGGAACAGATCCCCCATTAGGCTCTCTCTGCAGCAGCTAGAAGCCAGCTTTAAGCTGCTGCGGAAAGGTCTATACAGGGGACCAGTTCCACATAATTCCCCCCCCCCCCCTCCGTGCTGATGCTGAGCACCTTCCCTGCCCACATCCAATTCATCCAGATGCCTGGGCCCCCCTGCTGGCCTGGGTCCCATGTAGGAGAATTGGTGGTACCCCCTTATCCATGGCCAGCGGCGGCCGGTCCATAAGGGACACAGGGGACCCTAATCTTCAAGTGCCGGCCTCTACTCTGCATACCCCAGCTCCTAATCTCCATGCGGGGCGCCGGACGCATAGATTTTTACGAGTGTTTTTTTTTTAAGCACATGATTAGAGCACTTCGCCCCGAGCCCACCCACTTGTAACATTAGCGAATCAACATGTGCTATTGTCTTCCTGCTTCTCTTCCCGGCCAATCAGGACAGGAAGCGGGTTTTAAGACCAGATTGGCCAGGAGGAGAAGCCAGGGGAGCTGTCTGTGACCTGGATGGGGTAAGTCCGGACCTGGCGAGAGGGGGGCACCAGCCGCCACTGTCCGTGGCCGTGACTATGATGCCCACTGGCTCTGCCTGGGCTTCAAGTCCTGGCAGAGCTTGGCCACACATCTGCGTACATGCAGAGATATGAAAAAAAATTCAGATTTCCCTGCTAGCAGCCTTTGCACATGAGTGGGAAACCCCACCGGTGCACACGTGGCCGGGGCAACAAGATGCGCCACAGTGCTCTCGTGGACCCAGGCCCTGTGGCGCACGCACATGGGGGCGGGGAGAATTTTTTAAAGTTTTTCAGCACAAATAAAGTACTTTAAAAAAAAAAATGAAAAATCCACTTGTAAGAGACAGAGGAGGGGCGAGGCAGGGCGGCACAACATCACCTTTCGGGTGAAGGTCCAGTTTAAGTCTTCCCTACTCTATAGAAAATTATATTTTGTATTTATAGATCGAAACATTTCACTTTGTTTCACAAGCATTTATAGTTTCATTGTATCCTCTGACAATGGGTTGAGGTCCGAGGTCTTTGGAGACAATGCCCTATCCCATTACCATAATGAAGGGTGTTGTTACTCATGCTAGAGCTGTGATCACATACATCTTAATTAGAGCCTTGCCCTCCTCTCCTCGTACACAATACCCTCACAACTCTTTCATAGCTGGGAGCCATACACTGGGAGTTCCTACACCCTATATAAAAAATAGTGCATGCCCTGCGGTAGAGGTAGGGGGTTATCAAGCCAGCAGATCAATGTCACGGGATGGATTTATAGTGTTTTGAATGGTTGCTTATTGACGGTAGTCCAGTACAGAAAGAGTCTGTATTTAATAAGAATATTGGCTCACTCATTGGATGTCACTCTTCAACAAACCAGCAGGGAAGCTCTAAGGTGCCTAAACATGTTAGAAAATGTTTGGCCAGCTTGGCTATTTATGGTTGGGTTAGAGATTGTTCATGTGTGTTGGTACACCCCGTGACCCTGGTCACCACTCCCTTTTAAATCCGCAGTGGTGCGCAAAAAACAAAAACGATTAAGTGTCCAAAAAGGTGCATGTGAAAACGCACACAAAAAAGTGCACTTAAGCCTCGTACACACGATCCGATTTTCCGACGGGAATTGCTCCATCGGACAATTGTTGTCGGATTTTCCACGGACAAATGTTGTGTGGCAGGCTGTAAAATTTTCCGCGGACAAATGTCTGTTGTCGGATTTTCCGAGCGTGTGTACACAAGTCCGTCGGACAAAAGTCCAAAGTACAAACACGCATGCTCGGAAGCAAGGACGAGCCAGAAGTGGTTGGCCTTGTAAACTAGCGTTCGTAATGGAGAATTAACATTCCTGACGCGGCAAATTATGAAATCTGGAAATACAGCGCACAATTCTCTTCTTCTTTATAATGGGATAATAATGAAGCTGCTTTGCTGGTGATACTGATGGAGTTATTGCAAACGTATTTTTTTCAAGTGATATCAAGAATATTATTATTATGCTTTTTTTTTTTTTTTTTTTTAATTTGGGAAAGTTACCACAACACCATTATCCCGCAGTTTTTAAGATCAAAGATACAACTATGTTGGTGTCCCTTGTTAATTTTACATTGTATTTTTTTAAATGTAACTGCTACTCCCAAACTGTCATTGGAAGTAAACACATAGCAAAGTATTATTCTCCACAATTTTTTTTATTGTGCATTAAAAAAAGAAAACAAAAAAATTAGACATGATATCTGCCAATAGAACTTAACCAAAACGTGCATTCTATGCATCCAAAAATATAGAAAATATACCAAATCAAATCATTATTATTCAACCAAAAAAATAAAATAAAAGCCTCATGCATGTGTCCTGCTTCTTCATATAGGGGTTAACAATGCCAAGAGTTGGTGAAAGCAGGGGTCCGTCATCCGGAGATAATTCCGAAAATCATCCGGATTATTCTCCTGGAGCTCCCGCAGCAAAGGCATATGACATAATTGGTCACAATTAATAAAGCAGCCAATTTTTGGTCCAAGAAATCCTCCTCCTCCTGTTCCTGGACTGGACTTGGGTCAAAGCAATAACTCCAAGGCCAATAATAAATAACAAGTATCTCCTCCGATTCAGCAACATGGCTGGTTATGAATGGCCATTCAGAAACGAACTGAAAAGCGCAAAATGAAAAGTGCGAAATGAAAAGTGGGAAATGAAAAGTGCGAATCAACACTCACCAAGCTTCTACTAACACGAAATTAGCAGAAGGAGCCCAAAGGGTGGCGCTAAAGAGCTGAAAAACCACGTAGTACGTCACTACGTTCGTGTTTGTTGGCCGACAATTGTGTGCCGCTTGTATGCAAGACAAGTTTGGGGCAAACGCCCTTCGGAAAAAAGTCAGTGGTTTTGAATGCGGAAAATCAGATTGTGTGTACGAGGCTTTAAGGATGTGCAGGGGCAAGGTTTCGAACTTGGTCCACCTAGCCAAAAGGCCTGGCAGACCCCTCTACTCATGGCCAGCCAAAGCGGACTAGCAAGTACTAAGTGGAGGGGCTCTCCCACTCCTTCCAGGGGAGGAAGGAACCTAATGGCCACACATCCTCCCCCTAGACTTCAATATAGGCCCGAGGACCACACCCTCCATCCAGTGAAAAAAAAACCACACATAAAAAAATAAATTAACTCCTTGGCGCCGGCCACACGCAAATATGTGGCCTCCCAGTGGCTGGGCCTTGGTGGCGAGCGGCTGCAAATTTGTGTGCATTAGTGGCACAGTTATCGTCGGCTAGCAGAAAACTCCAGATTGCTGCTTGCGATCGGGAGCTTTCTGATCATATGACCACCGTGGCAGCCAATCCCGACGGTCACATGGCCTTCAAGAAGTGCCCGTGCCCCGCCTCTCGACATGTAAAACCCCTTAAGGGGTCAGCAGGCGTCGGCTCCAAGGGGGTACATAAATAGTGGTCGTGCAATGTGCACTGGCTAGGCCCTGAGGCCTGGTAGCAAAAATTGCCAAAAGGTCTAGCCCATAGAGGAGCAGTGCAGAAAATGTATTTAGTGCCATGGCCTTGTGTCTGTTCACACAGTGGAGTCCCACACCCAAGTGTTACTAAGGGCACCCCTGGGGCGACCACTCCAAAGGGGGCACAGACACCATGGACTCTTTGCCTTCTCAGCCCAAGGCCAGACAAGGTAGACCCATTCAAACGAGGAGGCCCATCCAGTTTTCCCGGGGGAATTACTCCAGTGTCTCAACTGCCTGTGGGTGCCCCAGTTTCTGTTCCAGCCGGTACTAGTCTTCAGAGCCCCCCATTAATACCAGCGGGGATACCTTATAGCCAACCATTCCTAACAAAAGGCCAGAATGATGACGTAGCACCCCTACTGCACACTGATAAGAACTGATACTACACTTGATCTAAAGCCGGCCATACACGGTTCGAATTTAGGCTGGTTCAGCAGAAACCGTCAGAGATTCAAACTGTTAATGGGCAGGCTGAATGTACCAAGTTAATCGATCGATCAACTTGGGTACAACCAGAATGACGGATTTTCTGACGATTATTGCAAGTGACTGCTATAGCCGCTAGGGATAATCACTGTCTTCTACCGGGGGGGGATGGTTTCCCCCGCCTGAACCCACCCGCCAGGCCACCTGAAACCCGGACACATGATTCAGACAGGAATGTGGCTCGGAAACAGGGCCTGACAGGAGGGTGAGTGGGTACTATGTGCACCACATTACTATTCTCTTTGGAGTACCCAAAGGTGTCCCAGGTCTGTTACAATCCTATAGGGTATACTAAAATTAAAAAAACTAAAAAATAAAAATTACTGTGCACCTCTAAAGTGTTCAGGTTTGATTGGAAGAAAAAGTGGCAACCCTACCATCCGATCCTCAACAAAAAAGGCCTCCAGAAAGAAACAATACCGGAAGGGGCGGCCCGTCTCTTAAGGCGCATGGGCGCCGCCTCCCCTATCCATCGCCGCCTCCCCTATCCATCGCTGCCTCCCCTATCCATCCCCGATATCCATCCCTGTCTCCCCTATCCATCGCCGCCTCCCCTATCCATCGCCACCCCCCCTATACATCGCCGCCTCCCCTATCCATCCCCGTCTGCCCTATCCATCGCCGCCTCCCCTATCCATGGCCACCTCCCCTATCCATCGCTGCCTCCCCTATACACCGCTGCCTCCCCTATACATCGCTGCCTCCCGTATCCATCGCCGCCTCCCCTATCCATCGCCTCCTCCCCTATACATCGCAACCTCCCGTATCCATCGCCGTCTGCCCTATCCATCGCCACCTCCCCTATCCATCACCGCCTCCCCTATCAAACGCTGCCTACCCTATCCATCGCTGCCTCCCCTATGCATCGCTGCTTCCCTTATCCATCGTTGCCTCCCCTATCCATAGCTGCCTCCCCTATACATCGCCGCTTCCCCTATCCATCGGTGCCTCCCCTATCCATCGCCGCCTCCCCTATCCATAGCTGCCTCCCCTATACATCGCCGCTTCCCCTATCCATCGGTGCCTGCCCTATCCATCGCCACCTCCCCTATACATCGCCGCCTCCCCTATCCATCGCCGCCTCCCCTATCCATCGCCGCCTCCCCTATCCATGGCCACGTCCCCTATCCATCACCGCCTCCCCTATCAATCGATGCCTCCCCTATCCATCGCTGCCTCCCCTATACATCGCCACTTCCCCTATCCATCGTTACCTCCCCTATCCATAGCTGCCTCCCCTATACATAGCTGCTTCCCCTATCCATCGGTGCCTCCCCTATCCATCGGTGCCTCCCCTATCCATCGCCACCTCCCCTATACATCGCCACCTCCCCTATACATCGCCGCCTCCCCTATCCATCGCCGCCTCCCCTATCCATCGCCTCCTCCCCTATACATCGCCGCCTCCCCTATCCATCCCCGTCTGCCCTATCCATCGCCGCCTCCCCTATCCATGGCCACCTCCCCTATCCATCACCGCCTCCCCTATCAATCGCTGCCTCCCCTATCAATCGCTGCCTCCCCTATCCATCACCGCCTTCCCTATCCATCGCTGCCTCCCCTATCCATCGCTGCCTCCCCTATACATCGCCGCCTCCCCTATCCATCGCCGCCTCCCCTATCCATCCCCGATATCCATCCCTGTCTCCCCTATCCATCGCCGCCTCCCCTATCCATCGCCACCTCCCCTATACATCGCCGCCTCCCCTATCCATCGCCGCCTCCCCTCTCCATCGCCACCTCCCCTATACATCGCCGCCTCCCCTATCCATCCCCGTCTGCCCTATCCATCGCCGCCTCCCCTATCCATGGTCACCTCCCCTATCCATCGCTGCCTCCCCTATACATCGCTGCCTCCCGTATCCATCGCTGCCTCCCGTATCCATCGCCGCCTCCCCTATCCATCGCCTGCTCCCCTATACATCGCAATCTCCCGTATCCATCGCCGTCTGCCCTATCCATCGCCACCTCCCCTATCCATCACCGCCTCCCCTATCAATCGCTGCCTCCCCTATCCATCGCTGCCTTCCCTATACATCGCCGCTTCCCTTATCCATCGTTGCCTCCCCTATCCATAGCTGCCTCCCCTATACATCGCCGCTTCCCCTATCCATCGGTGCCTCCCCTATCCATCGCCGCCTCCCCTATCCATAGCTGCCTCCCCTATACATCGCCGCTTCCCCTATCCATCGGTGCCTCCCCTATCCATCGCCACCTCCCCTATACATTGCCGCCTCCCCTATCCATCGCCGCCTCCCCTATCCATGGCCACCTCCCCTATCCATCACCGCATCCCCTATCAATCGATGCCTCCCCTATCCATCGCTGCCTCCCCTATACATCGCCGCTTCCCCTATCCATCGTTGCCTCCCCTATCCATAGCTGCCTCCCCTATACATCGCTGCTTCCCCTATCCATCGGTGCCTCCCCTATCCATCGCCACCTCCCCTATACATCGCCACCTCCCCTATACATCGCCGCCTCCCCTATCCATCGCCGCCTCCCCTTTCCATCGTATCCTCCCCTATACATCGCCGCCTCCCCTATCCATCCCCGTCTGCCCTATCCATCGCCGCCTCCCCTATCCATGGCCACCTCCCCTATCCATCACCGCCTCCCCTATCAATCGCTGCCTCCCCTATCCATCACCGCCTCCCCTATCCATCGCTGCCTCCCCTATACATCGCCACCTCCCCTATCCATCGCCGCCTCCCCTATCCATGGCCACCTCCCCTATCCATCACTGCCTCCCCTATCCATCGCCGCCTCCCCTTTCCATCGCTGCCTCCCCTGGCGTCTGCACTGTTTGCCCCCCCCCCCAAAAAAAAATTACCACCAGCCACCATTGAATACCAGGATGATGCCTATAGCTGCAGGCATCATCCCAGTATAACCACTTGAAGGACAGGGACAAGGTGTTGTAACCCGACAACAGGAAATGCCTGAACAAGACCCTTCATGGCAGGATCAGCAGGTATTTTAATAAAAGCTGCAGATTGGAAAATAGTGTACACTAGTTGTGTAATTATATTTATATAATAATAGTAGTAATAATAACAACAATAATTTGCAAATTGTACATTGTATTTTCTGTAATGAATTTTTGTGTAGTCATGTATGGTGTGTCTTGGGTTTAGGTATAAGTTGATAGGATATTATATGACCAATGTTACTCCATGCTTCTGTGTACATTGAAACGGCTGCAGATCGGCAGATTTTAATATTGGTGTAATATCACAGGTAGTCCTTTTTAAAGCTTCACTCCAGGCAAAAAAAAATATCCTCTAAATCCATTCCTCACGTGCCTTCTTCTGGAATCTCGTGAGCTTTGTGTATTTCTTCCAGATCTGTGCAGTAATGCAGTGTGTGACTTCCTGTAATAAAGACCGCCCACTGCTGATCTCTCTTCTTGTGCAGGGTGACTGGTCTTGTCTCCGCCCCCTCCTGTAGTTTTCTTTAGTGGGTGGAGCCTGCTGGGCCCCTCCCACAGTTCTGCTCTTTCTCCTTGTGCAGGGGGATTGCTCTTGTCTCCCCCCCCTCCTGTACTTTTTTGTTGTGGGTGGAGCCTGCTGGGCCTCTCCCACAGCTCTGCTCTTTCTCCTTGTGCAGGGGGACTGGCCTTCTCTCCCCCCTCCTATAGTTTTCTGTAGTGGGTGGAGCCTGCTGGGCCCCTCCCACAGCTCTGCTCTTTCTCCTTGTGCAGGGGGGGCTGGTCTTGTCTCCGCCCCCTCCTGTAGTTTTCTGTGGTGGGTGGAGCCTGCTGGGCCCCTCCCACAGCTCTGCTCTCTCTCTGCTTGTCTCCCATTCCCAGATTTTTCTACAGTAGGTGGGGCCTGCTGGGCCCCTCCCAAAGCCCTGCTAGCTGCGCAGGCTATGTACAGCCAAGTGATAATGTCACTGCTACAAAGTAATATCTGGGTTTGCAAACACATTTGTGCACACAGTAAACGTACAATGTATCCATTGTGTCCAATAAAGCAGAACTTCAGTCATTTTTTCAACTTTCCATCTATGAAATCTTTTGTCCTTATTATAACTTTGGATAGTAAAACATTTTTTTTTATGCCAGTAAATCCCTTATACAGCCCACTTCCTGTTTCGTGTTTGGTCATTAGATTAGGCTTATGACATCATACACAGCTCTTTCTCGCTCACTCTTCTGAGAGTTTGCCAGGAAGGGAGGGGGGATGAGTCATAAGAGGGCCAATGAGAGCTGCAGAGCTGGAGGTGTAAATCCATGAAGTAAACAGGCAGCAGCTTCAGCTGCCCACAGTTAATATGGTTGCAGCCAGACTCAGTGGAAGGAGATTTCTGCAGCAGATTTGGTAAGTAAAGAATCACAGTATATATAAAATAATATGCAAAGTAGTTGGAGGGCAGCTTCAGAATGGCAAAGCTGTTTTTATTACCAATGAGGTGAGCAGATTGCAGTTCCCCTTTAATGTATTTAAATGAAAAGTTTTTAGTTTTTGGAGTTCAGCTTTCCTGATGCTCTGCGGATTTCAGGTCATAACAGACGGGTTAGAGATGGAAAGCGGTTTAGCACATGATGCAATGCTCTGTCTGCCTGTCTGTAGACCAGGCTGGGCCTCATGTAGAGTCTTGTTTGGGATCTTCCCTGCCTTCCTGCTGTGCAATTATTAAAATGAGTCAATCACCTTTTCCCTCTATATAAATGCAATGGCCACACTCTGCTGCGGGATGATGAGGGCAGATAATGACATGCTACTCACACTGTGTAGTAATGCTGTGGTGTGTCTTATCTGGGACAGCGGATTGGAGATTTCCTGCTCAAATCTAAACCCCAAGCTGTCATATATTGCAGCATACTAGCACAGCACACTTGGATATGGTGGCTGCATTCGTTTTCCTATTTAGGTTACTCTTCCTTTATTTGTACCTGGTGATCTTGCCAGTATCATACTTCCTGTCCTACAGTGACACCTGGGGATGAACTTGGGTTTGGTCTGGACTCCGAACCTGGAAGAAAGTCGTCGCTCCCGTCCACCGCCGTCCAATCAGCTGCAGCCCGGTCATTCCGCACCCCACAGCTGCACAGACACAGGGGAGCGGGGATGACAGCATTGCCCTAACACAGCCCCACAGCTGCACATATGCAAAGGGACGGGGATACTCTTGACATCATTGCCCTAACATGGCCACATGGCCCCGCAGCTTCATGTACACAATGGCGAGGATGTTTGTGATATCATTGCCCTAACTTGCCCAATTGGCCATGTTAGGGCAATGATGTCATAAGCAAAGCATCCCTACCTCTTTGTGTATCTGCAGCTGCAGGCCGGGGGTGATTGCTGCTACCTGTGTCTCCTAGGTTGGGGGAAGGGTAGGTGGGGTGATCATCGCTGCCTGTGTCTCCCGGGGGGGGGGGGGGGGGAATGGCGGAGGGTGATTACTGCCACCTGTGTCTCCTAGGTGGGGAAAGGGTAGGTGGGTGGTGACCGCTGCCTGTGTCTCCCGGGGGGGGGTAGGTAGGGGGTGATCGCTGTCACCTGTGTCTCCTAGGTGGGGAAAGGGTAGGTGGGGGGGTGATCGCTGCCTGTGTCTCCCGGGGGGGGGGGTAGGGGGTGATCGCTGCCACCTGTGTCTCCTAGGTGGGGAAAGGATAGGTGGGGGGTGATTGCCGCCGCCTGTGTCTCCCGGGGGGGTGGTAGGTGGGGGGTAATCGCCGCCGCCTGTGTCTACCGGGGGGGGGGTGATCGCCGATGACTGTGATCGCCGCCTGTGTCTACCGGGGGGGAAGGGTAGGTGGGTGGTGACCGCTGCCTGTGTCTCCCGGGGGAAGGGTGTAGGTGGGGGGTGATCGCCGCCACCTGTGTCTACCACGGGGGGAGAGAGGGGTTAGGTTGGGGGTGATCGCCGCCCCCTGTGTCCCCCCCGTGGGGGGGGGGGGGTAGTGTTGGTTGTACCGCTCCCACAAAAACAGTGAGCACTGGTTAGGACTACACAACATTTCCCACTCTCCTCAGCTTCCATTTATGTATTCAGTATTTAGCTCTTTGCCTGAAATTCTAATTGAACTTTTTTTTACACTTTAATAATAATAAAAGGCATATTCTGCATGACTAAGCAGACAGTAGGGATCAGGTCATGGACTCAGAAGATGTGTGTTTGCTTGGCACACACTTGGCATGCCCTCCTCATAAGGTGACATAGTTGAGTGTCTGATGGAAGGCAGCCAGCGAGGAGGACACCCTCCTGGCAGGACAGGATTTTCTCCGCCGTCGTCGCTCTGCCCGGACTTGCCTCTCTAGAGGAGATCCGTCCCAGCGGCCCACTCCCACTGAGTAAGCAGTTTCACTCGGCGTTTCCCAGGCGAGGCCACAGGCAGCCGAAGGGTTTGTAATGAGTCTGAATAATCACTTCACAAGCGTGAGAAAACATCAGGCTGAGTGCACACGTGTGAACCGACTGCAGGTCCGGCCAACACACCCGGGCCGGGGCCCGTCACCATACACCTCTGTATTGGCACGCTTGCAGCCTGTCGCTAACACATCTAATGGGCTCTTTCACAAGCAAATAAAAGTCACGCCGAGTGTCTGCCTCTTAGCCCTGTATTGTTTTATTCCAGGATCTTCTGATCCTCGGTAATTATACATATGTGAGAAAATCTTTATAAGTCTTTTAGGTAGCCATCAACATATGATGACAGATCAGATCGCACGGCGCTCTCATGGCGTTGGATCCGGGAGATGTTTGCTGGTCGGTCTCAGAAGACGCGATGCATTTAGCAAAGTTTATTATTTGCTAGTCCTCTTCACCTCCAGCCAGGGTTGCCATCAGACCCGGACTGGGAGAAAAAATAGGTCCGGGCATTTTAGACTGAGCAGCCAATTTTTCCAGGGACCGAGGGGTGGCGGGGGCAGGGCCGGTGCTACCACCAGGCAAACTAGGCAGCCGCCTAGGGCGCACTGCTGCCTAGGGTGCCCGGCCACTGGTGTTCCCACTGTCTTCTCTCTGCAGCAAGCAACCAAGTCTCAGCATCAGCAGGCAGCCGCCGCTCCGTTCGCACATAGTGTCAGAGGCACAGCGGAGGACTGTGTCCCAACTCCCGAATGAATGGAAGCAAGCAAACATTCATTGATGGGCGCTGGTGAGGCTGCATTTGTTGGGCGCTTCATTAAAAATGTGGGGTATACATGGACAGGGCAAAGGGGGTGGAGTCAGGGGTGGAGCCAAGGGGGGGACAAAATGAGGCGCTACCACTAGGCAAACTAGGCAGCTGCCTAGAGCGCACTGCTGCCTAGGGCACCCGGCCACTGGTGCTCCTACTCTCTTCTCTCTGCAGCAAGCAACTAAGTCTCAGCATCAGCAGGCAGCTGCCGCTCCGTTCGCACATAGTGTCAGAAGGGCAACAGCGGTGGAGGACTGTGTCTGTGTCCCGACTCTCGAATGAATGGAAGCAAAAAAACATTCATTGATGAGCACTGGTGAGGCTGCATTTGATGGGCACTGGTGAGGCTGCATTTGATGGGTGCTTCATTAAAAATGTGGGGGTATACATGGGCAGGGCAAAGGGGGTGGAGTCAGGGGTGGAGCCAGGGGGGGATTAGATTTCGCCTAGGATGTCAAAAATCCTTGCACCAGCCCTTGGGGGGGGGGGGGGGGGTGCACATTTACCTGGGCGGTTGATGACGGGATATTCAGTAGACAAGTGCAATTCGTTTCATTCTGAATTTGTCTTTTGATAAAATTCGACAAATTCGGGAATATTCGAATTAGAGAAAACATGTTTAACAAATTTTTACAAAATTTCGAAAATCTGAAAATTCTAAAATTCGGAAATTAGGAAATCCGAAAATCAAAAATTCTGAAATTCAAAGATTCAGGAATCCAAAAATGAGAGCGAAAATCCGGAAATTTAAAAGAACGAAAATCCGAAATGAAGAACGAAAATGAGAAAACCCGAAAATGTGAAAATCTGAAATGATAACTAACTAATAATTAACTATTACTAACTATTAAATTATAGGTATTGGAATTTCCTTTCAAATTTGGCTGTTAGTGAACGTAACGAATACGAATTTATTCGAAGGGGGGGGGGGTGCACATTTACAGGGCGGTTGGTGACGGGATATTAAGTAGACATGTGCAATTTGTTTCCTTCTGAATTTGTTTTTCGACAAAATTCTACAAATTCTGAAATATTCGAATTAACGAAAATCTGTTTAACTAATTTTTTACGAAGTTTGAAAATGTGAAAATCTGAAAATTCGAAAATTCGGAAATTCGAAAATCCGAAGATTCACACTTGGCAAACACACCCCAGTACCGCCAGGTCACATCTCCTGAGACTGGCCGTGTCCCCCATCACCATGGAATCTTTAGCACTGCTGGCTGAGAGCAAGCATGATGGTGCCTTGTTGAGTACAACTTCCTCTGCACTGCAAGATGCAAGGGTGTTTTGGTGGGAAAAAGCTGGGTGGGCCACTCATAGGCAGCACCCAAAGGGCCCATGGGGCTTCGTATGGGAGGTTTGCTTGTACATCAGTGGCAGCCCGTCCATTAGGGCCGCTCGGGCCCCGGCCCCTCTCTCCACGCCACCCCCCCATATGCAATGGATAGATTCATGCATAGCATGAATCTATCCACGGCCGCCGCGGCCACCCCCTATTGCTGCGTCCGGCCCCTTTGGCCCTAATAGGCTTCAAAATTGGGTGGGCTCGGGTCACAAGTCCAATCCCACCCAGGTGATTTACAACAGCGAATGAATATTCACTGTTGAAACACTGATCCTCAATCTGGCCAATCGGAAGCGGGTGTGAGACCCGTTTTCCGATTGGCCGAAAAGAGAAGACTCCCGATTGGCCGCCGAGGAGGAGGGAGGAAACGGAAGCCACCGTCGCTGCCTTCACTGCCGTGATGATCCGTGGAGAGCGGGAGAACGGGAGGCCGCCGCCGAGCAGGGGTAGCCGCCGCCGAGCAGGGAAGCCGTCGGGAATGGGGTACGTGCTATAGACGGACCGACCGGGGGAGGGGGGTGGGGTGGCATACTGTTTACCGCACCCCATAAAAAAGATTTCACTGACCGCCAATGCTGTACATCCTATCAGAGGCCCAGCCCCCAGTGCTTGTATCTAGCTGTTCCTCCTCCACCCCTTCTGCACAGGTATAGGTATAAATGTTGTTGATGAGCATATAGATGTAGCACCCTCTAGTGCAGGGGTCTCAAACTGGTGGCCCTCCAGCTGTTGCAAAACAACAAGTCCCATGAGGCATTGCAACAAGGCTGACAGTTACAAGCACGACACCCACAGGCAGAGACATGATGGGATTTGTAGTTTCGCAACAGCTGGGGGGGCACCAGTTTGAGACCCCTGCGTCTAGTGTGTGCTAGAAGTAGTTGTTAGTGTAGAAAAATGTTAGCTTGGATGAGGGCCAGGCTTGGGCTGTGAATCTGGGTCAAGGTTCAGTTGGTAGGCTGGGTGACTCATTCAGACAGCTCTTCTGGTGCCTCCACCTGTTTTCTGGAACCTTGGGGAAGGTTCTAGATGTAGTGGGCGGAATATAGGAGGGGCTGTTTGGAATATTTATAAGGACCTCAGCCAATCCCCAGCAACTGTGCTAGCAGGGGGCAGACTCACCTCATAAATAGTCATGAGTCATGCCAGCAGGGGCAGTTGGGTGGAAGATGGAGGTGGAGTGCTGAGGAGGCTGTCGGAGGCCCTTGCAGGATGGCCTCTAGGGGGGTGACCTTGGGCCGGGGTTCAGGTGTTGGAAGGATCCCCCAAAACACACTGAGGAAGCCCTTTCTGGGTGTATGGGAGCGAGGAGAGAGAGGAGCAGGAGCAGGTCAGCAGGTCTGGAACATCTCTTGGGAGTCAGCCGGGTGGGCTGGTGAGTGTCAGTCTGGGAGGACTGTGGAGAAGTTAGCCTGGTGGGCTAGTAAAGGGGCAGCTGCAGCCAGGCAGGTTGGCAGTGCCTGAAGAGGTGGTACTGGAATCAGTAAACACAGGAGTGATCAAAGCTGGACACTGAACATTTGCTACACAACTGAGGGGCCTCAGGTTCTTGCCAAGGTCTATTATTTTTAAATCTGACTGAGTGCTTTGTCAGATCTCTACAGTGTTTCAGATGGGTTCTGCAAGCAAGTGAGTGTTGGAGGAAGAAGTGGAGTGTATATAGAGACTGTACAGTATATAGGAAGAGTTGTCCTTGAAGTTCTTCTGAAGTCAAGTGTACATCCCATAAATTCCCATCCCTATCCAAGTTATTATAGTTACATAGTAGGTGAGGTTGAAAAAAGGAAGCAAGTCCATCAAGTCCAACCTATGTGTGTGTTTATATGTCAGTATTACATTGTATATCCCTGTATGTTGCGGTCATTCAGGTGCTTATCTAATAGTTTCTTGAAACTATTGATGCCCCCCGCTGAGACCACCGCCTGTGGAAGGGAATTCCACATCCTTGCCGCTCTTACAGTAAAGAACCCTCTACCGTAGTTTAAGGTTAAACCTCTTTTCTTCTAATTTTAATGAGTGGCCACGTGTCTTGGTAAACTCCCTTACCTGAAAAAGTTGTATCCCTATTGTGGGGTCACCAGTACAGTATTTGTATATTGAAATCATATCCCCTCTCAAGCGTCTCTTCTCCAGAGAGAATAAGTTCAGTGCTCGCAACCTTTCCTCATAACTAATATCCTCCAGACCCTTTATTAGCTTTGTTGCCCTTCTTTGTACTCGCTCCATTTCCAGTACATCCTTCCTGAGGACTGGTGCCCAGAACTGGACAGCATACTCCAGGTACAGCCGGACCAGAGTCTTGTAAAGCTTAGCATCGTCTGCAAATACACAGATTGATCTGTTTATCCCATCCTCCAGGTCATTTACTGTATGAACAAATTAAATAGGATTGGCCCCAGCACAGAACCCTGGGGGACCCCACTACCCACCCCTGACCATTCCGAGTACTCCCCATTTATCACCAACTTCTGAACTCGCCCTTGTAGCCAATTTTCAATCCATGTACTCACCCTATGGTCCATGCCAACGGACCTTATTTTGTACAGTAAACGTTTATGGGGAACTGTGTCAAATGCTTTTGCAAAATCCAGATACACCACGTCTACGGGCCTTCCTTTATCTAGATGGCAACTCACCTCCTCATAGAAGGTTAGTAGATTGGTTTGGCAAGAACAATTCTTCATGAATCCATGCTGATTACTGCTAATGATACCATTCGTATTACTAAAATCTTGTATATAGTCCCTTATCATCCCCTCCAAGAGCTTGCATACTATTGATGTTAGGCTAACTATCCCTCAATAAAAGAACAAAAACAAAGTCACAGGCTGTTCTCTGACTCTGGAGTGCCTGTGAAAATTTGGTTTGCCTGGCTGTGCAGGGTGGGGTAATCCCAGTTACTTGTGGCCCTTAAGGGGGTGCTCTACATAGAGCTCACCAATTGCTTTGTTGTAGCCATCACTACTACTCAGCACACCTGGGTATGGGGGGAACATGCTACCTCCCTCCCTCCAGGATGCAGTGCCTGACTGTCACCTGAATCCTCAGGCCTGAACACTGTCACCTGACGAGAGGAACAATGTCATCAACCCTGTGTAAGCTCTTTAAACAGAATGTCAGAGGCAATGATTTTCCACTGCTGAATATTCGTCAATGATATCAAGAACTGAAAAAAAAAAATCAAATCTATCTGCAGTGTAGCAGTTGGCTTTCAGTCAGCGTGATCTTGCCTTACATTTGACAGCTTGACTTTAATAGCAGATACATTGTATACAAATAGAAGGAAGGACTTAAAGAAACAATGAAGGGACTGAGCACAGCGCACATTTCCCAGGCTGCAATTAACGTGACAAAAAGGACCAAATATTACCACAACATCCCCCCAGGGAGGAATTATCAGCAGGTCTGCAGGTGTACACACACCACGGCTTTCAACCTTCTTCCTCATTGATGCAATATACAGAGATACCTTCTACAGAAGATGATACAATCTTTATTGTCACAGATAAAAAAAAACAACAAACGTACTTCAGGAAATCAACAAAAAATGTATTAAATACTCTTTGTTTTGTCAACAGTCTATTACACACCAAGAGTCAATTTTCACACACTAGACAACCCACATGCCAGAGAATATGAGCACATCCTAGACCTCAGATCACCCTAATTCCTGCACCTTCACCCCTTAGATCACCCCAATTCCTGCACCTTCACCCCTTAGATCACCCCAATTTCTGCACCTTCACCCCTCAGATCACCCCAATTCCTGCACCTCCAACCCTCAGATCACCCAATTCCTGCACCTTCACCCCTCAGATCACCCCAATTCCTGCACCTCCATGCCTTAGATCACCCCAATTCCTGCATCTTCACCCCTCAAATCACCCAATACCTGCACCTTCACCCCTCAGATCACCCCAATTCCTGCATCTTCACCCCTCAAATCACCCAATTCCTGCACCTTCATCCCTCAGATCACCCCAATTCCTGCACCTCCACCCCTCAGATCACCCCCATTCCTGCACCCTCACTCCACAGATCACTCAATCCCTGCAGCTCCACCCCTCAGAACACCCCAATTCCTGCACCTCCACCCCTCAGCTCACCTCAATTCCTGCACCTTTACTCCTCAGATCTCCCCAATTCCTGCACCTCCACCCCTCAGATCACTCCAATTCCTGCACCTCCACCCCTCAGGTCACCTCAATTCCTGCACCTTCACTCCTCAGATCTCCCCAATTCCTGCACCCTCCACTCCTCAGATCACCCCAATTCCTGCACCCCCACCCCTCAGATCACCCCAATTCCTGCGCCTTCACCCCTCAGATCACCCCAATTCCTGCACCTCCACCCCTCAGATCACCCCAATTTCTGCACCTTCACTCCTCAGATCACCCCAATTCCTGCACCTCCACCCCTCAGGTCACCTCAATTCCTGCACCTTCACCCTTCAGATCACCCTAATTCCTGCACCTTCACCCCTCAGATCACCCCAATTCCTGCACCTTCACTCCTCAGATCACCCCAATTCCTGGACCTCCACCCCTCAGATCACCCCAATTCCTGCATCTTCACCCCTCAGATCACCCCAATTCCTGCACCTTTAACCCTCAGATCACCCCAATTCCTGCACCTTCAGCCCTCAGATCACCCCAATTTCTGCCCCCCCCCCCAGATCACCTCAATTTCTGCACCTTCAGCCCTCAGATTACAACAATTCCTGCACCTTCACCCCTCAGATCACCCCAATTCCTGCACCTTCACCCCTCAGATCACCCCAATTCCTGCATCTTCAGCCCTCAGATTACAACAATTCCTGCACCTTCAGCCCTCAGATCACCCCAATTCCTACATCTTCAACCCTCAGATCACTCCAATTCCTGCACCTTCACCCCTCAGATCACCCCAATTCCTACATCTTCAATCCTCAGATCACCCCAATTCCTGCACCTTCACCCCTCAGATCACCCCAATTCCTGCACCTTCAGCCCTCGGATCACCCCAATTCCTACATCTTCAACCCTCAGATCACCCCAATTCCTGCACCTTCAGCCCTCAGATCACAACAATTCCTACACCTTCAATCCTCAGATCACCCCAATTCCTGCACCTTCACCCCTCAGATTCTGTTTGGTTTGCAGCAGAACTCCTGAACAGGGGAAATGTTGTAACCCGAGCGGCAAAACGTATTGAAGTCTATGGGAGCCGAACAGGAAAAATCAAAAGTGCCCATTTTGAAGGCTTATACGCAAGTAATTGGGTCTAGCTACTGCCCTGGGGGACATGTATTTAAACAATCATGTTTACAGGAGCAGTGATTTTAATCATGCCTAAAGTCCAACAATAAAAATGAAAAATTAATTTAAATATAGTGCCTGGGGGGGGGGGGGGGTCTCCCCTTAGGCTGCATGTAAAGTGGTGCATCTGTAGCATGCATAAAACATGCTGCAGCAAAACTGACATTTCTAAAGAAAAACAAACAAGTCAAATCCCATTTAAAATGACTCGGGGTTGCAATTGCAGGCACTTGGCTATTGAAAAAATGAAGAGAAAAATGGTGTGGGGTCCCCTCCCCCAGTCCATACTAGACCTTTCAGGACTGGTATGGATTTGGACGGGAACCCCATGCCAAATTTCTTTTAAAAAACGGCATGGGGTAACCTCCAGAATCCATACCAGACCCTTATCTGGGAATGCAGCTTGGCAGGTCAGTAAAGAGGGGGGGCGTGAATGAGCACCCCCCCTTCTGAACCATACCAGGCCACATGCACTCAACATGGGGGGTGGGTGCTTTGAGGCGGGGGGACCTGCCTCACCCCACCCCAAAGCACCTTGTCCCCATGTTGATGGGGACAAGGGCCTCTTCCCGACAACCGCGGGCTGTGGTTGTCGGGGTCTGTGAGCAGGGGGCTTATCGGAATCTGGAAGCCCTCTTTAACCACTTGCCGCCCGCCATATAGCAAAATAATTGTGATCTCCTGGCTGGACGTCATATGATGTTGTCAGGATATCAAGCCGCCTTTGCGCCCCCTGGGGGAGCGCATCGCGGCAATCGTTGTGGCGGTGTGTCAGTCTGACACACCACATCTCTGATCTAGGTAAAGAGTCTCTGACGGAGACTCTTTGCCACGTGATCAGCCGTGTCCAATCACGGCTGATCATGATGTAAACAGGAAGAGCCGGTGATCGGCTTTTCCTCACTCGCGTCTGACAGAAGCGAGTAGAGGAGAGCCGGTCGCTGCTCTCCTGACAGGGGGGTCTGTGCTGATTGTTTATCAGCGCAGCCCCCCCTTGGATGCCCGACCAGGATCACCAGGATGCCGTCAGGACCACCAGGGATGGCCACCACACTGGACCACCAGGTATGCCACCCTAGACCACCAGGGGAATGCCAATCAGTGCCCAGACAGCTGCCAATCAGTGCCAATGAAAAATTCCTGCCAGTGCCACTAGTGATGCCTATCAGTGAAATCTATCAGTGTCAGCCATTAGTGCCCATCAGTGCCGCCTTAAGTGGTCATCAGTGCCACCTATCAGTGCCCAGCAGTGCCATCTATCAGTGCCACCCATAAGTACCCATCAGTGCAGCCTTTCAGTGCCCATCAGTGCCACCTATGAGTGCCCATCAGTGCCGCCTATCAATGCCCATCAGTGCCGCATATCAGTGCCACCTATCAGTGCCCATCAGTGCCGCCTATAAGTGCCCATTAGTGCCATCTCATTGGTGCCACCTCATTGGTGCCGCCTTATCAGTGCCCATCAGTGAAGGAGAAAACTTACTTATTTACAACATTTTATAACAAAAACAAAGAAAAACTTTTTTTTTTCAAAATTTTTGGTCTTTTTTTATTCGTAAAAAAAAAATAAAACCCCAGAGGTGATCAAATACCACCAAAAGAAAGCTCTATTTGTGGGAACAAAATTAGAACAATTTTGTTTGCGCGGTATAGCATGACGGCGCAATTGTCATTTAAAAAGTGACAGCGCTGAAAGCTGAAAATTTGCTTGGGCAGGAAGGTGCTAAAGTGCCCGGTATTGAAGTGTTTAACAAGGGGGCTCCCAGATCCCGCCCCCCCCATGTGAATGAGCATTGGGTACATAGTACCCCTACCCATTGGCCAAAAAGGTGGTAAAAAGCAATAAAAACAAGAGACAGGGTGCTCGCTCGTCTCCCCCTTTCCGGACCTGCCAGGTTGCGTGCCTGGATAAGGGTCCGGTATGAACTGGGGGAGGGAACCCACGCCATTTTTTTCTTTCTTTTTTTTTTTTTTTATTGTTCAGCTGTCAGCGGGGGGAAACCCATTGAAAGCTGACGACTCATCGGCTTCCCGGGCCCCGCTCCTTAACAACCAGCAAACACTGCGCCCTGATTGGGCAAGGCTTTGCCCAATCAGGGAGCAGAATGCACTGTGCACTGTGCATTGCAGGGCGTTCATCGGGGGGGGGGGGACACCCTGCAAATTCAGGTGTTCGGTGGACGGCCAAAACGGGCAAATGTTCGGCCCGAAACTGATGCTCGGGCTGAACCGTTCGCCCATCCCTAGTTGAGACTATTGGTCCAAGCTGTCAGTGAAGAGGAGATCTTATGGAACTATATATTAATGCAATTTAGTAGATGAGATTATTCCTTATTTTTATGTGATTTTAAATATGCTGTCTCAACAATTATTATTATTTTTTTTAACTGAATGTTGTATTATTTGGCACCTTTAAAATCCCGCTTCTTTGTCTGTGTAACTATATGGTCAAAATTATTGGGACGTGGTGCCGGTGGCTTCCCTTTCCCCAAAATTCTGTATTTCATAAAGTTATTTCAAGGGTTCCTCCATGTTAAAAGGCTGAACTGGATGGACTTGTTTTTTTTTTAACCCATGTACTGTAACTATGTAAGTTTGCCTTGATCAGACAAAATGACAGGGTCTCTTTAGGAGTCCTGACTGCACTGCCCCAGTTCTGCACACGACACATGGGAAAATCTTAGAATTATGCAATCTCGTTAAAGTGAAATATGTGTGATATTCCTGAGCTCTAATCAGAAATCACGGTTGTCACCCAGCTGTACTTTTAAACGGAGCCCGAGGGGTGATAGACGAGACCACCTGCAGCTGATTGCGCAGATACGAAACTCTCAGCATTGTCACAAGCGGTTCTTTTTTTTCGTTGTAACTTGTTTGGTCACAGTCAATAGCGATTGATCTTATAGAGCATCAGCAAAACGAGCGAGGGTGTGCGCGTTCCCACCGAGGAGCTTGCGTTCTTCCCATGTGACAAGCTTCATTTTCTGATATAATCAGTATAAAATCACGGGGTGGGGAGGAGCACACTTCAACATGTATGCCGCCAAGTGGCAATAGGACCAGGTGCAGAGTCCGTGCCGCCGCCCGGGGACAACGCACTGACACCGCGGCATAAATTGTTTTTTTTTTTTAAAGAGGCCCCTGCGGCGCCCCCGTTGATTAGGAATACCAAATGCAACATTCTCTTTTCTTATTAATAAAGGTGCGTGAATATACAGGCCACATGTCACCCCCACAATTCTCAGCCCAAGGCGGCCTCAATACTTTTACCCTGATAATTGAAATGCTGATGGTAAGAAGTAAACATGAGTTCACGCTCTTGTGTCACTTGTGTGTGGCGCGTTTCTGTCGTGTAGAGACGTGTACCATGCTATTTATTGAGATATGAAGGCCAAGAGTTCCCGCTCGTCTCCCCCCCTTTCCTGATCTGCCAGGCTGCGTGCCTGGATAAGGGTCTGGTATGGACCGGGGGAGGGACCCCACACCATTTTTTTTTCTCTTTTTTTTTTATTGTTCAGTGGGGAAACCCAAAAAAGCTGATGACTCTTCGGTTGTTATTCCTGGCCAGTGGCAGCTGGTGGGTTCTTCTTTTTTTTTGGTGGGGGGGGGGCAAACAAAGAATGGGGGTGGCTATTAGTGAATCGGTTTCTCTGCGCCACAAAATTGTCAATTTTGCCAAAAGTGGAAACCCTCAATTTAGCTCAGTGAGTGGCATAGCTAAAATTTGCGGGCAAATTGATCTACTTTCTTTATTATTATTATTATTATTATTAATAATAATAATAATAATAATAATAATAATAATAATCTGTTAAAGAAATCACTAAGGTAATAAAACAAAATTAAGTATTTTACCCTAAATGTGCCCTTTTATAAAAGGAAGGTGCATTTAGGGTAGAATATTTAATTTTGTTTTATTCTTTTAGTGATTTCTTTAACATATTATTATTATTATTATTATTATTAATAATAATAATAATAATAATAATAATAATATTAATAATAATAATAATATTAATAATCATTTTTTACTGTAATTTTTTATTTCTGTAATAAAAAAAAAAAAAAAAAAGAATGAGGCTAAAAGAGGCAATGGTTTATTTAATTATTCAATCATTTATTTATTGTAAAATCTTTATTTAGCAACATTTAGCAAGGCTACACACAACGAAGACTTATAGCACAAAACACATAAGAATTCTACATTGAGACAGGTTATTGCAGATGACCAGTCCATGTACAGAATAATAGCACAATTAGTAGTCATTAGTCCTCATAATAAATTTGGAATGACCACGGGGGGAGAGTTCAGTCCGGTGACTGACTCAGCCCACCTTAGGTGCTGACTGCTCAGGAAGGCAGGGAGACGCCAACCCCCGCCGGTAATCCGGGTAGAGGGGGGCAATGTGCCTCCATCAACCTCACCCAGATCACCAAATCGGCAGGGAGCGTTCCCCCTCAGTCCTCCAGCCCAGGAGGAGAAACACGTAGTCACCCTCCCCAAAAAGAAAGGGGGAGAGGGATCTCCGTTTTCTAAGCTAACTGTTGCAACCTTAAGTCTGGACAATGTAGCAAGTAAATATTATGTTATAACCTGAAATCCAGGAATCATGTGGTAGTAAAAGAACCAAAACCAGTAAAAGGAGAAAAGAAGAGAAGAAATAAACAATAAGAGAGGGAATAAGGGGAAGGGGGAGGGAAGGTAGGGAGTAGGTAAGGGTAATGGAGGAGCATACCTTATGGTCTGGAGAAGTCATGTAGATCTGCGCCGGGCGAGTTCCGATCAGAACAATCTCCCCTCTTAACAAGTAAGGGTGAGGAACGTCATTCATTGGGCACCGTTACTCTTGTCTAAACGGGATCTTAGGGATGGTTCTGCCAGTTCTAAAAGAGCCAAGTCTAGGCTAGTCGATTCCTGGTCGGGGTCGGATATATACTCTTTCCATGGGCCCCATATGTAGTCAAAACGCTCCAGTTTGCCCTTACAGGTCGCTATCCAGTGTTCAGCCTCTCTGATATCATTTACCTTTTGGATCCAATCAGCCCTGGAAGGGATCTTGGGTTGCTTCCAGTAAATTGGGAGAAGGCGCCTAGCCGCACTTAAGAGATGCGGCAAGACACTTTTTTTGTATCTACTTATCGGCATCTGTGGGACATGCAGGAGGAAGTGGGCTGGAGACAAGGGTATATCAAGATCTAGGATTTCCCTTATTAGGGCTTTAATGTCAGCCCAATATGGCTGGATCGGAGGGCACTCCCACCAAATATGAAGGAGCGTTCCCCTGAGACCACACTTCCTCCAACATTGGTCTGACACCGAGGGATAGATGCGAGCTAGGTCAGCCGGAACACGGTACCAGCGTGACAAAATCTTGTAATTTGTTTCTTGGGTTTTAGATTCTATAGAGCTCGAGTGGGTGAGCTGGTAGAGACGAGTCAGTTGGGTTGTAGAAAAATCTAGCTTTAAGTCCCTTTCCCATGCCCTTATATAAGTTGGCCTGAGATTGTCAGTACTGGAACTTAGTAGACGGTACATCTCCGAAATCATGTGGGGGATCGGGTCCTCTTCTACAAAAAACTGTTCAAAAGGTGTAAGAGAGGAGGAGTCTCTTAAAGCCTTCCCATGTATCTCAAAAAAGTGATGGAGCGGTCTATACTTCCAGAACTTCATTTTGGAGCCCCCGTGTCTAGTCTGTAGGGATTCAAAGTTCATTAGTTTACCATTGTGCATTAATTTCCCACAACTGGCGTTACCATCATCCAGCCAGGGTCCAAAGAAGGCCATTTGTTCACCTGGCGGGAACCAAAGGAACCCTCCTAACGGAGCCAGTGGGGACATGGGGGGAGACAACCCCGAAAATCTAGTTTATCCTGTCCCATGTAGAAAGTGTGTGTATCGTCAGAGGGGAAGTGGTATCCGACAACCCCCTATATTCACGGGGTAGCCATGGTGCATAAGCTAAGTTCCTGCCCGCTAGCCATTTTTCCAATGAGACCCAAAGCTTGGATTGGGTGTGGAAACGCCAGTTAAGGATTCTCTGGAGTGCGATGGCCCTATGGTATTTCAGGATATCAGGAATCCCTAGGCCTCCTGTGAGTTTTGAGCGCTTCAGTACCTTTAGAGCTATTCTGGATTTCTGTGCATTCCACACAAACCCAGATATTATACTATTAATCTGAGAATAGAAGGTGCGCGGTAGAGGTATGGGAATCATTTGTAAAAAAAAAAAAAAGTATTCGGGGTAGAATGTTCATTTTTATTATGTTAATGCGACCTATCTTCAATCATTTATTTGATTAATTATTTAGTATTACATTATTTTTTATTAGCATCAGTATTATTAGTACAGTGGGGAAAATAATTATTTGATCCCCTGCAGATTTTGTAAGTTACAAAGAAATGAAGGGTCTATAATTTCTTTCATAGGTGTATTTTAAATGATAGAAAATCGAAAATCCAGAAAAAAACCACATGAAACAAATGCTATAAATTACGTTGCGGTTCAGTGGGTAAAATAAGTATTTGATCCCCAAGCAAAACATGACTTAGTACTTGGTGGAGAAACCCTTGGCAAGCAAGAAGAGCTCAGTTTTGGTTTCATCCGACCACAGAACTTTCTCCCCATCCTTCTCTGAGTCATTTAGTACATGTGCCTTCTTGAGGAGGGGGACTCGCCGTGTTTGAAAGAAGAAAAATGCTGACTATGACCCTAAGAACACCATCCCTACAGTCACACACGGAGGTGGAAACATCATACTTTGGGGCTGTTTCTCAGCCAATGGTACAGGCCAACTTTGCCACATTGAGGGGCCAATGGACGGGGCCATGTATTGTGAGATCTTGGATGAGAACCGTCTTCCCTCAGCCAGAACACTGAAGATGGGTCGTAGACGGGTCTTCCAGCATGACAATGACCCAAAACATACCGCCAAGGCAACACAGGAGTGGCTCAAGAAGAAGCACATTAAGGTCATGGAGTAGCCTAGTCAGTCTCCAGACCTTAATCCTATAGAAAATGTACGGATAGAACTGAAACTTCAAGTTGCCAAGCGCCAAGAAACCTTAAGGATTTAGAGAAGATCTGTAAAGAAGAGTGGACCAAAATCCCTCCTGAGATGTGTGCAAACCTGGTCACCAACTACAAGAAACGTCTGACCTCTTTGATTGCCAACAAGGGTTTTGACACCAAGTCATGTTTTGCTTGGGGATCAAATACTTTTTTTACTCACTGAACTGCAACTCCATTTATAACATTTGTATCGTGTGTTTTTTCTGTATTTTTGGTTGATTTTCTGTCTCTATCATATAAAATACACCTATGATAAAAATAATAGACCCTTCAATTCTATGTAAGTGGGCAAACCTACAAAATCTGCAGGGGAGCAAATCATTATTTTCCCCACTATATATTTTTTAACTGTCTGTTTTTCTTTCTGTAAAAAAAAAAAAAAAGAAGAATATTGAGTCTCAATGGTTTAATTCAATTGTTTTTGTATTTATTTAATATTTTATTATTATTATTATTGGTATTAGAATCATTAGAAGAAAAATAATGAGGCTAAATAAGGCAATCAATAATTTAATTTTTTTTTCCATTTATTTTACTATTATTATACATTTTTTTACTGTCTTTTTTTTTTCTTTCGGTAGAGAAAAAAAACAGAAAATGAAAAATAATGAGGCTAAAAGAGGCAATGATTTGTTTATATTTTTTAAGTGGTTCTACAGTCATAATGTTTTTTACCTCATGCATTCAATGCATTAAGGTAAAAAAACTTTCAGCATGTTTTGTAATATGTAATATTATTATTATTTTTATTACTAATCATTTTTTACTGTCTTTTTTCGTTCTGTCAAAAAGAGAAACACAAATAATGAGACTGAAAGAGGTTTTATTTCATTTTTTTTTAAATGTATTTATTTACCTGTCCAACTTGGATTACAAAATAGAATAAAAAAAATTAATGCATCTATTAGCAACAGAGTGTTAAAATGTTCCATTGTGATATTAATAAACTGATACAGTTATTTTAATATTTCTGCAAATCTTTCCTTGGGTACCTAAAATGAACGTCACACTTTAGTGTATGTTTTTGGTTTTGCTATTATTAGATGTTGTACTCTTTATCATCAGCCCATCTTCCATTTCATTTTTTACAGGTTAATGTAGTTTTCAAAATTTTAAAACTGCAACTTCCATAAAGTTCCTGGTGATCCTGCCATGAAGGTTCTTTTTCAGGCATTTCCTGTTATAGGGTGACAACTCTCTTTCTCTGTTTCCCAGTTGTGTGCTTTAGTGTTGTCACCCCGTTACATGGGCTTCTGATAGAGGCCCTTTTAATACACATTACACAGACATGGTCCACTGTTGTCACCATTGGGACTCCCGAATTTGAGAAATGCCGTGTAGCCATCACTGTGTATAGAAAGGAAAAGCTGGAATTAGGCTGCACAAAATCAGAAGCACCCGAAAGAGACAAAGGATGAAGAATAGTGAAAACATATACATTGTATATTAGATACATTGTATTATCATACACGGTGCTTTTGCAAACTAAATGGCATTCAATTAGGGTTTAGACCTACTTTAGTTTAACAATAGCCACCTGCCGGGAGAGCCGGCCCACTCCTGCCCATTCATAATGATAGGTGTCACTTTACCTGAGATCAAAGCTCCTCTGTGATAATGATGTTCTCAGAGTAATCATGTGACCTGCCATTGTCTGGTGGATCCTAAGAGATGACATTAATAGCAGAGGCTGGAAATACAACAAATTAAAAATCATGCCTAGAACTTAGGATTTAGATGTGCGCCTATAACAGCCTATTTAGCCCTCCAAAGCCAAGTAAAGCAAGAACAATGTACAAAGTGTAACATCTCATTGTAAGGGGAGAGGAGAGAGCGCTAGACAATGGCTGGGAATTTCAGCATCGGTGACGTCATCCATAGGTTCCCATGCTCCATCCATTTTCAGGGCTCCCTCCCCTCCCCTGAAGCTGCCACTAACTGATACAGGGGTGCTTGGTCACATGACCATGTAACAACCAGTGACGTATCCCTGCCCCATTGGCAAATCCCTGCCCTAATGGCATATCCCTGCCCCAATGATGGATCCCTGCCCCAATGACGTATCCCTGCCTCAATGACTTATCCCTGTCCCAATGGCATATCCCTGCCTTAATGACGTATCCCTGCCCCAATAACGTATCCCTGCCTTAATGACGTATCCCTGCCCCAATGGAGGTTCCCTGCCTCGATGGCGTACCCCTGCCCCAATGATGTATCCCTGCCTCAATGACGTATCCCTGCCCCATTGGCATATCCCTGCCTTAATATCGTATACCTGCCAAAGTGACGTATACCTGCCTCAATGACGTGTCTCTGCCCCAATGGCGTATCCCTGCCTCAATGACGTGTCTCTGCCCCAATGGCGTATCCCTGCCCCAATGACGTGTCCCTGCCTCAATGCTGTATCCCTGCCCCAATGACGTATCCCTGCCTCAATGACGTATCCCTGCCTCAATGACGTATCCCTGCCCCAATGGCATATCCCTGCTTCAATGACGTATCCCTGCCCCAATGGCATATCCCTACCCCAATGGCATACCCCCCATCCCAATGACGTATCCCTGCCTCAATGACGTATCCCTGCCCAAATGACGTATCCCTGCCCCAATGACATATCCCTGCCCCAATGACATATCCCTGCCTCAATGACGTATCCCTGCCACAATGACGTATCCCTGCCCCAATGACGTA
This sequence comes from Lithobates septentrionalis, assembly GCA_037952835.1. Lineage (NCBI taxonomy): Eukaryota > Metazoa > Chordata > Amphibia > Anura > Ranidae > Lithobates > Lithobates septentrionalis. Next base: position 67,920 of record JBBDGP010002440.1, read on the forward strand.
TCCCTGCCTCAATGATGTATCCCTGCCCCAATGACGTATCCCTGCCTCAATGACGTATCCCTGCCTCAATGACGTATCCCTGCCCCAATGGCATACCCCCATCCCAATGACGTATCCCTGCCTCAATGACGTATCCCTGCCCCAATGACGTATCCCTGCCTCAATGACATATCCCTGTCCCAATGACATATCTCTGCCTCAATGACACATCCCTGCCCCAATGATGTATCCCTGCCCCAATGACATATCTCTGCCTCAATGACACATCCCTGCCCCAATGACGTATCCCTGCCCCAATCATGTATCCCTGCCCCAATGGCGTATATCTCTGCACCAATGGCATATCCCTGCCCCAATGACGTATCCCCGCCCCAATGACATATCCCTGCCCCAATGACATATCCCTGCCCCAATGACGTATCCCTGCCTCAATGACGTATTTCTGCCCCAATGGCATATCCCTGCCCCAATGGCATACCCCCCCATCCCAATGACGTATCCCTGCCTCAATGACGTATCCCTGCCCCAATGACATATCCCTGCCCCAATGACGTATCCCTGCCTCAATGACGTATCCCTGCCCCAATGATATATCTCTGCCTCAATGACATATCCCTGCCCCAATGACGTATCCCTGCCCCAATGATGTATCCCTGCCTCAATGACATATCCCTGCCCCAATGACGTATCCCTGCCTCAATGACGTATCCCTGCCCTAATGGCGTATATCTCTGCACCAATGGCATATCTCTGCACCAATGACGTATCCCTGCCCCCAATGGCATATCTCTGCCCTAATGGGGTACTAAGGTGTGGCTGTGCAACACAAAAACGAAAGAATGCCGAGTGGCCACAGCACCCCCAGAGAGTCGGCACCCACTGCACAACCTGATAGCGGCAGTTTAGAGTGAGGGGGAGACTCCTTCCCACCTCTGTTCATATGACAGAGCCGAGAGGAGGACTTCCCTCACTCTGAACTGCATCTGGTCTGGTGAGTAAGTTTAGAGAGGGAGAGTTCTTTCCTGGAGGTCTGTACTGGTGGGAAAGGAATCTGGGCAGTGGTGTCTCTGTATTGAGGGGTCTGTAGTGGGGGGTGTCACGTATCTGGTGATGGAGCGTGATGTGGAGAGGAAGGCTATCTCTTACACCTCTGGCTTGGTACCCCTGATAAAGTAACAGGAGGCATGAGAGCCTGGAGTGGCAGGAGTGACTGACAGTTCGGGTGATGACGGCTGCAGATGAGAGGTCTGTGCGCCAGAAGCGTAACTAGAAACTTCAGGGCCCGATGCAAGAAACCATAAAGGACCCCCACCAGGGGCATTGCTAGGTCTACAAAAGATCTGGGGCTAGAGCCCATAGCAGCGAAGTAAAGAAAGTCATACGCTTGGGCGGGCATACACATGTATATAATATACATGTGTGTGTATGTATGTATGTATAATCAGGGTCCCCAGAGAGCCCCTTCTTACACCAGGATCCCCAGAGAGCCCCTTCTTACATCAGGGTCCCCAGAGAGCCCCTCTTACATCAGGGTCCCCAGAGAGCCTCCCCTTACATCAGTGTCCCCATAGGGCCCTTCCTTACATCAGGGTCCCCAGAGAGCCCCTCTTACATCAGGGTCCCCAGAGAGCCCCTCTTACACCAGGATCCCCAGAGAGCCCCTTCTTACATCAGGGTCCCCAGAGAGCCTCCTCTTACATCAGGGTCCCCAGAGAGCCCCTCTTACATCAGGGTCCCCAGAGAGCCTCCCCTTACATCAGTGTCCCCATAGGGCCCTTCCTTACATCAGGGTTCCCAGAGAGCCCCTCTTACATCAGGGTCCCCAGAGAGCCCCCCTTTACATCAGGGTCCCCAGAGATCCCCCTTACATTAGGGTCCCCAGAGGCCCCCCTTACATCAGGATCCCCAGACAGCCATCCCCTTACATCAGGGTCCCCAGAGGGCCCCCCATTACACCAGGGTCCCCAGACAGCTGCCCCCCTCCAGAGGTTCCCCTTGTACCCCCTTACATCAGGGTCCCCAGAGTGCCCCTAATTACATCAGGATCCCTAGAGAGCCCCCCCTTACATCAGAGTCCTCAGAGAGCCCCCTTACATCAGGGTCCTTAGGGAGCCCCTCCTTACATTAGGGTCCCCAGAGAGTCCCCCTTACATCAGGGTCCCCAGAGAGCCTCCCCTTTACATCAGGGTCTCCAGACAGCCCCCCTTACATCAGGACCCCCAGAGAGCCCCTTCTTACATCAGGGTCCCCAGAGAGCCTCCCCTTACATCAGGGTCCCCAGAGAGCCCCCCTCTCATCAGGGTCCCCAGAGAGCCCCCCCTCACATCAGGGTCCCCAGAGAGCCTCCTCTAACATCAGGGTCTCCAGAGAGCCCCCCTTACATCAGGGTCCCCAGAGAGCCCCCCTCACATCAGGGTCTCCAGAGAGCCTCCCCTTACATCAGGGTCCCCAGAGCGTCTCCCCACATCAGGGTCCCAGAAAGCCCACCTTACATCAGGGTCCCCAGAGATCCTCCTCTTACATCAGGGTCCCCAGAGAGCCCCCCTTACATCAGGGTCCCCAGATGGCCCCTCCTTACATCAGGGACCCCAGAGAGCCCCCTCTCACATTAGGGTCCCCAGGGTCCCCAGACAGCCGCCACCCCTTCTAGAGGTTCCCCCTGTACCCCCTTTACATCAGAGTCCTCAGGGAGCCCCTCCTTACTTCAGGCCCCTCCCCTCTCCACTGTATACATTCGGAGAGAGAACTATAAGCCCCAGGGATATCCCGTGGCCCATGGACACCATACACCCGCCTCCCACCTCCCCCCACTGCATACTAAAATGGACAGCCAGAGGTGCAGGGGAGATTCCGGGTCTTGAGCACCCCCCTACAGCGGCAGAACAGCAGGGCCTGGACACAAGTGCGACTGCTGCGACCCTGAAAGTTCCACCACTGCTGTGCGCACTTGGATGCAGGCTGGATTGTGACACGGGGCAGCAGGCATAGCAGTCTCATAGACAGGCAGCAGGCACTTGGTGGGCTGGCAGGTCACAGGCAGCAGGCACTTGCCAGGCTGGCAGGTGGCAGACAGCAGATAATTGACAGGCAGCAGGAATAAGGATGACCACCACAGGCTGGACACAATCTGGACACAGAGCAGGGTCAGGCAAGCCGGGTCAGTCACTGGAACATCAGGAACAGAGCAGCAGGCAGAAGAGTTGTCAGGTTCAGGCTGAAGTTGGCAATGGTCAACAGACAGGCAGAGGGATCAGGCAGAGACGTGGTTGGAGAGCAAGCCTGGGGTCAGTTTAGGCAGATGTACAAGTGTGGTCAGATGGATCAGAATGGCAACAGGAAAGGAAACACGGGAACAGGTAGCAGGTATAGCAGGTAGCAGAACGCTGTTGACCATAAGGCAAAGTCCTAGTGCAGCGGAGGTGTTTAAATAGCCCAATAGTCCCAGGTGGGAGAACACAACGTGATTATTGCTAGTGGCTATAGTTGATCTATCGATCAACTTGGGTACAATCAGCCTGCTCATACATGGTTTGAATCTCAGCCGGTCCCTTCTGAACCAGACGAGATCTAAACCATCTATAGCCGGCTTTACTCTAAACAAAGGGTCAGTTTACAGTCCTTCAGACTGTAGGGGGCCAAACTGTGGCCATTGGGAGTAGTAAAAGTCCCAATATCAGTGGGAGAAAACAATTCCATATCTTTGCTTTCAATGAGTCCCATTATTGGTGTCATTTGGCCCCATTGGTGGTGTCATTGGCAGAAATTGTGTTCTATCATTGGTGTCATTGGGCCCCATTGGTGGTGTCATTGGGAGGAGTTGTGTCTCATTGTAGTTACTGGGCCCCATTGTTATGTCACTGGGAGAAATTTTGCCCCACCTTTGGTGTCATTTAGAGGAATTGTGTTCCATTATTGGTATCATTGGGCCCCATTGTTGGCGGCATTGGGAGAAATTGTGACCCATCATTGGTGTCATTGGGCCCCATTGTTAGTGTCCTTGGGAGGAGTTGTGTCTCATTGTAGCTATTGGGCCCCATCGTTATGTCTCTGGGAGAAATTTTGCCCCATCTTTGGTGTCATTGGGAGGAATTGTGTCCTATTATTGGTTTCATTTGACCCCATTGTTGGTGGCATTGGGAGAAATTGTGCCCCACCATTGGTGTCATTGGGAGGAATTGTGCCCTTTTATTGGTGTCAGTGAGGGGAATTATGCCCCATTGCTGGGGTTAAAAGCAAGCAAAGGGCCACATCTGGCCCATGGGCTGCAGTTTGGAGACCACTGGTCTAGACCAGCCTTTGTCAACATTTTCAACATGGAAGAACCCTTGAAATAACTTTCCAGTCTCAGGGAACCCCTGATAAAAAAGACTATATCTACAACTCATAATACAATAGTGTGATGGTCAGTAGGAAGAATGCTCCTTACACTTGTGGTCATTGGGAATAATTACCCCCTTACAGATAGCTAAAAAGATGAATGATGTCAGTGGGAATTTATCTAAGAGGCAGAAATTTCTCATTGCTCAAGGAACCCCTAGCAACCTCTGGAAGAGCCCTAGTTGAGAAACCTTGGCCTGGAAAATGGCCATTACTGATTTCTAATATTCGGCTCCCATTGACTTCGAGAAGGTTTGGATCCAGCACCCAAACTGATGTTTGGGGAACCCGTCCTGAACTGAGCCCCTTCTGCCCACACGAAAATGCCAGAATCTCCTGCACAGGGGCTAAATGCCCAATGGACATGATGAGGCGTTAAATGATAGGAACCCCCCAGGAATAAAGGACACGTTGTTTTGTGTCCAGGTGATTTTCTCTAGGAATACTTGTGGTCATTAATAGGTATCAATTAAAATGCTGGAATGTCATGCACAGAGGCTAAAAGTCCCATGGACTTGTTGAGGCATTAAATGATAGAGACTCAATGGGGCTGATTTACTAAAGGCAAAGAGCAATTGCTCCAGAGGTTAGTAAACGAGCAGAAGCTTTGCTGACTTCCATCATCCAATCATGTGCAAGCAAAAAACCTTTAGTAAATCAACCCCAATGGTCAGTGGTAAGAGTGCTCCTTACACTTGTGGTCATTGGGAAGAATTACCCCTTTACAGACAGCTAAAAAGATCCATGGTGTCAGTGGGAACTTATCTGAGAGGCAGAAGTTGCTCATTGTTCATGGAACCCCCTAGAAATCTCTGGAGGAACCCTGGTTGAGAAACCTTGTCCTAGAAAATGGCCCTTACTGATTTCTAAGATTTGGCTCCCATTGACTTTAATAACATTTGGATCCAGCACCCAAACTAATGTTTGGGGAACCCACCCTGTACCGAACTCCTTACTCTCGTACAAAAATGCCAGAATCTCATGGACAGGGGCTAAACGCCCAATGGACATGATGAGGCAATAAATGACAGAGACCCCCAAGGAATAAAGGACACCTTGTTTTGTGTCCAGGTGATGTTCTCTAGGAATACCTGTGGTCATTAATAGGTATCAATTAATGAGATTGCTCCTGGATTGATGTCAGTTCAAAGGTTGGCCGGCTGCCATGACCCCAGGAGTGTAACTTTTCAGTGATAACAAGATATAAGCTGCAGCCTGTGCTGGTATCTGCTCACATCTTGTTGTCCCTGGAAAGAAGGAGGATATTTACAGCGACTTGTGGATTCACCTTCCTGCTTTGATCTTCTTATCTCAGATACCTAAACCAAAGCGAAGATCACTTCTCCCGGGGCCATGATCAAAGAGGTACAAGGATGAGGACAAGAGGAGACAATGGAGTCACTCAGAGCTCTGTCCAGAGATCAGATGCAGCCGATTCACTGAAATGTATCCATTCTCATTAAAAAAAGGAAACAATCCAAACAGAACTGTTACCCGACCATCTACATCACGTCATTGTTCAGTGCAAAGATGTCTGGATTCAAAATAAGATTCCGCCATTGACTCTTCACCTGTTGAGTTGATGTCTTCCAGTTCATTATGCATTATGCTGCCTTGAGGGACATTAAACACTAAGATCCCATTCGCACCTTTGCGTTCCAGGAATGCACGCAGAAATGTGCAAAACAATGCACCAAAAATGTGCATTTCTCAGGCCTCGTGCACGTTTGACCTTTTTTTTCTCTGCCTCTAAACACACGTTAACCCCTTTAATACCGGGCACTTTCACCCCCTTCCTGCCCAGGCCAATTTTCAGCTTTCAGCGCTGTCGCAATTTGAATGACAATTGCGCGGTCATAAAACACTGTACACATATGAGATTTTTATCATTTTTTTTCATACAAATGGGGCTTTCTTTTGGTGGTATTTAATCACCACTGGGGTTTTTATTTTTTGCTAAGTAAACAAAAAAAACCCTAAAAATTTGGAAAAAAAGGCATTTTTCTTCCTCCCTGTTATAACATTTTGCAAATAAATAATCTTTCTTCATAAATTTAGGTCAAACTGTATTCTGCTCCATTTCTTTGGTGAGAATTACCCAAATCAGTGAATATTATTTATTCTGTAGGAAAGTTACACAGTCCACAAACTATGGGATATATATCTGAAAATGGAATATTCCTAATGTACTAAAGGCCGATCTCATTTCTTGAGGCCCAAAAACATCAGGACAGTACAAATACCCCCCAAAGGACCCATTTTTGGAAAGTAGACAGTCCAAGGTATTTAGTAAGAGGCATGCCGAGTATTTTGAAGTTGAGTTTTTTGGAATATGAAGAAATTAAAAGAAATGTTCACAATTTAATTTTTTTTTTTTTACATACTGTCACCAGTGCAGTACAGCGTCATCATATGACTGATGTGGCCGTGATCAGGAACACTATTGGTGACAGTATTTTTTTTTTTTAATTTAAAAAATTGTGATTTTTTTTTTTTAATTTCTTAATTTTTGCAAAAAATTGTGACAATTGTGTGAATTAATAGTTGTTTTCCATTTTTTTATTTTTATTACATTTTTTTATTGCATTATTTTCATACATTATTGCAGTACAGCGTAATCATATAACTGATGTGGTCGTGATCAGGGACACTAATAGTGGCAGTATGTAAAAAAAATTTTAAAAATTGTGAAAATTTGTTTTTAAATTTCTTCATTTTCCAAAAAATTTTGACAATTGTGTGAATAATTAGTTGTTTTCCATTTATTTTTCTTACATTTTTTATTGCATTATTTTTATACATTATTGCAGTACAGCGTCATCATATAACTGATGTGGTCGTGATCAGGGGCACTAATGATGGCAGTATGTAAAAAAAAAAAAAAAAAAAATTGTAAAAATTTGTTTTAAATTTCTTCATTTTCCAAAAAATTGTGACAATTGTGTGAATTAATAGTTGTTTTCCATTTTTTTTTCTTTTTATTACATTTTTTTTGCATTATTTTTATACATTATTGCAGTACAGCGTCATCATATAACTGATGTGGTCATGATCTGGGACACTAATGGTGGCAGTATGTAAAAATTTTTTTAAAAATTGTGAAAATTTGTTTTTAAATGTCTTCATTTTCCAAAAAAATGTGAGAATTGTGTGAATAAGTAGTTGTTTTCCATTTATTTTTCTTACATTTTTTATTGCATTCTTTTTTTTAAAAAAATGTAAAAAATTGTGAAAATTTGTTTTTCAATTTCTTAATTTTCCCCCAAATTGTGACAATTGTGTAAATTAAAAGTTGTTTTCCATTTTTTTTCTTTTTTACTACATTCTTTTTCTTTTTTTATGTTTTTTTTTTTTTTTTTTTTACATACTGTGACCAGAGCAATATAATGTTACCACAGTAACATGTACCACTCTGGGGAAGGGATCCGTTTTCTTTTCTTTTACACATTATGATTATATTATGATTATTATGATTATGCTTATACGAATGAATTTCTTTGGTATAAGCAACTATTTTTACTGAATGAAACTGATTTGTTCAGTGACTTTTGTTGTGATTAGCTGTGATTGGCCAAAGCTAATCACATTGTACAGATGGGCTGTGATTTTTTTTCTATTTTATTTTATTTTTTTTTACATTTTTTATGTTTATATTTTTTCTACATACTGTGACCAGAGCAATATAATGTTACCATGGTAACATGTACTACTCTGGGGAAGTAATCAGGATTTTCTTTCTTTCTTTATTTATTTTTTTACACATTATGATTGCTTATACAAATTAATTTCTTTGGTATAAGCAACCATTTTTACTGAATGAAACTGATTAGTTCAGTGTATTTTGTTGTGGTTAGCTGTGATTGGCCAAAGCTAATCACATGGTACAGGTGGGCTGTGATTGGCCCTGTCTGTACCATGTGATCACTGTGACCAATCACAGCTAGTAACACAATTGTATACAATGGATGGCATGAAAGAAGCCACTGATTGTTTACAATTCCCATGTGATCTGCTGTGATTGGTCACAGTGATCACATGATACGTCAATATGACGTCCGCTCAGGAGGATGAAAAGGCCCGCTCGGTCTATAACAGATTGATAGACCGGGCGGGCCTTTGGTCCCGTTGCTAGCCGTGATTGGTCACAGTGATCACATGGTACATGATACGTCATATTGACGTATCATGTGATCGCTGTGACCAATCACAGCAAATCACATGACAATTGTAAACAATGGGTGGCTTCTTTCATGCCATCCATTGTAGGTGGTGCTAATCTATTGTATGTGTCCATGCACCAGTATAGGCATTGACAGGAGTTTAGAGGCAAAAAAAACCCATGCATTCGAGAGAGGAGCATTTTCACAGAAAAAGCATCCGACGCGTCTAATTGCGGGTAAACAAGTGTAAAAACGCGCGTTTAGAGCTTGATTTCAATGGCTAAAGTAAATGAATATTCTGGTCAATGAAATGAATAAATAAAAATAAAAAAATAAATAAAATAAAATAAAAAAAATAAATGAATAAATGCCCAAGCGCTTGCTGCACCGAAACGCGTTTGGAAAAAGAAAGCAGCTCAGGAACATTTTTTGCAGCTGCTTTTCTCCTGCCAGGAGAAAAGCATTTAGAAGAGCCCCAGTGTGCATAAAGCTTTAATGGCATCGGAAACGCACGGAGCAGCCACTTACGCGTTTCGTCACATGAAAAAAATGCATCAAAGTGTGCATTGGAAAAAACACGTTGGGGTTCCCTGCACAGAAAAGAAAAGGTAGAGGAGTACTTTGGCGCATTTGGCGCACATACGGCAACCCATTCTGTACGAATGCAGCCATCACATCTAAGAATTGGTAAGCTGCAATATAATAAATGTTTCCTTTTTGTTTAATTTCCCTTTAAGACTAGGCTCACATGTATGGAGGTTGTGGTTGATGTGTTTTTTTTTTGCATTTTTGAATATGTGCACACGTGTTTTTTTTTTTTTTATGTGTTTTTAATTCATTTTGCGGGGTTTTTTTTGGCTAACAGGAAAGTACGTCAGTTCTGTTCATGGAGTGCGACTTTGATGCGACTTTACACTAACACTCAAATAGCATCAAATTAGTGCAGGAACCTCTGTGTGTCCAAAAGTCGCATGTTGGGGTTCAGGGTTAAGGACTTCGGTTATATGCCGCATACACATGACTTTTCTACAGCAAAGGTCCGACAGAAGGAATCCGTCGGACAATTCGATCGTGTGTGGGCTTCATCGGACCTTTTCTGTCGAAAAATCTGACGGACTTTAGAAATAGAACATGTTTCAAATCTTTCCGGCGGACTCGAGTCCTATCGAAAAAAAATACGGGAGCAAAAGTATAAATTGAGTAAAATGGCAGTTTTATTAAAAACTGCCATTTTATTCAATGTATACTTTTGCTCCCATGTGCCTCATTTAAAGTCCCGCATTTTGCTCTCTTTTACTTTAATATTGAACCGGGATGGAGGAGGGGTTTTGAACGGCCCCACTATCCCCATTTAAAGTCCCAATACTCCATTTTTCTTTTCTTCCTTTTTTTTTAATCAAATAATTAGGGATGGAGGCACACGGTCGCACTATCAATCAATACATTTTCTTTACTAATATTTTTTTTATTTATTTTTCATTTATTTTTTACTTTGAACTTTCCAATATATACTCTGATTGCCCCCATATAGAATCAATGAATAGGACATTATTTCATGTTTTTTGACCCTTGATATTTTGATCTTACACATTATATGTGCGCACTGATGGTATCAGCCGCTGTTTGTCCTATGCCCTTGCCCTATCTGTCATGTCCCGGAGCTTGCGACGAGCACTGGGGATTTCCCCTCCGCCCTGTTCTGACGCTGCGCGCCGACGTCGTGCCTCTCGCGCCGGCTGTTTGGCGTCCTGGTGGCGCACATATAGCGGCTGCTTGTTTCACCATCTCAAGCGCTTGGGGGGGGGGGGGGGGCTCGGTATGAGGCTCATGGCTGGCCAGTTTGGATTGTTAACTGGCAGGGTTGTGGCGCTTCCCTGCTCTCTTTAGGTTGACGTTGGGGGCGGTTTTGTGGCAGCGCTCCCCGCATTGGCCTCTCCTTGTGCAGAGTCTCACACCCCCGGTCTCCCTTCATCACCTTTTCTATGCAACCACACGCTTTTTGGCTTTCATGCCCTTATTCACATTTTAACGGGTATTTTCCCTTTCACCCCCTCTTCACTCACCTTTTTCTTCTTTGTTCCGTCTTCCTTTCCCTCTGGCTATTTCTTTGACTGCTCTGGTCTTTCTTACAGGTTCTTTTCTTTTATTCCAATTCTCTCTCATCACTTTCTCTCCTTCCTCTCTCCTTCCCTTTAACTATCTACACCCCACTTCTTGCTTAATTGTTCTTCACTCTTTCTTACCCTCTGCACACCTCATCATCTTTACTCACTCAGGTAATGTTTGTTTTTTCAGGGTTTTTTTTCCCCCTCCATTGAGGTCACCTTTATCACCCACATGCGTTTATTTCCCACACCCTGACCCACTCTGGGGGTTTCTCTGTGCCTGGTTTTGTCACCCGGACACGCTCCCTCAGCTTCGGGATTTGGCTTTTCTGGCTGGCTTGACATTCATGGCTGCACCGCCATTGCGCAGATATATTTGTAAGTCCGTGGTTTGAATGTATTAGTGTGGGATTTCATGTTTTACATTTGCCCACTTACTTTTCTTGCTCAATATGTTTATTAAATTTACAATAAAAAGAAGAATATAACATTATATTGGCATGTACATAAGATTCGGAAATTAGGAAACATTGTCATACAATTGATGTTACCATCTCATTTAGATAATACAAGAAAGAGCTTAAATATATGTAAAAGAAGTTGAAAAAGAATCAAGAACAAACGCAATCCTAATATTAGAGTGTATAAGACTCTTATGCCCCGTACACACGGTCGGATTTTCTGACTGAAAATGTGTGATAGGACCTTGTTGTCGGAAATTCCGACCGTGTGTGGGCTCCATCACACATTTTCCATCGGAATTTCCGACACACAAAGTTTGAGAGCAGGATATAAAATTTTCAGACAACAAAATCCGTTGTCGGAAATTCTGATTGTGTGTACACAAATCCGATGGACAAAGTGCCACGCATGCTCAGAATAAATAAAGAGATGAAAGCTATTGACCACTGCCCCGTTTATAGTTCTGACATATGTGTTTTACGTCACCGCGTTCAGAACGATCGGATTTTCCGACAACTTTGTGTGACCGTGTGTATGCAAGACAAGTTTGAGCCAACATCCGTCGGAAAAAATCCTAGGATTTTGTTGTCGGAATGTCCAATCAATGTCCGACCGTGTGTACGGGGCATAGGAAGTATAAAAATAAAAATGAAGAAGAAAAAAAAAAAAAAAGTTCCCTCAGTTATCTGCACATCAGTTGAGTCATGCCTCCAGACCACCCCAAATGGGAACACACTTGCTTTTCAAACTATTTAAAATATGGCTGTTTCCCCTCTTCATAGGTGGTCACTACGGTTCGGCTCCTGATGAGTGGCCATAAGGTCCCGAAACGCGTAGAGCTTACAACTACCGTTATGTGTACACAATCATTAACTATGTATGGACGTTCCAATTTTATTTAACCACTTGCCGCCCGCCATATAGCAGAATGACGACGGCAAAGTGGTTTCAATAACTTGATTGGGCGTCATATGACGTCCTCAGGATATTAAGCCGCTGCGCGCCGCTGGGGACGCGATCATTGTTGTGGTGTGTCAGTCTGACACCCTGCAACTCAGATCTAGGTAAAGAGTCTCTGACAGAGACTCTTTACCATGTGATCAGCCGTGTCCAATCACGGCTGATCACGATGCAAATAGGAAGAGCCGGTGATCGGCTTTTCCTCACTCGCGTCTGACAGACGTGAGTAGAGGAGAGCCGATCGGCTGCTCTCCTGACGGGGGGGTCTGTGCTGATTGTTTAACAGCACAGCCCCCCTCGGATCCCACCCAGGACCACCATCATGCCGCCCAGGACCACCAGGATGGCCATCCACACTGGACCACCAGGTATGCCCCCCTAGACCCCCAGGGAAATACTAATTTCTGCCTAGGCAGCTGCCAATTAGTGCCCACTCCAATGCCTACCACTGCCAGTGCCACCAGGGATGTCTATCAGTGCCTCATATCAGTGCTGCATATCAGTGCCCATCAGTGCCACGTATCAATGCCCGTATCAATACCCATCAGTGTCCAGCAGTGCCGCTTATCAGTGCCCATCAGTGCCGCCTATCAGTGCCCATCAGTGCCGCCTATCAGTGCCACCCATAAGAACCCATCTTTGCAGCCATTCAGTGCCCATCAGTGTCGCCTATCAGTGCCCATCATTGCCCACCAGTGCCACCCAGTGCCACCCATGAGTGCCCATCAGTGTCGCCTATCAATGCCCATCAGTGCTGCATATCAGTGCCACCCATCAGCGCCGCCTACCAGTGCCCATCAGTGCCGCATATCAGTGCCCATCGTCAGTACCCGCTCATTGGTGCCACCTCATTGGTGCCGCCTTATCAGTGCCTGTCAGTGCCGCCTTATCAGTGCCCATCAGCGAAAGAGAAAACTTACTTTTTTACAAAATTTTATAACAGAAACAAAAGCAAAACTTTTATTTTTTTCAAAATTTTCGGTCTTTTTTTATTTGTTTAGCAAAAAATAAAAATCGCAGAGGTGATCAAATACCACCAAAAGAAATCTCTATTTGTGGGAACAAAATGATACAAATTTTGTTTGGGTACAGTGTAGCACGATCGCGCAATTGTCATTCCAACTGCAACAGCGCTGAAAGCTGAAAATTGGTCTGGGCAGGAAGGTGTATAAGTGCCCGGTATTGAAGTGGTTAATTTCTGATTCTGCTACTTTTTCCTAGTGACACTTTTTTGTGTCACATATTTATCTATTTATTATTATTTTTTTCATATACCTATGTCCTCATATGTTTGCAAAGAAGTCCTTGTTGGAATGTATTTTTTAATGGAATATAAATTATCATTATATAGCTATGTGCCCAAGTATGCAAATATATGAATATTTGAACGAATTTATTAAAAACTGCCATTTTATTCAATTTATACTTTTGCTCCCGTGTGCCACATTTAAAGTCCCGCATTTTGCTCACTTTTACTTTAATTATTTTTAAAGCACCCCCGTCCCCGCAAGCTTGCGCAGCAAAGAAGACGCATACGTAAGTGGCGCCCGCAAATGTAAACGGTGTTCAAACCGCACATGTGAGGTATCGCCGCGATTGTCAGAGTGAGAGCAATAATTCTAGCCCTAGACCTCCTCTGTAACTCTAACCTGGTAACCATTACATTTTTTTTAAAGCATCGCCTATGGAGATTTTTCAGTACCATCATTTGTCGCCATTCCACGAGTGTGCGCAATTTCAAAGCATGTCATGTTAGGTATCTATTTACTTGGCGTAACATCATCTTTCACATTATACAAAAAAATAGGGCTAACAAAGAATTGTTGCTCTACATAAAGATGGCCTAGGCTATAAGAAGATTGGCAAGACCCTGAAACTGAGCTGCAGCACGGTGGCCAAGACCATACAGCGGTATAACAGGACAGGTTCCACTCAGAACAGGCCTCGCCATGGTCCACCAAAGAAGTTGAGTGCGCGTGCTCAGCGTCATATCCAGAGGTTGTCTTTGGGAAATAGACGTATGAGTGCTGCCAGCATTGCTGCAGAGGTTGAAGGGGTGGGGGGGGGTCAGTCTGTCAGTGCTCAGACCATACGTCGCACACTGCATCAAATTGGTCTGCATGGCTGTCATCCCAGAAGGAAGCCTCTTCTAAAGATGATGCACAAGAAAGTCCACAAAGAGTTTGCTGAAGAAAAGCAGACTAAGGACATGGATTACTGGAACCATGTCCTGTGGTCTGATGAGACCAAGATAAACTTATTTAGTTCAGATGGTGACAAGCGTGTGTGGGGGCAACCAGGTGAGGAGGACAAAGACAAGTGTGTCTTGTCTACAGTCAAGCATGGTGGTGGGAGTGTCATGGTCTGGGGCTGCATGAGTGCTGCCGGCACTGGGGGGCTACAGATCATTGAGGGAACCATGAATGCCAACATGTACTGTGACATACTGAAGCAGAGCATGATCCCCTCCCTTCAGAGACTGGACCGCAGGGCAGTATTCCAACATGATTACCACCCCAAACACACCTCCAAGACCACCACTGCCTTGCTAAAGAAGCTGAGGGTAAAGGTGATGGACTGGCCAATCATGTCTCCAGACCTAAACCCTATTGAGCATCTGTGGGTCATCCTGAAACGGAAGGTGGAGGAGCGCAAGGTCTCTAATATCCACCAGCTCTGTGATGTCATCATGGAGGAGTGGAAGAGGACTCCAGTGACAACCTGTGAAGCTCTGGTGACCTCCATGCCCAAGAGGGTTAAGGCAGTGCTGGAAAATAATGGTGGCCACACAAAATATTGACACTTTGGGTCCAATTTGGACATTTTCACTTAGGGGTGTACTGACTTTTGTTGCCAGTGGTTTAGACATTAATGGCTGTGTGTTGAGTTATTTTGAGGGGACAGCAAATTTACACTGTTATACAAGCTGTACACTCACTACTTTACATTGTAGACAAGTGTCATTTCTTCAGTGTTGTCACATGAAAAGATAGAGGAAAAGAGTTACAAAAATTTGAGGGGTGTACTTACTTTTGTGAGCTACTGTATGTATAGGGTAACATAGTGCTGCTATTGAACCCAAAACCAAATGCAGATTTAAGACCTCTACCAAGCATGTTAGTTAAAGGAATTGTGCATTTTAAAGTTATTCCTTATCAAAAGAATTACTCCCCATCAAATAGTATTTTTCGTTTAATTTTCGCTTTTGTACACACCCCCCTGGCAATGCAAACATATTATTAATTAGGTCAAATTGTTTTTTTCCCTTAAACAAAAAGAAGTACCCTATACTGAATACGTTTAGCATAGTGCTGTAAAGGTTTTTCTTTTATCAAGCTGTAAAAAGAATTGACTGAGATTGTTTTAATTATAGTAACCAAGCTTGCTCAATTTCCTCTAACTGTAAGAAGAGTATGCCACCTTGTGGTCAATTATGAACTTGCAGTTCCTTTAAATTTCTAATGCATATCAAAGGATTTACATAGTTATTTACATTATTATTTATTTAAGGTACCCATATAGCGCCGTCAATTTACGCAGCGCTCCACACATACATCGCACCCTACCCTCAAGGAGCCCACGACCCAAGGTCCTAAACTCACATTCATATACTAGGGCCAATTTTGGACAGAAGCCAATTAACCTACCAGCATGTCTTTGGAGTGTTGGAGGAAACCGGAGTACCTGGAGGAAACCAACACAGGCACAGGGAGAACATGCAAACTCCAGGCAGGTAGTGTCGTGGTCGGGATTCGAACCAGCGACCCTTTTTACTGCTAGGTGGGAGTGCTACCCACTACACCACTGTGCTGCTATCAATACATTTATTATGTGCATTCAGCTCCAGAATGCAGATTTTTTTAAGCATGTTTGGTCTATTAATATTTCCTTTAGTATATAGGCAAAACATAAACAGAATATGACAGTTTCAAATCATTATAAAAATATTAGAGACTATCCACTCACAACTGATCCCCTCTGTGCACCACTAGACACAGGTAATGACCACCAATTATAGGCATGCACATAGGGTGTGCTGGGTATGCCTCATCATACTGTGTGGCACAGATTCCCCCAGCTACTCTTGACGCGTTTCGGGCGGTTGCCGAAACGCGTCAGTGGGTTTTGCTTGTCACTTCAGGTAACCAACCATTAAAATCACTATATGGACTACAGAGTTGCCGACTCAATCCTATTACTTGACCAGCCTAATTGTCTTTAGTAAATCAACCCCACTGAGTGTAACTGATACAGTTATAGGTTAAAGATAAAATGACCCAAGAAGTGAACACTACTACTGAAAAGGAATGACAGCCACCAGACCCGGGACTTGCCACCATTAATTTAGTACCGCCTTACTCTTTCCACAGCAGCCTGGTTGAAAAAGGCGGTCAGATCCAACCGAAATCCCACTCCGCTGAACAATGTAGTCAAGAGCAGTGGAAAGGAAAGGAGTCCTGAGCTCTATGCCTCCCCTAGAGGGCAGTACCCGGCACAAGTGCAAGGCTGTGTGTGTGTGTATGCAGAGCTGGTGAAGGAAGGGGGGGGGGAGTGGCATACATCCTGCTAAATCCTGCTAAGTGCCCCTGATTCTGACTCTGCAATCGGTTGCTGATACAGGGCTACAACCGGCAGCCAGCCATATGTCCCTTGCAGTTCACTAGCTTGGCTACACTCAGTCAGCACTGCCCACAGCTGTGAGGATTGTAATGGTAGAACGGTCCTGCCCTGAGGCCCTGGTGAGAGGAAAGTAGGACACAGAGAGGATCAAAAGGGGGGTGGAGGTGGGGGTTGTCTTGCAGAGTTTAGCAGAGATGGGGTACAAAGGTGTGAAGCAGGGAGGGGAGTTTGGGGTACAGAGGAGAGCAAACAGAACATTTGGGGTGTGGAGGAGAGTAGACGAGAGTTTTGAGGTACAGAAGTAAGCAGAGAGGAGGTTTTGGGGTGTGGAGGTGAGAAGAGAGGTAGTTTAGGGTAATGTTTCTCAACTCCAGTCCTCAAGGTGCCCCAACAGGTCATATTTTCAGGATGTGCCTTAGATGAAACGGATGTGGTAATCACTAGGACAGTGAAAATGATCAAATCAACTGTGCAAAAGAATGGAAAGCCTAAAAACATGACCTGTTGGGGGTACTAGAGGACTGGAGTTGAGGTTGTTTAGGGTGTAGAGGTGAGAAGAGAGGGGCTTTTGGGATACAGAGGTGAGCAGAGAGGGGGTTTGGGGTACAGAGGTGAGCAGAGAGGGTGTGGAGGTGAGCATAGAGGTAGTTTAGGGTGAGTAGGAGGGAGTTTTGGGGTATATAGGTGAGAAGAGAGGAGGTTTGGTGTGTGGAGGTAAGCAGAAAGGGGGTTTTAGGGTACACAAGTGAGCAGACCGGAAGTTTTGGATAAAGAGGTGAGCAGAGTGAGAGTTTGGGGTGTGGAGGTGAGCAGAGAGAGGGTTTGAGGTGTGGAGGTGAGCAGAGAGAGGGTTTGGGGTGTGGAGGTGAGCATAGTGGGGGTTTGGGGTGTGGAGGTGAGCAGAGTGGGGGTTTGGGGTGTGGATATGAGCAGAGAGGGGGTTTGGGGTGTGGAGATGAGCAGAGTGGTGGTTTGGGGTGTGGAGGTGAGCAGAGAGGGGGTTTGGGGTGTTGAGGTGAGCAGAGTGGGGGGTTGGGGTGTGGAGGTGAGCAGACTGGGGGGTTGGGGTGTGGAGGTGAGCATAGTGGGGGTTTGGGGTGTGGAGGTGAGCAGAGTGGGGGTTTGGGGTGTGGAGGTGAGCAGAGAGGGGGTTTGGGTGTAGAGGTAAGCAGAGTGGGGGTTTGGGGTGTGGATATGAGCAGAGAGGGGGTTTGGGGTGTGGAGATGAGCAGAGTGGTGGTTTGGGGTGTGGAGGTGAGCAGAGAGGGGGTTTGGGGTGTTGAGGTGAGCAGAGTAGGGGGTTGAGGTGTGGAGGTGAGCAGACTGGGGGGTTGGGGTGTGGAGGTGAGCAGAGTGGGGGGTTGGGGTGTGGAGGTGAGCAGAGTGGGGGTTGGGGTGTGGAGGTGAGCAGAATGGGGGTTTGGGGTGCGGAGGTGAGCAGAAAAGGGGTTTGGGGTGTGGAGGTGAGAACAGTGGGGATTTGGGGTGTGGAGGTGAGCAGACTGGGGGGATGGGTGTGGAGGTGAGCAGAGTGGGGGTTTGGGGTGTGGAGGTGTGCAGAGAGGGGGTTTGGGGTGTTAAGGTGAGCAGAGAGGGGGTTTGGGTGTGGATGTGAGCAGAGTGGGGGTTTGGGGTGTGGAGGGGAGCAGAAAGGGGTTTTGGGGTGTTGAGGTGAGCAGAGTGGGTGATTGGGGTGTGGAGGTGAGCAGGGGGGGTTGGGGTGTGGAGGTGAGCAGAGTGGGGGTTTGGGGTGTGGAGGTGAGCAGAAAGAGGGTTTGGGGTGTGGAGGTGAGCAGAGGGGGGGTTTGGGTGTGGAGGTGAGCAGAGAGGGGGTTTGGAGGTGAGCAGAGAGGGGGTTTGGGTGTGGATGTGAGCAGAGTGGGGGTTTGGGGTGTGGAGGTTAGCAGAGAGGGGGTTTGGGTGTGGATGTGAGCAGAGTGGTGGTTTGGGGTGTGGAGGTGAGCAGAGAGGGGGTTTGGGGTGTTGAGGTGAGCAGAGTGGGGGGTTGGGGTGTGAAGGTGAGCAGGGGGGTTGGGGTGTGGAGGTGAGCAGAGTGGGGGCTTGGGGTGTGGAGGTGAGCAGAGTGGGGGTTTGGGTGTGGATGGGAGCAGAGTGGGGGTTTGGGTTGTGGAGGTGAGCAGAGTGAGGGGTTTGGGGTGTAAAGGTGAGCAGAGTGAGGGGTTTGGGGTGTGGAGGTGAGCAGAGTGAGGGGTTTGGGGTGTAGAGGTGAGCAGAGTGAGGGGTTTGGGGTGTGGAGGTGAGCAGAGTGGGGGGTTTGGGGTTTGGAGGTGAGCAGATTGAGGGGTTTGTGGTGTAGAGGTGAGCAGAGTGAGGGGTTTGGGGTGCGGAGGTGAGCAGAGTGGGGGGTTTGGGGTGTAGAGGTGAGCAGATTGGGGGTTTGGGGTGTGGAGGTGAGCACAGTGAGGGTTTGGGGTGTGGAGGTGAGTAGAGTGGGGGTTTGGGGTTTGGAGATGAGCAGAGTGAGGGGTTTGGGGTGTGGAGGTGAGCAGAGTGAGGGGTTTGGGGTGTAGAGGTGAGCAGAGTGAGGGGTTTGGGGTGTGGAGGTGAGCAGAGTGGGGGGTTTGGGGTTTGGAGGTGAGCAGAGTGAGGGGTTTGGGGTGTAGAGGTGAGCAGAGTGAGGGGTTTGGGGTGCGGAGGTGAGCAGAGTGGGGGGTTTGGGGTGTAGAGGTGAGCAGATTGGGGGTTTGGGGTGTGGAGGTGAGCACAGTGAGGGTTTGGAGTGTGGAGGTGAGTAGAGTGGGGGTTTGGGGTTTGGAGATGAGCAGAGTGAGGGGTTTGGGGTGTGGAGGTGAGCAGAGTGGGGGGTTTGGGGTTTGGAGGTGAGCAGAGTGGGGGTTTGGGGTTTGGAGGTGAGCAGAGGGGGGGTTTGGGGTTTGGAGGTGAGCAGAGTGACGGGTTTGGGGTGTGGAGGTTAATCAGAGAGAGGGGTTGTGGTGCACAGGTGAGCAGAAGGGTTTTGGGGTGCACAGATTAGCAGGGAGGGTAACATGCAATGTGATTTAGCAGCTGCAAATCGCACTGGAACGCAGAAAAAGTACTGCATGCACTACTTTTAAAAAAACGCGGTGCATCAAATCGCAAATTACTGCGGTACCATGCAGTTTGGCGAAGGCAAACACTGCATTTGGGGTGCCTTTAACACTGCATTGGCACCTGCATGCAGATCGCAGGGATGGGTAATCACATGTGATGCAGGAAATAAACACGGAGCGGCGTGAGTGGCTCTGGAGTGAACTGGCGCTAGTCGCTGATCCTTTTTTTAAAAATTGCACCGAACCGAAAATGCACCCCTGTGCGTCTGCTAAAGAAGAGCATGTTTGTCTGCGCGTCGGGAACACGCGTGATTTTCATGTGTGTAATGTAAACCAATGCTTACCTGGGGTGCCTCGAGACTGAAAATACTTTTCAAGGGCGCCCTGACTGAGAACGATTGAGAAACGCGGCTTTAGTGGCATAAAAAAAAACAGCCGCCAGACCAAAACCCCAACTGTCAGAATGTGAGCGCTACGGGCAATGTGTGACCACCATGGCAGCCAAAACTGTCAACCTGAATTCTTCTATATTTTATAAATGCTCTCAGGTGTGCAATAGGAAAGAATGTAAGAGATTTAGGTCGCCCTACTTCTAAGGCTTCTAATGGTTGTCAGCCTGCCCGGGGCCAACATTATTGGGGACGTTTCCAAACAGAAATGTGTATGTTAGCTAATATTTACCCAAATACAGCTTTAAATGTCATGTGTTCTAAAAACAAGAAATAACTCAAAAAGTATAAACACAAAATATATTGTATCAGGCAGTGCCGATGCACAATTGACCAGCTGTGACCTGCGACTCGTGGTCTACACAGGTCCTCCGTCTGACTCTTTGGGGTTTCGGTGATATGGTGAGATGTAGGCTTCTGATAGCCATCTCATCTCAAGGTAAGACATTGAGGGCCTGCTGGACCCCTGATGTCTACATATTGAGGATCTATCACCTTCCTGATGCTATCACACAATAAACCCGGAAGTAATGGGTTTTGCATTGATTCCAGGTTCAGAACTCTCACTCCCCAGCTACTGTAGCCAAGGATGCAGCTAACTAAGCACCATTTGTGCTTTATTAGCTGCAGTGAAGGGCAGGGGAGACACTGAGGGCCTGCTAGACCCCTGTGTGTCTGTATAATGAGGATCTTTCACCTTCCTGATGTTATCACATAGTGAACCCCGAAGTGATGTGTATTGCATTACTTCTGGGTTCAGAGTTGTCATTCCATAGCTACTGTAGCCGAGGATGCAGATAATCAAGCATGATCTGTGCTTGATTAGCTGACGTGAAGATCAGGAGAGGCATTGAGGGTCTAATAAACCCCTGATGTCTTCATAAAAAGCACAGTATGCTGTATATAACATAACTCCATAAAGAGGACCTTCCGAATGCTATCACACAGGAGGCTTGTGATATCATTGAAATTAAATAAAGAAAAAAAAAAAGAGAAATGTGTAAAAGAAAAATTATAATAAAATAAAAATCACATAAAAAGAATTAAGAGAACACCCCACACACACCCCCAATGCAAGCACAGGGAACACATGTATATGTAAACATAAAATGCGTCACACATGAGAGGTGGATAAAACCAATTTTGTTATTAAAACATTTAAAGTAACAAGAAATACCACACACACATAACTTGATAAAATTACTAATTATAGGTATATAACCTATATGTGGTGTCTGACATTTAGGAACAATGCATTTTGCAAAGAAGCTCTTCACAAAACGCGTTGATCCTAAATGCCAGAAACCACATATAGGTTATATACATATGATCAGTCTTTTTATACAGTTATGTGTTTTTTTTATTTTTTGTGTTTTACATTTTGTAATAAAAAATTAGTTTTATCCACCTTTCATGTGTGAAGCAATTTATGTTTACATACGCGCGCCCTAGGCTTGCATTGGCGTGTGTACAGAGTTGCTTTTAATTTTTTTTTTATATATTATATCTATTTTATTATAATTTTTTTCACATTTTTTTTCTTTATTTAACTTCATTGCTATCACAATAAAAAAAAAAATGTCTTTCTATTTGTGTGATTTCTGGGTGGCACATATAAAGTCCGATTTACTGTTCTCTGCCCCGTTATTGGGAGTATTAGGGATCTCTAATTTGCAATACTGTGTAAGTACCCTGTTTCCCCGAAAATAAGACCTAGTGATTGTCGGTGATGGCTGCAATATAAGCCCTATCCCCCCAAATAAGCCCTAGTTTAGGTCTTATTTTCAGGGTAGGGCTTATTTTCGGGGGAACAGGGTAGGGCTTATTTGGGGGGTAGGGCTTATATTGCAGCCATCACTGACAATCATGCTAGGTCTTATTTTCGGGGAAACAGGGTAGGTATGGTGTCCGATGAGAAATAATGTTTTATGGACCGGTCCCTCCACATAACTCTATATAATAGGTAAAATTTTGCACTGATCAAACAGATATAATGAATTTCAATGTTATTTTTAAAATGATGATTAAAAATAAAAAGTGGGGGCGTGGCCTGGACGGGCATGTGAGCGGACGCTGTACACGGAGCTCCCGCTATTGATCCTGCATAGATCCTGAACCCGCCACCGATCCGAGCCTATACCCGACTCACCGGCACAGCGTAACTCCGCAGGAGAACTCGGCGAACGGTCACAGACACCCAGAATGACCAGAAAGGGGGAGAAAGAAGCAGCAGCGGCGGCCATGGAAGGCCAAGATGGCGCCGGCTCTCCTCTGCCCCAGCGTGCGGCCCGCAACACAGACAAGACACAGGAACCGAGCGGTAAGGCAGCAAAGTCTGGGAAACAGTGGGGGAAAGAGCAGCCCAGAGACATGGTGTATTATGCCCAAAAGATGCAGGGACAGAGCGGTGCTCCCCCCCTGACCCAGCAGTCACTAGCAATGGAGACTGATGGGCAAGAAGGCGCCATGACACTAGATGACACGCTGCCCTTAGAGGGCTCCCTGATCCTTAATGCAGACGGCTCTGACTCCATGCAGGAAGAGGTACAGCAGCCTACACTGAGTGACATTTTACGGGCAGTGCAGAGCTGCACAGCTTCTGTGAATGGACTGAAAGTGCAATTTGGCAGCCTCACTGAGACTGTGTCTCTCCTGCGTCATGACATTCAAAAGATTAGGGAGAGAACCACAGCTGTGGAGGGTAGGATCAGTGAAGTGGAGGATATACTACCCCCCCCTCACTAGGGATACTAGGAGTGCATTGCAGCAATCAGCACAAGCCAACGCCAAAACTGACGACATGGAGAACCGTCTCAGGAGGAATAATGTACACATAGTGGGGCTCCCAGAGAAGGTGGAGGGCAGGGACCCCACAGCGTTCACAGAAACATGGTTACAGGATATATTCGGCAAAGATGCCTTCACTGCACTTTTTGCAGTGGAGCGAGCTCACCGTACACCGCCGAGACCCCTCCCTCCGGGTAATCCACCTAGATCCATGTTGGCCAGACTCCTGAACTATAAGGACAGAGAAATAATACTTCGATTGGCCAGGGAAAGGGGTGCAGTGCACTATAATGGAACAAAAATATCATTTTATCCTGACTTCTCGGCAGAGGTACAGCGCAAAAAGGGCCAAGTTTGCAGAGGTGAAGAAACGACTGCAGAGGATCCAAGTTACCTATGCCATGTTGTACCCGGCCAAACTACGCATTACGGCAAGAGGACAGTCAACCTTCTTTGAATCTGCAACTGAAGCGTCCGCCTGGTTGGACCGCAATGAACAAGATCTCAGGAGGCGGAGAGAGGCTGACATGGGAGACTGAGCGACACCACACGGAGTTATAAGGTCGGTTTGTTACTTTTGGACGTTTTAAAGTCTACAATTTACAATGCGGGACACTGTTCCTATTTCACAAAGTTAGCGCTTGACGAGAGCTTTGTTCACAAGAGATTTACTAAGAAATACCAGACGCCAAGGTGGGATAGTTGTACCCACAGGAACTTTTTGGACACTCAATTTACCCCAGTTGAAGGGGCTGGTTAAAAAGTGCCCGGTTGGCACAAGTTTACGACACAATTTAGGGTGTGCAGGCGGAATGAGGGAGTCCCCCTCTGACCTGTGCGGGACAGTTGCTCACACCCAAAAAAACGGTTTAAAATTGCGAACCACACTTTTCAAGCTAGGAATGACGCTTTTCCATCTGGAGATACCACGCACATGCTTCCACAGATGTCTCAGGTTATCATTGCAAATCAATACTGAATGCTACACCAGGAAAATTTGTGTCCCTGGGACGTGCACTGACTCTCTACTGCCTGAGGAGGGGGCGAAGAAACAGGTTTACCCTGGACATATCACTTTACTGCACCAAACATGGCAAACGCTCCAATTGTGACATGGAATGTCCGTGGTGTTCATGATCCCTTGAAACGCACTATGATGAGCACCTGCCTGAGAAAGTTTCACCCCGCAATAGTGAGCCTCCAGGAGACTCATCTAACAAGTGACACAGTCAGCTTCCTGCGGTATTCCTGGGTGGGCAAGGCCTACCACTCCACTCACACTGCATATTCCCGCGGGGTGAGTGTCCTGGTACATAAGTCCTTGGCCTACCAGGAATTAGACGCAGTTATTGATTCTATGGGTAGATTTGTATTTCTACATTGCAGGTTATATACCTTGACGTTGATTTTGGTGTTTGTGTACATACCTCCTCCATTCTCTAGGGAAATATTGCAGCTCCTCTTGACTTACCTGGTTGACAAACCTGATGTCCCTATAATGATCATGGGAGACTTTAATGTCTACCTAGATCCCAGACTAGACAGGCATCCCCCAGCACAACCACCTTCGGGGAACAGGGGCACTATTTTGAGTAGATTACTGGTAGAGGTGGGATGGATAGACTTGTGGAAAGCTAAACACCCTACGACCAAACAGTTTTCGTGCTTCTCCAAAACCCATGGGTCACTGTCCCGTATAGACCTGTGTGTGGGGTCCCCGCAGCTTCTAAGCGTTCTGCACAAGGTGGATTATTTACCCTGGGGGGTGGGTCTCTGATCACTCCCCTCTGGCCGCCTACCTTATTACCAGGCCGGCGACCACACTGCCGAGAGCACCTTGGAAACTGAACGCTTTTTTGGTTAAAACTTTTTACTTCCCACGATAGAGTAGTGAAACAGATAGAACAATACTTTTCTGACAACCGGAGACAAACTGACTTACTAATGAGATGGGATGCATTTAAGGCATGCCTAAGGGGTACATTTATAGCTGAAATTGCTGACATAAAATACAATTCCTCAGCCGTACTGGTACAGGTGGAAGACCGGGTGAAGCAATTGGAGCTTGCTTTTGTCTTAGACTCATCAGAGTCCGCGAGGGAGGCATGGATATCGGCTCAGGAGTCCCTGGACCGGTTGAGGTCCTCCGCCGCGGAACGCAAACGGTTCTTTACCAAACAAGCATTTTACGAAGAAGGTGAAAAAACTGGCAGATTGTTGGCTAGAATAGCCAGATCTCAACAGTCGTCCCCTGCTATAGGAGCGATACGTAGCTCCTCGGGACGTCTGGTGAATGATCCGGAGAAAATTATAGAGGAGCTTGCATCTTTCTATGCTGAAGGTATACAAACCATGTGACAGTTACACAGACGAGGAACTGCAGACATACATGGGTACAATCACGCTTCCAACTCTGACCCACCAAGCAAGGGGAGAGATGGAAGCACCAATTTCGCTAGACGAACTGAGGGAGGCAGCAGCCTCTTTCCCCACATGCAAGGCCCCGGGGGACGATGGGCTTCTCATGGAGGTCTATACCCAATGCGGCAAAATAGTTTTACCCAAACTGCTTGAGGTATTAAAATGCCTCCTTTACATTGGGAAGGCTACCCACCACCATGACTATAGCTAATATTATACTACTGCTAAAAATGGGTAAAGACCCCTTATACCCTGGCTCCTACAGGCCTATATCGCTGTTACAGAGCGACATTAAATTACTAGCTAAAGTGCTGGCCATGCGGGTCAATAGGATCGTCAGATCAATCGTTCACTCAGATCAGGCAGGGTTTATGCCTCGAACATCTACAGCGACCAATCTTAGACGACTATACTTAAACATGCAGACTCCCTCGGAATCTACAGGTCGCAGGTCCCTGTTGTCTCTTGATGCCAATAAGGCATTTGACAGCGTGTGCTGGAGGTATCTGTGGGCGGTCCTGGCCAAGTTTGGGTTTGGGCCCAGGTTCATCCCGTGGGTGAGGTTGCTATATGATACGCCACGGGCAGCCATACGTATGGCAGATAGAATGTCACATGCCTTTGGACTGGGCAGGGGGACTAGACAGGGGTGCCCTCTGTCTCCCCTGCTCTTTGCACTGGCTATAGAGCCCCTGGCGGCACAGGTGAGAGACTGCCCACAGATTAGGGGTTTTCGGTATGGCGAATTGCATGAAAAAATCATGCTCTACGCCGATGACATGCTTCTGTTCTTGGAAGACGCAGAGGGATCCCTAGATCAGGTAATGTCCCTTATAACAAAATTTGGCCACTTTTCAGGAATCACTATTAACTGGACTAAATCTGCGTTGATGTTTATAGACGGATCCCCGATAACTAATGAGAGACCCCCGAGCCAGATACCCGTAGTATCTACTTTTAAATACTTAGGTATAAACATCTCACCCAAACTTACTGAATTCTGCAGCCTGAATATCTACCCTCTGCTATCGCGGTTTAGAGATAAAATAAATGTATGGAATAAACTTAAAATGTCCCTGGCAGGGAAGGTTAATCTCATAAAGATGATTCTGATGCCACAACTTCTGTACATGCTACATAACACGCCGGTCAGGCCCGGATTTACTCCCTTTGCCGCCCCAAGGCCGGGTCCTTCAATGCCGCCCCCCCCCCCCACACACACACCACCATTCTCGTCCTTTATCGATGACTGCTACAATAGATCAATTAAAAACATATCTCCACACACGAGAACACTGAAAATAACTGGCTTTAATTGTACAGACTAAAAATACTTCAGGGTAAGCGCGCGAGGGGTAAGGATTTTTCGCTGGCAATTTTTCAGGGCAATGGCTGGTGTTAGTGCCTCAATCATCCCCGGCACCATGGTTGATATGGTGTCAGGATGATTGAAACACATTATTTATATCATTACATTGTAATGTAAAATGAAATAGTTCAACTCACCATAATGCAGAATCATTGGGAGCCCTGAGCGTGTCACTTGCCACCATCGCTTGTCACTTGACACTATGCCTGCCACCAGATGGGGATGTCACTTGCCATGATGCCACCACATGGGGATGTCACTTGCCACACTGCCTGGCTGCCACCAGATGGGGATGTCACTTGGCACGCTGCCACCAGATGGAGATGTCACTTCCCACACTGCCTGCCACCAGATGGGGATGTCACTTGCCATGCTGCCACCAGATGGAGATGTCACTTGCCACACTGCCTGGCTGCCACCAGATGGGGATGTCACTTGCCACGCTGCCACCAGATGGGGATGTCACTTGCCATGCTGCCACCAGATGGAGATGTCACTTGCCACACTGCCTGGCTGCCACCAGATGGGGATGTCACTTGCCACGCTGCCACCAGATGGGGATGTCACTTGCCACGCTGCCACCAGGAGACGTCACTTGCCACGCTGCCACCAGATGTTGATGTCACTTGCCACGCTGCCTGTCTGCCACCAGATGAAGGAGGGCAGAACAGCGGTGCTGGCAATGAGAGATGTCATCTCTCTCCCCCCGCCGCCGCACCGCTGACATTACTTCTTAATCTTTTCAAAAATGGCGCCGGGCGGCGCAATCACGCTACTGCGCATGCGCCGCCTGGCCGAGCGCGTACGAGCTTTCCCGAGCCCGGCCGCTTCAGAACTGCGCATGCGTAGTAGTGGGCGGCTCGCGGCCATCTTTTCTAAGGGCATCGGTGCCCTTAATCAACTTTAACGGGCAGCCTGAAAGGGGGGGGCGGCCGCCCCTGCACCGCTGCCGCCCCAAGGCCTGGCCTCGGTGGCCTTATGGCAAATCCGGCCCTGACGCCGGTAGTTATTACACTGAAGATATTCAGAGTGCTTAACTCTTTATTTCGGCTGTTGTTGTGGCACACCAAACCCCCCCAGAATTAAATTAGAGCAGCTGCAATGTTCAAAGGAGGGGGGAGGCCTTGCCCTCCCTAATCCCTGGATATACTACTTGGCAGCACAATTGCAGCATCTGATAGGTGCCATGGCCCCTTCGCCGATGGGCTCATCGGCTAAGCTTATGCTGGTGGGCACAGGGGCGGAGTCAATACCTGAGGGATTGGAGGCCCATCTTTTCCAAAGGCCCAACAAGCAAATGCCCACATATACACTTCTCCAGAAGGTTTGGAACAAGGCTAAACAACTACAAAATGTGACAGGCTTTACCAAGTATAGCCCGCTTTGGGAAAATAAAACATATGCTGAACTAGCCAAGATCCAACAAGGGCCCAGGTGGCGCTGCAGGGGTATCACTCATCTCAATCAGATTTTTAGTAATGGAACATCGTTATCTTTCAAGGATTTACAAGCTAAATATTCTCTGCCTACCAGTATGCTATTTTATTATTTTATTATTTACAATTACAGCATGCAATTAGAGCACAAGGGGATGCGACAGATTGGTCCCAGTCCCCCACGCCGGTGTTTCATATGATGCAGGAGGCGTCAGAGACTAAAGGCATAATCTCACAATGCTATAACATGCTATTATCGTCATTCCTAGAAGGGTATCCCACAAGGGAGGCTGTTCAATGGGAGGCGGATGTGGGCCCCATATCGGGGGAGGTGTGGGAAGAAGCTTAACACCTGCTCACTAAACGTGGCGCAAAAGGTCTCCCAACTATATATCCTACTGAGAGTACATTATACCCCTGTAAAGTTATACAGAATGGGCAAAGCACCAGACTCACTATGTGGCAGATGCAGGGCAGCAGCTGGGGACCTGATTCACCTCCTTTGGCGTTGCCCTAAACTCCATAGGTATTGGACGGAGGTCCTGGCTACACTAAATCAGGTGTTCCAGGCCAATGTCCCCCTAGATCCGTTGTGTTGTTTACTGGGAGTTTTGGAGGGGGGTGATTGCGGAGGAGGTGACGAGGGTCGCCTTTGCACGGGCGCTGTTTCAGGCTAGGAAGGTAATACTGATGAGATGGAAGTCTGCTACGCCACCTAGTTGCAAAACATGGGAAAAACACTTATAATGGAAAAATATATATACCAGCACAGGGGGAGCCCTGGAAAATTTGATAGACTGTGGGACCCGTGGTTAGATGTTCCTGGAATAAGCCCCATGGAATTGGTACAGATGAGACTGCTAAGAAGTGATTAAAGAGGAGTTCCACCCAGGGGGGCCGTCAAAAAAAAAAAAAAATTAAAAGTCAGCAGCTACAAATACTGCAGCTGCTGACTTTTAATTGGACACTTACCTGTCCCTGGATCCAGCGATGCGGGGGATTGAAGCCCCGCTCGTTCCCCCTCCTCCGCTCGTCGGCGCTGGCATTTCAACTGTGGGCGCCGGGGTGTGGCTTCACAGCCTGGCACCCACTGCTCATGCGCGAGCGGCGCCGCACGCCGTGATTGGCCGCTCAATCACCTGGGACCTGTAATGGGTCCCAGATGATTGACAGGAGGGAGGGAGCAGAGCTGAGCCCTTCCTGTGCCGAGGGGGAAGTGATGTCACCAGCCCAGGCTAAGGAACAGGCAGACTACGAGGGACCACCTAGCAACAGGCATTTAGAGGTAAGTGAAAAAAAAAAAAATATCCAAATGTTTTTTTGGGTTTTTTTTTAGAATTTTTCCAGGTATTTTTGTTTTTTGGGTGGAACCCCACTTTAAATTCAAAGACGGAACGAGGTATCTGTCGGATGGTTGGGAGATAGGCCACATGACAGATATGACATGTAGTTGTAGAAAATGTGTAATGGAGGATGGAGGAGGAAGGTGTGTGGCAACTGGAGAACATATTGCTGGTTAAATCAGATGGGACATATAGTCCGAATGTTGAAAGTTTTAAGTTGTAAACTATAACACTTGATTGATGGCTATTTTAATACTTGGGAAAAAAATGTCGATTATGGTTCATGTATAAATGTACTTTTTGTTTTTTTTATGAGCAATAAAACCCTTTTTGATTAAAAAATAAATAAATAATAAAAAAAAAAAAAGTGCATTGAATATTATTTTGGATGATTTTGAGTGACTAAATTAGAGCAGAGAAATATTGTAGCATTTTTGTTTAAATGTGTCTTCTCAGCACATTAGTATTTAACCACTTCAGCCCCAGAAGAATTTACCCCCCTTCCTGACCAGAGCGTTTTTTTGCGATTTGGCACTGCGTCGCTTTAACTGACAATTGCGCGGTCGTACGACGCTGTACCCAAACAAAATTGACGTCCTTTTTTTCCCACAAATAGAGCTTTCTACTGGTGGTATTCGATCGCCTTGGCGGTTTTTATTTTTTGCGCTATAAACATAAAAATAGCGTCAATTTTGAAAAAAAAAAGCAATATTTTTTCCTTTTTGCTATAATAAATATCCCCAAAAAATATATATATAAAAAAAAAAAATTTTCCTCAGTTTAGGCCGATATGTATTCTTCTACATATTTTTGGTATAAAAAAAATCGCAATAAGCGTTTATTGATTGGTTTGCGCAAAAGTTATAGCATCTACAAAATAAGGGATAGTTTTATGAGATTTTTATTAATAATTTTTTTTTTTTGCTAGTAATGGCGGCGATCAGCGATTTGTATCGTGACTGCGACATTATGGCAGACAGATCGGACACTTTTGGTGCTATTTTGGGACCATTCACATTTATACAGCGATCAGTGCGATTAAAAATGCACTGATTACTGTGTAAATGTGACTGGCCATGAAGGGGTTAACCAGGAGGGGGCGCTGCAGGGGTTAAGTGTGTCCTAGGGAGTGATTCTAACTGTGGGGGGGAGGGGCTACGTGTGACACGTCACTGATCACCGCTCCCGATTACAAGGAGCGGTGATCAGTGTCCTGTCACTAGGCAGAACGGGGAGATGCTTGTTTACATTAGCAGTTCCCCAATTCTTCCTCTCCGTGAGACGATCGTGGGTATCCCCGCGGACATCGAGTCCGCGGGACCCGCGGTCGGACTCACGCAGCTCGCGGCGGGCGCGCGTGCGCCTGCTATCCGCACAATGCGAGATCATGAACATGAATGTGATTTTGCACAGCGGAGCCAACCTGCCACAGTAAAACTGTGGCTGCTGGTCCGCAAGTGGTTAACCACTTCAGCCCCGGAAGGATTTACCCCCTTCCTGACCAGAGTGTTTTTTGCGATTCGGCACTGCGTCGCTTTAACTGACAATTGCGCGGTCGTGCGACGTGGCTCCCAAACAAAATTGACGTCCTTTTTTTCCCACAAATAGAGCTTTCTTTTGGTGGTATTTGATCACCTCTGCGGTTTTTATTTTTGAGCTATAAACAAAATAAGAGCGACAATTTTGAAAAAAACGCATTATTTTTTACATTTTGCTATAATAAATATCCCCCAAAAATATATAAAAAAATTTTTTTTCTTCAGTTTAGGCGGATCGTATTCTTCTACATATTTTTGGTAAAAAAAATCGCAATAAGCGTTTATTAATTGGTTTGCGCAAACGTTATAGTGTTTACTAAATAGGGGATAGTTTTATGGCATTTTTATTAATATTTTTTTCTTTACTAGTAATGGCGGCGATCAGCGATTTTTATTGTGACTGCGACGTTATGGCGGACATGTCGGACATTTTTAAAACATTTTTGGGACCATTGTCATTTATACAGCGATCAGTGCGATTAAAAATGCACTGATTACTGTGTAAATGACACTGGCAGTGAAGGGGTTAACCACTAAGGGGCCGGGAGGGGTTAAGTGTGTCCTAGGGAGTGATTACTAACTGTAGGGGGATGGGCTGTGTGGGTGACGTCACTGATCTCTGCTCCGATGACAGGGAGCAGAGATCGAGTGACACTTGTCACTAGGCAGTACGGGGAGATGCTGTTTACAATGGCATCTCCCCGTTCATCCGCTCCATGAGGCGATCGCGGGTATCCCCGCGGCGATCGAGTCCGCGGGACCCGTGACCCGACTCACGGAGCTCCCGGCCGGCGCGCACGCACTGGCACGGCGGGAAATTCAAATGGACGAACAGGTACGCCCATTTGCCCAGCTGTGCCGTTCTGTCGACGTACATCGGCGTGCGCCGGTCGGGAAGCAGTTAAAGAAGGCAAAACTTTTTTATTTTATTTTGGGTAGAGCAAGGGAGGGATATAACCCTTGTCAAGTTTTTTTTTTTTGCCATCTGTATCCCATTGGGGAGATTTTCCTTCACTTCCTGTCCCATCGCTAAAACGGGAAGTGAGGGGAAGTCCCTCCAAATTGAAGAAATCCCTGGTTGTCACCAGAACTAGTGTCCCCCATTTCTCCTCTATTACTTCTCTGGGGACAACCCAAAATTTGGGATTTTCTTTTACTTTCACTTTTAATGCTAATGGTAAACAAGAAAACAAAAGAAAAATTGTTTTTTATTTAGTTTGTACTTTTACCCCATGGACACTTTTTTTAACCACTTCTGGAACGCCGCACGCCGATATACGTCCTAAGTCTGAAGAGGAATATCGTTGTTATGGCAGCAGCTAGCTACCATAACTCTGGTATCTTCTTTTTCGTCCGGCGGTCCGGCTTCCGATAAGAGTGGTCTCTGCGGTGGATTCACTGCAAGATCACTTTTATCTCCCTCCCGCCGCGCTCCGGTGCCCTCCTCCGCTTAACGGAGCCGTCGGCAGCGGCGGAGGCGATCGGATGTTGTTCCTTGCTGGGTATGGAGACGAGTGAGGGGAAAATGGCCCCCACCCATCTCCATATCATTGCAGAGCGGAAGCGACGTCAAAACCTCACTTCCGCCCATAGCTCTTAAAGGGCCATTTTTATTTTTTTATTTTTTTTGAATGACAATTTTTTTTTTTTATTGCATTTTAGTGTAAATATGAGATGTGAGGTCTTTTTGACACCCCAGATATTTAAGAGGACCTGTCATGCTTTTTTTCTATTACAAGGGATGTTTACATCCCTTGTAATAGGAATAAAAGTGACACAATTATTTTTTAAAGAACAGTGTAAAAATAAAAGGTAAAATAAATAAGAATTTTTTTTTTTAAAACGTGCCCCGTCCCGTCGAGCTCGCGTGCAGAAGCGAAGACATACGCGAGTAGCACCTGCATATGAAAACGGTGTTCAAACCACACATGTGAGGTATCGCCGCGATCGGTAGAGCGAGAGCAATAATTCTAGCCCTGGACCTCCTCTGTAACGCAAAACATGCAACCTGTAGAATTTTTTAAACGTCGCCTATGGAGATTTTTAAGGGTAAAAGTTTGTCGCCATTCCACGAGCGGGCGCAATTTTGAAGCGTGACATGTTGGGTATCAATTTATTCGGCGTAACATTATCTTTCACAATATAAAAAAATGGGCTAACTTTACTGTTGTCTTATTTTTTAATTCAAAAAAGTTTATTTTTTCCAAAAAAAGTGCGCTTGTAAGACCGCTGCGCAAATACGGTGTGACAGAAAGTATTGCAACGACCGCCATTTTATTCTCTAGGGTGTTAGAAAAAGAAATTTATAATGTTTGGGGGTTCTAAGTAATTTTCTAGCAAAAAAAAAAAATGTTTTTTTTAAACAACAAATCTCAAAAAGAGGCTCGGTCCTTAAAGAGGAGTTCCACCCAGGGGGGCCATTAAAAAAAAAAAATTAAAAGTCAGCAGCTACAAATACTGCAGCTGCTGACTTTTAATTGGACACTCACCTGTCCCTGGGTCCAGCGGTGCGGGGGATCGAAGCCCCGCTCGTTCCCCCCCCTCCGCTCGTAGGCGCCGGCATTTCAACTGTGGGCGCCGGGCTGTGGCTTCACAGCCTGGCACCCACTGCGCATGCGCGAGCGGCGCCGAGCGCCGTGATTGGCCGCTCAATCACCTGGGACCTGCAATGGGTCCCAGATGATTGACAGGAGGGAGGGAGAAGAGCCGAGCCCTTCCTGTGCCGGGGGAAGTGATGTCACCAGCCCAGGCAGAGGAAGGGGCAGACTACGAGGGACCACCTAGCAACAGGCATTTAGAGGTAAGTAAAAAAAAAAAAATATCCAAATGTTTTTTTGTTTTTTTTTTAGAATTTTTTAGATATGTTTGTTTTTTTGGGTGGAACCCCACTTTAAGTGGTTAACGAGCTGTAAACAGAGTTGGCTGAGATCATTTAAATGACAACAATCAAGCCCGCTCATTTCCCAAAAAGAAGAATGTGCACCACCTAGTGGTCATTTATGAATTTGCAGTTTCTTTAAATTTGTAATGCATATCACAGAATTTCATATACTGAACTCTAGCGATACATTTTATACTGTATGTGCATACAGCCGCAGAAGGTGATTATGGTTTGTTAATATTATCTTTAATATATAAGCAAAACATAACAGAATATGATGGTTTAAAATCATTCTGAACATTGAGAACTATTTGCAGTCTATGGGGATTTATAAAAAAAAACCTAGAGACTGGCCAATCTGAACTGATCACCGCTGTGCACAGGGGACACCACTGGACACAGATAATGGTGACCAATAAGCACCCGGACTGCTACTGGACACGTGTAATGACCATCAATAAATAACGGGACCACCATTGTATACAAGTACTGATCTCCACTGAACAGAAACACCATGATGGTACATATAGACTACACTTCCAGGCAATGACAACTACTGAGCACAGGGATTCACCACCACAGGATTCTGTAATCACCATTAGACAAAACTATCGAGCAATGGGACCACCAATGGACACAGGGACTAACAAAGGTCATAGGCAATGACAACTTCTGAGCACAGGGCTTCGCTTCCTCTAAACCAGGGATATGCAATTAGCGGACCTCCAGCTGTTGCAGAACTACAAGTCCCATGAGGCATAGCAAGACTCTGACAGCCACAAGCATGACTCCCAGAGGTAGAGGCATGATGGGACTTGTAGTTTTGCAACAGCTGGAGGTCCGCTAATTGCATATCCCTGCTCTAGACACTGGAATCACCAATGGGCAATGGGATCATTGCTGCACAGTGAACACAAGGACTAACTTTGGACATACATACCCCTATTGAACTCAAGGTCTACCAAAAGGTGCAAGAAATGGACAGTACTGGACATTGGAACTACCCACCACTGAACAGAAACACCATTACAATGCACATGGGCTACAGTTCCAGGCAATAACAACTACTAAACACAGGGACTCACCACCACCGGACACTGTAATCATCATCAGACAAAACTACCGCGCAAAGGGACCGCCAATGGACACAGGGACTAGCAATTGTCATAGGCAATGACAGCTTCTGAGCACAGGGACTCACTTCCTGTGGACACTGGGGTCAGCAATGGGCAATGGGATCACAGGCCAGGGACAAGGCGTGGGCAGGAGGGGAGGCTGTCCTGGGCGCAATGGTTTATTGCAGGGATGGGGGCGCCCTTTGCCAGTTGCTTCTATTATAAGGCTGACAGGAGTAGTGACAGCATCATCACTGCTAACCCTAACTCTAAGGGAAGGGGGGGGGCAGCTTTTCCTTGGGCACTGGATGACCTTGTCCTAACACTGGTTAATACCATTACGCACTGAACACAAGGAATAACTCTGGATACGCATTGAACTCAAGGTCTACCACAAGGTGCAAGAAATGAGCAGTACTAAAAACAGGCTCTGACCTCCACTAGACCAAGGGACCTCACTGAACATATGGACTATATGTAGACCCAACGACATTGACTGAGCACAGGGATGGTATACTACTGGACCCAGGGAGTGAGGATTACTGCACTAAAGGCCTGACTACCATCAGAGACAATGGGGCTGACCTACCATTAGACATAGAAAGCACCACTGAACACAAGGGCCACTGCTGGAATCAGGGACAGTGGGTCTACCTTTTGGAAATGACCACAACTGGCACAAAAAAACAATATTAGACAGTGAGATCATTGCTGTACACAGAGATCAGCACTGGACAAAGGAAGACCACAGGGATAATGGCCATCACACTGGAAAAAAGACACCACTAGGCTCAAGGAATGACCACTACTAAAGCCAGAAAGTGACAACTGGGAAAGCCAATGTCTTGCATGTGTGTAGCGCCTTGGGGCTTAGTCAGGGACGCTCCTCACAAATTTACTTGCCAGGAGTAGTTACCCTGGTCAATTGTTTGAGATCTATTCATTTCTCCCTAAGTTTGGCCTTGGTGCACTTTCCTCTTCTACCACTAGGTGGCTGGGTACTTGGTGGTACTAGATATGAGAAGGGGAACGCAAGGTCAGGTTATAAGTATATGGGGTTTCTCAGCCAATGAGCAGGGGTTTTCTTGAATCCCTTGGCCTGCTGGGAGAGCCTATATATTTGAGTGGAGTCTAGGTTCTGTTCCACCTGGGCAGCTGTCTGGGTGGACGTGTGTTGTATTGCCCGGGCTGCTAGGCTGGAGATTGGGCCTATCCCGGGCACATCTGGCTGCCAGGCTGTCTGAGGGGCTATCCAGAAGCAAGAGAGCAGCGCAGGGTTGGGATTGCAGTCCAACCAAAAGTGACGGTTCTGCCGACCGGAGAACCTGTCGTGGTCGGAGGTAGAGGGGAAGCTGTTGCCAGTTAGGGACCATCCACCTCATTACTGGGGACCACAGTGAGTAACTGAAGCAAGTACTGGAGCAGTATTCTCACCAACCAGGGACTGTGAAGATTTGGGAAACTTCAGGTGGTGATCAAGTCAGGGACCCAACCAACGGAGGTGAGGCTAGCAGGGGTGAAGCTTGAGAGGTATCTAGAGTGCCAAGCTAGGGACCCAGCAGAAAAGCGGGGGGTGATGCTTGAGGAAGATACCACCATGAAGATTGGAGGAGCTCAAGGCAGTGGCGGTGCATCCGTAAGGGCGCACTGGCGCTGCCCCCTCTCTCCTGCCACCCCCTATAGCACCAATAGATATATTGCATTGCATGAGTCTATCTATGGCCACCGCTGCCACCCCCTATTCAGGTGCCTGGCCCCTTTTCGGGCGCCAGGCGCCTGAATTACAGCGGCAGGGGTGTTTTTGAAGCACCTGATTAGAGCCATAGGCTCTAATAGGCGTCAAAAAAGGTGACCTGCAAGCGCCATGCTGGGCGCTCGCAGGTCACTCAGCTGTGTTACCTTAATGACTATTCTCTTTCCTAACACTAAACCGCCTCTCCACCAATCAGGTGCTCGGATATGTTACCCGTCACTTGATTGGCTGAAACGACAGGTACTGTGATTGGATGCCTATCAGGCATCCAATCATAGCAGAGGATGGGAAGAGAGGATGGGAGAAGACATAGAGGAGCATCGAGGAGCTGTCCCACCGAGACGGGGTAAGTGCAGACGGCAGTCAGGGGGCACACTGGCAGCGTTTAATATGGCACAGTGGGAGCATTTGATGGGGCACAGTGGCTGAGTTTGATGGGCACAGTGGGAGCATTTGATATGGCACAGTGGCTGCGTGTGATGGGATCAGTGGCTGCATTTGATTTGGCACAGTGGCTGCATGTGATGGGCACAGTGGGAGCATTTGATATGGCACAGTGGCTGCGTGTGATAGGCACAGTGGGAGCATTTGATATGGCACAGTGGCTGCGTTTGATGGGTACACTGGCTGCATTTGATATGGCACAGTGGCTGCGTGTGATGGGCACAGTGGGAGCATTTGATATGGCACAGTGGCTGCGTATGATGGGCACAGTGACTGCATTTGATATGGCACAGTGGCTGCGTGTGATG
This sequence comes from Lithobates septentrionalis, assembly GCA_037952835.1. NCBI lineage: Eukaryota > Metazoa > Chordata > Amphibia > Anura > Ranidae > Lithobates > Lithobates septentrionalis. The sequence continues at coordinate 105,501 of JBBDGP010002440.1, forward strand.
GGCACAGTGGGAGCATTTGATATGGCACGGTGGCTGCGTGTGATGGGCACAGTGGGAGCATTTGATATGGCACAGTGGCTGCGTGTGATGGGCACAGTGGGAGCATTTGATATGGCACAGTGGCTGCGTTTGATGGGCACAGTGGCTGCATTTGATATGGCACAGTGGCTGCGTGTGATGGGCACAGTGGGAGCATTTGATATGGCACGGTGGCTGCGTGTGATGGGCACAGTGGGAGAATTTGATATGGCACAGTGGCTGCGTTTGATGGGCACAGTGGCTGCATTTGATATGGCACAGTGGCTGCGTGTGATGGGCACAGTGGCTGCATTTGATATGGCACAGTGGCTGCGTTTGATGGGCACAGTGGCTGCATTGAATATGGCACAGTGGCTGCGTGTGATAGGCACAGTGGGAGCATTTGATTTGGCACAGTGGCTGCGTTTGATGGGTACACTGGCTGCATTTGATATGGCACAGTGGCTGCGTGTGATGGGCACAGTGGGAGCATTTGATATGGCACAGTGGCTGCGTTTGATGGGCACAGTGACTGCATTTGATATGGCACAGTGGCTGCGTGTGATAGGCACAGTGGGAGCATTTGATATGGCACGGTGGCTGCGTGTGATGGACACAGTGGGAGCATTTGATATGGCACAGTGGCTGCGTTTGATGGGCACAGTGGCTGCATTTGATATGGCACAGTGGCTGCGTGTGATGGGCACAGTGGCTGCATTTGATATGGCACAGTGGCTGCGTTTGATGGGCACAGTGGCTGCACTTGATATGGCACAGTGGCTGCGTGTGATGGGCACAGTGGGAGCATTTGATATGGCACAGTGGCTGCGTGTGATGGGCACAGTGGGAGCATTTGATATGGCACAGTGGCTGCATTTGATGGGCACAGTGACGGCATTTGATATGGCACAGTGGCTGCGTGTGATGGGCACAGTGGGAGCATTTGATATGGCACGGTGGCTGCGTGTGATGGGCACAGTGGGAGCATTTGATATGGCACAGTGGCTGCGTTTGATGGGCACAGTGGCTGCATTTGATATGGCACAGTGGCTGCGTGTGATGGGCACAGTGGCTGCATTTGATATGGCACAGTGGCTGCGCTTGATGGGCACAGTGGCTGCATTTGATATGGCACAGTGGCTGCGTGTGATGGGCACAGTGGGTGCATTTGATATGGCACAGTGGCTGCGTTTGATGGGCACAGTGGCTGCATTTGATATGGCACAGTGGCTGCGTGTGATGGGCACAGTGGGAGCATTTGATATGGCACGGTGGCTGCGTGTGATGGGCACAGTGGGAGCATTTGATATGGCACAGTGGCTGCGTTTGATGGGCACAGTGGCTGCATTTGATATGGCACAGTGGCTGCGTGTGATGGGCACAGTGGCTGCATTTGATATGGCACAGTGGCTGCGTTTGATGGGCACAATGGCTGAATTTGATATGGCACAGTGGCTGCGTGTGATGGGCACAGTGGCTGCATTTGATATGGCACAGTGGCTGCGTTTGATGGGCACAGTGGCTGCATTTGATATGGCACAGTGGCTGCGTGTGATGGGCACAGTGGGAGCATTTGATATGGCACAGTGGCTGCGTTTGATGGGCACAGTGGCTGCATTTGATATGGCACAGTGGCTGCGTGCGATGGGCACAGTGGGAGCATTTGATATGGCACAGTGGCTGCGTTTGATGGGCACAGTGGCTGCATTTGATATGGCACAGTGGCTGCGTGTGATGGGCACAGTGGGAGCACTTGATGGGGCACAGTGGCAGAATTTTATGGGACAGTGGGAGCATTTGATATGGCACAGTGGCTGCGTATGATGGGCACAGTGGCTGCATTTGATATGGCACAGTGGCTGCGTGTGATGGGCACAGTGGCTGCATTTGATATGGCACAGTGGCTGCGTTTGATGGGCACAATGGCTGAATTTGATATGGCACAGTGGCTGCGTGTGATGGGCACAGTGGCTGCATTTGATATGGCACAGTGGCTGCGTTTGATGGGCACAGTGGCTGCATTTGATATGGCACAGTGGCTGCGTGTGATGGGCACAGTGGGAGCATTTGATATGGCACAGTGGCTGCGTTTGATGGGCACAGTGGCTGCATTTGATATGGCACAGTGGCTGCGTGCGATGGGCACAGTGGGAGCATTTGATATGGCACAGTGGCTGCGTTTGATGGGCACAGTGGCTGCATTTGATATGGCACAGTGGCTGCGTGTGATGGGCACAGTGGGAGCACTTGATGGGGCACAGTGGCAGAATTTTATGGGACAGTGGGAGCATTTGATATGGCACAGTGGCTGCGTATGATGGGCACAGTGGCTGCATTTGATATGGCCCAGTGGCTGCGTGTAATGGCACAGTGGCGGCAATTGATGGGCACAGTGGCGGCAATTGATGGTACAGAGGCTGCAATTGATGGGTTTTTGTTTTCAGAATTTTTCAGTTTGTTTGCGCCCCCCCCCCCCCCAAAAAAAGAATTTGAGCACCAGCCGCCACTCGCTCAAGGGATTCAGTGGCAGTGAATCAGTGGGTCTAGTGAGAGACTGGGAGATCAGTTGGCTAAAGAACTACAAGGAGTATTTGTAGTGAGAGTGAAGGAACTGTTACGCTTTGTGTTAGGAACTGTTAAAGACTGTTGCCATAGGGGACAGCATTCCTACACGTGCAGATGTGGCGTCTGGCTGGATGCCTTTGCCTGCATGGCTGTCCTCCTATTGAAGTCTCGGAGTCTGTCAATTAATCTTGCAACTCCCTAAGGGTGTCCTGGCCCTAACCCTCTTTCCCCCATAAAAGTTTGTTAAGGGAAAGAAACTTACTTTTGCATCCAAGAAGTGTCTGGCACCCAATAACTTTAACTACTCTACACCCACCATGCCTCACAACCCACTACATACAGAAGGACGTCAGCTATCCCTGGCTCTGGAGGTTCTCATTAGACCGAAGGAGGCCTGGGACCTTGCTACATGTGATTGGATAATGGAAGTCATCAGAGCTTCATCTCATTCGCTAGGCTCTGGGGAAAATTCCCTTGCAAAGTGAACAGACGAATTGCCTTTAGTAAATGAACCCCATTGAGTATTGATATAGTTAGAGGTTAAAGATAAAATGACCCAAGAACTGAACGCTGCTACTGCACAAGGCAACCACCATGACAACCACCAGACCCAGGGACTTACCACTGTTGCTTTAGTGCAGCCTTTCTCACCTAGGGTGCCAGGACATCCTGGATAAAAAAGGCGGTCAGATCCAACCGAACTCCCGCTCCACCGAACATCAGCACAGTAGGAGCTCGGTTGGCACAGTGCAGTGAAGAGCGGCAGTGCAGTGAAGAGCGGCAAGGATGTGGAATTCCCTTCCACAGACGGTGGTCTCAGCGGGGAGCATTGATAGCTTCAAGAAACTATTAGATAAGCACCTGAATGACCGCAACATACAGGGATATGTAATGTAATACTGACACATTATCACACACATAGGTTGGACTTGATGGATTTGTGTCTTTTTTTCAACCTCACCTACTATGTAACTATTTAACTAGGTAACTATGTAGCAGTGGAAGGGGGTGCCTGCTTTCTGAGTCCTGAGCTCTACACCGCCACCTACAGGACAGTACCCGGCACATACGCAGAGCCACGGGAAGGGGAAAGCGTTTACTAAAACTAGAGCGCGTGAAATCTGGCGCAGCTCTGTATACAAACCAACCAGCTTCCATGTTTTATTGTCAAAGCCTAAACGAAGAAGCTAAAGTTAGAAGATGATTGGTTATTATGCACAGCTGCACCAGATTGTAAATGCTCCAGTTTTAGTAAATCTCCCTCAATGTGTGTATGTAGTGGGGTACAAAGGTGTGCCAACATTGGGTTTTGGGGTACAGAGGTGAGCAAAGATGGGGTTTTGAGGTACAAAGGATAGATGAAAGGGGGATTTGGGTTGTGAAGGTGAGCAGAAAGGAGGTTTTGGGGTACATAAGTGAGCATACAGGGGGGATAGTGGAGGTGAGCAGAGAGGGGTGTTTGGGGTGTGGAAGAGAGCAGGGGGGGGGGGTGTTGGAGTATGTAGGTGAGCAGAGAGGGGGGTTTGGGGTGTGGATGTTAGTAGAGAGGTGGTTTTGGGGTACAGAGGTGAGCAGAGAGGGGGCTTGGAATGTGGAGGTGAGCAGAGAGGTGTTTTTTGGGTGAGAAGGTGAGCAGAGAGGGGGGTTTGGGGTGTGGAGGTGAGCAGAGAGGGGGTTTTGGGGTACAGAGGTGAGCAGACAGGGGGTTTGGAATGTGGAGGTGAGCAGAGAGGTGCTTTTTGGGCATGAAGGTGAGCAGATAGGGGGTTTGGAGTGTGGAGGTGAGCAGAGAGGGGGTTTGGGGTGTGGAGGTGAGCAGAGAGGGTGTTTTGGGGTACAGTCCAGAGGTGAGCAAGAGGTGGTTTTTGGGTGTAAAGGTGAGCAGATAGGGGGGGGGTTGGGGTGTGAAGGTGAGCAGAAAGTGGAGTTTTGGGTGTGATTGTTAGTAGAGAGGTGGTTTTGGGGTACAGAGGTGAGCAGAGAGGGGGTTTGGAAAGTGGAGGTGAGCAGAGAGGGAGTTTGGGGTGTTGAGGTGAGCAGAGAGGGGGTTTGGGGTGTGAAGGTTTGCAGAGAGGGAGTTTTGGGGTACAGAGGTGAGCAGAGAGGTGGTTTTTTGGGTGTAAAGGTGAGCAGATAGGAGGGTTTGGGGTGTGAAGGTGAGCAGAATGGGGGTTTGGGTTGTAGAGGTGAGCAGAAAGTGGGGTTTGGGGTGTGGATGTTAGTAGAGAGGTGGTTTTGGGCTACAGAGGTGAGCAGAGAGGGGGTTTGGGGTGTGGAGGTGAGCAGAGTAGGATTGGGGTGCAGAGGTTAGCAGAGAGGGGGTACGTACAATGTGATTTTGCACCCTATTCATTAAGGCTGGGTTCACACTAGAGAATGGAGCGGCTCACAGCAGGGGGTCCGGTGCGTCTCCTTTCACCGGTTCAGGTCTGATTTCAGCCCGAATTTTTGACTGAATTCGGAACCTGAAACGGACCAAAAGACGCACCAGAGTCCTGTACAATTTGCACCGGAGCCGATCCGGAGATGTGTGAACCGGCTCCATAGAGAGCCGGCCACAATCTCCTGCTATGCGATTTGGAATGTGGGGAAACCCACATCCAATTCGCAATAGTATGAACCCTCAAATGGGCTGCAAATTGCACTGGAATGCAGAAAAAGCAGTGCAAGCTCTACTTAACAAAAAACGCATCGCACCAAACGACATGGTTCTGCAATACCATGCAATCTGATGCCTTCAAACACACTGCCTTTGCGATCTGCATTTGGAGTGCCGTTGAAAATGCATTGACAGACACCTGCATGCAGAATGCAAGGGCAGTGCAATCACCTGCGATGCGGGGTACTCGGAGCTCGCCTTTCCTGCACCACCATCCGGTGTGAATCTGTCAACCTGAATTCTTCTATATTAAATAAATGCTCTCAGGTGCGCAATAGGAAAGAATGTAAAAGATTTAGGTCACCCTATTTCTGATGAAATTGATTGTTGTCAGCTGTATCTTAGCTAATGTTTACCCAAACACTGCAGCAGAAAGCATTCATTGTAAAAAAACATTACTCATTCTAAACAGTGCTATCTTATGAGCATTATAGGCCCCCGGGCAATACAGTGCACTGGGGTCCTGTCTACACAATCACGCACGATTGCCCATCAAATGCAGCTTTACTGTGCCCGTGAATGCTGCCTCAAATTACATAGCACCCTGCACCTCTGGACCCCTTTACATTACACAGCCCTTGTACCTCTGGACCCCTTTACATTACACAGCATCCTACACCTCTGGACGCCTTTACATTACACAGCACCCTGCACCTCGGGACCCCTTTACATTACACAGCACCCTGCACCTCGGGACCCCTTTACATTACACAGCACCCTGCACCTCTGGACCCTTTTACATTACACAGAACCCTGCACCTTGTGACCCCTTTACATTACACAGCACCCTGCACCTCTGGACCCCTTTACATTACACAGTACCCTGCACCTCTGGACCCCTTTACATTACACAGCACCCTGCACCTCTGGATCCCTTTACATTACTCAGCCCTTGGACCTCTGGACCCTTTACATTACACAGCACTCTGCACCTCTGGACCCCTTTACATTACACAGCCCTTGTACCTCTGGACCCCTTTACATTACACAGTACCCTGCACCTCTGGACCCCTTTACATTACACAGCACCCTACACTTCTGGACCCCTTTACATTACACAGCACCCTACACCTCTGGACACATTTACATTACACAGCACCCTGCACCTCTGGACCCCTTTACATTACACAGTACCCTGCATCTCTGGACCCCTTTATATTACACAGTACCCTACACCTCTGGACCCCTTTACATTACACACCACCCTGCACCTCTGGACCCCTTTACATTACACAGCCCTTGTACCTCTGGACCCTTTACATTACACAGCACTCTGCACCTCTGGACCCCTTTACATTACACAGTACCCTGCACCTCTGGACCCCTTTGCATTACACAGCACCCGACACTTCTGGACCCCTTTACATTACACAGCACCCTACACCTCTGGACACATTTACATTACACAGCACCCTGCACCTCTAGACCCCTTTACATTACACAGTACCCTGCACCTCTGGACCCATTTACATTACACAGCACCCTGCACCTCTGGACCCCTTTACATTACACATCACCCTGCATCTCTGGACCCCTTTACATTACACAGTACCCTGCACCTCTGGCCCCTTTACATTACACAGCACCCTACACTTCTGGACCCCTTTACATTACACAGCACCCTGCATCTCTGGACCCCTTTACATTACACAGCACCCTGCACCTCTGGACCCCTTTACATTACACAGCACCCTGCATCTCTGGACCCCTTCAAATTACACAGTACCCTGCATCTCTGGACCACTTTACATTACACAGTACCCTGCATCTCTGGACCCCTTTACATTACACAGCCCCCCACAGCTCTGGACCCCCTGTATGTTACACAGACACCCCCTGCATGACCGCCTCAACATGCCATTTTTTTTTCTTTAGAAATGTTATTTTTGCTGCAGCAGGTTCTATACATGGCACAGATGTGCCACTTTACAGGCAGACTAAGTGGTCTCCCCAGGCACTATATTTAAAGGAATATTTCATCTTTGTTGTTTCACTTGGAGCATCATTAAAATCACTGCTCCTTTAAAAATGGTCATAAAAATATTTTTTTATGCATTGATACATGTCCCCCAGGGCAGTACCCGGGCCCCCATACTCTTTCCTCTTCTTCCCTTATGCTCTGGGATTTATCCTTGAGCTGCCAGATTGGATTTTAGCTTTTCCAGAGATTCCGTGATTACATATAGTTACATTAAATAAGCCCTACCCTGAAAATAAGACCTACAAGGACTTTAACTAGGGCTTATTTAGGGGGTAGGGCTTATATTGCAGCCATCACCGACAATCACGCTAGGTCTTATTTTCAGGGTAACAGGGTAGTAGGTGAGGTTGAAAAAAGACACAAGTCCATCAAGTCCAACCTATGGATTCTTGTGTCCATTAAAAAACCGGGTCCACTTTTATTACAGCTGAAGGTGTTGGAGCCTGATGGGATCATTGTCCAGTGTCTGATACCGCTGTTATCTGGAATTTGGTTGGTTCAGCCCAATCTGTTGGAGCATGGTGGGATTATCATCCAATGCTTGAAACTACTGCTATCTAATAAGAAGTGATTGGATAATAAAGTCTTTGTGTTTTGAAGAGCACTGAAGTTTCCTTATATTTGGTTCACCCAATTCCCTTGAAGAGCACAGAATTTTTTCACATACTTGGTTCACTTAGTTCCCTTCTGTATAAGGGTTTGCCAGTTGGACATTTTTTATGCACATCTTTTATATGCACCTTTTATGAACAGAATCGTATATATATTTTTCACTTTATGAGTCATTTCATCAAATTGTTTTTATTTATTTTTCTACACTTGTTTTTGCAGGAGTGGACTTTATGAGCTTAAACTTTTGTCGTGTATTTTTGATATGAAAACGTGAGCAGCGCTACAAAAACAAAAGTGAAAAAAATATATTGAAAATAAATTAATTAATTAAGTCAAAGGATCCGTGATGGACCCAAGAAAGTATTACAAAACAAGCAATATTAGTGCCAAAAGAACATAAAAGAGTGGTAAAAAAAACTAACAATAAAAAATGTGAGTGTAATAATAAAAAAGTCAGTGAGTGAAACATCCAGAGGTATTAAAAAAAAAAAAAAGTGAAAATAAGGTTAATCAATCACACAGACACCACCATGTGAGGAGATCCACCACCGTATGAATTACACGCTTACCAGAAGGCAAGCTTACCCACTTAAGGACCAGCCTCGTTTTGGATTTTAGGTGTTTACATGTTTAAAACAGGTTTTTTTTGCTAGAAAATTACTTAGAACCCCCAAACATTATATATTGTTTTTTTTGCTAACACCCTAGAGAATAAAATGGAAGTCAATGCAATACTTTTTGTTGCATCGTATTTGCGCAGCGGTCTTATAAGCGCACTTTTTTTTGGAAAAAATTCACTTTTTTAAATAAAAAAATAAGACAACAGTAAAGTTAGCCCAATTTTTTTTATATTGTGAAAGATAATGTTATGCCAAGTAAATTGATACCCAACATGTCACGCTTCAAAATTGCGCCCGCTCGTGGAATGGCGTCAAACTTTTACCCTCAAAAATCTCCATAGGCGACGTTTAAAAAATTCTACAGGTTGTATGTTTTTTGCGTTACAGAGGAGGTCTAGGGCTAGAATTATTGCTCTCGCTCTACCGGTTGTGGCGATACCTCACATGTGTGGTTTGACCACCGTTTGCATATGCGGGCGCTACCCACGCATGCGTTCGTTTCTGCGCGCGAGCTCGTTGGGACGGGGAGGTTTTAAAAAAAAAAATGTATTTTTATTATTTATTTTACATGATTTTATTTATTTTTACACTGTTTTAAAAAAAAAATTGTGTCACTTTTATAACTATTACAAGGAAAGTAAACATCCCTTGTAATAGAAAAAAAGCATGACAGGTCCTCTTAAATATGAGATCTGGGGTCAAAAAGACCTCAGATCTCATATTTACACTAAAATGCAATAAAAAAAAAAATAACTCATTTAAAAAAATGACATTGAAAATAATGTGCCTTTAAGAGGCGTGGGCGGAAGTGACATTTTGACGTCGCTTCCGCCCAGCAGTGTCATGGAGATGAGTGGGCACCATCTTAGCCTCACTCGTCTCCAGACACAGAAGGGAGATGGACGCAATCGCCTCCGCCGCTACCGACGGCTCCAGTAAGCGGCGGAGGCCACCGGATCGCGGCAGGAGGGGGGCCCCTCTCCCACCACCAATAAAAGTGATCTCGCGGCGAATCCGCCGCAGGGACCACTTTTATCTGAAAGCCGACCGCCGCACGAAAACGGGGATATGGCAGCTAGCTGCTGCCATAACAACGATATCCGCCGCCAAAGTTTGGACGTACATCGGCGTGCGGCGGTCGGCAAGTGGTTAAGTAAGCTTGTATGGCAACCTGACACTCAGTCACTGGTAACCTCACACTGCGACTTTCCAGTATAGGGCCAGAGACAAACAAGATGGATCCGTCCGGTACGGCAGTCAGTAGGGGGGATCCAAAGAAATTAAAAAAAAACATCTCTCCATAGTGTAAATCAGTAATACCCAAATTTAGACCCAAAGTTAAAGGTTGCACTTACATGGAAGATGCAGATAAAAGCATGGATAAAAAACAGCAGCAGCCGGCCGGCTTACAGACACCTGTTTGGGACGAGGTACTCAGCGGTGACGTCATCGCGTCAACCATCCAGGTGTATTTTTGCACTGTGAATGTTCCTATAGATTAGCGCACCTGTTTCTTTTAATCAATCATTGAACATATTCCAGAACCCGAAATGTCACCGAATCGGCTATGGGGGGTCACTCCCTACGTCTATCCAAGCGGCCTCTAGTGGTCAAAATGAAATTAACAACTAGAAAGTATGTGTGTGGAATATATTTGAAGACAGAGACCATAACGAAAACCCAATCCTTCTGTTCAACCTCATGCAACGGAGAAACTACACTTCAAAAATGCTAAAAATAAAAATGAAAATATACTGAAAAATAACAAAAAATCGCAATAAAGCAATAAAATCCTGACAGGGGTTCTAATCCCTCTCCACTCTATCAAAAAAGAAAAAAAAAAAGTTTTGGCTTTAGTTATACTTTAATCCCCATTGACAAAGTTCCAATATCGGGGCAGTGTGAATTACATTGAATCTTTCAAATTAATAAAAAAAAAACCATTAAGTAAAATAATTTTTCTTTAAGCAAGAAATAATACCCTGTATTGAATATATTTTGCATAACGCCGTATAAAAATCTATGTTTTTCTTTTTAACGAGCTATAAAAAGAGTTGACTGAGATAATTTTATTGATAATAACCAAGCTTCCTTTAATAGAAGAATGCACGCCACCTTGTGGTCAATTATGAATTTGCAATTCCTTTACATTTCTAATGCGTATCAGAGGATTTCATATACTGAATATTATCCATACATTTATTATGTGCATACGGCAAAATGCAGATTTTCTTTTTTCGTGCGTATGGTTTATGAATATTATCTTTACTGTATAGACAAAACGTAAACAGAACATGATGGTTTAAAATCATTCAGAACATCGAGAATAGCTATTTGCAGTCTTTGAGGATTTATAGAAGAACAAGAGATTGGCCAATCTGAACTGATCACCTCTGTGCACAGGGGACACCACTGGACACAGGTAATGATTACCAATAAATTTCTGGACCACCACTGGACTCAAGTAAAGACAACCCATAATTAACAAAACCTTCACTGGGCACAATAATGACCACTAACAAATAATGGGACCACCACTGGGCACAAGTAATGACCACCAATAAATAAAGGGACCCCCACTGGGCACAAGTAATGACCACCAATAAATAAAGGGACCCCCACTGGACACAAGTAATGACTACTATTAAATGACAGGAACCACTACTGGACACAAGTAATGACCACCAATAAATAACTGGACCACCATAAAATAAAAACAATATTATGGTACCCATGGACTACACTTCCATGGCAATGCCAGTTACTGAGCACAAGGACTCACCCCCACTGGACACTTTATTCACCCTTAGACAAAACTACTGAGCAATGGGACCATCTATTGGCATAAAGACTAATAATGGTCACAGGCAGTGACAACTTCTGGGCACAGGGACTGACTTCCTCTGAACATTGGGGTCACCAATGGGCAATGGGATCGCCATTACACACTGAACTCAAAGGGCAGACCATCACTGGATGCTGTAATGATCATTAGACATAAGAACTAAGCAAAGGGACCACTAATGGACACAGGGACTAACAATGGTTATAGGTAATGACTACTAAGGCACAAATGGGACTCATTGCCTCTGGACCAGTGCCATGACAAAATATCTGGCAAAGATGTCAACCTGAACCCCCCCTCTCTCCGAGATGTATGAGCATAATGTGTCAACAAAAATCATCCCCCCCTCCAAAAAAAAAAAAAAGGACTAATCTGCACGCTAATCCCCTAAGCATATATTCCCTTTACAAGCCAAATTTCTCCCCAAACATAAATTGCGTCCCCGTCCTCCCTCCCAGCTCAAATTCTCCCTAATCTCTCCTCCTAGCAATAGAAATAGCCCTAAAAAAAAAAAATCACCGATCCTAGCACAAATCCTTTACCCCTCAAAGTTTGCCTCTTAGCACAAATTCCCCCCAAATCCCCCCTTCTAGCATAAACCCCCCCCCCCCCCCCAATTTCCCAATGCCAACTCCTCCTCCTCCCAAGCAGCAATCCTCAGAAATTCCCCCTTTCTAGCACAAATCCAAAAAAAAAAAAAAAAAAAAAAAAAAAAAGATCCCACAAAAAGATCCCACAGTATATAAATGTCTGGAAACTAATCCCACCTCCCGTGTTATGAATGGGATTAAGCAGGTGGTCAGTAAAGCTGTACAAAATAATGTGATTGATACCACTACACAAACTTATCTTATTGCTGATCAGCCTGTTACACCGATTATCTATGTGCTTCCTAAAATACATAAAGATCCCATCAACCCTCCAGGACGTCCCATTGTGTCCAGCACTGCATCAGTTACTATGCCATTGGCTAAATATCTTGACAAGTGTTTGACACCCTTGATTACTCAGACCCGCTCATACATCAGGGATACTCAGGATTTTTTGAATGAAATTCGTTCACAAACTATTCCTCCTGATGCACTGCTGGTCACATGGGACGTCGCTAACTTATATACAGCCATCCCACATACTCTGGGAATAGAAAGCCTGCAAACGTCTATTGTTTCATTCAAAAAAATACACTGCTGCTCAGATTAAGTTTCTCCTTGATTTGCTGACTATAGTACTAGAGGAAAATTTCTTTCTGTTTAAAGCGGAGTTCCACCCAAAAATGGAACTTCCGCTTTTCGGAACCCTCCCCCCCTCCGGTGTCACATTTGGCACCTTTCAGGGGGGAGGGGGGTGCAGATACCTGTCTAAGACAGGTATTTGCACCCACTTCCGGCATAGACTCCCACGGGAGTCTACGCCTCTTCCCGTCCCCACCGCGCTGTCTGCTGGGAACACACAGCTCCCAGGAGAGAGCGGGGACCACTAGGGACGCGCAGCGTGACTCGCGCATGCGCAGTAGGGTACCGGGAAGTGAAGCCGCAACGCTTCACTTCCTGATTCCCTCACCTAGGATGGCGGCGGCAAGCTGCCGAGAACCGAGCGGGTTCTCGGCGTCCCCTGCCGACATCGCTGGACCCCGGGACAGGTAAGTGGCAATGTGTTAAAAGTCAGCAGCTGCAGTATTTGTAGCTGCTGGCTTTTAATATTCTTTTTTTTTTGGCGGTGTGGGTGGACCCCCGCTTTAAAGATACCTATTATTTACAATTAGGCGGAGCAGCTATGGGCAGCAATGTAGCACCACCTTATGCAAACGCATTTATGGATATGATAGAACAATCTTTCATTTTTCCTTCTGCGTTATTCAGTGAACATTGTACAGTATGGTACAGGTTCATAGATGACGCCTTTGCTGTATGGACAGGTGATTTAAATTCATTGTCTTTGTTCAATTTCTATTTAAACTCATTAATACCTGGTTTAAAATTTAACATCATGTATAACAATGTTGCTGTTCCGTTCTTGGATACTTTATTGTCCATCAAAGATGGACACATTGTTATATAGAAAACCAACAGACCGCAACCAATTGTTGTTATTTTCTAGTTTTCATCCTCCTGGGGTATTTAAATCTAATCCCGCGGAGTCAACTAAAACGTGTAACCAGGATCACGAGTGAAGCAGATACTTGTAACATGAGATTGGATGAGATGGAAGGCAGGCTGCGACAGCCAGGATATCCAGCAGATTCAGTACATTCTGAACGCATTAACATACATAATAAGACCATATCAGCCAGCAACCAAAGTCGCAGAATGCCTTTCACCTCACAATTTCATCCACTTTCACATAAAATTAACACTATTATTACAAAAAAATTGGTCTATGCTGCAAAGTGCTTATCCATCCGTTCCAGAATTCAATCATCCCCCATTACCATCCTACCGACGAGGCAGGACGACACGTGACAGGTTGGTGAAGTCTGATCAATTTTCAATACCAAATCCCAGTAACCTTTTTAGGTCCTAAAAATACTGGTTCATTTCCATGTGTAGCCTCCCTGGCGGTTTTCCCGAGTGTGGCTCGGGGTTAAAAATCAGAACCATTAGCGGTAGCCCCGAGCCACACTCGGGATTACATCGCAGGATCCTGGTGTGCCTTTACTTACCTTGTCCCCGGGATCCTGCGATGCCCCCCGCAGTGTCCGTGGGCTGTGTCCTCTGCCCGAAGCCTCTCTGTGCCAGGCTCCGTTCCCTGCGAGCGTCGCCACGCACGGGGGCGGAGCCTGGCGGCAAATTCAAAAAAATATCAAAATTCATAACACATACAGTACTGTAATCTTACAGAATACAGTACTGTATGAAATGATTTCACATCCCTTTTGCCCCCAGTGCTTTGGCCCAGTGCCCTGCATGCAGTTTTATGTGATATATACTGTTCTTTCTGCCTGGAAACTGGAGATTGTCCATAGCAACCAAAAAGTCTCCCTTTACGTCAAAAGTGGCTTTAGACCAGCTAGAAAACAGCGATAGTAAATTAGAACACTTGCAGAATTGAGCGATAGTGAATCGTGGGGAAATGTATTTTATTACTATTTATTTATTTTTTTTTTAAATTATTTATTTTTATTTATTATATTATAATTTATGTTTTTGCGTTTCAAACTTTATCCTACCCGGGATATCTACTAGACTCTGGTTTGGACAGATTTAAGTGCGTTATTGTTAAGAATTACAGACCTACAATATAAAACGCCAAATTTCCATGCAAAATAATAGTACCGCTTTCAGCACCTAAAATCCGAAATAATCATACCGCCAGGGGAGGTTAAGTCGTATCCAATGCTCCAGCATGATGAATGGGAAAAGTTTTTCCTACCCACTTAAGGGTTATGATATTTTGATCAGAGATCACTACACCTGCCAGCCATCCTTCGTGGTGTATATCATTAAATGGCCTTGCGGTCTCCTTTATGTGGGGGGAGAGCACACAGAGAGTTAAGGACCGCATAGCTCGTCATAAGTACTCCATTCGGGACAAATTAGTTAAACTTCCTCTGTCCAGACATTTTGTTGAGCGGGGACACACGGTGTCACAGCTAAAATTTATGGTGATAGACGGTGTCACCATAAATAGACGTGGTGGGGACAGAGAAAAGTCTCTAAGAAAGAAAGAAGTGAGTTGGATCCATCGGATGGACACACTCCAGCCGAAAGGGTTAAATTCGGATTTTGATTTGTATTTATTTTTATAAAAAAACTTTTTTTGAAAGTTTAGTATCTTGTGGAGAGGTGGTCAATGCCATTAATGTTATTTATGTTATTTATATTATCACAATTAACAGTGTTTATTTTCTCTAGTTTTTTTTTTTTTTTTTTTCACATTTATTGGTATCTCGTGCAATCAGATTGGTGCTAGTTGTGGTGTGTATGGTCTAATACAGGGATTGATATGCACAACCTGTTGAGGCATAGAGAGGGTGCATAGTTTAACATGCAAGATATAGGTATCCACTGTAGATCATACAATAAGGGTCAAATGTGCACATAAAAAAAAATAATAATAATAATAATTTTTGGGACTCTTTTGGTTATACAATGCCTGGGAAAAGTATTCATACCCCTTGAAATTTTCCACATTTTGTCATGTTACAACCGAAAATGTAAATGTATTTTATTGGGATTTTATGTGATAGATCAACACAAAGTGGCTCATAATTGTGATGTGGAAGGAAAATGATAAATGATACAAATAAATATGTGAAAAGTGCGGGGTGCTTTGTATTCAGCACCCTTTACTCTGATACCCGTAACTAAAATCCAATGGAGTCAATTGCCTTCAAAAGTAACCTAATTAGTAAATAGAGTCCACCTGTGTGTAATTTAATATCAGTATAAATACAGCTGTTCTGTAAAGCCCTCAGAGGTTTGTTAGAGAACCTTATGCTGCGTACACAGGAGCGGACTTGCCAACGGGCTAAACTCCATCGGCATTTCCGACGGAAAGATTTAGAACATGTTCTATATCTGAGTCCGTCGGAAATGCCGACAGAAAAAGTCCGATGGGGCATACACATACGGTCGGAATGTCTGACCAAGAGCTCCCATCGGAACACACCAGACAGGTCAGGGATAAAGTTGTGGAGAAGTATAAAGCAGAGTTAGGTTATAAAAAAATCTCCCAAGTTTTGACCATCTCACGGAGCTCTGTTCAATCCATCATCGGAAAATGGAAAGAGTATGGGACAACTGCAAACCTACCAAGACATGGCCGTCCACCTAAACTGACCGGCCGGGCAAGGAGAGCATTCATCAGAGAAGAGCCAAGAGGTCCATGGTAACTCTGGAGGAGCTGCAGAGATCCACAGCTCAGGTGGGAAAATCTGTCCACAGGACAACTATTAGGGCGTACACACGGTCGGACTTTGTTCGGACATTCCAACAACAAAATCCTAGGATTTTTTCCGACAGATGTTGGCTCAAACTTGTCTTGCATACACACGGTCACACAAAGTTGTCGGAAAATCCGATCGTTCTAAACACGATGACGTAAAACACGTACGTCGGGACTATAAACGGGGCAGTGGCCAATAGCTTTCATCTCTTTATTTATTCTGAGCATGCGTGGCACTTTGTCCGTCGGATTTGTGTACACACGATCGGAATTTCTGACAACGGATTTTGTTGTCGGAAAATTTTATCTCCTGCTCTCCAACTTTGTGTGTCGGAAAATCCGATGGAAAATGTCCGATGGAGCCCACACACGGTCGGAATTTCCGACAACACGCTCCGATCGGACATTTTCCATCGGAAAATCCGACCGTGTGTACGGGGCATTTTAGTCGTGTTCTCCACAAATCTGCCCTTTATGGAAGAGTGACAAGAAGAAAGACATTGGTGAAAGAAAGTCATAAGAAGTCCTGTTTGTAGTTTGTGAGAAGCCATGTGGAGGACACAGCAAACATGTGGAAGAAGGTGATCTGGTCACATGAGACCAAAATTCAACTTTTTGGCCTAAAAGCAAAATGCTATGTGTGGAAGAAAACTAACACTGCACATCACCCTGAACACACCATCCCCACCGTGAAACATGGTGGTGGCAGCATCATGTGGTGGGGATGCTTTTTTAGAGCAGGGGCGGGAAGCTGGTCAGAGTTGATGGGGAGATGGATGGAGCCAAATACAGGACAATCTTAGAAGAAAACCTGTTATGGGGCGTACACACGGTCGGACTTTTCGTCCGACAGCCTGTCCGACAGACTCCGACAGACTTTCGGCGGACTTTCGGCGGACTTGCGGCAGACTTTCTAACGAACGGACTTGCCTACACACGACCACACAAAAGTCCGACGGATTCGTACGTGATGACGTACACCGGACTAAAATAAGGAAGTTGATAGCCAGTAGCCAATAGCTGCCCTAGCGTGGGTTTTTGCCCGTCGGACTAGCACACAGACGAGCGGATTTCGGGGTCCGTCGTAGTTACGACGTAAAGATTTGAAGCATGTTTCAAATCTAAAGTCCGTCGGATTTGAGGCTGAAAAAGTCCGCTGAAAGTCCGGGGAAGCCCACACACGATCGGATTGTAAGCCAGCTTTAGTCCATCGGCGTCCGTCGGACTTTTGTAGCTGAAAAGTCCGACCGTGTGTACACCCCATTAGAGTCTGAAAAAGACTTGAGACTGGGGGGGAGGTTCACCTTCCAGCAGGACAACGACCCGAAACATCCAGCCAGAGCTACAATGGAATGGTTTAGATCAAAGCATATTCATGTGTTAGAATGGTCCAGTCACAGTCCAGACCTAAATCACATTGAGAATCTGTGGCAAGAAAATTGCTGTTCACAGACGCTCTCCATCCAATCTGACAGAGCTTGAGATATTTTACAAAGAAGAATGGGCAGAAATGTCCCTCTCTAGATGTGCAAAGCTGGTAGAGACATCCCCAAAAAGACTTCCAGCTGTAATTGCAGAGAAAGGGGGTTCTACAAAGTATTGACTCCGGGTGGCGCCATACAAATGCCCCCCACCCCCCACACTTTTCACATATTTATTTGTAAAGAATGTTGAAAACCATTTATCATTTTCCTTCCACTTCACAATTATGTGTATTCACCAGACCCAGGGAGTTGCCATCTTTGCTTTCGTGGAAAAAAAAAAAACAGCTGGAGGGGAACCATAAAATGCCATCAGAATGTGACTACAGACGCCACGTGACCGCCTTGGCAGATGACACTTTCACGTTTCTATATTTAATAAACGCTCTCAGGCACACAATAGAAAAGAATGTAAAAGATTTAGGTTGTCCTAGTTTTCTGCATGTGATGGCCCTCAGCTAACTTCACTAAGGGAGTTTCTAAACAAGAGTGCGTGTGTAAACTACAATTCATCATAGCACAGTGATAGAAGATATTTGGTATATAAAAAAAAAAAACAAGTACTCAAAAAGCTCGTTTTAGATGGTATTGAGAAAAACAACTCAAAAAAGTATAAAACAAAATATATATTATAAAGCAGTAGCAATGCACAATGATGTGACCAGCTGTAACCCACCACACATGATAATTAAACAGTGGGATGCCAGCTTCTGCCATCTCATCTCTTTATAGTCAGCCCCAGAATATGCATCAATTATTTGTGTCTCTGATGAGAGGGATCACTTGGTCATCTTGTAGGCAGGTGTTGGTTGACCTCCTTACACCTCCCTCATGGGCCTCTGTACCGGGGGGCCAGATCTATGGGGGTGCTGGGGTGGACTTGGACCCTCTCGATTTTAGTCGTGCACCCCCAGGTCTCAGAATGCATCCACTGATCCATGAGCCAGTCTGATGCAGACAGGTGTACAGGGGCACTCTGAGGACAATCCATGTAGAGGGCACTCTGATGGTGATAACTAATCATACGTAAGGGGGCACTCTTGATGGGGACACCTGATGTAAGGGGGAACTTTTGATGGGGACACTTGATGTAAGCGGCACTCTTGATGAGGACACCTGATGTAAGGGGCACTATTGATGGGGTCACCTGATGCAAGGGGCACTCTTGATGGAGACACCTGATGTAAGGGGGACTCTTGATGGGGACACCTGATGTAAGGGGCACTATTGATGGGGTCACCTGATGCAAGGGACACTCTTGATGGGGTCACCTGATGCAAGGGGCACTCTTGATGGAGACACCTGATGTAAGGGGGACTCTTGATGGGGTCACCTGATGCAAGGGGCACTCTTAATAGGGACATCTGATGTAAGGGGGACTCTTTATGGGGTCACCTGATGTAAGGGGGCACTCTTGATGGAGAAACCTAATGTAAGGGGGCACTCTTGATGAGGACACCTGATGTAAGGGGGACTCTTGATGGGGTCACCTGATGTAAGGGGGCACTCTTAATAGGGACACCTGATGTAAGGGGACACTCTTGATGGGGACACCTGATGTAAGGGGCACTATTGATGGGGTCACCTGATGCAAGGGACACTCTTGATGGAGACACCTGATGTAAGGGGGACTCTTGATGGGGTCACCTGATGCAAGGGGCACTCTTAATAGGGACATCTGATGTAAGGGGGCACTCTTGATGGGGACACCTGATGTAAGGGGGGCTCTTTATGGGGTTACCTGATGCAAGGGGCACTCTTGATGGAGACACCTGATGTAAGGGGGACTCTTGATGGGGTCACCTGATGCAAGGGGGACTCTTAATAAGGACATCTGATGTAAGGGGGCACTCTTAATGGGGACACCTGATGTAAGGGGGCACTCTTGATGGGGACACCTGATGTAAGGGGGACTCTTTATGGGGTCACCTGATGTAAGGGGGCACTCTTGATGGGGTCACCTGATGTAAGGTGCACTCTTGATGGAGAAACCTGATGTAAGGGGGCACTCTTGATGAGGACACCTGATGTAAGGGGGACTCTTGATGGGGTCACCTGATGTAAGGGGCACTCTTGATGGAGAAACCTGATGTAAGGGGGCACTCTTGATGAGGACACCTGATGTAAGGGGGACTCTTGATGGGGTCACCTGATGTAAGGGGAACTCTTGATGGGGTCACCTGATGTAAGGGGGACTCTTGATGGGGACATCTGATGTAAGGGGGACTCTTTATGGGGTCACCTGATGTAAGGGGGCACTCTTGATGGAGAAACCTAATGTAAGGGGGCACTCTTGATGAGGACACCTGATGTAAGGGGGCACTCTTGATGGGGTCACCTGATGTAAGGGGACACTCTTGATGGGGACACCTGATGTAAGGGGCACTATTGATGGGGTCACCTGATGCAAGGGGCACTCTTAATAGGGACATCTGATGTAAGGGGGGCTCTTTATGGGGTCACCTGATGCAAGGGGCACTCTTGATGGAGACACCTGATGTAAGGGGGACTCTTGATGGGGTCACCTGATGCAAGGGGCACTCTTAATAAGGACATCTGATGTAAGGGGGCACTCTTGATGGGGACACCTGATGTAAGGGGGACTCTTTATGGGGTCACCTGATGTAAGGGGGCACTCTTGATGGGGTCACCTGATGTAAGGTGCACTCTTGATGGAGAAACCTGATGTAAGGGGGCACTCTTGATGAGGACACCTGATGTAAGGGGGACTCTTGATGGGGTCACCTGATGTAAGGGGGCACTCTTAATAGGGACACCTGATGTAAGGGGAAACTCTTGATGGGGACACCTGATGTAAGGGGCACTATTGATGGGGTCACCTGATGTAAGGGGCACTCTTGATAGAGACACCTGATGTAAGGGGGACTCTTGATGGGGTCACCTGATGTAAGGGGCACTCTTGATGGGGTCACCTGATGTAAGGGGCACTCTTAATAGGGACATCTGATGTAAGGGGGTACTCTTGATGGGGACACCTGATGTAAGGGGGACTCTTAATAGGGACATCTGATGTAAGGGGGGCTCTTTATGGGGTCACCTGATGCAAGGGGCACTCTTGATGGAGACACCTGATGTAAGGGGGACTCTTGATGGGGTCACCTGATGCAAGGGGCACTCTTAATAAGGACATCTGATGTAAGGGGGCACTCTTGATGGGGACACCTGATGTAAGGGGGACTCTTTATGGGGTCACCTGATGTAAGGGGGCACTCTTGATGGGGTCACCTGATGTAAGGTGCACTCTTGATGGAGAAACCTGATGTAAGGGGGCACTCTTGATGAGGACACCTGATGTAAGGGGGACTCTTGATGGGGTCACCTGATGTAAGGGGGCACTCTTAATAGGGACACCTGATGTAAGGGGAAACTCTTGATGGGGACACCTGATGTAAGGGGCACTATTGATGGGGTCACCTGATGTAAGGGGCACTCTTGATAGAGACACCTGATGTAAGGGGGACTCTTGATGGGGTCACCTGATGTAAGGGGCACTCTTGATGGGGTCACCTGATGTAAGGGGCACTCTTAATAGGGACATCTGATGTAAGGGGGTACTCTTGATGGGGACACCTGATGTAAGGGGGACTCTTTATGGGGTCACCTGATGTAAGGGGGCACTCTTGATGGGGTCACCTGATGTAAGGTGCACTCTTGATGGAGAAACCTGATGTAAGGGGGCACTCTTGATGGGGACACCTGATGTAAGGGGGACTCTTGATGGGGTCACCTGATGTAAGGGGGCACTCTTAATAGGGACACCTGATGTAAGGGACACTCTTGACGGGGACACCTGATGTAAGGGGCACTATTGATGGGGTCACCTGATGTAAGGGGCACTCTAGATGGAGACACCTGATGTAAGGGGGACTCTTGATGGGGTCACCTGATGTAAGGGGCACTCTTAATAGGGACATCTGATGTAAGGGGGACTCTTGATGGGGACACCTGATGTAAGGGGCACTCTTGATGGTGGCACTTGATGTAAGAGGGACTCTTTATGTGGTCACCTGATGTAAGGGGGAACTCTTGATGGGGTCACCTGATGTAAGGGGCACTCTTGATGGGGTCACCTGATGTAAGGGGCACTCTTAATAGGGACATCTGATGTAAGGGGGCACTCTTGATGGGGACACCTGATGTAAGGGGGACTCTTTATGGGGTCACCTGATGTAAGGGGGCACTCTTGATGGGGTCACCTGATGTAAGGTGCACTCTTGATGGAGAAACCTGATGTAAGGGGGCACTCTTGATGGGGACACCTGATGTAAGGGGGACTCTTGATGGGGTCACCTGATGTAAGGGGGCACTCTTAATAGGGACACCTGATGTAAGGGACACTCTTGACGGGGACACCTGATGTAAGGGGCACTATTGATGGGGTCACCTGATGTAAGGGGCACTCTTGATGAGGACACCTGATGTAAGGGGGACTCTTGATGGGGTCACCTGATGTAAGGGGCACTCTTAATAGGGACATCTGATGTAAGGGGGACTCTTGATGGGGACACCTGATGTAAGGGGCACTCTTGATGGTGGCACTTGATGTAAGAGGGACTCTTTATGTGGTCACCTGATGTAAGATGCACTCTTGATGGGGTCACCTGATGTAAGGGAGACTCTTGATGGGTTCACCTGATGTAAGGGGGCACTCTTAATAGGGACACCTGATGTAAGGGGACACTCTTGATGGGGACACCTGATGTAAGGGGCACTCTCGATGGAGACACCTGATGTAAGGGGGACTCTTGATGGGGTCACCTGATGCAAGGGGCACTCTTAATAGGGACATCTGATGCAAGGGGGACTCTTTATGGGGTCACCTGATGTAAGGGGGCACTCTTGATGGAGAAACCTAATGTAAGGGGGCACTCTTGATGAGGACACCTGATGTAAGGGGGCACTCTTGATGGGGTCACCTGATGTAAGGGGGCACTCTTAATAGGGACACCTGATGTAAGGGGACACTCTTGATGGGGACACCTGATGTAAGGGGCACTATTGATGGGGTCACCTGATGCAAGGGACACTCTTGATGGAGACACCTGATGTAAGGGGGACTCTTGATGGGGTCACCTGATGCAAGGGGCACTCTTAATAGGGACATCTGATGTAAGGGGGCACTCTTGATGGGGACACCTGATGTAAGGGGGGCTCTTTATGGGGTTACCTGATGCAAGGGGGACTCTTAATAAGGACATCTGATGTAAGGGGGCACTCTTAATGGGGACACCTGATGTAAGGGGGCACTCTTGATGGGGACACCTGATGTAAGGGGGACTCTTTATGGGGTCACCTGATGTAAGGGGGCACTCTTGATGGGGTCACCTGATGTAAGGTGCACTCTTGATGGAGAAACCTGATGTAAGGGGGCACTCTTGATGAGGACACCTGATGTAAGGGGGACTCTTGATGGGGTCACCTGATGTAAGGGGGCACTCTTAATAGGGACACCTGATGTAAGGGGACACTCTTGATGGGGACACCTGATGTAAGGGGCACTCTTGATGGAGACACCTGATGTAAGGGGGACTCTTGATGGGGTCACCTGATGTAAGGGGAACTCTTGATGGGGTCACCTGATGTAAGGGGGACTCTTGATGGGGACATCTGATGTAAGGGGGACTGTTTATGGGGTCACCTGATGTAAGGGGGCACTCTTGATGGAGAAACCTAATGTAAGGGGGCACTCTTGATGAGGACACCTGATGTAAGGGGGCACTCTTGATGGGGTCACCTGATGTAAGGGGCACTCTTAATAGGGACATCTGATGTAAGGGGGAACTCTTGATGGGGACACCTGATGTAAGGGGGGCTCTTTATGGGGTCACCTGATGCAAGGGGCACTCTTGATGGAGACACCTGATGTAAGGGGGACTCTTGATGGGGTCACCTGATGCAAGGGGCACTCTTAATAAGGACATCTGATGTAAGGGGGCACTCTTGATGGGGACACCTGATGTAAGGGGGCACTCTTGATGGGGACACCTGATGTAAGGGGGACTCTTTATGGGGTCACCTGATGTAAGGGGGCACTCTTGATGGGGTCACCTGATGTAAGGTGCACTCTTGATGGAGAAACCTGATGTAAGGGGGCACTCTTGATGAGGACACCTGATGTAAGGGGGACTCTTGATGGGGTCACCTGATGTAAGGGGGCACTCTTAATAGGGACACCTGATGTAAGGGGAAACTCTTGATGGGGACACCTGATGTAAGGGGCACTATTGATGGGGTCACCTGATGTAAGGGGCACTCTTGATGGAGACACCTGATGTAAGGGGGACTCTTGATGGGGTCACCTGATGTAAGGGGCACTCTTGATGGGGTCACCTGATGTAAGGGGCACTCTTAATAGGGACATCTGATGTAAGGGGGTACTCTTGATGGGGACACCTGATGTAAGGGGGACTCTTTATGGGGTCACCTGATGTAAGGGGGCACTCTTGATGGGGTCACCTGATGTAAGGGGGCACTCTTGATGGGGACACCTGATGTAAGGGGGACTCTTGATGGGGTCACCTGATGTAAGGGGGCACTCTTAATAGGGACACCTGATGTAAGGGACACTCTTGACGGGGACACCTGATGTAAGGGGCACTATTGATGGGGTCACCTGATGTAAGGGGCACTCTAGATGGAGACACCTGATGTAAGGGGGACTCTTGATGGGGTCACCTGATGTAAGGGGCACTCTTAATAGGGACATCTGATGTAAGGGGGACTCTTGATGGGGACACCTGATGTAAGGGGCACTCTTGATGGTGGCACTTGATGTAAGGGGCACTCTTAATAGGGACATCTGATGTAAGGGGGCACTCTTGATGGGGACACCTGATGTAAGGGGGACTCTTTATGGGGTCACCTGATGTAAGGGGGCACTCTTGATGGGGTCACCTGATGTAAGGTGCACTCTTGATGGAGAAACCTGATGTAAGGGGGCACTCTTGATGGGGACACCTGATGTAAGGGGGACTCTTGATGGGGTCACCTGATGTAAGGGGGCACTCTTAATAGGGACACCTGATGTAAGGGACACTCTTGACGGGGACACCTGATGTAAGGGGCACTATTGATGGGGTCACCTGATGTAAGGGGCACTCTTGATGAGGACACCTGATGTAAGGGGGACTCTTGATGGGGTCACCTGATGTAAGGGGCACTCTTAATAGGGACATCTGATGTAAGGGGGACTCTTGATGGGGACACCTGATGTAAGGGGCACTCTTAATAGGGACACCTGATGTAAGGGGACACTCTTGATGGGGACACCTGATGTAAGGGGCACTCTCGATGGAGACACCTGATGTAAGGGGCACTCTTGATGGAGACACCTGGTGTAAGGGACACTCTTGATGGGGTCACCTGATGTAAGGGGACACTCTTGATGGGGACACCAGATGTAAGGGGCACTCTTGATGGGGACACCTGATGTAAGGGGGAACTCTTGATGGTGACACCTGATGTAAGGGGGCACTCTTGATGGGGACACCTGATGTAAGGGGGCACTCTTGATGGGGACACCTGATGTAAGGGGGCACTCTTGATAGGGACACCTGATGTAAGGGGGAACTCTTGATAGGGGCACCTGATGTAAGGGGGCACTCCTGATGAGGACACCTGTTGTAAGGGGGCACTCTTGATGGGGACACCTGATGTAAGGGGAAAATTTTGATGGGGGCACCTGATGTAAGGGGCACTCTTGAGGGTGGCACTTAATGTAAGGGGGCACTCCTGATGAGGTCACCTGATGTAAGGGGGCACTCTTAATAGGGACACCTGATGTAAGGGGACACTCTTGATGGGGACACCTGATGTAAGGGGCACTATTGATGGGGTCACCTGATGCAAGGGGCACTCTTGATGGAGACACCTGATGTAAGGGGGACTCTTGATGGGGTCACCTGATGTAAGGGGGCACTCTTAATAGGGACATCTGATGTAAGGGGGCACTCTTGATGGGGACACCTGATGTAAGGGGGCACTCTTGATGGGGACACCTGATGTAAGGGGGGCTCTTTATGGGGTCACCTGATGCAAGGGGCACTCTTGATGGAGACACCTGATGTAAGGGGGACTCTTGATGGGGTCACCTGATGCAAGGGGCACTCTTAATAAGGACATCTGATGTAAGGGGGCACTCTTGATGGGGACACCTGATGTAAGGGGGCACTCTTGATGGGGACACCTGATGTAAGGGGGACTATTTATGGGGTCACCAGATGTAAGGGGGCACTCTTGATGGGGTCACCTGATGTAAGGAGCACTCTTGATGGAGAAACCTGATGTAAGGGGGCACTCTTGATGGGGACACCTGATGTAAGGGGGACTCTTGATGGGGTCACCTGATGTAAGGGGGTACTCTTAATAGGGACACCTGATGTAAGGGACACTCTTGATGGGGACACCTGATGTAAGGGGCACTATTGATGGGGTCACCTGATGTAAGGGGCACTCTAGATGGAGACACCTGATGTAAGGGGGACTCTTGATGGGGTCACCTGATGTAAGGGGAACTCTTAATAGGGACATCTGATGTAAGGGGGACTCTTGATGGGGACACCTGATGTAAGGGGCACTCTTGATGGTGGCACTTGATGTAAGGGGCACTCTTGATGGTGGCACTTGATGTAAGAGGGACTCTTTATGTGGTCACCTGATGTAAGGGGGAACTCTTGATGGGGTCACCTGATGTAAGGTGCACTCTTGATGGGGACACCTGATGTAAGGGGCACTCTTGATGGGTTCACCTGATGTAAGGGGCACTCTTGATGGGTTCACCTGATGTAAGGGGGCACTCTTAATAGGGACACCTGATGTAAGGGGCACTCTCGATGGAGACACCTGATGTAAGGGGCACTCTTGATGGAGACACCTGGTGTAAGGGGGCACTCTTGATGGGGTCACCTGATGTAAGGGGCACTCTTAATAGGGACACCTGATGTAAGGGGCACTCTCGATGGAGACACCTGATGTAAGGGGCACTCTTGATGGAGACACCTGGTGTAAGGGGGCACTCTTGATGGGGTCACCTGATGTAAGGGGACACTCTTGATGGGGACACCAGATGTAAGGGGCACTCTTGATGGGGTCACCTGATGTAAGGGGCACTCTTGATGGAGACACCTGATGTAAGGGGGCACTCTTGACGGGGACACCTGATGTAAGGGGGAACTCTTGATGGTGACACCTGATGTAAGGGGGCACTCTTGATGGGGACACCTGATGTAAGGGGGCACTCTTGATGGGGACACCTGATGTAAGGGGGCACTCTTGATAGGGACACCTGATGTAAGGGGGAACTCTTGATAGGGGCACCTGATGTAAGGGGCACTCTTGATGGTGGCACTTGATGTAAGGGGGCACTCCTGATGAGGACACCTGTTGTAAGGGGGCACTCTTGATGGGGACACCTAATGTAAGGGGAAAATTTTGATGGGGGCACCTGATGTAAGGGGCACTCTTGAGGGTGGCACTTGATGTAAGGGGGCACTCCTGATAAGGTCACCTGATGTAAGGGGGCACTCTTAATAGGGACACCTGATGTAAGGGGACACTCTTGATGGGGACACCTGATGTAAGGGGCACTATTGATGGGGTCACCTGATGTAAGGGGCACTCTTGATGGAGACACCTGATGTAAGGGGGACTCTTGATGGGGTCACCTGATGTAAGGGGCACTCTTAATAGGGACATCTGATGTAAGGGGGCTCTCTTGATGGGGACACCTGATGTAAGGGGGACTCTTTATGGGGTCACCTGAAGTAAGGGGGCACTCTTGATGGGGTCACCTGATGTAAGGTTCACTCTTGATGGAGAAACCTGATGTAAGGGGGCACTCTTGATGAGGACACCTGATGTAAGGGGGACTCTTTATGGGGTCACCTGATGTAAGGGGGCACTCCTAATAGGGACACCTGATGTAAGGGGACACTCTTGATGGGGACACCTGATGTAAGGGGCACTATTGATGGGGTCACCTGATGTAAGGGGCACTCTTGATGGAGACACCTGATGTAAGGGGGACTCTTGATGGGGTCACCTGATGTAAGGGGCACTCTTAATAGGGACATCTGATGTAAGGGGGCACTCTTGATGGGGACACCTGATGTAAGGGGGACTCTTTATGGGGTCACCTGATGTAAGGGGGCACTCTTG
Organism: Lithobates septentrionalis; assembly: GCA_037952835.1. Lineage (NCBI taxonomy): Eukaryota > Metazoa > Chordata > Amphibia > Anura > Ranidae > Lithobates > Lithobates septentrionalis. The sequence goes on from JBBDGP010002440.1 coordinate 133,342, forward strand.
ATGGGGTCACCTGATGTAAGGTGCACTCTTGATGGAGAAACCTGATGTAAGGGGGCACTCTTGATGGGGACACCTGATGTAATGGGGACTCTTGATGGGGTCATCTGATGTAAGGGGGCACTCTTAATAGGGACACCTGATGTAAGGGGCACTATTGATGGGGTCACCTGATGTAAGGGGCACTCTTGATGGAGACACCTGATGTAAGGGGCACTCCTAATAGGGACATCTGATGTAAGGGGCACTCTTGATGGTGGCACTTGATGTAAGAGGGACTCTTTATGTGGTCACCTGATGTAAGGGGGAACTCTTGATGGGGTCACCTGATGTAAGGTGCACTCTTGATGGGGTCACCTGATGTAAGGTGCACTCTTGATGGGGTCACCTGATGTAAGGGAGACTCTTGATGGGTTCACCTGATGTAAGGGGGCACTCTTGATGGGGTCACCTGATGTAAGGGGCACTCTTGATGGAGACACCTGATGTAAGGGAGACTCTTGATGGGTTCACCTGATGTAAGGGGGCACTCTTAATAGGGACACCTGATGTAAGGGGACACTCTTGATGGAGACACCTGATGTAAGGGGCACTCTTGATGGAGACACCTGATGTAAGGGGCACTCTTGATGGGGTCACCTGATGTAAGGGGCACTCTTGATGGAGACACCTGATGTAAGGGAGCACTCTTGATGGGGACACCTGATGTAAGGGGGAACTCTTGATGGTGACACCTGATGTAAGGGGGCACTCTTGATGGGGACACCTGATGTAAGGGGGCACTCTTGATGGGGACACCTGATGTAAGGGGGCACTCTTGATAGGGACAGCTGATGTAAGGGGGCACTCTTGATAGGGGCACCTGATGTAAGGGGCACTCTTGATGGTGGCACTTGATGTAAGGGGGCACTCCTGATGAGGACACCTGTTGTAAGGGGGCACTCTTAATAGGGACATCTGATGTAAGGGGACATTCTTGATGGGGACACCTGATGTAAGGGGCACTATTGATGGGGTCACCTGATGTAAGGGGCACTCTTAATAGGGACATCTGATGTAAGGGGGCACTCTTGATGGGGACACCTGATGTAAGGGGCACTCTTGATGGAGACACCTGGTGTAAGGGGCACTCTTGATGGGGTCACCTGATGAACGGGGACACTCTTAATAGGGACATCTGATGTAAGGGGGCACTCTCGATGGAGACACCTGATGTAAGGGGCACTCTTGATGGAGACACCTGGTGTAAGGGGCACTCTTGATGGGGTCACCTGATGTACGGGGACACTCTTGATGGGGACACCAGATGTAAGGGGCACTCTTGATGGGGTCACCTGATGTAAGGGGCACTCTTGATGGGGACACCTGATGTAAGGGACACTCTTGATGGGGACACCTGATGTAAGGGGCACTCTTGATGGTGGCACTTGATGTAAGGGGCACTCTTGATGGTGGCACTTGATGTAAGAGGGACTCTTTATGTGGTCACCTGATGTAAGGGGCACTCTTAATTTGGACATCTGATGTAAGGGGGCACTCTTGATGGGGACACCTGATGTAAGGGGGACTCTTTATGGGGTCACCTGATGTAAGGGGGCACTCTTGATGGGGTCACCTGATGTAAGGGGGCACTCTTGATGGGGTCACCTGATGTAAGGTGCACTCTTGATGGAGAAACCTGATGTAAGGGGGCACTCTTGATGGGGACACCTGATGTAAGGGGGACTCTTGATGGGGTCACCTGATGTAAGGGGGCACTCTTAATAGGGACACCTGATGTAAGGGACACTCTTGATGGGGACACCTGATGTAAGGGGCACTCTTGATGGAGACACCTGATGTAAGGGGGCACTCTTGATGGGGACACCTTATGTATGGGGGACTCTTGATGGGGACACCTGATGTAAGGGGCACTATTGATGGGGTCACCTGATGTAAGGGGCACTCTTGATGGAGACACCTGATGTAAGGGGGACTCTTGATGGGGACATCTGATGTAAGGGGGACTCTTGATGGGGACATCTGATGTAAGGGGCACTCTTGATGGTGGCACTTGATGTAAGAGGGACTCTTTATGTGGTCACCTGATGTAAGGGGGAACTCTTGATGGGGTCACCTGATGTAAGGTGCACTCTTGATGGGGACACCTGATGTAAGGGGGCACTCTTGATGGGGACACCTTATGTATGGGGGACTCTTGATGGGGACACCTGATGTAAGGGGCACTATTGATGGGGTCACCTGATGTAAGGGGCACTCTTGATGGAGACACCTGATGTAAGGGGGACTCTTGATGGGGACATCTGATGTAAGGGGGACTCTTGATGGGGACATCTGATGTAAGGGGCACTCTTGATGGTGGCACTTGATGTAAGAGGGACTCTTTATGTGGTCACCTGATGTAAGGGTGAACTCTTGATGGGGTCACCTGATGTAAGGTGCACTCTTGATGGGGACACCTGATGTAAGGGGGCACTCTTTAAGGGGTCACCTGATGTAAGGTGCACTCTTGATGGGGACACCTGATGTAAGGGGACTCTTGATGGAGACACCTGATGTAAGGGAGACTCTTGATGGGTTCACCTGATGTAAGGGGGCACTCTTAATAGGGACACCTGATGTAAGGGGACACTCTTGATGGGGACACCTGATATAAGGGGCACTCTTGATGGAGACACCTGATGTAAGGGGCACTCTTGATGGAGACACCTGGTGTAATGGGACACTCTTGATGGGGACACCAGATGTAAGGGGCACTCTTGATGGGGGTCACCTGATGTAAGGGGCACTCTTGATGGAGACACCTGATGTAAGGGGGCACTCTTGATGGGGACACCTGATGTAAGGGGGCACTCTTGATGGAGACACCTGATGTAAGGGGGCACTCTTGATGGGGACACCTGATGTAAGGGGGAACTCTTGATGGTGACACCTGATGTAAGGGGGCACTCTTGATGGGGACACCTGATGTAAGGGGGCACTCTTGATGGGGACACCTGATGTAAGGGGGCACTCTTGATAGGGACACCTGATGTAAGGGGGAACTCTTGATAGGGGCACCTGATGTAAGGGGCACTCTTGATGGTGGCACTTGATGTAAGGGGGCACTCCTGATGAGGACACCTGTTGTAAGGGGGCACTCTTGATGGGGACACCTGATGTAAGGGGAAAATTTTGATGGGGGCACCTGATGTAAGGGGCACTCTTGAGGGTGGCACTTGATGTAAGGGGGCACTCCTGATGAGGTCACCTGATGTAAGGGGGCACTCTTAATAGGGACACCTGATGTAAGGGGACACTCTTGATGGGGACACCTGATGTAAGGGGCACTATTGATGGGGTCACCTGATGTAAGGGGCACTCTTGATGGAGACACCTGATGTAAGGGGGACTCTTGATGGGGTCACCTGATGTAAGGGGCACTCTTAATAGGGACATCTGATGTAAGGGGGCACTCTTGATGGGGACACCTGATGTAAGGGAGACTCTTTATGGGGTCACCTGATGTAAGGGGGCACTCTTGATGGGGTCACCTGATGTAAGGTGCACTCTTGATGGAGAAACCTGATGTAAGGGGGCACTCTTGATGGGGACACCTGATGTAATGGGGACTCTTGATGGGGTCACCTGATGTAAGGGGGCACTCTTAATAGGGACACCTGATGTAAGGGACACTCTTGATGGGGACACCTGATGTAAGGGGCACTATTGATGGGGTCACCTGATGTAAGGGGCACTCTTGATGGAGACACCTGATGTAAGGGGGACTCTTGATGGGGTCACCTGATGTAAGGGGCACTCCTAATAGGGACATCTGATGTAAGGGGCACTCTTGATGGTGGCACTTGATGTAAGAGGGACTCTTTATGTGGTCACCTGATGTAAGGGGCACTCTTGATGGAGACACCTGGTGTAAGGGACACTCTTGATGGGGACACCAGATGTAAGGGGCACTCTTGATGGGGTCACCTGATGTAAGGGGCACTCTTGATGGAGACACCTGATGTAAGGGGGCACTCTTGATGGGGACACCTGATGTAAGGGGGAACTCTTGATGGTGACACCTGATGTAAGGGGGCACTCTTGATGGGGACACCTGATGTAAGGGGGCACTCTTGATGGGGACACCTGATGTAAGGGGGCACTCTTGATAGGGACAGCTGATGTAAGGGAGAACTCTTGATAGGGGCACCTGATGTAAGGGGCACTCTTGATGGTGGCACTTGATGTAAGGGGGCACTCCTGATGAGGACACCTGTTGTAAGGGGCCACTCTTGATGGGGACACCTGATGTAAGGGGCACTATTGATGGGGTCACCTGATGTAAGGGGCACTCTTGATGGAGACACCTGATGTAAGGGGGACTCTTGATGGTGTCACCTGATGTAAGGGGCACTCTTAATAGGGACATCTGATGTAAGGGGACATTCTTGATGGGGACACCTGATGTAAGGGGCACTATTGATGGGGTCACCTGATGTAAGGGGCACTCTTGATGGAGACACCTGATGTAAGGAGGACTCTTGATGGGGTCACCTGATGTAAGGGGCACTCTTAATTTGGACATCTGATGTAAGGGGGCACTCTTGATGGGGACACCTGATGTAAGGGGGACTCTTTATGGGGTCACCTGATGTAAGGGGGCACTCTTGATGGGGTCACCTGATGTAAGGGGGCACTCTTGATGGGGTCACCTGATGTAAGGTGCACTCTTGATGGAGAAACCTGATGTAAGGGGGCACTCTTGATGGGGACACCTGATGTAAGGGGGACTCTTGATGGGGTCACCTGATGTAAGGGGGCACTCTTAATAGGGACACCTGATGTAAGGGACACTCTTGATGGGGACACCTGATGTAAGGGGCACTCTTGATGGAGACACCTGATGTAAGGGGGCACTCTTGATGGGGACACCTTATGTATGGGGGACTCTTGATGGGGACACCTGATGTAAGGGGCACTATTGATGGGGTCACCTGATGTAAGGGGCACTCTTGATGGAGACACCTGATGTAAGGGGGACTCTTGATGGGGACTTCTGATGTAAGGGGGACTCTTGATGGGGACATCTGATGTAAGGGGCACTCTTGATGGTGGCACTTGATGTAAGAGGGACTCTTTATGTGGTCACCTGATGTAAGGGGGAACTCTTGATGGGGTCACCTGATGTAAGGTGCACTCTTGATGGGGACACCTGATGTAAGGGGGCACTCTTTAAGGGGTCACCTGATGTAAGGTGCACTCTTGATGGGGACACCTGATGTAAGGGGACTCTTGATGGAGACACCTGATGTAAGGGAGACTCTTGATGGGTTCACCTGATGTAAGGGGGCACTCTTAATAGGGACACCTGATGTAAGGGGACACTCTTGATGGGGACACCTGATATAAGGGGCACTCTTGATGGAGACACCTGATGTAAGGGGCACTCTTGATGGAGACACCTGGTGTAATGGGACACTCTTGATGGGGACACCAGATGTAAGGGGCACTCTTGATGGGGGTCACCTGATGTAAGGGGCACTCTTGATGGAGACACCTGATGTAAGGGGGCACTCTTGATGGGGACACCTGATGTAAGGGGGCACTCTTGATGGAGACACCTGATGTAAGGGGGCACTCTTGATGGGGACACCTGATGTAAGGGGGAACTCTTGATGGTGACACCTGATGTAAGGGGGCACTCTTGATGGGGACACCTGATGTAAGGGGGCACTCTTGATGGGGACACCTGATGTAAGGGGGCACTCTTGATAGGGACACCTGATGTAAGGGGGAACTCTTGATAGGGGCACCTGATGTAAGGGGCACTCTTGATGGTGGCACTTGATGTAAGGGGGCACTCCTGATGAGGACACCTGTTGTAAGGGGGCACTCTTGATGGGGACACCTGATGTAAGGGGAAAATTTTGATGGGGGCACCTGATGTAAGGGGCACTCTTGAGGGTGGCACTTGATGTAAGGGGGCACTCCTGATGAGGTCACCTGATGTAAGGGGGCACTCTTAATAGGGACACCTGATGTAAGGGGACACTCTTGATGGGGACACCTGATGTAAGGGGCACTATTGATGGGGTCACCTGATGTAAGGGGCACTCTTGATGGAGACACCTGATGTAAGGGGGACTCTTGATGGGGTCACCTGATGTAAGGGGCACTCTTAATAGGGACATCTGATGTAAGGGGGCACTCTTGATGGGGACACCTGATGTAAGGGAGACTCTTTATGGGGTCACCTGATGTAAGGGGGCACTCTTGATGGGGTCACCTGATGTAAGGTGCACTCTTGATGGAGAAACCTGATGTAAGGGGGCACTCTTGATGGGGACACCTGATGTAAGGGGGCACTCTTTAAGGGGTCACCTGATGTAAGGTGCACTCTTGATGGGGACACCTGATGTAAGGGACACTCTTGATGGGGACACCTGATGTAAGGGGCACTCTTGATGGAGACACCTGATGTAAGGGGGACTCTTGATGGGGACATCTGATGTAAGGGGCACTCTTGATGGAGACACCTGATGTAAGGGACACTCTTGATGGGGTCACCTGATGTAAGGGGCACTCTTGATGGAGACACCTGATGTAAGGGGGACTCTTGATGGGGACATCTGATGTAAGGGGGACTCTTGATGGGGACACCTGATGTAAGGGGCACTCTTGATGGTGGCACTTGATGTAAGAGGGACTCTTTATGTGGTCACCTGATGTAAGGGGGAACTCTTGATGGGGTCACCTGATGTAAGGTGCACTCTTGATGGGGACACCTGATGTAAGGGGGCACTCTTTAAGGGGTCACCTGATGTAAGGGGACTCTTGATCGAGACACCTGATGTAAGGGAGACTCTTGATGGGTTCACCTGATGTAAGGGGGCACTCTTAATAGGGACACCTGATGTAAGGGGACACTCTTGATGGGGACACCTGATATAAGGGGCACTCTTGATGGAGACACCTGATGTAAGGGGCACTCTTGATGGAGACACCTGGTGTAAGGGGACACTCTTGATGGGGACACCAGATGTAAGGGGCACTCTTGATGGGGGTCACCTGATGTAAGGGGCACTCTTGATGGAGACACCTGATGTAAGGGGGCACTCTTGATGGGGACACCTGATGTAAGGGGGCACTCTTGATGGAGACACCTGATGTAAGGGGGAACTCTTGATGGTGACACCTGATGTAAGGGGGCACTCTTGATGGGGACACCTGATGTAAGGGGGCACTCTTGATGGGGACACCTGATGTAAGGGGGCACTCTTGATAGGGACACCTGATGTAAGGGGGAACTCTTGATAGGGGCACCTGATGTAAGGGGCACTCTTGATGGTGGCACTTGATGTAAGGGGGCACTCCTGATGAGGACACCTGTTGTAAGGGGGCACTCTTGATGGGGACACCTGATGTAAGGGGAAACTTTTGATGGGGACACCTAATGTAAGGGGCACTCTTGATGGGGTCACCTGATGTAAGGGGCAATCTTGATGGAGACACCTGATGTAAGGGGGACTCTTGATGGGGACACCTGATGTAAGGGGCACTCTTGATGGGGTCACCTGATGTAAGGGGGACTCTTGATGTGTCAGCTGATGTAAGGGGCACTCTTAATAGGGACATCTGATGTAAGGGGGCACTCTTGATGGGGACACCTGATGTAAGGGGCACTCTTGAAGGAGACACCTGATGTAAGGGGGACTCTTGATGGGGACAACTGATGTAAGGGGGAACTCTTGATGGTGACGCCTGATGTAAGGGGGCACTCTTGATGGTGACACCTGATGTAAGGGGGGACTCTTGATGGGGACACCTGATGTAAGGGGCACTCTTGATGGTGGCACTTGATGTAAGGGGGCACTCTTAATGGAGACACCTGATGTAAGGGGTGTAGTAGTAGTGTAGTAGTGGTGTAGTAGTGGTGTAGTAGTGATGTAGTAGTGGTGTAGTAGTGATGTAGTACTGGTGTAGTAGTGGTGATGTAGTAGTGGTGTAGTAGTGATGTAGTAGTGGTGTAGTAGTGATGTAGTACTGGTGTAGTAGTGGTGATGTAGTAGTGGTGTAGTAGTGATGTAGTAGTGGTGTAGTACTGGTGTAGTAGTGGTGTCTATACAGTGATTTCCAGCTTCTAGAGTGATCCCACAGCTATGATATATACATTGTTCCAAGCTGCACCATTGTTACTATGTACAAATTAATATACCTAGACTTCAGCTTTAATAAATGCTCTCAGTCCCCCTAAATATAGCCAAAAGACATTAACAAACTGGAAGAGTGAGTGTGTGGGTGGAGGAGAAGAATTAAAGTTAAATGTCACGTTCATTATAATCTTTCCATTGCGACTGCAGATCTGAAGATGCCATTCATTCTATAGCGGCACGTGTGCCCGCCTCTGGCTATAGCTACTGTTGGTACACATGATGCTTCATCCTCCATCTCCCGGCCAACATTTTGTTGTCATTAGTCGGTAGCAGACGCAGCACTTAAATGACAATCTATCGCCCCTTTCATTACCAGCTTGACTATATTGACATCTGACAGCAAGGTAAAGGCTCAGCCAACACCAAAAGGATTTTAGCTGCAGGGGGAGCCTGATGAGCCCCCCTCTAGTTTCTTATATCTTTCGGGAACTCCCAGGTCAATATGAAATATTCCATGTTGTTATTTTGTATTTATTTCCAGCTAGCAAATGGGGCTCTGGCTCTTTTTTTCACTTTTTTTTTTTAATTTGCTGTCGTTTACAGACCTGAGTAGCTCAAGCTGATATTTACATATGCAAATTAATGAGAAAAAGAAGTCCCCCCCCAATCTCTGCATGCTCTATTTGAGCTCCTACACTAAGTTTTAATGAGAGAGCAATCCAGAAGTAGTCCTCGGTCTCTGTCATGGATTTGCATCGCTCGGCGACATGATTGATAACAGATTTACAACGTGGGACATTTTTGTTTCTATTTATTAAAGGACTTGTCAAAGTGTCTTTATTTATGCTTTACATTTTTTTTGTGACTATGTTACTATGTATCCCTTAATGATTCACGTGGTGGGGGGTCAGTATCTGGCAGCCAGATTCTGGTAAGCCCCCCCATCTGCAGTCCCCCACAGCCAATGGGCCCCTTATCAACATAGGTACAAGGTGCTTTGGGGGTATAGTTCAGGTGGTCTAGCATAGATTTTGGGGGCCTCACACTTTTTTCATGTTTTTTTTATTTAGGGTTCCCACATTCATATCATACTTTTATCAGGTTTGGTCTAGAATTTGGTGGTGGTGGGGGGGGGGGGGCACACTTTTTTATGTGGGGCGTCCTTTGACATCTGTACTAGACCCTAATCATGGATAAGAGTCTGGTGTGTATTTATAGGGGGAACCCACTTTTTTTTTTGTAGGGTCCCTCATTAATATCTATATCAGACCCTCATCTAGGATAAGGGTCTGGTATAGATGGATGGAATCCCCAGCCGTTTGTTACAAATAGAATGAAGAGGGAGGTGTCACTGCATTGTAAGCAGCATTGTCCTGCTTTGTAGATATCAGAGTTTGCTGTAGTAGGTTGTATACATTGTACAGATGTGCCACTTCACCGGCGGGTTAAGGCGATCCCCCCCAGCATAATATGTAAAAGAATTTTGCATTTTTTTAAATTGCCCTTTAACCTTTGTTGAAATTACCCGTTCCCACCAAAACATAAATAATTTTTTTTTTCTTTGGTACATACCCCCTCAGCAGTGCCCATTCTACACAGGACCCACCATTGGAGTAAAGAACTGCCAAGCACTGGACCTCAGGACTAATTAGTAAGACATGGTGCCAGGGCCGGGACAAGGGGCGGGCAGGAGACGCAGCTGCACTGGGCACTGTGGTATTGTGTGAGGTTCGGGGGGCACCACAAGGAGATTGGGGGGAAAGGGAACTTGTGTGGGGGAGGGGCGCAACAGGGGGTAAGAATTTTTCTAGGGGGGGAAATTTGGGGAGGTGTGCTAGAAGTGGTGATTTGGGTGGGGGGGGGGAATTTGTGTTGAGAGGGGAGATGGGGGAAGTGGAATTGTGCTAAGAGGGGGGATTTGGGGGGTTTGTGCTAGAAAGGGTAATATGGTGGTGGGGATTGGTGTGGTGCTAGGAGGGGAACTTTTTTTGGGAGAGGGATTTGTGCTAGTAGGGATGATTGGGTGGAATTCGTGCCAGGAGGGGAAATTGGGGGGGGGGGGCTTTGTGCTAGGATGGGGGATTGGGGGAGAGTAATGTGCGCTGGGAGGTGTATTTGGAGAGGGGGAAATTTGAGGGGTAGAGGATTTGTGCTAGGAAGAGAGAATTTTTTTTTTTGGGGGGGGGGGGGAATTGTGGGACAATATGTGTTTTTGAAGAGGATTTGAGCTAAGCATGAAGATTAGAGCTCAATTTTTGGGGGGAGAAGGGGATTTTTGTTGACACATATTGCTCATACATGGGGGGGGGGGGGGGGGGCGCAATTTGGCATGTTTGCCCTGGGCTCTAGACGACCTTGTACAACCATTAAACATAACACCAACCACCAGGGAACAGAGGGGCTACTGGTAGATACTGGGATCACAATTAGTGACCAGCCTACTAGAAGGAGGAACTGACCACCAGAGATTGACGGATGGATCACTAAACTCAGGTACTGGTTAGCACTGGATGCAATAATTAACTACTGGTAAGCTGGCCCTACACAATCTTCAATCAATTGAAACCACTTTATCTTCAGGGAGTCACAAATATGATCACAAGTAAGAAAATAGGCAACCTAGTTTCTCATGAGTTGGAATGAAATTTAGGTTGATCACTACGCTGGGTTCACAGCTAATCCCCCGAATTAGCAAAATTTGTCAATCACAAACTTTTGACCAAACATTTTGCAGGCTTGGTGCCGGGAATCAGGAACAACCTATAATGCAGGGAATTGCTTTTGCCCCTGGTCACAAGAGGCAATAATTTTGAGGAATGAAGGATGTCCACTCTCTCCATTACTCTGTGCATTGAACCCAATCTACTATTGTTTTCCAAACTGTCCCCATTTGAGCACTTAATCCTTTCTGGCTCGTCACAAAACGGTTTAGTCTCGGATAGATATAAACTGGTAAATACCTACAATGTGGATTCTCAGGGCAAGCATAGTTATATGCTGAAATGGGAGCAGACTCTTGGGGAAGAGCTCTCCACTGAACAGTGGCAGATCATATGGTCCCGGGCGCCAAAGGCTCTATTTGTATTCTTTACAAGGAAAGTACATACAAAGAGTTATTCTTTTGGTATATGATCCCTACATGCCATATATCCACCAGTCTTGGATTGTTGCTGAAGGTGTCGTAGAGACAGAGGCACTTTGCTTCATGTCTATTGGCAATGCCCATCTTTGCAACCATACTGGCGCTCAGTCCGAGATCTCCTCCACCGACTATTCAATGTAGATATCCCCCTCCACCCAAAAATGTATCTCTTTAGGGCAGTGATGGTGATTGAACCTTGGCACCCCAGATGTTTTGGAACTACATTTCCCATGATTCTCATGCATTCTGCAGTGTAGTTGAGCAACATGGGAAATGTAGTTCCAAAACATCTGGGGTGCCAAGGTTCGCCATCACCGTCTTAGGGCTACTCCCTCCCAAGCTATCTGGATTAGCCAAGAAGCTGACCAGTCATATCTTAACAGCAGCCAGATGTTTGATAGCTCTCCAATGGAAAAGGCAAATGCCGCTGACTTCAACTGAGCTTTATGCAGGGATCAAAGATGTAGGAAAAAATGGAGTCCCTAACGGCGCATCTGGCTAATAAGGTAGACCATCATCGTGGGGTTTGGGAACCCTGGCACCTCAGAGAGGAACCTCCATGAGCTTTTAAAGACCCATCTCAGCTTGTGGTCTTGACCCCCTCTATACCTAGGAGTACCGAGTTCTGTTTAACTATCTTTCCTATTTTCTTCTTCTGCATTTTCCCCTTTTTTCCTTTTCCTCACTGCTTTCTGGATTTCTTATATAAGAAGCTAGTTGGCATTTGATCTACCCCTTTGGGTTTGAAGTTATTAGGAAAGTTTTTTCCAGGAAACTACTGCAATGTTATTGTGTAACTAGTTTGTCTAATTTTCCTGAAGTCTACAGATTATATTGTAGCTGACCTTAGCTGCAGATTTGAAGGCATCATTCGTTATTTAAGTAAATTAAGGTATGTACTACTTAACAGATTGCTATTGGATTCTTGCAAGATTTCCAGTGCTTGTTATTCTTCTTTTTGTATTGAAAAAATATATAAAAATTGAATAAAAACTGTCAATTATAAAAAAAAACGAAAGGAATGAATAACCCAGCCCCCTTTTGTAAAGGGGTGGGTTTACAGCAACCATATTATCAGCGTGTATTTGTGCTCTTATGTTGTGCTGACAATTTTTCATTTTAATGTTGTCATTAGTATATGTTCCAGGTGTCTAGTTTTTGATGCTAGGTTGCTTATTTGCACTGAATAACAAAGATTCCCCCCACCCTGTAGACTTCAATGGGTTCATGCAAAGATTCAAGCACTATTCATGAAATTCTTCTCAAACTAAATCTAGGCAGACTTGCTCATCCCTACCCACGAGTTTGATCAACTAGAATTAAACTAAAGTTTAAACTGAGTAATAAGTTGACAGCGTTAATACAGTTTATTAAAAGAGTGGCTCAGATAATAAAAATAATAAAAAAATAATGGCAATATTTTCAAAAACAATTAGATTTTTTCACCGGGCTAGAACGAGCCATTTTCAATACCGACTCCTTGTAGTCAAAGAAGACCACCAATATACGTATAATGGAATTGACAGTTTGAAGTCAATCAAATATTATGCGTATGGCCAATTATAGAGGAGTTGAAAGCCAGTTGAACCAATGGAAACTAAAGTTTGAAGTCTTTTATATACTATGTGTATGGCCAGCTACAGAGCCAGAGGTGGAAAGCCAGGTGACCCAATGGAATCAAAAGTTTGAAGTCTATCAAATACTACATGTATGGCCAATCATAGATCCAAGGGTTGAATGCCAGTTGACCCAATGCAAATGAAATTTGAAGTCTATTAAATACTTTGTGTATGGTCAGCTACTGTATATAGCTAGGGGCTGAATGCCAGTTGACCCAATGGAATTAAAAGTTTGAATTCTATCAAATATTTTGCGTATGACCAGCTACAGAGCCATGGGTTGAAAGCCAGTTGACCCAAAGGAATCAAAGGTTTTGAAGTGTTTCAAATATATGTGTATGGTCAGCTATAGATCCAGGGGTTGAAGGCCAGTTGACCCAATGAAGCTGAAATTTGATGTGTATCAAATACTTTGTGTATGGCCAGCTATAGATCCAGAAGTTGAAGGCCAGTTGAACCAATTAAGTTGAAATTTGATGTGTATCAAATACTTTGTGTATGACCAGCTATAGAGCTAGGGGTTGAAAGCCAAATGACACAATAGAATCAAAAGTTTGAAGACTATTGAATACTAAATATACAGTATGGCAAGCTATAGATCCAGGGGTTGAAGCCCAGTTGACCCAAAGAAGTTGAAATTTGAAGTCTATCAAATTATTTTTGTATAGCCAGCTATAGAGCTAGGGGTTGAAAGCCAGTTGGCCCAATTGTATCGAAAGTTTGAAGTCTATTAAATGCTACGTATATGGCCAGCTATAGAGCCAGAGGTGGAAAGCCAGTTGACTTAATGGAAGCAAAAGTTTGAAGTCTATCAAATACTTTGTGTATGGCCAGCTTTAGGTCCAGGGGTTGAAGGCCAGTTGACCTAATCAAATTGAAATGTAAAGTCTATCAAATACTTTGTGTATGACGAGCTTTAGTGCCAGAGGTGGAAAGCCAATTGACCCAATGGAATCAAAAGTTTTAGATCCAGGGGTTAAAGGCCAGTTGACCTAATGGAATTGAAATTTAAAGTCTATCAAATACTTTGTGTATGGTCAGCTACAGAGCCAGGGGTTGCAAGCCTGTTGACTCAATGGAATTGATGCTTTGAAGCCTATCAAATACTACATGTATGGCCAGCCATAGAGCGAGGAGTAAAAATCCAATTGGAACTGAACAGGGCTACTGCAATGCAACCCACATTAGAGCACTGACACAACCAGAAAACAACCATCACCCTGCCCAGGGACTAACTTTTCCTACAGCCAAGGAAAGACCACCATCAGAACTAGGGGCTTACCACTACTGCATTAAAGGAATGACCAAAATATAAGCTAGAAAGAACATCCACACCTACAGGCAATTAGTTACCACCATGACAGCCAAGGAGTGTTCAACCTAATTTATTCTATAATTCTTCTGAAACTGTCCTGTAGTTCACACAGAAAAGAATGTGAAAGATGTGTGTTGCCATGCTTTCATCCGAAGTCACACTTCATGCCTTAGGCAAGGTGCCAAAGGCATAAAACACAACATAAGAACATTAACTAAAACAACAAGTCTGAAAATAGTTCAGTTACACAAATGCATCATCATAAGTATAATAACCCAGACGCACAAAGCAAATGAGAGCAATGCACATTGGGGTGACCAGCTGAACTCCCCTTATTCAGGCCAGGTGTATGGCAGATTGGGGTTGCGTTAACACAATTAAATGGGGGCGTCTGATAGCCAGCTCATCTATCCATTGCCCTAAAACCTGTATAAAGCATATTGACCTCTGATGAAAGGGGTCACCTTGGTACCCTAAAGCTGAACTCTGCCCCCCCTCCCCCATGCCACACAATCATGGGCTTTAAGATGTAAACCCTAACTGAAAAAAAAAATTAGTCTGCAAAAGCCCCATATAACAATAAACAGTTGCCTTTTTGTAATACAATATCACCTGCATACAGTGCTGCTGACCTCCTGATGCCTCTTTGCAACCACTTCCTCTCTACATTCACTATAGCAATGGTTGCATAGCATTATGGGATGCTTTCAGAACTGAATTACACCTGCATAATGTGTGTTGGGATGGCTGCTTGAAGCCCCCCATCAGATTTCCGGGTGGGGTGACAGGGTGACAACACATAAGCACAGTTGGGAGACGGGGACAAAGTATATTTGTTTTTGCCATTTTTTCATCCTTTGGCACTTCATGATGCTGCTGATTTTCCTTTTTGCAGCTATATGCTGTCTGCATACTCACCAGTGTTGAATGCCTTGGCTTCAGGTTACCTGACGGTGACAACAACGGACCATGCCTGTGCAATGTGTGTTGAAATGGTGACTTGTAGTCTCCACAGGAAGCCTGTGTGACAGGGTGACCACGCAGGAGCACAATCAGGAGACCGACCATTATCACTCTATAGCAGGAAGTGCCTGAACAGGCAACTTCATGGCAGGATCAACAGATACTATTTTAAACGCTTGCAGACTTCCCACTGTAGATATACTGTGGCAGGGCGGTCCAGGGGTTGAAGGCCAGTTGGCCCAATCAAATTTAAATTTGAAGTCAATAAAATACTTTGTGTATGGCCAGCTATAGAGCCAGAGGTGGAAAGCTAATTGACCCCAAAGGAATCAAACGTTTGAAGTCTTTCAAATACTATGTGTATGGCCAGCTATAGAGCTAGCGGTTGAAGACCAGTTGACCTAATGGAATTGAAATTTAAAGTCTATCAAATACTTTGTGTATGCTTTAGTGCCAGAGGTTGAAAACCACTTGACCTAATGGAATCAAAAGTTTGAAGTTTATCAAATACTACATGTATGGCCAACTATAGATCCAGGGGTTAAATCCAGTTGACCTAATGAAATTGAAATGTAAAGTCTATCAAATACTTTGTGTATAGTCAGCTATAGATCCAGGGGTTGAAGGCCATTGACCCAATGAAGTTAAAATTTGATAAGCATCAAATATTTTGTGTATGGCCAGCTAAAGAGCTAGGGGTTGAAAGCCAGTTGACACAATGGAATTCAAAGTTTAAAGACTATCAAATACTAAATATACAGTATGGCCAGCTATAGATCCAGGGGTTGAAGCCCAGTTGACCCAAAGAAGTTGAAATTTGAAGTTTATCAAATTATTTTTGTATAGCCAGCTATAGAGCCAGGGGTTGAAAGCCAGTTGGCCCAATTGTATCGAAAGTTTGAAGTCTATTAAATGCTACGTATATGGCCAGCTATAGAGCCAGAGGTGGAAAGCCAGTTGACTTAATGGAAGCAAAATTTTGAAGTCTATCACATACTTTGTGTATGGCCAGCTTTAGGTCCAGGGGTTGAAGGCCAGTTGACCTAATCAAATTGAAATTTAAAGTCTGTCAAATACTTTGTGTATGGCCATCTTTAGGTCCAGGGGTTGAAGGCCAGTTGACCTATTCAAATTGAAATTTAAAGTCTGGTGGCTTAGCAATGGCCGAGTGAGGACGCGTTTGAAGAGAGCTCCTAGCCACCCCGATCTGCCCCGCTAAACTGACGGCAATATCTGAACAACAGAGAGGCATGATAACCCCTAGACATTACCGAACAAGATCGGCAGCAGGAGGCAACTATTCCTCTACACCACGAAACGGAATTCAAAGATATTTCCGCGGACCTCAGAGAGTATCCCCAGGCGCCATATTAGCCGCGCCACGTGCACCTCGTTCACCTGGAATTACTATACCGGACTCTCCGTGCACTTTCACCTCATCCGCCTCCACAGACTGTCCCCGAGAAACACAGAGAGCTTGCTCTGCAAACATGGCCAGCATGTCTCTCCAGCCGAGTGGAATGCCAGACGACATCCGAGAGATCCTGCAGGCACTCCCGACCAAGTCGGACATAGAAGTCCTCATCCTCCGCATTGAAGAGGCACACAGCAGAGACATCCAGGAAGTGAGAGAGGACCTGCATGCTCTCACGAACCGCGTGGACTCTGGAGAAGCTACGATTTCATCCCTCACACACCGGATTGAAACCCTAGAACGCTCACAGGTCTCCCAGTCGAATACGGCCATAGACCTCCAGCTTCACTTAGAAGATTTGGAGGACCGCAGCCGACGCAACAACCTCAGGCTGCGGGGCCTTCCAGAAGCTACCGGAGCGGAAGACCTGGCAGCGACAGTGAATGCCATCTTTCAGGAAGTTCTGGGAGATTCCCCACCTTCCCTAGAGCTGGATAGAGTGCACAGAACACTAGGGCCTAAATCACAAGACCCAGACAGACCAAGAGATGTACTTTGTAGAGTACATCACTACGATCAAAAGGAACTTATACTGCGGAAAGCCTGGGAACACGGAGCAGTAGAATTTGATGGCGCAGCAATTAAAATTCTACCTGATCTCTCAAGAGCCACGTTGCAGAGAAGAGCCATGCTGAGACCAATATTGGACCTTGCCAGAACACAGAACTGCACATACCGCTGGGGATTTCCCTTGGTGGTTATATTCCGCAAATCTGCTACCTCCTTTACCTTGCGTTCTCCTGCAGATCTACCAGCCTGTTTTGTTTTTCTGGGAGTGGAACCGATTCAGGTTCCAAACTGGTTGATCATCCTTCCTCGTAACACAGGTCGGTCAGGATCTTCCGCTCATCCTCCCAACCAACCCCCCCGCCGACAGCGATCCAGGAGGAGAAATCGATCACCCTCTGCTGAGGGATCTCGGGAGTCATGATCTTTCTAACAAAGTGTTGCCCGGAGAGGACATCCATACACAGCTAAAGCTCTTTCACCCCTACTCCCGGAGGAATGACTACTGCTCATCTGTTAAAATGTTTTACCCCCCCTCCATGGAAAGAGGAAGGAACAAACAGCGTCGGCCGGGGACCTTAACTCTCCGCTCACCGTTCTTATAGATCTACTGCTGATAACCCTGTTTTGTTGGTTATGACGAAGTCTCGACCTAAGCTGACATGGCAGAACACTGGTGCTGCTCCGCCCGGGGTCTAGTACGGAACACGGTCATTCCTGGGAAAATCTCTGACACTCAAGTCCCTGTGGTAAGACTTAACTATTCTATCTCATTGCATATACAGATCGGTATGCACCTTACTTATGTTGCTGGACACTTTTCCCAGAGACTACTACATTATCTGAGAAAATTTCCCTGATGAACACTAGAGAGGTTCCGTAGGTGAAGCGAAAGAGAGGGCTGCCTGTCAGCTGACGTTTTTTCAATTTTTTTTTTTTTTTATTACTCTTACAGCAATTGATTCACTTTATTTTACAGGGTAAACCCTCCTGGTCCGTCGTGTAAGCTGGGCAAAATGTACATGGTCAAGAGACTTGTGTAGAAAGGGCAGATTAGGTAGTCCCCCCTTGCTAGAGTTCTTGCTTTCCTTCCCTTCATGATTAATAACAGAGAACAGGCTTAGAGTTAACGCCTCCAGATGTTATTCAGTGAGATAAGGGGTAGTTCATGGTATGAATGTTATATCTGTTTGGTTTCATACTTACGCTGTGTCGGAGCAATATATTTTATTTTTATAGAACATGGGGCACATATCACACTAAATAGGTTGTATTTTATTTTATATTGCTTTCTGTTATTATATGTCTGTTAGTTCTTTACATGCCTGCTGCAGACTATTTGCCGTCACCACATCAGTCTCTCACAAACACCTCACACTTGGGGCGGAGAGGGATGATCAGTGAGCACCTCACTGGCTGCTCCTTTCCACAAACCCGCTTAGGTTTTTGCTCGTTACCCAGACTGGTTCTGGGGAGCGTCTCAGCACTTAAAGTGCCTCTTCATTAGTTTGGAGTGTAAAAACCCTCCATAGGGTGCTCTAACTACTGTTTTCTCTTTCTCCTCTCTCTACTCTTCCTCTATCTTAACCACTAACCTATCCTCTCTTTTAAACTCAATCCTCACTTCCACTTACCCCCCTCCTTCACCCTTATCCCCCCCCCCCCCCCTCTCCACCACAATGGAGGTAATTAATGTGATATCTTTGAACACCAAAGGCCTAAACATCCCAGAAAAGAGGCGCATGTTGCTACATGACTTACACCGACATAAAGCAGACATCGCCCTTCTACAGGAAACCCATTTTAGAGAAGACAAGTTGCCGGTACTTAAGAACCGCTCGTTCCCATTAGCTTATCATGCTACAAATCCGGAAAGCAAATCAAAAGGAGTATCTATTTTATTCTCCAGCCGAGTCCCTTGGACCTGCCTAGATTCAATAGCAGACCCAGCAGGTCGTTTCCTATTTTTAAAAGGCAAGATTGGGGAGGTGAAGGTGACCCTGGCTAACCTATACGCTCCTAATTCCCACCAAGATGCCTTTCTTGAGAAAACTATCGAAAAATTGCTGAACTTTTCTGAAGGCCAGATGATATTAGGAGGTAATTTAAATATTCCCATGATCCCCACGGAAGACTCGTCCTCGAAATTTTCGACCGTTCCTCCTGGCTCCCGTAAACGCATTGATCAGATCCTACATAAAGCGCAACTAGTGGATGTTTGGCGTATTTTACACCCCACAGAAAGAGATTACACCTTCTACTCAACCCCACACAAGGTGTACTCCCGAATTGACTACTTCCTTATACCACACTCACAACTTCACTCTGTCAGGACCTCCACAATAGGTTCTATCACGTGGTCTGACCACGCGCCAATCTCCCTCTCCTATGCTCTCACTGATTCTCTTACTTCAAAAACAAAATATTGGAGGCTGAACGAAAGCCTCTTACATGACACCGAAGTAATAGCAGAGATAACCAGAGAGCTTCAGTATTACTTCCAAACAAATGACACAGCAGACTGTACCCCCGGCATTGTGTGGGAAGCTCACAAAGCAGTCATAAGGGGAATACTCATTAAACACGGCTCAAGAATTAAAAAACAACGGACCCAACAACTTAACTCACTGCTAGACGACCTCCGACGATTAGAAATGACTCATAAACAATCCCCATCTCCGCCCATAGAGACAGAATTACTTACCTGCAGATCGCAAATTAACGACCTTTTACAATTTAAAGCCGAAGCATCGATTCAGATATGTAGGAAAATGTCATACGAATCGGGTAACAAATGCGGCAAACTACTAGCACGATCCCTAAGAGACCAAAGACTGGCAACTTACATACCTTACATATGTTCTCCGCAAGGAACTAAAATTTCTAAACCTCATGACATTGCTAGTGAATTTCCAAAATTTTACTCTACTCTTTACAACATTCCTGGGGCCCCCCCAAAGCAAGAGGCCATACAAGACTACCTGACCTCCTCTCAGATGTCTAAATTGCCCGAATCTGCCAGGGAAGCCTTAGATGACCCGATTACAAGCGAAGAAATACAAGGGGCAATAGCTTCATCCAAACCAGGGAAAGCTCCGGGCCCAGATGGACTGACCATATTGTACTATAAAACCTTTATATCATCGCTAAGCCCATACATGGTGAAATTATTTAATACGGTAGGTCCCACATCTCCCTTTGCGGTGGAGTCATTGCAAGCCCACATTGCAGTGATTCCAAAGGAAGGGAAAGACCCTTCCTCCTGCGGGAACTATAGACCGATATCACTGCTCAACTCAGATCTCAAATTATTCACAAAAATCCTTGCAAACAGAATTCAACAACACTTACCTCACTTGATCCACTTAGATCAAGTGGGATTTGTTCCCAGTAGAGAGGCTAGGGATAACACCACCAAAGTGCTTAATTTACTACATATAATAAATAAATCCCAAATTCCTTGTGTATTTTTGGGCACGGACGCGGAGAAGGCCTTTGACAGGGTGAATTGGAAATTTATGTTCGCAGTACTCCAGTATGTCGGATTTGGAGATCAAATGATTCAACGGATCTCATCGATATACTGTAAACCCACAGCCCAGGTCAGAGCGAATGGTGTCTTATCAGATCCTTTTCACATATCAAATGGGACAAGACAGGGGTGTCCGCTCTCTCCCCTCCTTTTCGCCCTGTCACTGGAGCCCTTTCTTTGTACAGTTCGCAGGAACCCAGACATTAGTGGTATATCAGTTGGAAATTCTCAACATAAAATTTCGGCCTACGCAGACGACATGTTATTCTCCCTTACCAACCCTGTGATATCCCTCCCAAACCTCCTTAGAGAAATCAAAATATATGGCACCCTTTCCAACCTCAAAATTAATTTTCAAAAATCAGAGGCGATGGGTATTAACCTCTCACAGTCTCTCAAGACACAAGTCCAGACAAATTTTAAACTGAAATGGAACAACACGGCTCTGACGTATCTAGGTACTACTATCCCAACACACATATCAAAGATATTCGACCTGAATTTCCCACCTCTTCTCTCTAGGGTACGTGCTCTCTTAAAAAAATGGTCGTCGGGCTTACATTCCTGGTTCGGCCGCTGCAATATATTAAAAATGAGCATTCTGCCAAAATTCACATATCTCATACAGGCTCTTCCCATACATATCCCAGCCACCTTCTTCCGACATATACGACAATTGTTCTTTGAATTTATTTGGGCCCACAAACACCCCCGCTTGAAGAGATCACAACTTTCGTTGCCAAAGCAGTATGGAGGTCTAGCAGTTCCGGATGTTCGCAAGTACTACCAAGCAGTTCATCTTGGAAGACTGGTGGACTGGAACAGGCACAGTCCCCTCAAATTATGGACTCAGATTGAGCAGAGTCAGAGCTCTATTCCTCTGACTAGGGCTCCTTGGTGCTACGACACCCTACCTAAAGATATAAAATTCCACCCTGTTATTGGACACACGATGAAAGTATGTGCCCTCCTGATTAAAAAGGGATCTATTTCATCCACAAACTCGCCACTCTTCCCGATCTTGGGGAACCCTGATTTTACCCTGGGATTCCAGGAGGATCAATTTAAACAATTAATGGCGTCAGGCTTTACCCAGGCTTCTCACTTCCTAAAACAAAAAAAATGGCCCAGCTTACAAGAACTCATGAACCCCACGGGTACTTTCCAATTAAAATTTTTAAACGCCTTCCAGATTACTCACTTCTTCAGATCCCTCCCTCCACCACAAAGCTTTGACCAACCCCTCACAACATCGGAAGAAATCTGTTCAACAGAAGGGACTTTACCACACACACTGTCGTGCATGTACAACCTTCTGATCACTCCCCCAGACACCTATTCACTAAAACATATCGCGGACTGGGAAAGAGACTTAAACTATACCTTCAGCTCACAACAGAAGCAACGTATTATTCAATTTACATACAAATCTTCCATATGTACGAAAACACAAGAAACTAACTTCAAAATCCTGACCAGGTGGTACAGAACACCTGAGAAATTAAGTAGAATATTCCCGACGTCCTCAGATAGATGCTGG
This sequence comes from Lithobates septentrionalis, assembly GCA_037952835.1. Lineage (NCBI taxonomy): Eukaryota > Metazoa > Chordata > Amphibia > Anura > Ranidae > Lithobates > Lithobates septentrionalis. The sequence goes on from JBBDGP010002440.1 coordinate 155,566, forward strand.
AGATGCCAGGAGGAACGAGGTACATTACTCCATGTGTTTTGGGACTGCCCCGATATAAAACAATTCTGGTTGGGAGTCAAAAATATTATGCAGAAATTCACAGACCGGCAAATACCAGACGACCCGGCCTTTTACCTCCTTCATATGTCAGAGGTTTCGGCAAAAACTTATAAAAAATCAATTATTCGCCATTTTCTTGATGCCGCCAAAGCTTGCATTCCGCTTAAGTGGAAATCCTCACAACCTCCGACAATTAGAGTGTGGCTCAGAAAAGTTCAATAAATCAATAAATTTGAAGATCTTATCCTTTCAGCTCGTAACCAACAGGAGAAATACTCAAAAACATGGTCACTTTGGAACATGTTTGTCTACTCGGAGGAAGGCAAAGACTTCTTTGGGACCCCAGATGCAGAGGGAGATTAAGCAAATTGGAAGATAGACCCCCAATGTCAAATACAGCGTCCTGTTGGTGTTACATAAGTCATCTACGTATTTCTTTCTACGTAACATAGACACAAAAACTCGTGACGTCACATTATCCTCCATCCCTACCCCCGCCCCCCTACCCCCCCCCCCACCTTCTCCTTCCTAGCCTATCTTGCTTCTCCTTTTATTCTATATTCCAACTTCCTATTTTCCTTCCCGTCTGTTCTTTCTGTTCTTGCTTTGTGTTTTACACAGGGACAGGTTTGATTTATTTTCCAAATAAAATGAAAGGGGAGGACTACATGGTTTTCTAAGCCAGACAATGTATGTACAATACCACTTAATCATTTCTTGTTTAATGATGTTATATTCTTCATTGTACGGTTCATGTTGAACATATATCTGTACTGTACCAAGTGTCCATGGACCCTTCCCTTTGACTAAATAAATAAAAAATTTGTAAAAAAAAAGAAATTTAAAGTCTGTCAAATACTTTGTGTATGGTGAGCTTTAGTGCCAGAGGTGAAAAGCCAATTGACCCAATGGAATCAAAAGTTTTAGATCCAGGGGTTAAAGGCCAGTTGACCTAATGGAATTGAAATTTAAAGTCTATGAAATACTTTGTGTATGGCCAGCTACAGAGCCAGGGGTTGCAAGCCTGTTGACTCAATGGAATTGAAGCTTTGAAGCCTATCAAATACTACATGTATGGCCAGCCATAGAGCCAGGAGTATAAATTCAATTGGGACTGAACAGGGCTACTGCAATGCAACCCACATTAGATCACTGACACAACCAGAAAACAACCATCACCCTGCCCAGGGACTAACTTTTCCTACAGCCAAGGAAAGACCACCATCAGAACTAGGGGCTTACGACTACTGCATTAAGGGAATGACCAAAATATAAGCTAGAAAGAATATCCACACCTACAGGAAATGTGTTACCACCATGGCAGCCAAGGAGTGTTCAACCTAATTTTTTCTATAATCCTTCTGAAACTGTCCTGTCACACAGAAAAGAATGTGAAAGATGTGTTTTGCTGTTTTTTCATCCTGCCTCAGGCGAGAAGAGCAACTTCGGATGAAAAAACGGCAAAAGCAACATTAACTAGAACTACAAGTCTGAAAATAGTTCAGTTACACAAATGCATCATCATAAGTATAATAACGCAGACGCACAAAGCAAATGAGAGCAATGCACATTGGGGTGACCAGCTGAACTCCCCTTATTCAGGTCAAGTGTATGTCAGATGTGGGTTGCGGAAATACAACTAAATGGTACTCTAAAGCTGAACTCTGTCCCCCCTCCCTATGCCACACAATCATTGGCTTTAAGATGTAAACAAAGTATATTTGCTTTTAACATTTTTTCATCAATTGGCACTTCATGGTGCTGCTGATTTTCCTCTTTGCAGCTATATGTTGTCTGCATACTCACCAGTGTTAAATGCCTTGGCTTCAGGTTACCTGATGGTGACAACAACGGACCATGCCTGAGCAATGTGTGTTGAAATGGCGACTTGTAGTCTCAACAGGAAGCCTGTGTGACAGGGTGACAATGCAGGAGCACAACCGGGAGACCGAGCATTGTCACCCTATAGCAGGAAGTGCCTGAACAGGGACCTTCATAGCAGGATCACCAGATACTATTTTTCCGCTTGCATACTGCTCACTGTAGATATACTGCGGAAGGGCGGTCCAGGGATTGAAGGCCAGTTGGCCAAATCAAACTAAATTTTGAAGTCTATAAAATACTTTGTGTATGGCCAGCTATAGAGCCAGAGGTGGAAAGCCAATTGACCCCAAAACCATCAAACGTTTGAAGTCTTTCAAATACTATGTGTATGGCCAGCTATAGAGCTAGCGGTTGAAGGCCAGATGACCTAATGGAATTGAATTTTAGTCTATCAAATACTTTGTGTATGGCAAGGTGTAGTGCCAGAGGTGGAAAACCACTTGACCCAATGGAATCAAAAGTTTGAAGTTTATCAAATAATACATATACAAAAAAGGTGTAGAAATTGCGCCAACTCCTAAAAGGGGATAAAGCAGCCAACACAGCAATATGACCGTTGCAAATGTGAAATGAAAATAAAAAGTGTGGCGCTAGTGAATAGTGAGACTCCTGTTGCTAAACAGGTAAAAAATGATCTCTGGGGAGAAGTGATAAAACTTTCAGTGTAGACTTGTGAGGTGAAAGGTAATTGTTTTGTAAAACAACCAAAAAAGATATAATAAAAGTGAGAACTTGTATGTGTGGAAAAATAGGAAACTCAGTGACAACCTATAGGTTGGTTAGGAGACAATCATACATATAAAACCTTATTGCAAAGGAAAACAAAGCAGGTAAGTAATAATGCAAGGTATCTCGATATACTGAGTATGCTGTTCAACAAAACTGGTATTCAATAAAACGGAAGCCAAGAGGGAGGACATCCAAAACCCTAAGGGAGGGTAAACATAAAGGGAAACTCAAAAGTCTCTCAAAATGACAAGATGGGGTACTCCCATTCAGTCCCACAATCAACAGGGTGCAAGCCGTCTTCCTAAGAGGTAGTTATAGGTTGTTAGGGAGGGTCCTGATAAACAAGCTGAATCTTGACTCATGTGGATGATTCCAGCCAGGAGAAAGAAAAAGCAAAAGGATGCCCTTACCAGATCAGGAGGACTCACAGGCCGTGGCGGTGAGTCAAACGAGCTTATACCGTCAGACGGTGTGGGGTGAAGATTTGTAGGAAGACTCGTGGAGCATCTTGTCAGCAGTCCTCAATTGAAGAACCAAATTGAAGTCCGGGGTCCCCAGGGTACGGTTTCGATCACCGAATGACCGTTTCCTCAAAGGTCCGTCACATGTGCAAATAGGCAAAAACAAGAAAAAAACCTCCACATAGTGTAAATCCTTGATATGTAGAAAGCATGAGAGCACTTTATTTAAGGAGTGTACTCCAAAAAGAATTTTTACAAACGGGGGGCAGTAAAAACTCAGCTCAATATAAAATTGATATAAAAAAACGGCATAAAAAGATATAAAAACAGCGCAGTGGGTAGTGGTGGGGTGTAGTCATAAGAACCCGACGCGTTTCGCCTCCAAAGGCTTCTGCTGGGGTATGAATAAGCCCCCCACACAACTGCGCTTTATATAGTAAGGTATAAATGGAGTGTAACAGCTGATCAGCGCTGTTACACAGGACGACTTCCGGGTTCGGCGGCGTCATCCGTGACATAACGGTCACATGATGTTCTATGGCCAATCACTTCTACAGGGAGATGGTCAGAAACCAAGCCTCACTTCTGTTCTCCAATTGGCAGAGCGTTAATCCCATTCGTCCTAATGGTCATGTGGCAATCACATGATGTGTACTTCAGATAGTGACGATGGGACGCTCTGAATCTGCGTGTCAGAGGAAGCAGGAAGCAGGGGCCCGTCAGGTTAAGGCATGGAACGCAAACACAGCGGCGATCCACGCTGATGGTGTCTAGTTTCAATACAATGGTGCGGTCCCGATCCCGGAAGTCCTCCCAAAAATATCACCAAATGGAAATATAAAAATATATATAAAATACATGTTATGTACATATTCGCTGAAAATTCTTAGTATGTAAACTTGCAATGTGCACAGACGATATATGTGACATTTTCATGTAATAAAAATTGCAAAAAAACAGAAAATTAAATGGACCTAAAGGAATATAAAAAAATATAAAATCATACAGCAGAGACTCATAAAGGGATCTATAAGAGGAATGACAGATATACTTAATACCAAGTACATGTGTAATTCAGTTAAACTAGGGTAATGTTAGATAGGGTCAGGGATTAGGACATTACAGGAAAAATGTTTTACACATAGATGATAAATATTGAGAGTATCTATTCAGTTGTGTAAAGGTGAGTGCTCAATGGGAACCCTGTAGAAAATTTGAGCACATTATATGAGGGGAGATCTACTGCTCAAAATAAGGTGACAACAGTCAAGCGAAGTTCGTGGATCTAGATGGTCTGGGGAGGTGTTATGTAGTCCCTAGACGTATAGTGCCAAAGGGGGGGGGGGGTGTATCAACGCCTAGGATTGATTTATAAAGGCGTTGATATCCCACTCAACGTTAAGTCCGTGTGGCACATAGCATTTCATGAGGTGTATCCAAAAAGTTTCGAGTTTGGAGACCCCCCTTGTGTTTGGTTCCCCCCTCCAATGTGGAACGAATTTGTCAATGATTTGGAATTTCGTTCCGGATGGATTTTGGTTATGATGGTATAAGTAGTGTTTAGGAACACTGTGGTTGGTGCGTCCTTTTAGTATAGCTGTGATGTGTTCGTTCACCCGTATAGAGAAATTGCGTATAGTTCGTCCTATGTATTGCTTACCACAAGGGCAAGTAATAAGATAAACTATAAACTTTGTAGTGCATGTCGCAAATTGTTTCATCTTGAATTCCCTCCCAGTGGTAGATGACATAAAGGTTTCGATTTTGCGGGATTTGCATACATTAAGTTTGCATACTGTGCATTTCCTGCAGGGGAAAAAACCCTTGAGGTCATGGAAAAAAGATGGCATCTTCAGAGGGTCCACCACCCCTGGTGTGATTCTGCCACCTACTGATGGTGCCCCTTTATAGATCACTCCAGCCTGGTCGGGGAGTAAAGGGCCTAATATTTGGTCATTTTTCAATATTTTCCAATGTCTAGAGATGATACTCTTTATCTGTTTATGTTGGATAGAGTAGTTGGTGAGGAAGGCCCATCTGTGTTTAGCATCCAAAGGTCTTTTAGGTTGTTCCACTAGTAGTGATGAGCGATCAATGTGGGCTATTTTTTGTATCTCCTGGTCTATTAGTCCTCCATCGTAACCCTTTTCTTGGAATCTAGACTTAATGGTCTCCGCCTGTCTGTAGTAATCCGGCAGGAGGGAACAATTGCGTCTGATTCTCATCAGTTGGCTTCGAGTGACTGATTTCAGCCATGCTGTATGGTGACAGCTGTCAGTCGGGATGTACCCGTTACGGTCAGTGGCCTTAAAAAAGGTTTTCGTCTCCAATTGACCGTTAGCAGCTGTGATTTCCAGATCAAGGAAGTGTATTACAGAAGGGCTGGCTTCATATGACAAATGGATGCCCACCTCATTCTCGTTTAAGGATGACATAAAATGGTTAAGGGAATCCATGGAACCTCTCCATAGGAGGAGGATGTCGTCGATGTACCTGGCCCAAAGGGCCAGCTGCGAAGGTTTCAGGACTCCGACGACATCCTCCTCCCACTTGGCCATGAAAATGTTAGCCAGACTGGGGGCAAATTTGGCCCCCATGGCTACCCCCTTTGTCTGTAGGTAATAGTGGTTATTATACCAAAAATAATTTGACTTGGTAGCAAAATGTAGCAAATCCACAATAAACCTCTTTTGGGTCATGGGGATGTTTTTTTCTCTTGATAGGAAAAGTTCAACCGCTCCTATACCTAGTTCATGGGGAATAATAGTGTATAGGGAAGTAACGTCTGCAGTTACTAATATAAGGTCGTTGGTATAAGTAACCTGTTGTAATTTGTTGATGGTATCTCGAGTATCTTTCAGAAAAGATGGTTTTGTTTTTACTATGGGTTGCAAGAAGTGGTCAATGTATTTCCCTATACGGGAGGTTACGGAGTTGATTCCACTGATAATTGGACGGCCAGGAGGTTGGGTGATGTTTTTGTGTACCTTGGGCAGGTAATACATTATAGGGATGCGTGGAGCTACCGGGACCAAAAAGTTTTTTTCTTTTCTGTCTAGTATGCCTAGCTGGAAGCCAGTATCGATCAGATCTATTAGTCTTCTTTTGAAGCTTGTAGTGGGGTTGGATCCGAGGGGCAAATAAGTTTCTGTATCACTTAGGATTCTTGTCATCTCTGCTTGGTAGTCTTTACTGTCAAGAACGACAATTCCTCCGCCCTTATCTGCCGGGCAGATGACAAGGTCTTTACGTTCGCAGAGAGACCTTAAACCCATTTTAATATTGGGATCAGAATAGTATTTTTTCTTTGGAAGTCCCTCCAGGTCCTCCAATACTAGATCACGGAACACTTTAATAGATGGAGCTATGGGTGCTGGGGGGTTGAATAGGGATGGGTTAGCTAACCCTGAGTGAACTGAATGGGAGTTGGTGAGGAGGAGTGAAGGCCTACTTGGATTGGACGCAATATATCTTTGCACATTGAGTTTGCGCACAAACTTGTGCACATCTATAAATGTGGAGAATTTACTTAATGTTTTAGGGGGGGCAAATTTCAATCCTTTGTTTAGAACGCTAAGCTCCGCTGGGGAGAAATCAGCTTTACTTAGATTGAAGATACCGTTGTCCTTTAAACCCTTTTTCTCTTTATTGGTACGCCTCCCCCCTCGGGTGCCGCGTTTTGTTCTGGGTTTCGTGTGGGGTATTCCTGTTCTCTGTGAAAACCCCCCGGGTACAAAGATTTTGGTTTGGCCTGGTTATAGTTGAAAGGTGATCTATCGGGGTAGTCTCTGTCTCCGTAGTCATAACGGTACTGGGAGTTTCGATAGTCATTAGGTCGTTCATCTCTGAGTGGTGAAAATCTGTTTCTTGTGCTAATCGGGGTTCTTTGCGGGTATGGTTGGTAGTACTGATATTCATTCTGACTCGTGTCACGTCTTCGGGGAGAGTAGTCCTGTCTGTAGTCCTCATAATGGACAGAACGATCTCTATTGCCCCTACCCTTTCCCCTGTTGTTACGTCCTCTGTTCCCAGAGTTGGGGGGGGACCATTGTATAGGGTCGCAGGGACAGGGGGGGGATGGGAGGGACGTCTATTGTTACCATTGGGGGGAGGGGGAAGTACTGGGGGGGTGTGTGCAACCCTGGAGTCATCCAGACTTCCCGTCTCCATAAGGTGGCTTGTGCTGGCAGATGGGTCCTTAGCTTGGCTAGTAGATTGCCAGCTAAAGACATTGCTATTTTTGTAGTCACTAAGGTCTCTGCTATATTTCTTCTGTTTTTTAATTTTTTGTTCACGTTCTTCCTTTTCTAGATGATTTTTAAGATTGGTAGAGAGACTGGTGTACTCTATAGTGGATTTGTGTGGGAGGAGTTTATCTCTAATTTCCTTAATTTCTTTATCTATAAAGGTTCTTCTCGTACGTTTTCTATCTATAAGGAACCCCAATAGGGATATTCCTGCTTCATTAAAATAGTGGTACCAAGACTCAAGATCGAGGTCTCCTTGTTGTGGGTGGATTGTCCACCTTAGGCCTCTTGGGACCATGCGTTCCTTGGTGTACTGCTCGAGGAAGGCAATGTCCCATTCTAGGTGTAGCTCGGAGACCATCAGGTTTTTAAGCCTGAGAAAGAGGCCGCCTATCTCTGAGTCAGTGTTAAGAGCTGTGAAAACTCCTTCAGTATTAAAGGTGCGACTAGTCCGATAGTCAAACACATCCATAATGGATGGGTTATCAAAGGTGTGTGGAGAGGCTGCAATAATACTGTCAAAGAGGAAACGTATACAAAAAAGGTGTAGAAATTGCGCCAACTCCTAAAAGGGGATAAAGCAGCCAACACAGCAATATGACCGTTGCAAATGTGAAATGAAAATAAAAAGTGTGGCGCTAGTGAATAGTGAGACTCCTGTTGCTAAACAGGTAAAAAATGATCTCTGGGGAGAAGTGATAAAACTTTCAGTGTAGACTTGTGAGGTGAAAGGTAATTGTTTTGTAAAACAACCAAAAAAGATATAATAAAAGTGAGAACTTGTATGTGTGGGAAAATAGGAAACTCAGTGACAACCTATAGGTTGGTTAGGAGACAATCATACATATAAAACCTTATTGCAAAGGAAAACAAAGCAGGTAAGTAATAATGCAAGGTATCTCGATATACTGAGTATGCTGTTCAACAAAACTGGTATTCAATAAAACGGAAGCCAAGAGGGAGGACATCCAAAACCCTAAGGGAGGGTAAACATAAAGGGAAACTCAAAAGTCTCTCAAAATGACAAGATGGGGTACTCCCATTCAGTCCCACAGATACTCTCAATTAGGGATGAGCTTCGTGTTCGAGTCGAACCCATGTTCGACTCGAACATCGGCTGTTCGACCGTCCGTCGAATTGCGAACGTTATGGGCCGTTCGCGCCAAATTCGTGTGGCGCGTCACGGCCCATAATTCACTGCGGCATCGCAGTGCATTGCTGGCTGATGATTGGCCAAGCATGCACTATGACCCGCATGCTTGGCCAATCACAGCGCCGTCAGTAGAGAGAGCTGTAATTGGCCAAAGCCAGGGTGGCTTTGGCCAATTATGGCTCAGGGGATTTAGTACACGCCCCACACTATATAAGGCCGCCTGCACGGCGGCCCTGTGTAGTGTGTTCCGGTGTGCTGAGAGATAGAGAGAGAGACAGTGTCATTTGATTTGAGTTAGATAGATTAGGCTAGATCTGTTCCTGCTATTTACATTTAGTGCAGTGCGTCCTGCTCACAGTGTTCAGCTAGATCTGTTCCTGTTATTTACATTTAGTGCAGTGCGTCCTGCTCACAGTGTTCAGCTAGATCTGTTCCTGCTATTTACATTTAGTGCAGTGCGTCCTGCTCACAGTGTTCAGCTAGATCTGTTCCTGCTATTTACATTTAGTGCAGTGCGTCCTGCTCACAGTGTTCAGCTAGATCCGTTCCTGCTATTTACATTTAGTGCAGTGCGTCCTGCTCACAGTGTTCAGCTAGATCCGTTCCTGCTATTTACATTTAGTGCAGTGCGTCCTGCTCACAGTGTTCAGCTAGATCCGTTCCTGCTATTTACATTTAGTGCAGTGCGTCCTGCTCACAGTGTTCAGCTAGATCCGTTCCTGCTATTTACATTTAGTGCAGTCAGTGCGTCCTGCTCACAGTGTTCAGCTAGATCTGTTCCTGCTATTTACATTTAGTGCAGTCAGTGCGTCCTGCTCACAGTGTTCAGCTAGATCCGTTCCTGCTATTTACATTTAGTGCAGTGCGTCCTGCTCACAGTGTTCAGCTAGATCCGTTCCTGTTATCTTCCTACTGACAGGCAGGCTTGTCTGGTTACAGTATATAAAGCTACCTGAAGAAAATTACAGGTGTTCTATCCCAGCTTAGTGCAGCTACAGGCCATTAGTATGTCTGGAAGGCCAAGAAGGAGAGGCAGACAGTCACAAGCCAATAAGAGAGGGCAAGCAGGCTCTGTGTCTAGTGCTGGTCGTGGAGACGGTGCATCCTCATCAGCACGTGGCCATGGGACACGCTTGGCCTTTTTTTCGGCAGCTGGCCGTGTTGAGCCGCAACATGCGGAAGACTTGGTCGAGTGGATGACCAAGCCGTCCTCATCCTCCTCATCCTCTCTCACCCATGCCCAGGGTGCTTTGTCTGGCAAAGCAGCGGCCTCTTCCCTCAGCTCAATGTCATCAGTGACTCCTTCCCTAGCTCCACCATGTCCTCCTGAGGATTCCCTCGAACTGTTTGACCACAGTGTTGGGTACATGCTCCAGGAGGATGCCCAGCGTTTGGAAGGCTCTGATGATGATACTGAGCTCGATGAAGGCAGTAACATGAGCACGGACAGAGGGGGTGCCCAAGAAGGACAGCAATCTGGCAGTCATGCTCCCCCTGCTGCAGCATACTGCCAGGTTTGCTCCAGTGATGAGGAGGGAGGGGAAGATGAGGTCACTGACTCAACGTGGGTGCCTGATAGGAGAGAGGAGGAGGAGGAGGAGGAGGAGGCGGCACAGCACCAACGAGGCAGGATGCCCTCCAGGGGCCAGCCTAAGGGCAGCACATTGACTGCATCACACCCCAAAGCTCCACATGTGCAGGGCGCTGCAGTCTCTGCGCGTTATTCAAAAAGTTCTTTGGTGTGGGCCTTTTTTGAGACGAGTGCATCAGATCGCACCGCTGCTATTTGCAACATATGTCTCAAGCGTATCTCGCGTGGCCAAAACATCTCCCGCTTGGGTACCACATGCTTGACCAGACATATGTTGACCTGCCATGCAGTTCGTTGGCAAGCATATCTAAAAGACCCACACCAAAGAACAAAGAGGATCTCTCCTTGCTCCTCATCAGCTGAGATTTCCAACCCCACTAGACCTTCAGTCCTCTCTGAGACCTGCAGTGAGAGGAATGAAGGTGTAGAATTAGGTGTGTCACAGCCAAGTACTTGTGGGCAATCTGCTTTTGGTACACCGACGTCAGATTGTACCAGGCAAATTTCCCTGCCCCAGCTGCTGCACCGCCGAAAGAAGTTTGCTCCCAGCCATCCACATGCCCAGCGGTTGAATGCTAGCTTGGCAAAATTGCTAGCACTTCAACTGCTGCCTTTTCAGTTGGTAGACTCTGCCCCCTTCCGTGAGTTTGTGGAATGTGCGGTTCCTCAGTGGCAGGTACCCAAACGCCACTTTTTCTCACGGAAGGCGATTCCGGCTCTCTACCGGCATGTGGAAGGCAATGTCCATGCCTCGCTGGACAGGGCGGTCAGCGGTAAGGTGCATATTACCGCTGACTCATGGTCCAGCAGGCATGGACAGGGACGTTACTTAAGTTTCACGGCGCATTGGGTGACTCTGCTGACAGCTGGGAAGGATGCAGGACAAGGTGCAGTAGTGTTGGAGGTTGTTCCGCCACCACGCCTCCAAAATGCTGATTGTGACACACCTCTCTCCTCCACCCCCTCCTCTTCTTCTTCCTCCATGGCCTCTTCCTCGGAGGTGCTCCGTAGGCGTTCAAGGGGCTACGCAAGTACGCAGGCCAAAAGATGCCATGCGGTGCTTGAGCTGGTGTGCTTGGGGGACAGGAGCCACACTGGGGCAGAGGTTCTGTCAGCTCTGCAGGGGCAGGTTCAGAGGTGGTTGACGCCACGCCAACTTAAGGCAGGAATGGTGGTTTGCGACAATGGCACCAACCTCCTCTCTGCCCTCCGACAGGGACAACTGACCCATGTGCCCTGTTTGGCTCACGTCCTTAACTTGGTGGTGCAGCGGTTCTTGGGCAGGTACCCGGGCTTACAGGATGTCCTGAGGCAGGCCAGGAAAGTCTGTGTGCATTTCCGCCGGTCATATAATGCCAGTGCTCGGCTGACGGACCTCCAAAAGGAGTTTAACCTGCCCAAGAACCGCCTAATCTGTGACATGCCCACCAGGTGGAACTCAACGTTGGCCATGCTGCAGCGGCTGCACACGCAGCAGAGGGCCATCAATGAGTACCTGTGCGACTATGGCACCAGGACAGGGTCAGGGGACCTTGGTTTTTTTTCCCCACGCCAGTGGGCCATGATCAGGGATGCATGCACTGTCCTGTCACCATTCGAGGAGGCCACGAGGATGGTGAGCACTGACAGTGCATGCATCAGTGACACTGTCCCCCTTGTCCACCTGTTGGAGCACACGCTGCGTGGAATAATGGACAGGGCACTTGAGGCAGAACAGAGGCAGGAAGAGGAGGACTTCCTTAGCTCTCAAGGCCCCCTTTATCCAGACAGTGTTCCTGCGTGCCCGCCGATCACACAGGAAGAGGACGAGGAGGAGGAGGAGGAGGAGGAAGATTGTGTCAGTATGGAGGTGGAGCCTGGCACTCAGCATCAGCAGTCTTTAAGGGATCAGTCCCAAGGAACACATGGACTTGTACGTGGCTGGGAGGAGGTGGCTGCGGACGTTGTTGTCCTTAGTGACCCAGAGGACTCCGGACCGAATGCCTCAGCAAACCTACGCTGCATGGCCTCCCTGATCCTGCAAAGCCTGCGTAAGGATCCTCGTATTCGTGGTATCAAGGAGAAGGACCAATACTGGCTGGCAACCCTCCTTGATCCACGTTACAAGGGTAAGGTTGCGGACCTTATCTTGCCATCGCAGAGGGAGCAGAGGATGAAACATCTTCGGGAGGCCTTGCAGAAAGGTCTGTGCAACGCGTTCCCAGAGACTGGGAGGTTACAAACTCCTGTTTCTGGACAACGTGTTGCTGAGGCTTCGGTCAGTCAAAGAAGGAGCGGTGGAGAAGGTGGCCGTCTGACCGATGCGTTCAGACAATTTTTTGGTCCGCAGCCCCAAGGTATGATCGGTTCCAGCAACCATCGCCAGCGTCTGTTTTACATGGTGCAGGAATACCTAGGGGCAAGATCACACTTGGACACCTTTCCCACCGAAAATCCTCTGGGTTACTGGGTCTTGAGGATGGATCACTGGCCAGAGCTTGCACAGTATGCAATTGAGCTACTGGCCTGTCCTGCATCCAGCGTTCTTTCGGAACGCACATTCAGTGCTGCTGGAGGCGTGGTAACCGATCACAGGGTGCGTCTGTCCACTGACTCGGTCGATCGGCTGACCTTCATAAAAATGAATCAGTCTTGGATCACCACCAGCTACCAAGCACCTGATGCTGATGTAACTGAATAATTTTTTTCAGATCCCTTCAAAGACTGCCTATGCTGATGCTGAGTGACTATCCCTGAGTAATTATCCTCTTCCTCCTCAATCATCACGCTGATAGCTTGTAAGAACATTTTTGGTTCTGGGCGCCACCACCAGTGCCTAAGGCACAATTTTTCAGCCCCTGTTTAACAGGGGCGTGTAATTACAATTTTTGATGTAATACTTTGCAGCAGGGCTCGTTCCTGCATTCCAACTAGAGTGTCTGTGAGGGGTTGCAGTGTTGTGGCACCAGCACCAGTGCCTAAGGCCCAATTTTTCTGCCCCTGTCTAACAGGGGCGTGTAATTACAATTTTTGATGCAATACTTTGCAGCAGGGCTCGTTCCTGCGTTCCAACTAGAGTGTCTGTGAGGGGTTGCAGTGTTGTGGCACCAGCACCAGTGCCTAAGGACCAATTTTTCTGCCCCTGTCTAACAGGGGCGTGTAATTACAATTTTTGATGCAATACTTTGCAGCAGGGCTCGTTCCTGCGTTCCAACTAGAGTGTCTGTGAGGGGTTGCAGTGTTGTGGCACCAGCACCAGTGCCTAAGGCCTAATTTTTCAGCTCCTGTTCAACAGGGGCATGTAATTACAATTCTTGATCTAATATTTCACAGCAGGGCCCTGTGAGGGCTTACAGTGTTGTGGCCACAGCAACACCTAAGGCCCACATTTCTGCTGAGTATATAGGGCAGGACCCTACTTTCAAACATCTAACTTACAAACGACTCCTACTTGCAAACGGAAGGAGACAACAGGAAGTGAGATGAAATCTACCCCTAGGAAGGGAAATTCTCTCCTGTAAGAGTTAATATGGGAAAACAATTTCTCCTTTCCACTGATGCTTTCCAATCCTTGTTCCACAAAAAAACCCAAATTTTCAAAAAACATTTTTCATTGGGACAAAAAAGTGAGGTGAAATCTTCTGAAGAGGAGGAAAGACAGCAAAACAAATGTCACAGGGGTGATAACCCTTCCCTATGTTTTCCAAAAAGCTTAAAAAAGATTTTTTGGCTGGAGCTAAACACGTTAAAAATGTACCCGTTCAAAATTACAAAGAGATTCTACTTAACAACAAACCTACAGTCCCTGTCTTGTTTGCACCGCCTGTATACTGCTGTTCAGAGTATATAGGGCCTTTCCTTATTTTAATTTGGGTGCGGGGTTCCCCTTAATATCCATACAGGACCCAAAGGGCCTGATAATGGACTGGGGGGGTACCCATGCCGTTTGTCTCACTGATTTTCATCCATATTGCCATGACCCGACATGACATTAAACCCGCAAGCAGTTTTAAATGAGATTTTTTGCTTTAAAAATGACATTTGGTGCAGGGACTGTTCTAAACATGGGAAACACGCGTCACTTTACAGGCATACTATAGACACCCCCCAGGTACGATTTAAAGGAATATTTCACTTTTTTTTTTTTACTTTAAGCATCATTAAAATCACTGCTCCCGAAAAAACGGCCGTTTTTAAAAGTTTTTTTTGCATTGATACATGTCCCCTGGGGTAGGACCCGGGTCCCCAAACCCTTTTTCGGACAATACCATGCAAATTAGCCTTTAAAATGAGCACTTTTGATTTCGAACGTTCGAGTCCCATAGACGTCAATGGGGTTCTAACGTTCGTGCGAACTTTCGGTCCGTTCGCGGGTTCTGGTGCGAACCGAACCGGGGGGTGTTCGGCTCATCCCTACTCTCAATATTTATCATCTATGTGTAAAACATTTTTCCTGTAATGTCCTAATCCCTGACCCTATCTAACATTACCCTAGTTTAACTGAATTACACATGTACTTGGTATTAAGTATATCTGTCATTCCTCTTATAGATCCCTTTATGAGTCTCTGCTGTATGATTTTATATTTTTTTATATTCCTTTAGGTCCATTTAATTTTCTGTTTTTTTGCAATTTTTATTACATGAAAATGTCACATATATCGTCTGTGCACATTGCAAGTTTACATACTAAGAATTTTCAGCGAATATGTACATAACATGTATTTTATATATATTTTTATATTTCCATTTGGTGATATTTTTGGGAGGACTTCCGGGATCGGGACCGCACCATTGTATTGAAACTAGACACCATCAGCGTGGATCGCCGTTGTGTTTGCGTTCCATGCCTTAACCTGACGGGCCCCTGCTTCCTGCTTCCTCTGACACGCAGATTCAGAGCGTCCCATCGTCACTATCTGAAGTACACATCATGTGATTGCCACATGACCATTAGGACGAATGGGATTAACGCTCTGCCAATTGGAGAACAGAAGTGAGGCTTGGTTTCTGACCATCTCCCTGTAGATGTGATTGGCCATAGAACATCATGTGACCGTTATGTCACGGATGACGCCGCCGAACCCGGAAGTCGTCCTGTGTAACAGCGCTGATCAGCTGTTACACTCCATTTATACCTTACTATATAAAGCGCAGTTGTGTGGGGGGCTTATTCATACCCCAGCAGAAGCCTTTGGAGGCGAAACGCGTCGGGTTCTTATGACTACACCCCACCACTACCCACTGCGCTGTTTTTATATCTTTTTATGCCGTTTTTTTTATATCAATTTTATATTGAGCCGAGTTTTTACTGTCCCCCGTTTGTAAAAATTCTTTTTGGAGTACACTCCTTAAATAAAGTGCTCTCATGCTTTCTACATATCAAGGATTTACACTATGTGGAGGTTTTTTTCTTGTTTTTGCCTATTTGCACATGTGACGGACCTTTGAGGAAACGGTCATTCGGTGATCGAAACCGTACCCTGGGGACCCCGGACTTCAATTTGGTTCTTCAATTGAGGACTGCTGACAAGATGCTCCACGAGTCTTCCTACAAATCTTCACCCCACACCGTCTGACGGTATAAGCTCGTTTGACTCACCGCCACGGCCTGTGAGTCCACCTGATCTGGTAAGGGCATCCTTTTGCGTTTTCTTTCTCCTGGCTGGAATCATCCACATGAGTCAAGATTCAGCTTGTTTATCAGGACCCTCCCTAACAACCTATAACAACCTCTTAGGAAGACGGCTTGCACCCTGTTGATTGTGGGACTGAATGGGAGTACCCCATCTTGTCATTTTGAGAGACTTTTGAGTTTCCCTTTATGTTTACCCTCCCTTAGGGTTTTGGATGTCCTCCCTCTTGGCTTCCGTTTTATTGAATACCAGTTTTGTTGAACAGCATACTCAGTATATCGAGATACCTTGCATTATTACTTACCTGCTTTGTTTTCCTTTGCAATAAGGTTTTATATGTATGATTGTCTCCTAACCAACCTATAGGTTGTCACTGAGTTTCCTATTTTCCCACACATACAAGTTCTCACTTTTATTATATCTTTTTTGGTTGTTTTACAAAACAATTACCTTTCACCTCACAAGTCTACACTGAAAGTTTTATCACTTCTCCCCAGAGATCATTTTTTACCTGTTTAGCAACAGGAGTCTCACTATTCACTAGCGCCACACTTTTTATTTTCATCAAATAATACATGTATGGCCAGCTATAGAGCCAGAGGTGGAAAGCCAGTTGACTTAATGGAAGTCAATCTTTGTGTATGGCCAGCTTTAGGTCCAGGGGTTGAAGGCCATTTGACCTAATCAAATTAAAATTTAAAGTCTATCAAATACTTTGTGTATGGTGAGCTTTAGTGCCAGAGGTGGAAAGCCAATTGACCCAATGGAATCAAAAGTTTTTGATCCAGGGGTTAAAGGCCAGTTGACCTAATGCAACTGAAATGTAAAGTCTATCAAATACTTTGTGTATGGCCAGCTACAGAGCCAGGGGTTGAAAGCTCGTTGACTCAATGGAATTGAAGCTTTGAAGCCTATCAAATACTACATGTATGACCAGCTATAGAGCCAGGAGGATAAATCCAGTTGGGACTGAACAGGGCTACTGCAATGCAATCCACATTAGAGCACTGGTGGAGAAATGAAGAGTTCTCAGGAGTCAGAAACGAAGAGTTCTCAGGAGTTCTCAGGAGGAAGTAGTCACGGCACGGGTGTGACGTGAGCAGGGGGGCGTTGCTCCAAAGCTTACGATGTACTGTGATCTGCCATCCCGCCACATTGCTGACCCCTGCTGACCCCGGCTGACTCTGGCTTTCATCATCATGCCAGTTCACTAATACTGCAGCTTCTTCACCCTGTTATCCCGCTAATGCCCTGCTGGCCAGCTCAAGCAGCTCCATTGCCTCCATTGGGCTGAGGGGCTAATTTATCAGCCTGTCATCGTGTCAGCCTGCTGGCCTTCTAATCTGCTACAGCCGTCAACTAGCTACCATCTCGCACCAGCCATCGAACCTGCTTCAGTCGTTTACCAGCTGCCATTTTGCCACCCAGTTGCCAACCTGCTCCAGCCGCTCATTGGTCGCCATCTCGCCCTAGCTGTCGGTCAGCTGCTGGCCCGATCCAGTCATCCACCAATCGCCACCCTGCTCCAGCCATCAACCAGCCGCCATTCCGCTCTAGCCATCAATTGGTCAATTGGTCGCCAGTCTGCTCCAGCCGTCAATCAGACGCCACCCTGCTTCAGCCGTCAATCAGCCGCTAATCTGCTCTAGCCCTCCACCGGCCGTTAACCTGTCTTTCTGTTCCATTGGCTGACCTCTCTACCCTCTCTATTGGTTCCATAGGCTCCATCAGCTGAAGAGTTGAAGGGTTTATAAGCCACCAAATAGCCGCCACCCCGGTCGAGCCACCTACCAGTGGCCAACTTGCCCTAGATGCCTACTAGCCCCCATTCCGCTCCAGCCGCCCTTTTTAAAAAAAAATCTTTTTAGCCACTAATCAGCTTCAGTTCCCTACCGTTAATCTGTTTCAGGACACTGCTAAGTCGGCATTCTACTGGTTCATTAACCCCCATTTTGTTCCTGGACATTCTGCTTCAGGTTATCGTTACCATCCTAACTTGCTGAATGGGAAGTTGACCTGAGACTACAAAGGGTCACAAAGGCAAGTATAAAAGTATATAAGTTATTAAATCCATCTTATAACTGCGGTTGTATGCTAGCTTAGAGAGCAATGAGTCGCTGTACCTGAGTGGAGAAATAAGGAGTGGAGGAGAGTGAAGCTGTCACATACATTATCTGAGGCCAAGATGCTGAGTGCAGTATACCCCTGGAAGTGGAACAGAAGGTATAATGCTCAAAGAAGCACGGGTTGCTAGCAGGGTGAAGAAGACTGGAACAGGTGATTCCTGAAAGCCACTTGAGACTGGTGAGGGAGTAAGTCTTTAGAGAACCTTGCTGAGTGCCGTGGGCTTGAGAAGAAGCTTGATAAAAGCCTGGCAGAGGATCCAGCATGGTGGATGAGGCTGCAGATGCTGCAAGTGGGATCCGTATGGCAAGCCAGGGTTGGTACATGAGAGATAACAAAGTCCTTCAGGCAGGCCGGGGGTCATACACAGGTGATAAGGCAGGTTTAAACAAGAAGCAAAGTCCTCAAAGCGGAGTTCCACCCAAAAATGGAACTTCTGCTTTATTGGAAGGTGAACCCCTGACATGCCACATTTGGCATGTAATTTTTTTTGGGAGGGGAGCGGAAACCCTCTTTTTAGAGGGTTCCAGCTCCCACTTCCTTCCGGGGGCACCGCAGTGCTGGAAGTAAGTTCACCTCTCCTCCCTCTCGGCACTCATCTGGGACACGTCACAGGTCCCAGATGATTGCCCGACCAGTCAAAGGCTCGTACATGCGCAATGCATGCTCAGCTGTGAAGCCATGGCAGGGCGCCCACAGTTACAATGCCGGCGCCACAGAGACGAGGGGGAGATGAGCGGGGCTTCATTCCCCCGCATCGCTGGACCCTGGGACAGGTGAGTGTCTGATTATTAAGGCTATATGGCCATGGAAGTTTTAAAAAACGAGCTGCAAAGCTAGTACTGATGCCAGGAAAAAAGTGGCGTTAAAAACGCGTTTTTTTTTTTGCGTTGTGCATTGGCATCACTGCGTGTTTAGCCATGCTAGCTTTTAGACACGTTTTTCTGCCTCTATTCAAAATCAACGGTTCCCTATGGGAGTGTCAGAAACCATGAAATCAGACTGAGACAGAAGTACAGTTAAATCACACTTGTTTAATAATAAAAGTAAAAAGAACAAACGTAGTCAAAACATAGCCAAAGTTCAGTAACCGGAACGGATAGTCAGCCAAGCCAGAAGTCAGGGATCAATGTAGTGGAACAGCAAGCAGGATCTGGAGCCAGAAGGGATGTCAGCAAAGCAAGTCTTTAAACAGGAACGCAGGAGATCGTTTCTGTGATGTTGACCAAGGTGAAGGCAGAGATCCTCTGGGCTGAACGGTTTAAGTAGGCAGGACTGACGAGCAGGATATAATCAACAGCTGAGTAACTGTGGAGAGAGATGGGAGCTGGCAATTAGCCGACAGCTGAGCGGCCAGCTCAGAGAAGGAAGGGCTGAGCCCAGCCCTGACAGGAAGGCAATAGACATCAAAACAAATCAGGGATCCACTGGGTTTTATCCTGTTTTTTTTTTTCATTCAATAGAAGATACTGATTTCAAGTAAAATAATTTTGATGTCTTGGAATGTGAGAGGCTTGGCGGACAGGAATAAAAGACAAGCAGTCTTTTCAATTCAATCAATTGAATTTTAATATTCAGAAATAGTATGTTTGCAGGAGACCCATATGGGAGAGGAAGATATTACACTGTTTGGAACTTCTAGATATAGGTGTCAGTACCAAGCCACCTATTCTACATATTCACGAGGAGTAAGTGTTCTGATCTCTAGTTCTCTCGGATTTGCATGTATACAGAGCATTAAATCAGTGTTCCGGCCGCAATTTAAAAAAAAAAAAGTCAGTAGCTACAAACCCTGTAGCTGCTGACTTTTAATAAGGGCACTTACCTGTCCAGCGAGCCCGCGATGTCGGCCCCCCGAGGCCGATCCGTCCATCGGATCGTGTGTCGGCGCCGCCATCTTAACGAAGGGAAACAGGCAGTGGAGCCTTTGGCAGGGAAGGGAAACAGGCAGCGCTTTGAAAATGGCCCTGTTGTTTCCTGGGACACACACATGTCCCAGAAGGCAACGGGGCAGCTCACCGAAGAGGAGGAAACGCCGCGGAATAGGAAGAGGCAGATTAGGAAGACTGCCTAGCAACAAGGGTTTCTGGTAAGTAAAAAATTTTTTTTTTTTTTTTACAATGTTTTTTTTAAATATTTTTTTGAGAATGTTAATGTTATTTTTTGTTTTAGGGTGGCCCTCCACTTTAAAGACCCTGATGGTCGTTATTTGATACTTCTGTGTACTCTGGAGGGAAATTTTTTTTTTTACTGGTAAATGTTTACATTCCTCCTCCTTATAAAGATGATGTATTGAAAATAGTGTTTAAAAAAAATGGCACAATGGTCGGATATCCCAACACTTCTTGATGGGAGATCTTAATAACGTATTAAATAAGGAAGAAGATAGACAGAGTATTAATGAGATTAATAGGAGGGGAAACATAAACGGATTTGCTAGTCAATTACAGGAAATGTCGCTGGTAGATATGTGGAGATTTAGACACCATTAAACAGAGAATGTTCATGTTGTTCCAGCACCTATGGGTCATTATCAAGAATTGATCTGGCCTTGGGAAATGGTTTCTTTCCCCCCCCCCCCCCCCCCCCGTGGCTAGACTCAATTCAGTACGGCCAGAGGGGCCTCTCAGATCATTCCCCTATGATCTTATCCCTGAGGACAGGGGTGCAATTACCCAGACTACCTTCCACAGTGGCTGTCTTTGATTTCGGAGGAGAATAGAATTGAGCTTTTGCTATCAGCATTTTTTTTTTGCGAGAATAAGAATTCAACCTCATTGTTAGTAGTGTGGGATACTATGAAAGCTTATTTGCGAGGATTGATAATTAAATACATTTCTAAAATTAAGAGATCAACAAGGCAACGAGAGAAAGAAGCAATGCAAAAAGTGAACCAGGTAGAGCGGGAGTTTATACTGGATCCTACAGAAGATAGACGCTTAGCTTGGCAGGAAGCCCAAATAAAACACTATCTTTATTGAAAGTAGAGAATAGTAGATTTTTTTCAAAAACAAAAACATTATGAAATGGGGGAGCAGGGAGGTCATGCTTCAGCGGTGATAGCCCGTAATCAAGAGGGCCCGTCAGGTATAGCCGCTATTAAATATATAAATGGAACAATAGTATATGACACAACGAGCATTCAGAGTACATTTGTAGACTTCTACACTTTATTTTATGGATCCAGAACAGTAAATGAATCAAAGTAAACAATTTTTGGAAAAAATTGTTAACCCTAAACCTAATTGAAACTTTGGATAGTCCTAAAACTCTGAAAGAGTTACAGGAAGCAGTACTACAAACTCTGAACAATAAGGCTCCTGGATTAGATGATTACCATCCGAAATTTATAAAAAATATGGCCGGATCTTACTTCCAGAACTCCTCAAAGTGTTAACTGAGGCATATAATAGACAAGAACTCCCCAAATCAATGCAAGAAACAATAATTACAGTAATTTTAAAATTGGGTAAAGATCCATTAAAACCAGATTCTTATTGTCCTATTTCTTTACTTACCTCTGATGTTAAGATATTAGCTAGGGTACAGGCAAATCTTTATGTATGTACATTAATTCTTTGATACATAAGGACCAAAATGGGGTTTATCCCCACTAGAGCAGCTTTAATAAATATCCGCAGACTTTTTTTGAACATGCAACTTCTCAGGGATAATGGCGGGACTACTGCCATATTGTGTCTGGATGCCCAGAAGGCTTTTGATATGGTAGAATGGGAATATTTATGGACTGTATTGTTCGCCTTTGGAATTGGTCCGGGATTCTTAGCCTGGCTTAGATTGTTGTACAAGGATCCTAAGGCGAGGTTGATGATCAATAATTCTTTCCACTATCCACTATCTAGAGACACCAGACAGGGCTGCCCTCTGTCCCCTATACTGTTTGCATTGGCGAAAGAGCCTCTGGCTATCGCCATTAGACAGTCAGGAGGGATAGCAAGGTTTTGTCGCTCAGGCAGGCAGGGCAAAATTGCCCTCTACGCAGATGATGCTTTGATTTTTTGGGGAGATACCTCAGGTTCTTTGGTAGAACTGAAAAGGACAAGATGGCGCAAGAACCAAGCAAACAATATATCAATATATAAATAATAGCAGCAGTCTAGATTGAATAATAGTTGATTAAAAATAAATTATAATACTAATAAATAATAGTCCCAGCAATAGATGGAAGGTTCTCTGCACCAGTGGCAGCGCCCTTGGAAGTTGAAGCAAACTCTGGAAAAAACAAGTAAAAGAAGAACAAGGCACGCCAAACTAAGTGCAGCATGTGGCGAACAATTTATTTAGAAGTAAAAGAAGCAAAATGGCTACTCACTAGGGGTGCAACAGACCGTCATCGATCCGTGATCTGATCCACGGAGGTTGATCCGTACGGGACACCCGTGATCCGTGGAGCGCTCTGTGGCCTCGGCCATAGGAAAGGCCGTGGCTTCGGCCTAGCTCCGGAGCGGCGGCCATCTTGGTACACCCGGCGGCCGTTTAGCACGTGATCGCTCCGTCAAATGATGGAGCGATCACTTGTAACAAACCGGCGTCATGTCATGACGCGGGTTCCTCTCTCCCCTCTGTGTACTGATCTGTACAGTGGAGGGGAGAGATCAGATGGCAGCAGTGCCAATACTCTGCAATGCCCTGCCAATACTCTGCAATGCCCTGCCAATACTCTGCAATGCCCTGCCAATACTCTGCAATACTCTGCAATGCTCTGCTGCAATACCCTGCCAATACTCTGCAATGCCCTGCCAATACTCTGCAATGCCCTTCTGCAATACCCTGACATACCCTGCCAATACTCTGCTATACCCTGCCAATACCCTGCCAATAGTCTGCCAATATCCTGCCAATACTCTGCCAATACTCTGCCAATATACCCGCCAATACCCTGCCAATACCCTGCCAATACTCTGCCAATAGGGAGATTGTGGATATTACAGTGGGGGAGATTTTTTTTTGTTGATCCGAACCGTGACTCCTCATCTGAGGAACGATCCGAACCGTGAGTTTTTTGATCCGTTGCACCCCTACTACTCACATAATGTTAGTGATAATCAAGCAAATGGAATGATGGCGGTAGAGTCCATGGTCACTGTACGGTCCAGGGTAATATCGATAAAAGAGTCTCAGCGGCATCTTGGTGAACTGCAAGGGGTGGAACTGCAGAGCGGCCTGGATGACCAGCCTGGTAACTCAGCTGGACTGCGTATGTTCTCGGAGAAGATCGTAGAAGACCGGAAACCGGAACCGGAAGAGCGTACCAGCATGGAACGCAAGCTCGATGAGGTCCGTGAAACCGGAAGTGACGTATGGACGTGTCAGATGATGTGTTTCAAAACTTCCGCTTTTTCCACAGATCTAATTGGTAATTCAAGCTGTCCATCATTTATAGGCCTGAAATTGTAAACAGGCTTTAAAAGGCCGGAAGTATCATATATATACCAGGAATACCAGGAAGTAGATGTACTGCAAAACAGAGAAAACACAGCAATACAAATAGATACTATATTATATATGACAAAATCTATACAATTATATGAATTGATTATGAAAAAAATCATATTGCATGACTATAAATAAAATGATCATAAGCAAAAAAGAGAGTTAATTATAATTAAAAAAGTAATGTAATAATAATCATTAATAATTATCATAAAAATAGTAATGACAATAATTGATAAAATACCCAATTCTAAAAAATACAATACATATATATATGCATACATATATGAAAAATATGAAAAAAATCATACATAAAAAATACATATAAAAATGACATATACATATGCATATACATAAATTACTCATCTGTAACCATAAGGTGCAAACATGGGGCATCTATACAGATGTCCACATTTGCAACAAATGCAATAATGGAGGGGGCATATTGTTGTCGTCACACCTGTGTCAACGGGTCCACGGTGCAAGAGCCGAGATGCCTATATCCACAAATGCACATCTGTCCCCACCTACAGCAAAAACGGTATGCGCAAACAATATCTTATTCAAATGTTATAAAGCTGTATGTAGTTTGATCATCACTTATTACTTACCCCCAACAGGAAAATATGTAGCCTCGAGGAAAAGGGAAGAGTGCACAAGGGAAAGGGGAAAAGGGAAAGTGAAGAAGTAGGAAGAGGGTCCCTGAACCTGAAAATGATGCAAATATATCTATTAGAAAATTATTTTTTAGGAAAAAATAAATTAATTACCACTATACCTATACATATGTATAAATGATAGACCAATAAGAATGAAGGAATAGTTATTATATGACTGTATTGCTTTCTATTTCCTCGTTAAGGCCATGGGGTGTAATAGTATTTAGAGAATAAATCCAAAAGGTCTCTTGTCTGCATAAGCGTTGGAACCTCTCTGCTGGTGTGAATTTCTCTGGTATGGATTCAATGATCCAAACCTGAAGATCAGAAATGGTTTTCTGATGGTGAACAGCAAAGTGACGAGAAATACTATATTGTGGGTTGCCAGCTTGGACAGCTCGTCGGTGCTCCCCAAACATGGCACGTAGGGTCCTAATAGTTCTGCTGACATATAGCAGCCCACACGGACAGGATATATAATAAATGACATATGTCGTAGAACAGTTGAAAAAGGAGCTTAAAGTGAAAATCTTACCATTAGCCATAAAAGTTTTTTTACCGTGGGTAACATGGGAGCAGGTGAGGCATAGAGCTTTTTTTACAATGGAACATCCCTAGTAATGGAATTAATGTAAGTTGCCTTAGCATGGTGGGTTTAGTCTGAGATTTAATTTTGCTAGGGGCAATTTTGCTTTTGATGTTTGGGGCCCTCAGGGACGAAAATAAATGGGGGTCCTGGGTGAGAATAGACCAATTTTTTTTAAAAACATTTTCCATTTTCCTGTAACTCGCATGGTATTGTGTAATATATCTTGGTACTGGTTCTGAACTCCTAGGGGTGGGCAGACTTTCTGTTTGGTAGAGAGAACAAGCTTTATTGATTAGGTTGGTGGGATAACCCTTGTCAAGAAACTTTTTCTCGAGGATGGTACATTATGATTTGTAGTCATCTAATCTGGTACAATTATGTCTCAGACGATGAAATTGACTTTTAGGTACATTATTGATCCACCTAGGGTGGTGACAGCTAAGATAATGTAGAAATGAATTTCCGGCCATGGGTTTCGTATAGTTTTTGGCGGTGATTGCATTATTAGTATGAAATAGTTCCAGATCTAGAAAACAAATGGACTCAGAGTCCATTGCAGAAGTAAATGATAAACCAAAATCATTGTTATTACAATAGGTAACAAATTCGTTGACAGAACTAGGTAGGCCATCCCAAATAATAATGATATCGATATATAAACCGTAGAAGACCAGGTGTGCAGAAAAGGGATTACCAGCCGAAATACACCTGGTCTCCCACAGTTACATTGTCAAATTTCTATAGCTGAGGGCAAAATTAGCCCCCATAGCTGTGCCTTGTTATTGTAAATAAAAATCACCGTCAAACAGAAAATAATTGTGCTCCAAGCAAAACTTGGTAGCCAAGAGAATAAAGTCAACTTGTTGTGTGTTCAGGATAGGGTTAGTATCAAGAAAATGGACCACGGCCTGGAGGCCAACTTTATGGGGTACAGAAGTGTATAATGAGCATACGTCTAGAGATACCCATAAATAAGAGGACTCCCAAGTATAGGGGCGTAGTAATTCTATCAGGTGTCTACCATCGCGAATAAAGGAGAGAAGAGCCTGTGCCAACGGTTGAAGGAAGTAATCTATATATAGCGAGTAACTTGTGGTAATACTGTTTATGGAAGCAACTATAGGACGTCCTGGTGGATTATTGATCTCTTTGTGGATTTTTGGCAAATTATACAGATACGGTACTTGGAAGAATGGTTTACGAAAAAATGCAGCCTCTGTTTTGCTGAGTATACCTTGGGCCTGTGCATGTGTCACTATTAGATTAGATTCCTCAATAAATTTAGACAGGGGATCTGTTCTCAATTCCTCATAGGTACCAACGTCTGAAAGGAGGCGTTTAGCCTCCAAAAAATAATCCGATTTACTTTACAGCTCAATTCCTCCTCCCTTGTCAGCTGTTTTGATTATGCTATCAGGGTTAGTGCTCAATGATTTTAGAGCTGTATGTTCTTGGGAACCTAAATTATTATCAGAATAATGAGGCCTAGAGGATTCGGATAGACCAAGGTCAGTGAGTTCCTTAAAAACTACCTGATAAAAAGTGGCTAAATAAGGGCCTTTGGACTGAGTAGGATTAAAAATAGATTTTGGTCTAAAAGAAGTACCGTATGTACAAAAGAAGGGGACGAATGAGAATATTGGGACCAAGCAATTAAGTCATCATCCTCATCCGCGTTCCATAATTCACAGAGGTCTTGAATGGTTTGTTGGTCAGCAGGAGTATCTAGAGAGCAATATTGGTCATCAAGAGAAGTGGTATCTTAACTACTGGTTTTACTAGCCTTCATATTATAATGTCTTTTGAGCGTTAAATTACAAATACATTTATTTAGATCTTTAAACATAGTAAAGGAGTTAAGAAAAGTGGTTGGGGCAAAGTTGAGGCCCCTGGCTAATAACGAGGATTCTTGCTCATTCAAGTTCTGGGAGGATTGTAGATTTTAACAGTTTCCGCAACTTGCCTGGGCGTGGTATGTCTAGATTTATGTTTTCCCCCCTCTCCTGCCTCTTCTACGTGTTTTCTTTTTTTTTTTCTAACGTCTGGCTGGGTAGGGGGATCTGGACTAAAAAAGATGCAGGGATAGATGATGAGAAACCACCAAAAGTAACTATAGGTGTATCAGAAGTATCTGGGGTCCGTCGATCATGATTATGAGGATCAATTATTAACTCACAGCAGGGATCTGTATGATGAGTAGGGTCAATATTTAGAGAGACTAGGAGGTTATGTTCTATAGAGGTTTTAGAACAAGCAGGATTTTTTTAGAGGAGGAGGATTAATCATAGGGGAGGTGATTACTGAAGAGGAACTTGATATTCCAAAATCTCCAGAGTCTAACTGGGTGGAAATTGGGACAGAACGATAAGGGGAGGATGACGATCTAGGTGGTACAAGAGTAGTAGAAGGCTGAGGAGGGCAGGGAACCGGGGGATGGGTAGAGGGGTTAGTGGACTTAATATCATGAGGACAAGAATGGGTCTTGGGGATAGGGTGGGGGACAGGTGGAATAAGTGGGGAGGAGAGGAGTGTGGTGATTTTCTTTTTCAATTGAACACTCTTTTGTAAGTGTAGTCATCAAGGTCTCTTCTGAATTTTCCCAGTTTGGTTTGGATCATAGTGTTCTCGTTCTTTTTTGTATTTATTTTAAAAGTTTTTAACCATTCCATAGGCAGATGGGAATAGGAAGAATGTAGATCCGTGATATGACTCTCAATTTTGCGCAGAAGAATCTGGTGTCGTCTGTCTCTATGTGTGATTCGAATTTGTATCCATTTTTGGGTGCAGAACTCAGCTACCTCCTCCCATTCTGTGCGGAGGTCTGCATCCAAAAAAGAACAACCCTTTAGGACCTGAAGTCCTCGTGGGGAAATTTTGGACTGAAAATATTGTTTTAAAAAGAAACCATCCCACCACTGTTGATTAGCCGAGATAATTAGATCTTCTATGCGTCTCATTCTACTGCATGTATCTCTGTATTTATAATTGGGCCATACACGAGAGTGGGGGGTGGGTGAAAAAAAGTTAGGCGGAAAAATAGTATATAGTTCGTCTAACAAATCATATTTACATCCTTCTAATTGATTTATAATATCCATCTCTAGTATATAGCGGGGGTGCCGATGCTCGCGACTGGCAGTCGCGATGGCCGCCGGCCATGAGCAATTGCAGGCATGAGAGGCATAACAGGGACGTGTGTGTTTACACACACACATCCCAGTTCTGGGAGGAGAGGAGAGACAGATTGTGAGTTCCTGCGAGCTGGGAACCTCGATCTCTCATCTCCTCTAGTCAGTCCCCTCCCCCTACAGTTAGAACACACACCTAGGAAACACACTTAACCCCTTGATCACCCCCTAGTGTTAACCCCTTCCCTGCCGGTGACATTTACACAGTAATCAGTGCATTTTTATAGCACTGATTGCTGTAAAATTATCAATGGTCCCAAAAATATGTCAAAAGTGTTCGATATGTCCGCCATAATGTCGCAGTCATGATGAAAAAAAAATCGCAGATTGCCGCCATTACTAGTTCAAAAAAATAAAAATAATAAAAATGCCATAAATCTATTCCCTATTTTTTAGACGCTATAACTTTTGCGTAAACCAATCAATATACGCTTTTTGAAATTTTTATTACCAAAAATATGTAGAAGAATACATATCGGCCTAAAATGAGGAAAAAAAATTTGCTTCCATAAACAGTATTACCACAAGTTACTCGCTATATATAGATTACTTCCTTCAGCCGTTGGCACAGACTCTCCTCTCCTTAATTCACGATGGTACACACCTGATAGAATTACTACGCCCTGGATATTCCTTAAGGTTTAAGGGAGACCTTACTTCCCCATGCTGGGCGAGACTGCTGTGGCGGTCATCGCTTTCTGGTAAGCAGGTTATTCAAACACCTTGGGTGGCGATCTGCACGCGCTTTGTTTTGTTTGAAGAGTTTGTCACGATTTTCTTCTTACAACTTATATTTGCCTGTTTGGATGGACACTGCTACATAGGAATTTATGGACTTTACTCCACTGGAAAATTCGATTGTCTGTGGGCTTCATCAGACCTTTGCTGTCGAAAAATCAGACGGACTTTAGATTTGGAACATGTTTCAAATCTTTCCGACGGACTCGAGTCTGGTCGAGAAATCCGTTCGTCTGTATGCTAGTCCGACGGACAAACAATGACGCTAGGGCAGCTATTGGCTACTGGCTATGAACTTCCTTATTCTAGTCCGGTCGTACGTCATCACATTCGAATTAGTCAGACTTTGGTGTGATCGTGTGTAGGTAAGTCCGTTGCATCGGAACTCCGTCGGAAGCTCATCAAAAAGTCCGTCAAAAAGTCCTTCGGAGTTCAGTCCGTCGAAAGTCCGCTCGCCTACTATCTATGCTTCCGGGCCCACTCAAGCTGATTAAAAAAGACATACTGCGCCACTTTTTGGCTGCAGTCAGGACAGTGATCCCCAGACATTGGAGAACAATGGATGTGCCTTCCTTGGGTGATTGGGCTGTCGAAGTGCATCGGATAAGGGATCTGGAGCGCCTGCTGGCGCAGGAAGCGGGGAAGGAGGAACAGTTCTCGACCACCTGGACCTCATGGTCGATGTTTCGTTACTCCGATGACTTCCTCATATGGGTCAGGGATGCCCCATCTTCTCCCACCGAGTAGCCATGCTGGGGTGCTACACACTTTTGTAGCCCTCCCTTACCTCTCTACATGATATTATTCCTTCCTCTCTCTCTGTCTCCTTTTATCTAGGTACTGAACCAGACACTCAAATATATAAACAAAGATCATATGTTCAGAATTGCTCAATAACATGAATATTTATAATAAATGATTGAATGATCCCACAGCGTTCCAGCCTAAGTAGGAGGAACCTCCTGATGACACTAACGGGTGAAATTACAAAGGTGGATATAAGATGGTTCCCCCACACATGTTATCCTACTTATACATTAAAGTCCTCTATACACAATGTGATAATAAAGTTTTTCACCAGAAGCTGTATACCAAAGCATATATTCCTGTGCGTGTATAGTAAAAGTTCCCCGTATTGTTCTGTGTATAATTTATGCAATATTATACTGTAAAGTACTTTTTCTTCCTGTTATATCCTTCTATTGAAATAAACTAAGATTGAAAAGAAAGTCCGCTCGTGTGTACACAGCATTAGGGCTTCACATTTTTTCTATTAAACACGGTCTAAATGGGCCATTGGCATGCATCACAGTTGAACTTAGAAATGTGTCTTTGCAAAGTTAAATTAAATGAAATCCTTCCTTATTTTTGCTTAGGGATAGAGTGCAGAGGCATTAGAAGTCTTGTCAGTTTTTTTTGGGGGGGGTGTCTGCACCCCTGATAGGGGGAAGACACCTCCCAAATTTTGCCCGTTTCTCCTTCAAATTGATTCACTTCTTGTCACATAGCCAAACAGGAAGTGAGGGTAAAACCCTACCGATGTCTTTCCTTTTGGACACACAGGTCAATCTAAATAGTTTCCCCATTAGGTAAATTGCACTCTAGCATTTTGCTGTGTATACGCCACATTATTAGGTATCTTGGACCTTGGGGTTTATTTACTAAAGGCAAATCCACTTTGCACTAAAAGTGCACTTGGAAGTGCAGTTGCTGGAGATCCGACAGGGACATGCAAGGAAAATAAAAAAAAACTGTATTTTTGCTTCTACAGGGTTGGATGATAAAATTACCAATGCTTCCCCTCAGATTTACAGCGAGTACACCTGTATTGCAGAGTGGATTTGCCCCTAATAAACCCCAAAATACATAATAGTTTGGGGTGTACACAAAGTGCTAGCGTGCAATTTGCCTAATGGGGACACTAGTTAGATTGACCTGTGTGTCCCCAAGGAAAGACATTAGTAGGGTTTTACCCT
This sequence comes from Lithobates septentrionalis, assembly GCA_037952835.1. Classification (NCBI taxonomy): domain Eukaryota; kingdom Metazoa; phylum Chordata; class Amphibia; order Anura; family Ranidae; genus Lithobates; species Lithobates septentrionalis. The sequence goes on from JBBDGP010002440.1 coordinate 186,033, forward strand.
CACTTCCTGTTTGGCTATGTGACAGGAAGTGAAGCCAGTTATCAGAAAAGGGACACAAAGACCAACCTAAAAAAAGACAAACAGGGGTTCTAACACACACTTGGTTTCCCTCAAATGCCCACAATTAGAATAGGATTGTCTTGAGCTAGATTTTAGCTCAGTGCTCTAAATCAGTGCTTCTCAACCCTGTCCTAAAGTACCCCCAACAAGCCATGTTTGCAGGTTTTCCTTCATCTTGCCCAGGTGCTTTAAATCACAGTCAATGGCTTGGTATTTTGGACAGCTATTTTAGCTAAGATAAATTCCCAAAACATGTCCCGAACCACTGTGCTAAAATGGAAAATTCAATACCTACCGCTCTGTAATTTTCTTTTCCTGGTGCATATCCATGGCAGCATACGCACAATCCATGCATATGCTGCCATGAAGGCACCAGGAAAGCAGCTTTTAGACAAATCACACCTTTTTTTTGAATTGCCATGCCAATCAGCCTAGTTAAGCTGCAGCTGGGAAATCTGTTGCATGAAAATTGTTTAGGGGTGGGGGTGGTGGGGGAGAGTGTAAAATGCACTACTTGGATTGAGCATGCATCTGCAAAACAAATTATGAACAAAACATCAAAATTTGCTACAAATTTTATTGGTCAACAAAACAGGACTTGGAAAAGAGCAAGGAAAGCAAAAAAAAATGTATGTTAATTTGAGACACTAACAGAATATGAATTAGTAAATTTCGCGCAATATTAAAATGGTAAAATAATGTGTAGATATGTTGTGGAACACTGTTATCTCTTAAGTGGTGGTATTGAAGTCTCTCTTTTGTACTATTAAAAGAGTGAAACTATAATCACAGTAATTGATGAAATGATCCTTATATAAAATGATCCTTATACCACCCTCTCTTTAGCATGCATATATAAGTGATGACATTTGCGTAAAAATATGTGCATAAAAATATGTGCATAAAATATTTCCAGTAGTGAATCGTGTGCATAAAAATAATTCCAGTAGTAAATTGTGTACAATCTACTTAAAAATCACAATCATAATCTGTGCAATAAGACATGGGTGCATCCTTTAGATAGTATATATATAACAATCCAATAGTGGGAAAAAAACCGTTGTGTTGCTACAATTTCTGTAGATCTTCTATTGCCAAAGTGGTTAAAATATAGATGGATAAACAAATCGGTGAATAAAAATTAAAAATAAAAATAAAAATAAAAATAAAAATAAAAATAAAAATAACTGTGAATAGTTCTTCTGGTGTTTAAAGAAAATAAATAGTGAAAGTCTATCTTTCTGCTGCTGATGTTTCTCAGTGTGGTCTCTCAGAACTCTCACCTTACATTGGTGGTAATCAGGCATTCAGTATTGGGTCTTTTAAGTTAGGAGTTGGTTTCTGGTAGCTTTCTCTTTTAGTTTCTCTCCTCCAGCGTTCCCTCTCTGCTGATCCGCTCTAGTGAACTCAGTATGGGGGAATAAGAATGGGGAGGGGGGAGAAGAAAGAGGCTCCACTAGTGCATTAAACTTTTAAAATCAAAGGGGGAATATTTATTAGCTAATGCTCTTACATTTCACAAAATAAAAACAGGCAAAGTGAATAAAAACGATCTGGCGTTCTCAGCGCCCTCTCACTTGTGCTTCAGATTCAGTGTATTGCTCCAGCCAATCCCTACGCGTTACGACACCGTCACGTGTCTTCATCTGGGGTATCTGATTGGCTGTCTTATGTCTGCTTATATATGATAGAGCCGGAAGTTGCGGAGCCGCCATTTTGCTTGTGGTCAATGTGATTTTTAGTTCGGCGGCCATTTTTCGTTGGTTTTGGGAGGATTCGTTCTCTATAGTCTGGAATTTACTGTGTGCGGCCATATTTTTGGTGGTGTTCCTCTATATGCAAATAGATTTCCGCTGTTTGATATTACAAACATAATAGCATATAGGATTTTTTGAAAAGAGTGACCAATTTTGTTACCAAGGCGTACGCTATTAGCATTTATAAGCAGGGATTGTACACACTAAATAGTGAATTAGTGCGATCCCCATTTCGAATAGATTACTATATCTAATTGAATGCATACAGCAGGTGCGAGAGTGCTCTGCTAACCTTGCCAGTTAATAAGATAAAAATGCAAAAATTACAATAAATGCAATTGGGTACATACATTTTACATATCCATCACCACTCCACTCATTTGTAGTATCTTTCCTCTTTACTCTTTGATAATAACTTATTGTGTATGGATGGGAAATTAAAATATGTGATCTTTTTAATGAAGGATTGAGTTAAAAAAATTTTTTTTTAAAATTGTATTTAAAAAATAATAATAAAAATCAATTAAAAAAAAAATTAATAAAAAAATGAATAAAAAATTCAAGAAATTCTGGTTCTTATATAAATCTCAATATTATTAAAAATCATTTAAGAAACAATTAAGATCGAATTCAACGTTGAGTCCCCCTGGCACCAAAGTACGTAAGGAGTGTATCCATTTAGATTCTTTGCGACTAATATCTCGGACTAAGTGGCTACCTCTCCAGGGAGGTTTATATTTTTCTATACCCCAGAATTGGAGGTGTGAAGGATCTTTATTGTGTACTTGTGCGAAATGCTTTGACACATTATGTTTTGGGAAGCCCGATTTTATATTTTGTACGTGTTCCTTTATGCGTGTTTTTAATGCTCTTTTTGTTCGGCCCACGTATTGTAGGTTACAGCTACATTGTAACACATAAACTACTCCTTCTGTGTGACATCCTATAAAATCTTTAATATTAAAATTGTGTCCTGTACTGGTGGCTGTGAAATCTTTACGCTTTCCTTGAAATTTCTTTGCATGGCGGCAGGCATAACAATTGCGGCAGGGATAAAAACCTTTTCCAGAAAAAAATGTATATTCAGGTTTTGAGGGAGGATCAATCACTGACTTTACTATTAGATCTCTTATGGTAGGTGCTCTTTTATACACTATATTTGGTTTCTCTGGTAGTATTTCTTTGAGGTCTTTGTCATTCTTTAAGATGTGCCAATGCTTTCGAATTACTTTTGCCACATCTTTGTGCTGTATGTTGAAATCTAATATTATACTAGGTGCTTCTTGTTGGAATCTTTTTCTGGGGTGGTCTTCAAGCATTTTCTTTCTTTCAAAGAAAGCTCACTTGACCACTTTACCATCAAAAATCCGCCAGCGCGAAGGACAATTTTATATTTTTATCTAAGAGTGCACGCACAATACCTTTGCTGCTAAAATGGATGTATTTACTTATATTGAAACAAGAAAGGTGAACCTAGATGAGGTATTTAACTCACAAAATAGAACAAGGAACACAGATTTAGAAAGCATGACGAGGAAATTAGGCCACTATATGGAGAAAAAAATTAACCTATGGTGGGACACTAATACTTTTGAAAGGTACATTAGAGAAAATATAGTCCCTAGGAGATTAAGGTGGGAAGTACCACCGAATGATGGATTAACCGATAAAGAATCGATGGCAGAATGGTTTGCGTTTTTTAATAATAAAAGTATAGAGGGTTTAAAATTCCTATTAGAACGCAAATTGAGGAAAACTGTGCTAATAGAACAACAAATAGAAGAAATCAAACAGAAAATGGAACCACACAAAGAAACCGCAGAATTTAAAAGATTGGCAACCCAATTGAATAAAGATTTAATTGCCAAAGACTTAGAAGTGCAAAACCGAAAAAAGAAAAAATATCAAAGGGATTCAACAGATTACAAAACAGACCAAGTCTTTAAATGGCAAAGCAAAGTAGAGCCGGCCCCTCCGACATCCACATATTCTACACCTGAAAGGGAAGTCAGAATACAGGATCCAACAACATCTCATGCACTCAACCCACCAAGATGGGAAGAAAGAGAAAGACGCATTGAAACACCACGACCATACCGAGATGCACCTAATTCAAACGGCCCGAACCCTATGAGAAGAGATGAAAGAGACACATATGGAGGTACGCCAAGAAATAACTATAATCAAAGAAACAATTATGGATATGGGCAATACACCCCCAAAAGAGGAGGAAAGAAACCATTCAAGAAACCATTCAGAAATAGAAATTGGCAGCAGAATGAAAGAAATCCAAGAGAAAATAGAACACCACCACACCACGACTATAGAGATGGATATGGACGACCCCCGATTCCCACATACAACAGATTTGATCCCATCAGGGATCATCAAGAACAGTATTATGAAAATCCATATTATTATGAAAATCAGCATAATCACAATACACAAAGGCCTTTTTTAGAGAGGGACAGGAGAGAGTACTCCCCTCGGAGACCACCACAAGAAACACACTACTCACCCAGGAGAAGACCCCAAGAAGAACTAAGGAGAAATACACCAGAACGAAGAGAGGACGAAGATCAGGGAAGAGACTCCAAAAGAAAAAGAGACCAATTGGAGAGAACGTAGTGAATATAAGTGGAAAAGAAATAACAACAGAAGAGTTGGCAGTACTTGATAAGGGCCTCAAACATGCACCAACCAACAACCTCAACAAATTTAATACCTACATAGGGATACAAAAATACATCAGGAAAATCAATATTAAGAAATATGTGATGAACAATCCATGGAGACCCAACACTCCAAGTACTGCACCAGTAGAAGTACACAGTACATTGCGAAATGCTTCAACATTCAATCCACAAATGTCAAACAATCAAAATATTGAAGTCTTCAAAAACCTAGTCCTACAAGATATAGATTCTTTAAAAATTAAAAAAGCGGCAGATCCTATACACATGAAAAAAGGCATAAAACGCTTGACAGAGAGGAAGGACATTGTAATCAGGCCAGCAGATAAGGGAGGTGCAATAGTTCTACAGTCAAAAGAGCAATACCTTTCAGAACTGAATAGACAGTTGCAAGATGAAACAACATATACTAGACTATCAGGGAATCCAACTTCAAAATATAAAAAACAATTAGAAGCAATAGTAGATCTAGGAGTGAAGAAAAATATACTGAATCCAAAAGAAATGAAATATCTAATACCAGAAGCGTGTAGAATACCCATAATCTACACAGTCCCCAAGATCCACAAGAATAAAGAAAATCCACCAGGAAGACCTATAGTCAACAGTATAGATTCCCTAACAGCAAGAATGGGACAATACATAGATTATTTTATACAACCAGCGGTCCAGCAAACCCAAGCGTATCTAAAAGATACAAAGCACACATTGCAACTCCTAGACAAAATACCAGTATTAGAAGGGAGAACTCTACTGGCTACCGCAGATGTCACATCACTTTATACTATAGTGCAACACCACGATGCGATTTCGGCAACCAAATGGCTTTTGAGAAAACATAGCACCTTAATTTGTAAACAGAGAAAGTACTTAATGAAATGTTTAGATTTTTGCCTCAAATGTAATTATTTTTGGCACGACCAAACCTACTTCAAACAGAAAGTAGGTATAGCTATGGGGGCCAAATTTGCACCAGGAGTCGCAAACGCATTTATGGCACAATGGGAGGAAACAGCTGTATACACAGATACTCCTCCAGAGCTGACATTATACAAAAGATTTATAGATGATGTCGTAATAGTGTGGAACGGAGACAAACACAACTTAGAAATGTTTCTAAATAAATTAAACGACAATGACAGAAACATAAACCTGGTATGGAATATAGAGGACAAAGAAATTAACTTCTTAGATCTAAATATAAGCCTGGAGGGACAGAAAATAATAACCAAAACGCACTTTAAAAATGTGGATGCCAACAGCTATCTATCAATAGACAGCTGCCACTATAAACCGTGGCTTTACAATATTCCCAAAGGCCAGTTCACAAGACTCAGAAGGAACTGCACTAAAGAAGAGGATTACCAGAACCAAGCACAAATGATGGGAGAAAGGTTCAAAGTAAAAGGATACGACAGCCATTGGATACAAAACCAAATAGAACATGTAAATCTCATTGAAAGAAAGAAAATGCTTGAAGACCACCCCAGAAAAAGATTCCAACAAGAAGCACCTAGTATAATATTAGATTTCAACATACAGCACAAAGATGTGGCAAAAGTAATTCGAAAGCATTGGCACATCTTAAAGAATGACAAAGACCTCAAAGAAATACTACCAGAGAAACCAAATATAGTGTATAAAAGAGCACCTACCATAAGAGATCTAATAGTAAAGTCAGTGATTGATCCTCCCTCAAAACCTGAATATACATTTTTTTCTGGAAAAGGTTTTTATCCCTGCCGCAATTGTTATGCCTGCCGCCATGCAAAGAAATTTCAAGGAAAGCGTAAAGATTTCACAGCCACCAGTACAGGACACAATTTTAATATTAAAGATTTTATAGGATGTCACACAGAAGGAGTAGTTTATGTGTTACAATGTAGCTGTAACCTACAATACGTGGGCCGAACAAAAAGAGCATTAAAAACACGCATAAAGGAACACGTACAAAATATAAAATCGGGCTTCCCAAAACATAATGTGTCAAAGCATTTCGCACAAGTACACAATAAAGATCCTTCACACCTCCAATTCTGGGGTATAGAAAAATATAAACCTCCCTGGAGAGGTAGCCACTTAGTCCGAGATATTAGTCGCAAAGAATCTAAATGGATACACTCCTTACGTACTTTGGTGCCAGGGGGACTCAACGTTGAATTCGATCTTAATTGTTTCTTAAATGATTTTTAATAATATTGAGATTTATATAAGAACCAGAATTTCTTGAATTTTTTATTCATTTTTTTATTAATTTTTTTTTTAATTGATTTTTATTATTATTTTTTAAATACAATTTTAAAAAAAAATTTTTTAACTCAATCCTTCATTAAAAAGATCACATATTTTAATTTCCCATCCATACACAATAAGTTATTATCAAAGAGTAAAGAGGAAAGATACTACAAATGAGTGGAGTGGTGATGGATATGTAAAATGTATGTACCCAATTGCATTTATTGTAATTTTTGCATTTTTATCTTATTAACTGGCAAGGTTAGCAGAGCACTCTCGCACCTGCTGTATGCATTCAATTAGATATAGTAATCTATTCGAAATGGGGATCGCACTAATTCACTATTTAGTGTGTACAATCCCTGCTTATAAATGCTAATAGCGAACGCCTTGGTAACAAAATTGGTCACTCTTTTCAAAAAATCCTATATGCTATTATGTTTGTAATATCAAACAGCGGAAATCTATTTGCATATAGAGGAACACCACCAAAAATATGGCCGCACACAGTAAATTCCAGACTATAGAGAACGAATCCTCCCAAAACCAACGAAAAATGGCCGCCGAACTAAAAATCACATTGACCACAAGCAAAATGGCGGCTCCGCAACTTCCGGCTCTATCATATATAAGCAGACATAAGACAGCCAATCAGATACCCCAGATGAAGACACGTGACGGTGTCGTAACGCGTAGGGATTGGCTGGAGCAATACACTGAATCTGAAGCACAAGTGAGAGGGCGCTGAGAACGCCAGATCGTTTTTATTCACTTTGCCTGTTTTTATTTTGTGAAATGTAAGAGCATTAGCTAATAAATATTCCCCCTTTGATTTTAAAAGTTTAATGCACTAGTGGAGCCTCTTTCTTCTCCCCCCTCCCCATTCTTATTCCCCCATACTGAGTTCACTAGAGCGGATCAGCAGAGAGGGAACGCTGGAGGAGAGAAACTAAAAGAGAAAGCTACCAGAAACCAACTCCTAACTTAAAAGACCCAATACTGAATGCCTGATTACCACCAATGTAAGGTGAGAGTTCTGAGAGACCACACTGAGAAACATCAGCAGCAGAAAGATAGACTTTCACTATTTATTTTCTTTAAACACCAGAAGAACTATTCACAGTTATTTTTATTTTTATTTTTATTTTTATTTTTATTTTTAATTTTTATTCACCGATTTGTTTATCCATCTATATTTTAACCACTTTGGCAATAGAAGATCTACAGAAATTGTAGCAACACAACGGTTTTTTTCCCACTATTGGATTGTTATATATATACTATCTAAAGGATGCACCCATGTCTTATTGCACAGATTATGATTGTGATTTTTAAGTAGATTGTACACAATTTACTACTGGAATTATTTTTATGCACACGATTCACTACTGGAAATATTTTATGCACATATTTTTATGCACATATTTTTACGCAAATGTCATCACTTATATATGCATGCTAAAGAGAGGGTGGTATAAGGATCATTTTATATAAGGATCATTTCATCAATTACTGTGATTATAGTTTCACTCTTTTAATAGTACAAAAGAGAGACTTCAATACCACCACTTAAGAGATAACAGTGTTCCACAACATATCTACACATTATTTTACCATTTTAATATTGCGCGAAATTTACTAATTTATATTTAGCCATTAAGTGTTTGGTGTGGACACCCATATTTTGCGGCAATATTTATTTATTATTTATTAATTATTCTACACGGCACTTTAGCTCACTTGACCACTTTACCATCAAAAATCCGCCAGCGCGAAGGACAATTTTATATTTTTAACTAACAGAATATGGTTTTGAGGTCTGACCATTTTGCAGAGGAAATTAACAGGAGTTAAAAGGACTGCGCCCACAAATGGACAGTCTCTTAAGGTTTTAAACATTTATTAGTCACTACATCTTTAGGAAGATTTTGCAAAACAATGTAGCACAGACAATTAAATCAAAGTGAAACTAACAACCTACAAACAACACAGATTGACAAGATCAAAAATATTTCAGGGAAAAATATCCCCCCTCAAAAAAATAAATAAAGAAAAGTAAAATACTTGCTCTAAAACACATATGTTTTGCAAAGACATAAACAAAATACAAAGAGAAAATACATTTTGTTACAAACTCTATGACACCCAAATGTACTCTCTTGCCACGCACACCATCAATCAATCTTGCCTCTTTTCAGAACAAGGTAAAGAATGCTATCGGCAAGCTTTATATAACATAGGTTTGTGTGCTAATGAGGCAAGTCCATGCACAGTCCATGAAACACACAAAATGCAAGTTCACCCAATGTAGAGACAGAACTTCAAAGTGGGTACACCTGTTAAGGATGTTCTTAAATTACTAACCCAAAAAACACACTCTGAGCATGCCCAGGAAAATCAAAGTGCTGTTCACACACAAAAAGCAAAAAAAAAAAAAAACCCAAAGTCCCTGAGCATGCCCAGACCAACCCAAATGCAGCTAGCACAAAATAAGCCACCCCCCTGTCCAAAATTAAGCACATCATCCAGCATGCTACAAAATTACTGATGGGACAAACACCCCCCCGGCCCAGGGGGGCAAACAAAGAGCCCAACATGGGCAAAAGTTATACAACAAATACCATTGCAGTCTAAGAGAACTGACTTGTCAATTTTGCTAGTCCCCACTTGGCTGGCTTACATTCTAGTTATTGGCTTTAACATGATTATGGGGGCCCAAGTCCCACCCTGAGGGTAGGGTCGCCACCTCATCCCTTTAAACCCGAACACCTTTGAATTACACGGGTTCTGAGGCTAATTAAATGCAGATAAGGCACCAAGTGAGTTTAATTACCACCTTAATCAGCCACAGAACCTGTGTAATTAATATGTGTTCGGGTTTAAAGGGATGAGGTGGCAACCCTACCCGAGGGACATATATCAATGTCACCAAATTGGACAACGCCAAAAACGAAACAAGGAGAAGTGCCTTTAAAAATGCAAAATGTTTTCAAAGCTAGTAACTTGGGGGGTTCTTACTCTGCCTGTAAAGTGATGCATCTGTAGCATGTATCCAAAATGCTGCTTCAGAGATGTACGGCTATAGAGAAAACTTACAAATCTACATTACATCTGCAAGACTTTAACCCAAAACAAAAAATAGCCTGCCCCCCCCCCCCCCCCCATACATACAAGGCCATTTGGGTCTGTTAAAGCTTAAAATGAGAATCCCTACGTGAGAAATACCACCCCAAACTAAAAAAATATTGTTCCCCTCCCACACACTAACAAACCGCTAGCCAAACACACAGAAAGCCAGCCCATGATAGGGGGGCTCAGGCACCCCAAAAGTCAACCACCTTGTTCCCATATTCAGGGGGACAAGGGCCTCTTCCACACAACCCTAGGTTGGGGCTATGGGGGGCTGCAGACAGGGGACTCTACGGAATGAGGAAAGCCCCTTTCAACTAGTGAGTACATGGTGCTTTGTGGTTGGTATTGGGCTGAGCCCAACATGCCCCAAAGGCAGCCAGCTATGTTGAGTGCATGTGGCCTTGTATGGTTCAGCAGGGGGTTGGGCGATCGCTCTTCTCGACCCTTTCCTAGCTGGCCCTGTTGTATGCTCTGAAAAAGGATGTGGTTTGGATTGGTGAAGGCAGCTCCTGGCCTTTTGAGAATGGATTGGAGTGTGGAGTTCCCCTTTAAAAGCAAAAGCTAGCCCATGGAAATCCAAGGGATTATAAGGGGAGGGGACAAGAGCATCGCAGAACGGAAACATTAGAAATAAAGTGTGAAAATGGGAGTTTTAAGGTGCCAAATTATTCAATTGAAACAAGATCAAAAACTAACAAAATTTTACTAAATAAACAAAAAAAATGTTAAAATTGACATATGAACATTCATACGGTCGTAGCACATGGTATTTTAAGCTCTACATGTTTCGCCAGCAGCATGGCGTCCTCAGGAACTTATTATAAACTGTTTATATTCAATCAACATAGAATACCTACATTTATAAGGACCATAAAGGTCTATTAAAGATATACAAAAAACATATATATAATTGTAGGTCATTTGATAAATGAACTCTCACCCAGACTGCAAACACCGCTCCAAAGAACTACCAGAACCCCAAGTGGACAGTCTCTCGCAGAGTATCAGTGTGTCACAGAGGGGACATATACCCCTTAATTGAACCTGCAAGGAAACATCTCTATTTAGATTTGAGCAAACTAAATTGTCTCTAAAGGTGTAAGATTGATCCGTCTCTACCTACCCAGGATTTGTGGAAAACTCAGGGGAGGCAGAAAGTGACCTCAGTAAGCAAACGGTCTCATCAAAAAACCATGTAAAAAAAAACACATCAAGAGATGGGTGTAGCTTGGGGGAACTGTGTGACCTAAAAGGACATACAATATGATAACAGGGCCGTCTTTAAGGCAGGGCAAAAGGGGCAGCTGCCCTGGGCCCTGACATTGTTGTGGGGCCCAAAGCAGCTGCCTCATACTTGCCAACTTTCCCAGTTTAAATTCCCTCGTCCCTTGAGGTTTTAGTCTTATGCTGTGTCCTAATATCTCAGTGTGAAGTTCTGTTAATAATGCTGCCCAGCTCTGTCTCGTTGTTGTGTACAGATGACTCACCTGTGTTTACATGTAAATACCGGTATTGATATGTAAATAGCAGCAGCATTCATATGTAAATAGTGGCAGACCGGCAGCATTCTATGTAAACAGAGGTGGTATTCATATGTATATCATGCCCCCCTGAGGTCATATCCATCATCATCTATACTGAATGCTACCCACTGGGGAGATAAAGGGGCATGCTTGAAAGTCCTGCGTACAACTGTGGTCATAAGGCCTACCATCAGCCTGTTCTGCAAAAGTAAGCAAATTAGTGTGTGTGGGGGGGGGGGGGGGGGGTAGTGTGTGGTGTGCAGAGGTAGACAGAGAAGGAATTACAGTTTGGGGTGCACAGGTGAGCAAGGTCCAGTCCATGGTGTGCAGCCAGTGAGGAGATGATGTGCTGTAACCTCTAGCAACCAATCAATAAGCAGTAATGATGTGCAGTAACCAATCAGTGAGCAGTATTGATGTACAGTAATCTCTAGCAACCAATCATCAAGCAGAAATCATGTGCTGTAACCTCTAGCAACTGATCAGTGAGCCGAAATGTGTGCTGTAACCTCTACCAACCAGTCAGTGAGTGGTAATAATACACTGTAACCTCCGGCAACCAATCGCAATCACTGCCTGATCTGATTCAGTAAACTAATTTTGAGTTTAGCTGCTACTTATTGTATGTCTCAGAGCAGGTGGAGAGCAAAACTGCATGGGGGGGGAGGCCAAGAAAATTTTTGCCCAGGGTCCAATCAATATTAAAGACCGCCCTGTATGATAATACATACAGTGGGGGCGGAAAGTATTCAGACCCCCTTAAATTTTTCACTCTTTGTTATTTTGCAGCCATTTGCTAAAATCATTTAAGTTCATTTTTTTCCTCATTAATGTACACACAGCACCCCATATTGACAAAAACACAGAATTGTTGACATTTTTGCAGATTTATTAAAAAAGAAAAACTGAAATATCACATGGTCCTAAGTATTCAGACCCTTTGCTCAGTATTTAGTAGAAGCCCCTTTTGATCTAATACAGCCATGAGTCTTTTTGGGAAAGATGCAACAAGTTTTTCACACCTGGATTTGGGGATCCTCTGCCATTCCTCCTTGCAGATCCTCTCCAGTTCTGTCAGGTTGGATGGTAAACGTTGGTGGACGGCCATTGTTAGGTCTCCCCAGAGATGCTCAATTGGGTTTAAGTCAGGGCTCTGACTGGGCCATTCAAGAACAGTCACGGAGTTGTTATGAAGCCACTCCTTCGTTATTTTAGCTGTGTACTTAGGGTCATTGTCTTGTTGGAAGGTGAACCTTCGGCCCAGTCTGAGGTCCTGAGCACTCTGGAGAAGGTTTTCATCCAGGATATCCCTGTACTTGGCCGCATTCATCTTTCCCTCGATTGCAACCAGTCATCCTGTCCCTGCAGCTGAAAAACACCCCACAGCATGATGCTGCCACCACCATGCTTCACTGTTGGGACTGTATTGGACAGGTGATGAGCAGTGCCTGGTTTTCTCCACACATACCGCTTAGAATTAAGGCCAAAAAGTTCTATCTTGGTCTCATCAGACCAGAGAATCTTATTTCTCACCATCTTGGAGTCCTTCAGGTGTTTTTTTTAGCAAACTCCATGCGGGCTTTCATGTGTCTTGCACTGAGGAGAGGCTTCCGTCGGGCCACTCTGCCATAAAGCCCCGACTGGTGGAGGGCTGCAGTGATGGTTGACTTTCTACAACTTTCTCCCATCTCCAGACTGCATCTCTGGAGCTCAGCCACAGTGATCTTTGGGTTCTTCTTTACTTCTCTCACCAAGGCTCTTCTCCCCCGATAGCTCAGTTTGGCCGGACGGCCAGCTCTAGGAAGGGTTCTGGTCGTCCCAAACGTCTTCCATTTAAGGATTATGGAGGCCACTGTGCTCTTAGGAACCTTAAGTGCAGCAGAAAATTTTTTGCAACCTTGGCCAGATCTGAGCTCTTCAGGCAGTTCCTTTGACCTCATGATTCTCATTTGCTCTGACATGCACTGTGAGCTGTAAGGTCTTATATCGACAGGTGTGTGGCTTTCCTAATCAAGTCCAATCAGTGTAATCAAACACAGCTGGACTCAAATGAAGGTGTAGAACAGGGGTCCTCAAACTTTTTAGACAGGGGGCCAGTTCACGGTCCCTCAGACTGTTGGGGGGCCGCACTATAGTATAAAAAAAATATGAACTAATTCCTAAATTCCTATGCACACATGTTTTTTGTAGTGCAAAAGAATAAAAGAATGAATAATAAATAATAATATATATATAGGGGATGAACAGGGGGACAGAGGGATGGACAGGGGGACAGTGGGATGGACAGAGGGGTGGACAGGGGGACAGTGGGGTGGACAGGGGGACAGTGGGGTGGACAGAGGGGTGGACAGGGGGACAGAGGGGGGGGGGCAGTGGGGTGGACAGGGGGACAGTGGGATGGACAGAGGGGTGGACAGGGGGACAGTGGGGTGGACAGGGGGACAGTGGGGTGGACAGAGGGGTGGACAGGGGGACAGAGGGGTGGACAGGGGGACAAAGGGGTGGACAGGGGGACAGTGGGGTGGACAGTGGGGTGGACAGGGGGACAGTGGGATGGACAGAGGAGTGGATAGGGGGACAGAGGGGTGGACAGGGGGACAGTGGGGTGGACAGAAGGGTGGACAGGGGGGGACAGTGGGGTGGACAGGGGGACAGTGGGATGGACAGAGGGACAGTGGGATGGACAGAGGGGTGGACAGGGGGACAGAGGGGTGGACAGGGGGACAGAGGGGATGGACAGGGGGACAGAGGGGAAGGACAGGGGGACAGAGGGGTGGACAGGGGGACAGAGGGGTGGACAGGGGGACAGAGAGGTGGACAGGGGGACAGAGGGGTGGACAGGGGGACAGTGGGGTGGACAGGGGGACAGAGGGGTGGACAGGGGGACAGAGGGGGGGACAGTGGGGTGGACAGGGGGACAGTGGAGTGGACAAAGGGGTGGACAGTGGGGTGGACAGGGGGACAGTGGGGTGGACAGGGGGACAGAGGGGTGGACAGGGGGACAGAGGGCTGGACAGGGGGGCAGAGGGGGGGACAGAGGGGTGGACAGAGGAGTGGACAGAGGGGTAGACAGGGGGGCAGAGGGGGGGACAGTGGGGTGGACAGGGGGACAGAGGGGTGAACAGGGGGACAGTGGGGTGCACAGAGGGGTGGACAGGGGACAGAGGGGGGACAGTGGGGTGGACAGGGGTACAGTGGGGTGGACAGGGGGGTGGACAGGGGGACAGAGGGGTGGACAGGGGGACAGAGGGGGGGACAGAGGAGTGGACAGAGGGGTGGACAGGGGGGCAGAGGGGGGGACAGTGGGGTGGACAGGGGGACAGAGGGGTGGACAGGGGGACAGAGGGGTGGACAGAGGGGTGGACAGAGGGGTGGACAGGGGGACAGTGGGGTGGACAGGGGAACAGTGGGGTGGACAGTGGAGTGGACAGGGGGACAGTGGGATGGACAGGGGGACAGAGGGGTGGACAGGGGGACAGAGGGGTGGACAGGGGGACAGAGGGGTGGACAGGGAGACAGAGGGGTGGACAGGGAGACATAGGGGTGGACAGGGGGACAGAGGGGTGGACAGGGGGACAGAGGGGTGGACAGGGGGACAGTGGGGTGGACAGGGGGACAGTGGGATGCACAGGGGGACAGAGGGATGGACAGGGGACAGAGGGGGGGACAGGGGGACAGTGGGGTGGACAGGGGGACAGAGGGGTGGACAGGGGGACAGAGGGATGGACAGGGGACAGTGGGATGGACAGGGGGACAGAGGGGTGGACAGGGGGACAGAGGGGTGGACAGGGGGACAGTGGGGTGGACAGAGGGACAGTGGGGTGGACAGGGGGACAGAGGACAGTGGGGTGGACAGGGGTACAGAGGGATGGACAGGGGGACAGAGGGATGGACAGGGGGACAGGGGGGTGGACAGAGGGGTGGACAGGGGGACAGTGGGGTGGACAGGGGGACAGTGGGGTTGACAGGGGGACAGTGGGGTTGACAGGGGGGTGGACAGGGGGATAGTGGGGTGGACGGGGGACAAAGGGGTGGACAGGGGGACAGTGGGGTGGACAGTGGGGTGGACAGGGGGACAGTGGGATGGACAGAGGGGTGGATAGGGGGACAGAGGGGTGGACAGGGGGACAGTGGGGTGGACAGAAGGGTGGACAGGGGGGGACAGTGGGGTGGACAGGGGGACAGTGGGATGGACAGAGGGACAGTGGGATGGACAGAGGGGTGGACAGGGGGACAGAGGGTGGACAGGGGGACAGAGGGGATGGACAGGGGGACAGAGGGGATGGACAGGGGGACAGAGGGGTGGACAGGGGGACAGAGGGGTGGACAGGGGGACAGAGAGGTGGACAGGGGGACAGAGGGGTGGACAGGGGGACAGTGGGTGGACAGGGGGACAGAGGGGTGGACAGGGGGACAGAGGGGGGGACAGTGGGGTGGACAGGGGGACAGTGGGGTGGACAGAGGGGTGGACAGTGGGGTGGACAGGGGGACAGTGGGGTGGACAGGGGGACAGAGGGGTGGACAGGGGGACAGAGGGCTGGACAGGGGGGCAGAGGGGGGGACAGAGGGGTGGACAGAGGAGTGGACAGAGGGGTAGACAGGGGGGCAGAGGGGGGGACAGTGGGGTGGACAGGGGGACAGAGGGGTGAACAGGGGGACAGTGGGGTGCACAGAGGGGTGGACAGGGGGACAGAGGGGGGACAGTGGGGTGGACAGGGGTACAGTGGGGTGGACAGGGGGGTGGACAGGGGGACAGAGGGGTGGACAGGGGGACAGAGGGGGGGACAGAGGAGTGGACAGAGGGGTGGACAGGGGGGCAGAGGGGGGGACAGTGGGGTGGACAGGGGGACAGAGGGGTGGACAGGGGGACAGAGGGGTGGACAGAGGGGTGGACAGAGGGGTGGACAGGGGGACAGTGGGGTGGACAGGGGAACAGTGGGGTGGACAGTGGAGTGGACAGGGGGACAGTGGGATGGACAGGGGGACAGAGGGGTGGACAGGGGGACAGAGGGGTGGACAGGGGGACAGAGGGGTGGACAGGGAGACAGAGGGGTGGACAGGGAGACATAGGGGTGGACAGGGGGACAGAGGGGTGGACAGGGGGACAGAGGGGTGGACAGGGGGACAGTGGGGTGGACAGGGGGACAGTGGGATGCACAGGGGGACAGAGGGATGGACAGGGGGACAGAGGGGGGGACAGGGGGACAGTGGGGTGGACAGGGGGACAGAGGGGTGGACAGGGGGACAGAGGGATGGACAGGGGACAGTGGGATGGACAGGGGGACAGAGGGGTGGACAGGGGGACAGAGGGGTGGACAGGGGGACAGTGGGGTGGACAGAGGGACAGTGGGGTGGACAGGGGGACAGAGGGACAGTGGGGTGGACAGGGGTACAGAGGGATGGACAGGGGGACAGAGGGATGGACAGGGGGACAGGGGGGTGGACAGAGGGGTGGACAGGGGGACAGTGGGGTGGACAGGGGGACAGAGGGGTGGACAGGGGGACAGTGGGGTTGACAGGGGGGTGGACAGGGGGATAGTGGGGTGGACGGGGGACAGTGGCGTGGACAGGGGGACAGTCGGGTGGACAGGGGGACAGAGGGATGGACAGTGGGGTGGACAGGGGGACAGAGGGGTGGACAGGGGGACAGAGGGGTGGACAGGGGGACAGAGGGTGGAAAGGGGGACAGTGGAATGGACAGGGGGACAGGGTGGTGGACAGGGGGACAGAGGGGTGGACAGGGGGACAGTGGGGTGGACAGGGGGACAGAGGGGTGGACAGGGGGACAGTGGGGTGGACAGGGGGACAGTGGGATGCACAGGGGGACAGTGGGGTGGACAGGGGGACAGAGGGATGGACAGGGGGACAGAGGGGGGGACAGGGGGACAGAGGGGGGGACAGGGGGACAGTGGGGTGGACAGGGGACAGTGGGATAGACAGGGGACAGTGGGATGGACAGGGGGACAGAGGGGTGGACAGGGGGACAGGGGGGTGGACAGGGGGACAGTGGGGTGGACAGAGGGGTGGACAGGGGGACATTGGGTGGACAGGGGGACAGAGGGACAGGGGGACAGAGGGATGGACAGGGGGACAGAGGGGTGGACAGGGGGACAGTGGGGTGGACAGGGGGACAGTGGGGTGGACAGAGGGGTGGACAGGGGGACAGTGGGGTGGACAGGGGGACAGAGGGGTGGACAGGGGGACAGTGGGGTGGACAGGGGGACAGTGGGGTGGACAGGGGGACAGAGGGACAGTGGGGTGGACAGGGGACAGAGGGACAGTGGGGTGGACAGGGGGACAGAGGGATGGACAGGGGGACAGTGGGGTGGACAGGCGGACAGAGGGTGGACAGGGGGACAGAGGAGTGGACAGGGGGACAGGGGGGTGAACAGGGGGACAGTGGGGTGGACAGGGGGACAGAGGGATGGACAGGGGGACAGAGGGATGGACAGGGGGACAGTGGGGTGGACAGGGGGACAGAGGGGTGGACAGGGGGACAGTGGGGTGGACAGGGGGACAGTGGGATGGACAGGGGGACAGTGGGATGGACAGGGGGACAGTGGGGTGGACAGGGGGACAGTGGGGTGGACAGGGGGACAGTGGGGTGGACAGGGGGACAGAGGGGTGGACAGGGGGACAGAGGGGTGGACAGGGGGACAGTGGGATGGACAGGAGGACAGAGGGGTGGACAGGGGACAGTGGGGTAGACAGAGGGGTGGACAGTGGGACAGAGGGGTAGACAGGGGGACAGAGGGGTGGACAGGGGGACAGTGGGGTGGACAGGGGGGACAGAGGGGTGGACAGGGGGATAGTGGGGTGGACAGGGGGACAGAGGGGTGGACAGGGGGACAGTGGGATGGACAGGGGAACAGTGGGATGGACAGGGGGACAGTGGGGTGGACAGGGGGACAGAGGGGTGGACAGGGGGACAGTGGGGTGGACAGGGGGACAGTTGGGTGGACAGGGGGACAGAGGGGTGGACAGGGGGACAGAGGGTTGGACAGGGGGACAGTGGGGTGGACAGAGGGACAGTGGGGTGAACAGGGGTACAGAGGGATGGACAGGGGGACAGAGGGATGGACAGGGGGACAGTGGGGTGGACAGAGGGGTGGACAGGGGGACAGTGGGGTGGACAGGGGGACAGAGGGGTGGACAGGGGGACAGTGGGATGGACAGGAGTACAGAGGGGTGGACAGGGGGACAGTGGGGTAGACAGAGGGGTGGACAGGGGGGACAGTGGGGTGGACAGGGGGACAGAGGGGTGGACAGGGGGACAGTGGGGTGGACAGGGGACAGAGGGGTGGACAGGGGGACAGAGGGGTGGACAGGGGGACAGTGGGATGGACAGTGGGATGGACAGGGGGACAGTGGGGTGGACAGGGGGACAGAGGGGTGGACAGGGGGACAGTGGGGTGGACAGGGGGACAGAGGGGTGGACAGGGGGACAGTGGGGTGGACAGGGGGACAGTGGGGTGGACAGGGGGACAGAGGGGTGGACAGGGGGACAGAGGGGTGGACAGGGGGACAGTGGGATAGACAGGGGGACAGTGGGGTGGACAGGGGGACAGATGGGGTAGACAGGGGGACAGAGGGGTGGACAGGGGGACAGTGGGATGGACAGGAGGACAGAGGGGTGGACAGGGGGACAGAGGGGTGGACAGAGGGAGGACAGGGGGACAGAGGGGTGGACAGGGGGACAGTGGGGTGGACAGGGGGACAGAGGGGTGGACAGAGGGGTGGACAGGGGGACAGTGGGGTGGACAGGGGGACAGAGGGGTGGACAGGGGGACAGTAGAGTGGACAGGGGGACAGAGGGGTGGACAGGGGGACAGAGGGGTGGACAGGGGACAGTGGGTGGACAGGGGGACAGAGGGGGGGACAGTGGGGTGGACAGGGGGACAGAGGGGTAGACAGAGGGGGCGGCAGTGGGATGGACAGGAGGACAGAGGGGTGGACAGGGGGACAGTTGGGTAGACAGAGGGGTGGACAGGGGGACAGAGGGGTGGACAGGGGACAGTGGGATGGACAGGGGGACAGAAGGGTGGACAGGGGGACAGTGGGGTGGACAGGGGGACAGAGGGGTGGACAGGGGGACAGAGGGGTGGACAGGGGGACAGTGGGATAGTCAGGGGGACAGAGGGGTGGACAGGGGGACAGTGGGGTGGACAGGGGGACAGAGGGACAGTGGGGATGGACAGGGGGACAGTGGGATGGACAGGGGACAGTGGGATGGACAGTGGGGTGGACAGGGGGACAGTGGGATGGACAGGGGGACAGTGGGGTGGACAGGGGACAGAGGGGTGGACAGGGGGACAGAGGGTGGACAGGGGGACAGTGGGATGGACAGGAAGGACAGAGGGGTGGACAGGGGGACAGTGGGGTAGACAGAGGGGTGGACAGGGGGACAGAGGGGTGGACAGGGGGACAGTGGGATGGACAGGGGGACAGAGGGGTGGACAGGGGGACAGTGGGGTGGGCAGGGGGACAGAGGGGTGGACAGGGGGACAGAGGGGTGGACAGGGGGACAGAGGGACAGTGGGATGGACAGGGGGACAGTGGGATTGACAGGGGGACAGTGGGATGGACAGGGGGACAGTGGGGTGGACAGGGGGACAGTGGGATGGACAGGGGGACAGTGGGGTGGACAGGGGGACAGAGGGGTGGACAGGGGGACAGAGGGGTGGACAGGGGGACAGTGGGATGGACAGGAGGACAGAGGGGTGGACATTGGGACAGTGGGGTGGACAGAGGGGTGGACAGGGGGACAGAGGGGTGGACAGGGGGACAGAGGGGTGGACAGGGGGACAGAGGGGTGGACAGGGGGACAGTGGGATGGACAGGGGGACAGAGGGGTGGACAGGGGGACAGTGGGGTGGACAGGGGGACAGAGGGGTGGACAGGGGGACAGAGGGGTGGACAGGGGGACAGTGGGATGGACAGGGGGACAGTGGGATGGACAGAGGGGTGGACAGGGGGACAGTGGGATGGACAGGGGGACAGTGGGTGGACAGGGGGACAGTGGGATGGACAGGGGGACAGTGGGGTGGACAGGGGGACAGAGGGGTGGACAGGGGGACAGAGGGGTGGACAGGGGGACAGTGGGATGGACAGGAGGACAGAGGGGTGGACAGGGGGACAGTGGGGTGGACAGTGGGGTAGACAGGGGGACAGAGGGGTGGACAGGGGGACAGAGGGGTCGACAGGGGGACAGTGGGGTAGACAGAGGGGTGGACAGGGAGACAGAGGGGTGGACAGGGGGACAGTGGGGTGGACAGGGGGACAGAGGGGTGGACAGGGGGACAGAGGGGTGGACAGGGGGACAGAGGGGTGGACAGGGGGACAGTGGGGTGGACAGGGGGACAGAGGGGTAGACAGAGGGGGGGACAGTGGGATGGACAGGGGGACAGTGGGATGGACAGTGGGATGGACAGTGGGATGGACAGGGGGACAGTGAGGTGGACAGTGGGATGGACAGAGGGGTGGACAGAGGGGTGGACAGAGGGACAGAAGGGGGGACAGTGGGATGGACAGGGGTCCTCACTTGTTAGTAGGCTGTTGCCTGAAGCCTCCGCTCTCGCTGTCCCCCTCCGTGCCTCCTGTCTGGGTGAGGAAGACGTGAATCCGCGCGGGACTGTGCTGGAAACTACACTTCCCAGCATGCAGCGCGGCACACGGAGCCCTCCATTACTGGGGTGGGGGAGGCGGCTTGAGCGGAGCGGATATGCTCCCTGCTGAAGCAGAGTGGACCTGCCCAAGCCGAGCCGGCCTGGCCCCGGCCCGAGCCTGGCCTGTCGGGAATCCGGCCCTGGGTGGGGTGGGCCGGATAAATGTCCTCGGCGGGCCGCATGTGGCCCGCGGGCCGTAGTTTGAGGACCCCTGGTGTAGAACCATCTCAAGGACGATCAGAAGAAATGGACAGCACCTGAGTTATATATATGAGTGTCACCGCAAAGGGTCTGAATACTTAGGACCATGTGATATTTCAGTTTTTTTTTTTTTTTTAATAAATCAGCAAAAATGTCAACAATTCTGTGTTTTTCTGTCAATATGGGGTGCTGTGTGTACAATATGGGGTGCTGTGTGTACAATATGGGGAGCTGTGTATACAATATGGGGTCCTGTGTGTACAATATGGGGTGCTGTGTGTACAATATGGGGTGCTGTGTGTACATTAATGAGGAAAAAAAAATGAACCTAAATGATTTTAGCAAATGGCTGCAATATAACAAAGAGTGAAAAATTTAAGGGGGTCTGAATACTTTCCGTCCCCACTGTATCTAGCTCTATAAGCCCAATCATTCAAAGTAACCTCAGAAGTCAAATTTGTCTTACCTAGACACTGTAATCTTTAGGTGCCACAAGAGCAACGTCTGTAGCATTGACAGACCCAATCACTAGCGAGGCAGTGAACAGGAATCAACGTTCCTGAGAATAACAATAACGTTAATTAAATTGGGGCAAGCTCGGAACCTATGTCTGTCTCATAAAAGAGCAGCCTGTCATAGATGGGCTTACCTTGTAAAGGTTCTCATGCAGGATTCAAAATGCGGCGGATGGCTGCATCGCCCCAATTTAATTAACTTTATTGTTGTTCTCAGGAGCGATGTATTGTTTAACTGTGTATGTAAAAATCAATAAAAAAAAAATTTATTGGATTTAAAAAAAAAAGGGCACTGGTGCAACCAAAAAACAACCAGCACCACCCTGCCCAGGGACTAGCTTTTCCTACAGCCAAGGAAAGTCCACCATCAGAACTAGGGGCTTACCACTACTGTATTAAAGGGAACATCCACACCTACAGGCAATGAGTTACCACCATGGCAGCCAAGGAGTGTTCAGCCTAATTTTTTCTGTAATTCTTCAGAAACTGTCACACAGAAAAGAATGTGAAAGACGTGTGTTGCCGGGTTTCCATCCGAAGTCGCTCTTCTTGCCTCAGGCAGGAATAATTGAGGGAGTGGAAGTACAATGACAACGCATGATAACAAGTGCCAAAAGCATAAAAACACAACACAAGAACGTGAACTAAAATGACAAGTCTGCAAATAGTTCAGTTACACAAATGCATCATCATAAATATAATAACTCAGACACACAAAAAGCAAATCAGAGCAATGCACATTGGGGTGACCAGCCGAACCCCCGTATTTAGGCCAGGTGTATGGCAGATTGGGGTTGCGGTAATACAATTAAATGGGGGCGTCTGATAGCCAGCTCATCTGTCCATTGCCCCAAAACCTGTATAAAGCATATTGACCTCTGATGAAAGGGATCACCTTGGTACCCTAAATCTGAACTCTGCCCCCCCCCCCCCCTTCCCATGCCACACAATCATTGGCTTTAAGATGTAAACCCTAACTGAAAAAAAAACAAAAAACATTTAGTCTGCAAAAGCCCCATAGAACAATAAACAAGTGGCCTTTTTGTAATAAAATATCACCTGCATACAGTGCTGCTGACCGCCTGATGCCTCTTTGCAACCACTTCCTCTCTACATTCACTATAGCAATGGCTGCATAGCATTATGGGGTGCTTTCAGCAGCGAATAACCCCTTGATTGCTCCTAGATGTTAACCCCTTCCCAGCCAGTCTCATTAGTACGGTGTATAGTATTATCACTGATCACAGAATTCACTGGTGATGTCATTGGCAGTTTGTCGGTCGTCTCCCCCCTCGTCCCCCCCAGCGTTGTTGTGGAAATTTTATTATGTGTGTTTTATAGATTGCTATTTGTCTCCCTGTATCTGATTTAACCGAGGAGCGCTCTAGCAGAGCGCACTTGGGTTGAATCGGGACCGGCGGGAAAACCTTCAGTATGAAAACCTTCTCATGGGCTTGGAGACGTGTTCTCTGTGTGTGTATGGCGTTTGCCGGTTTGTAGGTATCAAGCGCAATGTGCTGGGCTTCTTGCCTTCAAATGTCTATGCACATTAGAGAAGCGAAGTCCGCATAACGAGAGAAACATATTATTATATCTCTGTTGTGGCTACGCTATCCCTTAGTGGATACATATCTGCTTTAATAAGAGGACATTGATATCTGCCTTGTTAATATACTTGTACCGTATATTGACAACAGCAGTAGCAATGTCCCCGCAGATCTTCTCAAGCTTGTAAGAACAAGTATAATGATCTTACTAGATACTGGTTACTCTGAGCAGTATTGAGTGGGCTCCATGCTGACCAAGATGGTGGATGCCCTCCCCTTTAGTGTAGTCATTTCCTGTGATGTCATTTCCTGTGTAGTCATTTCCTGTGATGTCATTTCCTGTGTAGTCATTTCCTGTGATGTCATTTCCTGTGATGTCATTTCCGGTGTAGTCATTTCCTGTGTAGTCATTTCCTGTGATGTCATTTCCTGTGTAGTCATTTCCTGTGTAGTCATTTCCTGTGATGTCATTTTGCATGGAGGCAAAGCGATTGGCCGTTGGGGCCATGACTTCCTGTTTGTCATTTTTCCTTTTGTTGCCGATGAATAAAGGTGCCTGTGCTCCTGAGGGCAGGCAGTCGAGTGATGGAGCTAAGATGGTGACTATGTCTGTTTACTGGGGGAAGTGTGGGAAGACACAGGTTTATTCAGATGCATTATACCAAAAGGTCGAAAGGGCGCTTATTAGCGCAGGAGACGTGCATTGCGCATAGCGTATAGCGAAATCTCCACGTCGGCGTCAGTTTGTGTCAGGTTGTCCGCCACACTGTTACAGTCCCCACTATAAGTTGCCAATTGTCGCCATTACTAGTAGAAAAAAAAAAAAGAAAAATTCCCTTATATATCCCATCATTTGTAGACACTATAACATTCACGCAAACCAATCAATATACGCTTATTGGGATTTTTTTTTTTTACCAAAGACATTAGCAGGATACATATTAGCCTAAATTTATGAAGAAATTCGATTTTTTAAATTTTTTTTATTGGATAAGTTTTATCAGAAAGTAAGAAATATTTTTTTTTTTTTTTAACCCTTCACTAGGACAAACGAAAATTACATTTAGACTGATATTCAGGGAAGGGCACTCCCTTACTCCCTTTGCTTCATAGTTAGTAAGGTTCAATAAAGACACCAGTCCAACCTGAGTGAGTGTCTACAATTGTCCCTATCCCTGTACATTGTGTCTCATTAAGCTCATCTATTATTATTATTTATTTACGGTACCCATATTGTGCCATCAATTTACGCAGCGCTCCACACATACATCGCACGCTCACATCGGTCCCTACCCTCAAGGGGCCCAATTGAAAAAGTATTTATACCCCTTGAAATTTTCCACCTTTTGTCATGTTACAACCAAAAACGTAAATGTATTTTATTGGGAATTTTTTTTATGTGATAGAAAAGCACAAAGCTTTAACACAAGGATAATGATCTTTATTATAGTCATGTGATATAGTCATATACCATCTCAACTGCCATAAACCGGCCACGGGAACTTTTCAAAATAACTTAGAGCCCCCAGCAAACGATACTCAAGATTTCTGCAATAAGTTATCAAATTTCTTAATCGACAAAATCGACAACATCCGGAAATCAATCCAACAGAAAAAAACAACCAACCTTACCCAACCAAAGCAAAAAGAGGACATCAACACGAACATCACTCAACCGCCGGACTTCTTCTTGACCCCGATCACCACTGACACGACTAAAACCATTATGAGAAGCCTTCGAGACAGCACATCACCAAATGACATCATTCCCATGAAACTCCTGAAAGAATGCTCCGACATCCTGGCTCCCACTATAACACACCTCATAAATCAGTCGTTCAAAGAAGGGATTGTGCCAACTTCCCTCAAGCAAGGCACCGTCAAACCCCTGTTAAAGAAACCCAATCTCGACCCCAAGGACCCTAACCACCGCAGACCGATAACAAGCCTAAACAGCATCTCTAAAATTATGGAGAAAGCGGTAGTACAACAGTTACAACGCCACCTGGACACACATCAACTTCTGGACACTCTACAATCAGGTTTCTGCCCTGGCCATGGCACAGAAACGGCACTTCTAAAAATATGCGATGATGCCCTCGAAGCAGCAGATGATGGAGAATCATGTCTCCTGATACTGCTAGACCTTAGGGCAGCATTTGATACAGTGGACCACAATACTCTACTTGTCTGCCTCACAGAAGTTGCAGGAGCCACAGATTTTAGTCTAAAATGGTTCGCATCCTTCTTAGAGAATCGCTCTCAGACAGTGAAACTTGGAGCATTCACCTCTGACACCCAATTTCCTGTGGAGTCCCACAGGGTTCACCCTTGTCGCCAGTACTATTCAACATCTACATCCGCCCACTCCTCAAAATCATCAAAAAATCAGACCTCTGCTTCCACTCATATGCTGACGATACCCAAATCTACTTTCGCATCATCGGACAAAAAGACCACCATCAACAACTAGAGAAATGCCTCACTTTGATAGATGACTGGATGACCATTAGTTCCCTCAAACTCAATGGGTCAAAAACAGAACTGCTCCTCCTACACGCTAACCAAAATCCCAAATCCAAGACTCCATGGACACCTCCCACCATCTTCGGACAGACCATCTCTCCGAGCACCAAAGCCAAGAGTCTCGAAGTTATCTTTGACTCAGAAATGGCAATGGATGCACAAATAGGATCAGTAGTTAGCGGATCTCACCATCTCCTCCGCCTGCTACGCAGACTAATCCCCTTCATCCCAGAAGAGGACAAAGCAGCAGTAGTCGGAACAATCATCAATTCCCATCTTGACTACGCAAACTCAGGAGAGCATTCATCAGAGAAGAGCCAAGAGGTCCATGGTAACTCTGGAGGAGCTGCAGAGATCCACAGCTCAGGTGGGAGAATCTGTCCACAGGACAACTATTAGTCGTGTTCTCCACAAATCTGCCCTTTATGGAAGAGTGACAAGAAGAAAGACATTGGTGAAAGAAAGTCATAAGAAGTCCTGTTTGTAGTTTGTGAGAAGCCATGTGGAGGACACAGCAAACATGTGGAAGAAGGTGCTCTGGTCAGATGACACCAAAATTGGACTTTTTGGCCTAAAAGCAAAGCGCTATGTGTGGCGGAAAACTAACACTGCACATCACCCTGAACACACCATCCACACCGTGAAACATGGTGGTGGCAGCTTCATGTGGTGGGGATGCTTTTCTTCAGCAGGGACAGGGAAGCTGGTCAGAGTTGATGGGAAGATGGATGGAGCCAAATACAGGACAATCTTAGAAGAAAACCTGTTATGCCGCGTACACACGACCGGTTTTGTAGTAAACTCCGAAGGTTTCTCCAACCAACTCACACCAAAGTCCGAACGTCTAGAACGCTGTGACGTACAACACGTACGACAGGACTAGAAAAAGGAAGTTCAATAGCCAGTAGCCAATAGCTTCCGTCTCGTACTTGCTTCAGAGCATGCGTCCTTTTTGGTCCTTCGGAACAGCATACAGACGATCGGTTTTCCCGATAGGAATTAATTCCATTGGAAATATTTAGAACATATTCCATTTCTAGGTCCATCAGAATTTTCAAAAAAAAGTCAGATGAGGCATACACACGATTGGAATAGACGATGAAAAGCTTCCGTCTGACTTTTTCTGTCAGACATTCCGCTCGTGTGTACGCGGCATTAGAGTCTGCAAAAGACTTGAGACTGGGGCGGAGGTTCACCTTCCAGCAGGACAACGACCCGAAACATCCAGCCAGAGCTACAATGGAATGGTTGAGATCAGGGGTCCTCAAACTACGGCCCGCGGGCCACATGCGGCCCGCCGAGGACATTTATCCGGCCCACCCCACCCAGGGCCGGATTCCCGACAGGCCAGGCTCGGGCCGGGGCCAGGCCGGCTCGGCTTGGGCAGGTCCACTCTGCTTCAGCAGGGAGCATATCCGCTCCGCTCAAGCCGCCTCCCCCACCCCAGTAATGGAGGGCTCCGTGTGCCGCGCTGCATGCTGGGAAGTGTAGTTTCCAGCACAGTCCCGCGCGGATTCACGTCTTCCTCACCCAGACAGGAGGCACGGAGGGGGACAGCGAGAGCGGAGGCTTCAGGCAACAGCCTACTAACAAGTGAGGACCCCTGTCCATCCCACTGTCCCCCCTTCTGTCCCTCTGTCCACCCCTCTGTCCACCCCTCTGTCCATCCCACTGTCCACCTCACTGTCCCCCTGTCCATCCCACTGTCCATCCCACTGTCCATCCCACTGTCCCCCTGTCCATCCCACTGTCCCCCCCTCTGTCTACCCCTCTGTCCCCCTGTCCACCCCACTGTCCCCCTGTCCACCCCTCTGTCCCCCTGTCCACCCCTCTGTCCCCCTGTCCACCACTCTGTCCCCCTGTCCACCCCACTGTCCCCCTGTCCACCCCTCTGTCTCCCTGTCCACCCCTCTGTCTACCCCACTGTCCCCCTGTCGACCCCTCTGTCCCCCTGTCCACCCCTCTGTCCCCCTGTCTACCCCACTGTCCACCCCACTGTCCCCCTGTCCACCCCTCTGTCCTCCTGTCCATCCCACTGTCCCCCTGTCCACCCCTCTGTCCCCCTGTCCACCCCTCTGTCCCCCTGTCCACCCCACTGTCCCCCTGTCCATCCCACTGTCCCCCTGTCCACCCACTGTCCCCCTGTCCATCCCACTGTCCCCCTGTCCACCCCTCTGTCCATCCCACTGTCCCCCTGTCCATCCCACTGTCCCCCTGTCCATCCCACTGTCCCCCTGTCCACCCCTCTGTCCCCCTGTCCACCCCTCTGTCCCCCTGTCCACCCCACTGTCCCCCTGTCCACCCCTCTGTCCCCCTGTCCATCCCACTGTCCCCCTGTCCACCCCTCTGTCCCCCTGTCCACCCCTCTGTCCCCCTGTCCACCCCTCTGTCCCCCTGTCCACCCCTCTGTCCACCCCACTGTCCCAATGTCCACCCCTCTGTCCTCCTGTCCATCCCACTGTCCCCCTGTCCACCCCTCTGTCCCCCTGTCCACCCCTCTGTCCCCCTGTCCACCCCACTGTCCCCCTGTCCATCCCACTGTCCCCCTGTCCACCCCACTGTCCCCCTGTCCATCCCACTGTCCCCCTGTCAATCCCACTGTCCCCCTGTCCATCCCACTGTCCCTCTGTCCCCCTGTCCACCCCTCTGTCCCCCTGTCCACCCCTCTGTCCCCCTGCCCACCCCACTGTCCCCCTGTCCACCCCTCTGTCCCCCTGTCCATCCCACTGTCCCCCTGTCCACCCCTCTGTCCCCCTGTCCACCCCTCTGTCTACCCCTCTGTCCCCCTGTCCACCCCTCTGTCCCCCTGTCCACCCCACTGTCCCCCTGTCCATCCCACTGTCCCCCTGTCCACCCCACTGTCCATCCCACTGTCCCCCTGTCCATCCCACTGTCCCCCTGTCCATCCCACTGTCCCTCTGTCCCCCTGTCCACCCCACTGTCCCCCTGTCCACCCCTCTGTCCCCCTGACTATCCCACTGTCCCCCTGTCCACCCCTCTGTCCCCCTGTCCACCCCTCTGTCCCCCTGTCCACCCCACTGTCCCCCTGTCCACCCTTCTGTCCCCCTGTCCATCCCTCTGTCCCCCTGTCCACCCCTCTGTCTACCCAACTGTCCCCCTGTCCACCCCTCTGTCCTCCTGTCCATCCCACTGCCCCCCCCCCTCTGTCTACCCCTCTGTCCCCCTGTCCACCCCACTGTCCCCCCCTCTGTCCCCCTGTCCACCCCACTGTCCCCCTGTCCACCCCTCTGTCCCCCTGTCCACCCCTCTGTCCCCCTGTCCACTCTACTGTCCCCCTGTCCACCCCTCTGTCCCCCTGTCCACCCCACTGCCCCCTGTCCACCCCTCTGTCCACCCCTCTGTCCCCCTGTCCACCCCACTGTCCCCCTGTCCACCCCTCTGTCCCCCTGTCCTCCCCTCTGTCCACCCCTCTGTCCCCCTGTCCACCCCTCTGTCCTCCTGTCCATCCCACTGTCCCCCTGTCCACCCCTCTGTCCCCCTGTCTACCCCATCTGTCCCCCTGTCCACCCCACTGTCCCCCTGTCTATCCCACTGTCCCCCTGTCCACCCCTCTGTCCCCCTGTCCACCCCTCTGTCCCCCTGTCCACCCCACTGTCCCCCTGTCCACCCCTCTGTCCCCCTGTCCACCCCACTGTCCCCCTGTCCACCCCACTGTCCCCCTGTCCATCCCACTGTCCATCCCACTGTCCCCCTGTCCACCCCTCTGTCCCCCTGTCCACCCCTCTGTCCCCCTGTCCACCCCACTGTCCCCCTGTCCACCCCTCTGTCCCCCTGTCCACCCCACTGTCCCCCTGTCCACCCCTCTGTCTACCCCACTGTCCCCCTGTCCACCCCTCTGTACTCCTGTCCATCCCACTGTCCCCCTGTCCACCCCTCTGTCCCCCTGTCCACCCCACTGTCCCCCTGTCCACCCCTCTGTCCACCCCACTGTCCCCCTGTCCATCCCTCTGTCCCCCTGTCCATCCCTCTGTACCCCTGTTCACCCCACTGTCCCTCTGTCCACCCCACTGTCCCCCTGTCCAACCCTCTGTCCCCCTGTCCACCCCTCTGTCCCCCTGTCCACCCAACTGTCCCCCTGTCCACCCCACTGTCCCCCTGTCCACCCCTCTGTCCCCCTGTCCACCCCACTGTCCCCCTGTCCATCCCACTGTTCCC
Source organism: Lithobates septentrionalis (assembly GCA_037952835.1). Lineage (NCBI taxonomy): Eukaryota > Metazoa > Chordata > Amphibia > Anura > Ranidae > Lithobates > Lithobates septentrionalis. Next base: position 216,063 of record JBBDGP010002440.1, read on the forward strand.
CTGTCCATCCCACTGTCCCCCTGTCCACCCCTCTGTCCCCCTGTCCACCCCACTATCCCCCTGTCCACCCCTCTGTCCCCCTGTCCACCCCACTGTCCCCCTGTCCACCCCTCTGTCCCCCTGTCTACCCCTCTGTCCCACTGTCCACCCCTCTGTCTACCCCACTGTCCCCCTGTCCACCCCTCTGTCCTCCTGTCCATCCCACTGTCCCCCTGTCCACCCCTCTGTCCCCCTGTCCACCCCTCTGTCCCCCTGTCCACCCCACTGTCCCCCTGTCCACCCCACTGTCCCCCTGTCCACCCCACTGTCCCCCTGTCCATCCCACTGTCCCCCTGTCCATCCCACTGTCCCCCTGTCCACCCCACTGTCCCCCTGTCCACCCCTCTGTCCCCCTGTCCACCCCACTGTCCCCCTGTCCATCCCTCTGTCCCCCTGTCCATCCCTCTGTCCCCCTGTCCACCCCACTGTCCCCCTGTTCACCCCCCTGTCCCCCTGTCCACTCCTCTGTCCCCCTGTCCACCCCTCTGTCCGCCTGTCCACCCCACTGTCCCCCTGTCCATCCCTCTGTCCCCCTGTCCACCCCACTGTCCCTCTGTCCCCCTGTCCACCCCACTGTCCCTCTGTCCCCCTGTCCACCCCACTGTCCCCCTGTCCACCCCACTGTCCCCCTGTCCACCCCTCTGTCCCCCTGTCCACCCCACTGTCCCCCTGTCCACCCCTCTGTCCACCCCACTGTCCCCCTGTCCACCCCACTGTCCCCCTGTCCACCCCTCTGTCCCCCTGTCCATCCCTCTGTCCCCCTGTCCCTCTGTCCCCCTGTCCACCCCACTGTCCCCCTGTCCACCCCTCTGTCCACCCCACTGTCCCCCTGTCCACCCCCCTGTCCCCCTGTCCACCCCTCTGTCCCCCTGTCCATCCCACTGTCCCCTGTCTATCCCACTGTCCCCCTGTCCACCCCACTGTCCCCCTGTCCCCCCCTCTGTCCCCCTGTCCCCCCCTCTGTCCCCCTGTCCATCCCTCTGTCCCCCTGTCCACCCCACTGTCCCCCTGTGCATCCCACTGTCCCCCTGTCCACCCCACTGTCCCCCTGTCCACCCCTCTGTCCCCCTGTCCACCCCACTGTCCCCCTGTCCACCCCTCTGTCCCCCTGTCCACCACCCTGTCCCCCTGTCCATTCCACTGTCCCCCTTTCCACCCCTCTGTCCCCCTGTCCACCCCTCTGTCCCCCTGTCCACCCCTCTGTCCCCCTGTCCACCCCACTGTCCATCCCTCTGTCCCCCTGTCCACCCGACTGTCCCCCTGTCCACGCCACTGTCCCCCGTCCACCCCACTATCCCCCTGTCCACCCCCCTGTCAACCCCACTGTCCCCCTGTCCACCCCTCTGTCCCCCTGTCCACCCCACTGTCCCCCTGTCCACCCCTCTGTCCACCCCCCTGTCCCCCTGTCCATCCCTCTGTCCCCCTGTCCATCCCTCTGTACCCCTGTCCACCCCACTGTCCCTCTGTCCCCCTGTCCACCCCACTGTCCCTCTGTCCACCCCACTGTCCCCCTGTCCACCCCTCTGTCCCCCTGTCCACCCCTCTGTCCCCCTGTCCATCCCACTGTCCCCTGTCCATCCCTCTGTCCCCCTGTCCACCCCTCTGTCCCCCTGTCCACCCCACTGTCCCCCTGTCCCCCCCTCTGTCCCCCTGTCCATCCCTCTGTCCCCCTGTGCATCCCACTGTCCCCCTGTCCACCCCACTGTCCCCCTGTCCACCCCTCTGTCCCCCTGTCCACCCCTCTGTCCCCCTGTCCACCCCTATGTCTCCCTGTCCACCCCTCTGTCTCCCTGTCCACCCCTCTGTCCCCCTGTCCACCCCTCTGTCCCCCTGTCCACCCCTCTGTCCCCCTGTCCATCCCACTGTCCCCCTGTCCACTCCACTGTCCACCCCACTGTTCCCCTGTCCACCCCACTGTTCCCCTGTCCACCCCTCTGTCCACCCCTCTGTCCACCCCTCTGTCCCCCTGTCCACCCCTCTGTCCCCCTGTCCACCCCACTGTCCCCCCCTCTGCCCCCCTGTCCACCCCTCTGTCCACTTCTCTGTCCCCCCCTCTGTCCCCCTGTCCACCCCCCTGTCCACCCCACTGTACCCCTGTCCACCCCACTGTCCCCCCTCTGTCCCCCTGTCCACCCCTCTGTGCACCCCACTGTCCCCCTGTTCACCCCTCTGTCCCCCTGTCCACCCCACTGTCCCCCCCTCTGCCCCCCTGTCTACCCCTCTGTCCACTCCTCTGTCCACCCCTCTGTCCCCCCCTCTGCCCCCCTGTCCAGCCCTCTGTCCCCCTGTCCACCCCTCTGTCCCCCTGTCCACCCCACTGTCCCCCTGTCCACCCCACTGTCCACCCCTCTGTCCACCCCACTGTCCCCCTGTCCACCCCACTGTCCCCCCCTCTGTCCCCCTGTCCACCCCTCTGTCCCCCTGTCCACCCCACTGTCCCCCTGTCCACCCCTCTGTCCCCCTGTCCACCTCTCTGTCCCCCTGTCCACCCCTCTGTCCCCCTGTCCACCCCTCTGTCCCCCTGTCCATCCCCTCTGTCCCCCTGTCCATCCCCTCTGTCCCCCTGTCCACCCCTCTGTCCCCCTGTCCACCCCTCTGTCCATCCCACTGTCCCTCTGTCCATCCCACTGTCCCCCTGTCCACCCCACTGTCCCCCCCTGTCCACCCTTCTGTCCACCCCACTGTCCCCCTGTCCACCCCTCTGTCCCCCTATCCACCCCTCTGTCCATCCCACTGTCCCCCTGTCCACCCCACTGTCCACCCCACTGTCCCCCTGTCCACCCCTTTGTCCCCCGTCCACCCCACTATCCCCCTGTCCACCCCCCTGTCAACCCCACTGTCCCCCTGTCAACCCCACTGTCCCCCTGTCCACCCCACTGTCCCCCTGTCCACCCCTCTGTCCACCCCCCTGTCCCCCTGTCCATCCCTCTGTCCCCCTGTCCATCCCTCTGTACCCCTGTCCACCCCACTGTCCCTCTGTCCCCCTGTCCACCCCACTGTCCCTCTGTCCACCCCACTGTCCCCCTGTCCACCCCTCTGTCCCCCTGTCCACCCCTCTGTCCCCCTGTCCATCCCACTGTCCCCTGTCCATCCCTCTGTCCCCCTGTCCACCCCTCTGTCCCCCTGTCCACCCCACTGTCCCCCTGTCCCCCCCTCTGTCCCCCTGTCCATCCCTCTGTCCCCCTGTGCATCCCACTGTCCCCCTGTCCACCCCACTGTCCCCCTGTCCACCCCTCTGTCCCCCTGTCCACCCCTCTGTCCCCCTGTCCACCCCTATGTCTCCCTGTCCACCCCTCTGTCTCCCTGTCCACCCCTCTGTCCCCCTGTCCACCCCTCTGTCCCCCTGTCCACCCCTCTGTCCCCCTGTCCATCCCACTGTCCCCCTGTCCACTCCACTGTCCACCCCACTGTTCCCCTGTCCACCCCACCGTCCCCCTGTCCACCCCTCTGTCCACCCCTCTGTCCACCCCTCTGTCCCCCTGTCCACCCCTCTGTCCCCCTGTCCACCCCACTGTCCCCCCCTCTGCCCCCCTGTCCACCCCTCTGTCCACTCCTCTGTCCCCCCCTCTGTCCCCCTGTCCACCCCTCTGTCCCCCTGTCCACCCCCCTGTCCACCCCACTGTACCCCTGTCCACCCCACTGTCCCCCCTCTGTCCCCCTGTCCACCCCTCTGTGCACCCCACTGTCCCCCTGTTCACCCCTCTGTCCCCCTGTCCACCCCACTGTCCCCCCTCTGCCCCCCTGTCTACCCCTCTGTCCACTCCTCTGTCCACCCCTCTGTCCCCCCCTCTGCCCCCCTGTCCAGCCCTCTGTCCCCCTGTCCACCCCTCTGTCCCCCTGTCCACCCCACTGTCCCCCTGTCCACCCCACTGTCCACCCCTTTGTCCACCCCACTGTCCCCCTGTCCACCCCACTGTCCCCCCCTCTGTCCCCCTGTCCACCCCTCTGTCCCCCTGTCCACCCCACTGTCCCCCTGTCCACCCCTCTGTCCCCCTGTCCACCTCTCTGTCCCCCTGTCCACCCCTCTGTCCCCCTGTCCACCCCTCTGTCCCCCTGTCCATCCCCTCTGTCCCCCTGTCCATCCCCTCTGTCCCCCTGTCCATCCCCTCTGTCCCCCTGTCCACCCCTCTGTCCCCCTGTCCACCCCTCTGTCCATCCCACTGTCCCTCTGTCCATCCCACTGTCCCCCTGTCCACCCCACTGTCCCCCCCTGTCCACCCTTCTGTCCACCCCACTGTCCCCCTGTCCACCCCTCTGTCCCCCTATCCACCCCTCTGTCCATCCCACTGTCCCCCTGTCCACCCCACTGTCCACCCCACTGTCCCCCTGTCCACCCCTTTGTCCCCCTGTCCACCCCTCTGTCCCCCTGTCCACCCCTCTGTCCACCCCACTGTCCCCCTGTCCACCCCACTGTCCCCCTGTCCACCCCTCTGTCCATCCCACTGTCCCCCTGTCCACCCCACTGCCCCCCCCCCCTCTGTCCCCCTGTCCACCCCTCTGTCCACCCCACTGTCCCCCTGTCCACCCCACTGTCCCCCTGTCCACCCCTCTGTCCATCCCACTGTCCCCCTGTCCATCCCTCTGTCCCCCTGTTCATCCCCTATATATATATTATTATTTATTATTCATTCTTTTATTCTTTTGCACTACAAAAAACATGTGTGCATAGGAATTTAGGAATTAGTTCATATTTTTTTTATACTATAGTGCGGCCCCCCAACAGTCTGAGGGACCGTGAACTGGCCCCCTGTCTAAAAAGTTTGAGGACCCCTGGTTTAGATCAAAGCATATTCATGTGTTAGAATGGCCCAGTCACAGTCCAGACCTAAATCACATTGAGAATCTGTGGCAAGACTTGAAAATTGCTGTTCACAGACGCTCTCCATCCAATCTGACAGAGCTTGAGATATTTTGCAAAGAAGAATGGGCAGAAATGTCCCTCTCTAGATGTGCAAAGCTGGTAGAGACATCCCCAAAAAGACTTGCAGCTGTAATTGCAGAGAAAGGGGGTTCTACAAAGTATTGACTCAGGGGGGGCGCCATAAAAATGCCCCCCACACTTTTCACATATTTATTTGTAAAAAATGTTGAAAAACATTTATCATTTTCCTTCCACTTCACAATTATGTGACACTTTGTGTTGGTCTATCACATAAAATCCCAATAAAATAAATTTACGTTTTTGGTTGTAACATGACAAGATGTGAATAATTTCAAGGGGTATGAATACTTTTTCAAGGCACTGCATACACTGTATATATAAATGATTTATTGATACATTGTACTCCAGCAAAATCATTGTCATTCAGTTGGGGTCATTATTTTTTATGTATGCAAAGTAAAAAAAGATCATTTTGCTAAGCTTCCAATTGTGTGGGTGGTGAAAAACGACGGAAGCTTCAACACCTGCTGGCGTCAAGATATTTTCCTTCCTTCTGTGCAGTAATTATAAGGTAAGAAAGGAACGTAAAGCTGAAATACTCAACCAGGAGCTGCAAAATGCCCTCAGCTATGTCTAAGGCCAAGAACAGTCCTTGTAAAAGTCATACTTTATAAATAAGAAAAGGGGATTTACTAAGATGAAGCAAGCCCAACTTTGCTTGAAACATCCAATATATATATATATATCTACTTAAGACTGGCTCGCAGTCTCCGCTCAAATTTATCCCAAAAGTGTTCTATCGGGTTAAAGTCAGGACTCTGTGCAGGCCAGTCAAGTTGTTCCACTCCAAACTTGCTCATCCATGTCTATATGATCCAAATCATTTGCTGGAGGGAGGATTATGGTGTGGGGGGGAGGGGGGATTATGGTGTGGGGTTGTTTTTCAGGGGTTGGACTTGGCCCCTTAGTTACAGTGAAGGGAACTCTTAAGACGTCAGCATACCAAGACATTTTGGACAATTTCATGCTCCCAAAATTGTGAGAACAGTTTGTGGGAACCAGTGTACAAAGCAAGGTCCATAAAGACATGGATGAGCGAGTTTGGGGTGGAGGAACTTGACTGGCCTGCACAGAGTCCTGACCTTAACCCGATAGAAGACCTTTGGGATGAATTAGAGGAGAGACTGCGAGCCAGGCCTTCTCATCCAACATCAGTGCCTGACCTCACAAATGCGCTTATGGAAGAATGGTCAAACATTCCCATAGACACACTCCTAAACCTTGTGGACGGCCTTCCCAGAAGAGTTGAAGCTGTTATAGCTGCAAAGGGCGGAGCCAACTCAATATTGAACCCTACGGACTAAGACTGGGACACCATTAAAGGTCATGTGTGTGTAAAGGCAGGCGTCCCAATACTTTTGGTATTATGGTGTATACTAATTATTAAACCCCCATCAAATCATTCTCTGCAGCTATTACCTTTTGTACCACGACCCCCTCCCTTTAGAATGTAAGCTCTACGAGCCGGGCCCTCCTGTACCTTCTGTATTGAACTGTACTGTAATTGTGTTATCCCCCCTATACATTGTAAAGCGCTGCGTAAACTGTTGGCTCTATATAAATCATGAATAATAATAATAATAATTAAGCCCAAAACCAAAATGATCACATGTTGCCCCTTACCAATCATAAGATATGGTGGCTGCATTAATTTTCCTTTTAATATTTTTCCCCCCTCTGTTTTCACCCGGTGATCTGGCCAGTAACACACCTCTTGTATTAGAGCCCCCCCGCTCTGGATGAAAGAGCACAGGGGGGGGGGGGCACCTTTGGACGGCACCATTGTGAGCCTGGGGGGGGGAGGAAAACGTTAGATGAACTAGCAGATTTAAATACACCAACAAATTGAAGCCAAACTCCAGCTAATACTTAATAATTAGTTACAGCCACTGAACTATCCTTTTGGGATAAAGATTTTACATAAAAGCTGATGGCTGTAAGCACTCCTGTCAGTGGTAAATGGTTTGTCTCACCCCTGTAACTGATACATTCTGCTGGAAAGCTTGTTCTTTTGAAAAAAGAAAAAAAGACTCGCTGGATGGATCACCAGGTGAAAATAGAGGAAAGAAAGTCTAAAAAAGAAGACGAATGCAGCCGTCACTTCTAAGACTTGGTAAGCTGCAATATAAAAGTTTGCTTTTGTGTTTTATTTCTAACTGTGCCAAATTGAAGTACCGAACCTCCATCTACATTTTAGTTTCCTGCTATCGACTTTACGGCAGAACTTGCTGTGTGTGTATTCTAGCACCCGTGCAAGTTATTTAAAAAGTGTTTTTTTTTGTTTTTTTTTAATAAAAGTTTCAGTTTTTCATTTGAATCCGGAATTAACTCTCCATTATTGCCTTTCCATCTTAGCTATTATGTTTTTGTTTGTTGAGTGTTTTGTTATTGTTTGCACCATTGGCATTCATTTTGTTTTGTTTTTCATGTGCTTTGTTTTTTGATTCTTGCAACTGTGCATTAAAAAAAAAAAACGCAATGTAAAAAAACAAACAAACAAAAAAAAAAAAACAGCGTTAACTTACCCCTATATATCCTTGTAACGGAAGAATAAAGTTGTGTTATTATAAACAAGAAACATAAAGGATTAAAAATGTGTCCTTTTTTTTAATCTGTTGAAACAAACTTTAAAAAAAAGTATCTTTTTTGTTTTATTTGCTTTCACCTTCTATCGCTAGAAAATCTTGAAAGTAACTTGCTTTGCTTGTATCTCCCGAAATTTTAAATGTTTTAATTTTAAAAAATGTTGCGTCATTAAAAAAAATAAATAAATAATAAAGATACAGATAAATAATAAAGATAAATAATAACAAAAATAAAGGAATAAGGGAATAAAATGTGTCCTTTTTTTTATCTGCTGAAAGATTTAAAAAAATATATCTTTTTTTTTGCTTCCGCCTTTCTCTAAAAGATCTTGAAAGTAATTTTTGAACGATGTCGTGTTTCTACCCCTCAAAATTTTTAAATATTTCAAATTTTTAAAATAGAAAGATTTGAATGCTGTGTAAGGGTCAGAACTAGGGACGAGATTTGAGGTGATCCTCGGTCACAGCAGGTCACCGACCAACCCAGTTTTGCAACTTTGTCATGTATCAGTAAAATGTACATATTATTATAGCTACTCGATGTATGCAGTATACCTTGTTTATTTTTGGGTTTTTTTTTTTTTTTGAGCCTTCATTAGAAGCTAAATTATAATGGATATCGCCTGATTTTTTTTATTTTTCAAAGGGAAAAACTCTCTTACCATGACCCACCACAGAAAGAAAAATAATAATTCTATCGCTACTCCTGGCATATATATATATATATATATATATATATATATATATATATATATATATATATATATATATCTATATCTATCTATATATATATATCTATATCTATATCTATATATATATATATATATATATATATATATATATATATTTGTTGTTTGTACCTATAGAAAGGCCAGGAAATAATAGTGCGCATTTTGCCTTTTTTATTCTACCTAAAACACACAGACACTGACCTTAAATAAAAAAGTCGTCCCCCCTTTTTTTTTTAAAACCTACCTTAAAAAAATGAACTTGACCTTTGACCCCCACCCCTAACCTAGATCAAATCCTGATTTAGCAATTTTTTCTTTATTTTTTATTACATTTATTATTTTTTACACACATTTTGCGGTTTACATTCTTCTCAACAAGGGGAAACAATCCTCAGGGTGGTATGTAATGTGACAGAGCAAAAAAGAGAACAGTCTACAGGGCAACAGTAGGGCACAGCAAGGGGATCCAACCCTCAGGTTGGTAGGTAATATGGCACAGCATAGATTAAGGAGGGTTCAGGGACTCACACTTAGGACCCCTGATGGCCCGGATGGGGTGGTCTGGGTGATAGGGCGCTTGTCCAGGGGGTCCGCAGAGGAAGGGTCTGGTGCTGGATCCAGGGAGAGAGAGGAGCATAAGACGCAGGCAGAGAGGCAGCTGGGCAAGGCGGGGCAGAGGGTCACTCCTGTTGTCTTAGGTTTGGGTTGCTCAGTGTGCAGCATTCAGTTTTTACTGATCATCTGTTCTTTGAACTGCATTTTGCTTACAGAATCGTTACAAATGATTCCTGTAACACGCTGTTCTTGCTTTAAGATTTTTCTCCCACTCCTATTCACAGGAAGGTTACAAAATTGTAGGTTACTTTGCAGGTGTTACAACTACCTCAAAATTTTCAATAATTAATTCCACATTGCAAACATTCATTTATTATAAATTTTTCAGAAATATATCATATTTTCAGTGCCCCCCCCCCCCCACTCCTCCTCTTTCCGCCAACACCCCAGTCCTACTCCTTCTCGTTTCCAGCACCCCAACACATCTCCACCTCAATGTCAGCACCCCAACCCTTCTCTTCTTCCTCACCATTAGCAGTCTAATACTACTTTTCTTTACCAACAGCACTCTAACCCTCCTGTCAGCACTCCAACCCTCCTCCACACCACCAACACCCCAACCCTTCTCTTCTTAGTGGCCATCCAACCCTTCTCCTCCTCCACATCATCAGCACCCCAACTGTTCTCTTCTTTCTTGCCATCCAACCCTTCTCCCCTCCACACCGCCAACACCCCAACCCTTCTCTTCTTCCTCGCCATCAGCAGTCTAACCCTACTTCCCCTTACCACCAGCACGCTAACCCGTTAGCACTCCAACCCTTCTCCTCTACACCGCCACCACACCAACCCTTCTCTTTTTGCTTACTATCAGCAGTCTTATCCTACTTCTCCTTACCACCAGCACTCTAACCCTCCTGTCAGCACTCCAACCCTTCTCCACACCACCAACATCCCAACCCTTCTCTTCTTCCTGGCCATCCAACCCTTCTCCTCCTCCACATCATCAGCACCCCAACCCTTCTCTTCTTCCTCACCATCAGCAGTCTAATCCTACTTCTCCTTACCACCAGCACTATAACCCTCCTGTCAGCACTCCAACCCTTCTCCACACCACCAACATCCCAACCCTTCTCTTCTTCCTGGCCATCCAACCCTTCTCCTCCTCCACATCATCAGCACCCCAACCCTTCTCTTTTTCCTTACCATCAGCAGTCTAATCCTACTTCTCCTTACCACCAGCACTCTAACCCTCCTATCAGCACCCCGACCCTTCTCTTTTTCCTTACCATCAGCAGTCTAATCCTACTTCTCCTTACCACCAGCACTCTAACCCTCCTATCAGCACTCCAACCCTTCTCCTCCTCCGCACCGCCAGCACCCCAACCCTTCTCTTCTTCCTCAACATCCAACCCTTCTCCTCCTCCACACCATCAGCACCCCAACCCTTCTCTTCTTCCTCACCATCAGCAGTCTAATCCTACTTCTTCTTACCACCAGCACTCTAACCCTCCTGTCAGCCCTCCAACCCTTCTCCTCCTCCTCCACACTGCCAGCACCCCAACCCTTCTCTTCTTCCTCACCATCCAACCCTTCTTCTCCTCCACACCATCAGCACCCCAACCCTTCTCTTCTTCCTCACCATCAGCAGTCTAATCCTCCTTCTCCTTTCCACCAGCATTCTAACCCTCCGAGCTGTCTGCACCCTAATGCTGCGTATACACGATCGGACATTCCGACAACAAAATCCATTAATTTTTTTCCGACGGATGTTGGCTCAAACTTGTCTTGCATACACACGGTCACACAAATCTTGTCGGAAATTCCAAACGTCAAGAAGGCGGTGACGTACATCACGTACGACGAGCCGAGAAAAATGAAGTTCAATAGCCAGTGCGGCTTTTCTGCTTGATTCCGAGCATGCGTGGAACTTTGTGTGTCGGAATTGTGTACACAGGATCAGAATTTACGACAACAGATTTTGTTGTCGTAAACTTGAGATCCAGATCTCAAATTTTGTGTGACGGAAATTCCAATGGAAAATGTCCGATTGAGCCTACACACGGTCAGAATTTCCGACAACAAGCTCCCATCGAACATTTTCCATTGGAAAATCCGACCGTGTGTATGGGGCATTACCGTTCTTCTCCTCCACATTGCCAGCACCCTAACTCTTCTCTTCTTCCTCGCTATCAGCAGTCTAATCCTACTTTTCCTTACCACCAGCACTCTAACCCTCCTAACTGTTAGCACTCCAACCCTTCTCCTCCTCCACACCACCAGCACCCCAGCCCTTCTCTTCTACCTTGCCATCAGCAGTCTAATACTTATTCTCCTTACCACCAGCACTCTAACCTCCTGAACTGTCAGCACTCCAACCCTTCTCCTTCTCCTCTTGCCAGCACACCAATCCTTCTCCTCCTGTTCACTGCCAGCACCCTAACTCTACTTCTTGTATTTTTCCTCTGCCTCCTGCTGCCTATTGGCATTGTACATGCCAGTGGAGGGCTGGGATAACCCTCTGTTCAAAATATTTATGGCTATTGTATGATTTCTGGGAAAAATATTGGCGGCTGGGCACCTGACACTGTGGTGTAACACAGAGAGGTATTTGACAACTGGCAAGAAAATACTGGACATAGGGGTGATTTGGGGACCTGTTTGTCTTCCACTCCAGCAGCCAATCAATTTATAAAACACTGCAGAGGTCTGTGGATTGTATGTATTTAAAAAATAGTTTTACAGACACCTTATAGCCAATTGGCACAGCTATGGCAGGATAAGCTGAAGAAGACGAAGGGGAAAAGGGTATGAGAGCAGCACTAGAAGGGAAGTGGTTGCTCTGCACCCTTGGTAAAGTTAAGAAGGAAAAGGGTGCATCAACAGCACTATAAAATTAGGTATGTGAGGTCAATGAGCAGTGGGGGGAAGGTGGGCTTCTCAGAATGGCTTGAAGAAGTAGTTTGAAGAGGTGGAGGAAAAGTTCACATTACTAGCACTATAAAAGAGAGTAGCTGCCCTGTGCCCTTGGGGAGGAGAAGGAGGAAACGTAAAGAAGGTAGTAAGTAATGCTTCCTTCAGTGAGGAGGTATTGCTGGATTGGAAAAATTAGAGGAGGAGAAGGAGGACATGGAGGTATGGAGGTAGAGGAGGAAGAGGAGAGGGAGGACATTGAGGTAAAGGAGGAGGTGGAGGAGAAGAAGGAAGACATTGAGATAGAGAAGGAAGATATGGAGTTAGAGGAGGAAAAAGAGGAAGGTAAGGCTGGGTTTCCCCACATCCAATTCTCATAGCGGGAGATTGTGACTGGCTCTCTATGGAGCTGGTTCACACATCTCCGCAGTGGCTCCGGTGTGAATTGCACAGGAGCCCTGTGCGTCTTTTGGTCCATTTCAGGTTCTGAATTTAGCCCAAAATTTGGACTAAAGTCGGACCTGAAACGGTGAATAGAGACACACCGGACTCCTGCTGTGAGCTGGAGCGTGCTGCGGTGTGAACCCAGCCTTAAGGAGAAGATGAAGAAGGAGAAGGAAGATGTGGTGATAAAAGAGGAGTTGGAGGAGAAGGGGAAGGAGGAGAAGATGGAGATAAATGAGGTGGTGAAGGAGGAGGAGGACATGGAGGTAGAGGAGGTGGTGGAGGAGAAGAAGGAGGACATGGAGGTAGAAGAGCTGGAGGAGGAGGGGGAGGAGATGGAGGAGATGAAGGATGAAAGACATGGGAGTAGAGGTGGAGGAGAAGGAGGGCATGAGAAAAGAGGGGTAGGTAGAGGAGGGCATGGAGGAGGAGAAGGAGCAGATGAAGTTAGAGGAGGTCATGGATGAGGAAAAGGAAGACATGGAGTTAGAGAAGAAGACGGAGGAGATGAAGCTAAAGGAGGAGGTGGAGGAGAAGAAGGAGAACATGGAGATAGAGGAGGAAGTAGAGGAGGAGGAGAAGGAGGACATGGGGGCCGAGGAGAACGTGGAGGAGCAGATGGAGTTAGAGTCTCTTATGGATGAGAAGAAGGTGTGATGGAGGTAGAGGTGGAGGTGAAGGGGAGGAAAGTGGTGGAGGAAGAGGAACTGGAGGAGGAGGGGGAAGAGGCAGGCGTGTAAATATTGTTTTTCCTTGGGGGGTTCAGCACTCTTCATTTTTAATATAGTTTATCTAGCTGAAATCGTACACTTTGAAAAAATACCAGCTATATTGTTCCTGAACAAATTTTTAACTTGGAAGCATACTAAGTTTTTTTTAAATCAATCTCAGTGTGACAACACGCATAGTCAAAATATGCTGCAGCGGGGGGGAGCTGGGTGTTGTTAGAATTGTGAAAGGCCAAGGGCACCCCCAGGCACACTGAAGAGAGTCTCTTAAAGGGTAAAGTTAAATAGAGTCTGAGCCTACTCATTGCACACGCATGCCACCACCCTCTTTCTATCCACAAAATAGGCTTTAATTATTGAGACATAATTGAGAGTCACACAGTTGCCCATATACCTCAGGGTAGAGAATCATGTTTTAAAAATGGACACTGCTCAGCAACCAGAACAACCAGCAACAGTTTAAACTCCTTAGTAAGGAATAATGTGGAATAGAGAATTTACATCACAGTGTACAGAATGAGGAAGTGTGGAATAGGGAATGTAGAGCACAGTGTACAGAATGAGGAAGTGTGGAATAGGGAATGTAGAGCACAGTGTACAGAATGAGGAAGTGTGGAATAGGGAATGTAGAGCACAGTGTACAGAATGGGGAAGTGTGAAATAGGAATTGTATTGGGCAGCATACACTATAAAGATGGTGTGACATAGGGAATGTATTGGGCAGCATACACAATAAAGATGGTGTGTAGGGATGAGCTTCGTGTTCGAGTCGAACCCATGTTCGACTCGAACATCGGCTGTTCGCCCGTTCGCCGAATTGCGAACGATATGGGCCGTTCGCGCCAAATTCGTGTGGCGCGTCACGGCCCATAATTCACTGCGGCATCGCAGTGCATTGCTGGCTGATGATTGGCCAAGCATGCACTATGACCCGCATGCTTGGCCAATCACAGCGCCGTCAGTAGAGAGAGCTGTAATTGGCCAAAGCCAGGGTGGCTTTGGCCAATTATGGCTCAGGGGATTTAGTACACGCCCCACACTATATAAGGCCGCCTGCACGGCGGCAGAACAGTCAGTCAGTTAGCTGCACTTACAGTGTATTGTGTATATATATGCATCCCAGGTGTTGCATATATATATATACACTGTATTCAGTTTAGCTAGATCCGTTCCTGTTATCTTCTATCTAGACTATTTACATTTAGTGCAGTGCGTCCTGCTCACAGTGTTCAGCTAGATCCGTTCCTGCTATTTACATTTAGTGCAGTGCGTCCTGCTCACAGTGTTCAGCTAGATCCGTTCCTGCTATTTACATTTAGTGCAGTGCGTCCTGCTCACAGTGTTCAGCTAGATCCGTTCCTGTTATTTACATTTAGTGCAGTGCGTCCTGCTCACAGTGTTCAGCTAGATCCGTTCCTGCTATTTACATTTAGTGCAGTGCGTCCTGCTCACAGTGTTCAGCTAGATCCGTTCCTGTTATTTACATTTAGTGCAGTGCGTCCTGCTCAGAGTGTTCAGCTAGATCCGTTCCTGTTATTTACATTTAGTACAGTGCGTCCTGCTCACAGTGTTCAGCTAGATCCGTTCCTGCTATTTACATTTAGTGCAGTGCGTCCTGCTCACAGTGTTCAGCTAGATCCGTTCCTGCTATTTACATTTAGTGCAGTGCGTCCTGCTCACAGTGTTCAGCTAGATCCGTTCCTGCTATTTACATTTAGTGCAGTGCGTCCTGCTCACAGTGTTCAGCTAGATCCGTTCCTGCTATTTACATTTAGTGCAGTGCGTCCTGCTCACAGTGTTCAGCTAGATCCGTTCCTGCTATTTACATTTAGTGCAGTGCGTCCTGCTCACAGTGTTCAGCTAGATCCGTTCCTGTTATTTACATTTAGTGCAGTGCGTCCTGCTCACAGTGTTCAGCTAGATCCGTTCCTGCTATTTACATTTAGTGCAGTGCGTCCTGCTCACAGTGTTCAGCTAGATCCGTTCCTGTTATCTTCCTGCTGACAGGCAGGCTTGTCTGGTTACAGTATATAAAGCTACCTGAAGAAAATTACAGGTGTTCTATTTGATCCTATTAGTACCACGGTCAGGCAGCCAGACTATTTACATTTAGTACAGTGCGTCCTGCTCACAGTGTTCAGCTAGATCCGTTCCTGTTATCTTCCTACTAACAGGCAGGCTTGTCTGGTTACAGTATATAAAGCTACCTGAAGAAAATTACAGGTGTTCTATTTGATCCTATTAGTACCACGGTCAGGCAGCTAGACTATTTACATTTAGTACAGTGCGTCCTGCTCACAGTGTTCAGCTAGATCCGTTCCTGTTATCTTCCTACTGACAGGCAGGCTTGTCTGGTTACAGTATATAAAGCTACCTGAAGAAAATTACAGGTGTTCTATTTGATCCTATTAGTACCACGGTCAGGCAGCTAGACTATTTACATTTAGTACAGTGCGTCCTGCTCACAGTGTTCAGCTAGATCCGTTCCTGTTATCTTCCTACTGACAGGCAGGCTTGTCTGGTTACAGTATATAAAGCTACCTGAAGAAAATTACAGGTGTTCTATCCCAGCTTAGTGCAGCTACAGGCCATTAGTATGTCTGGAAGGCCAAGAAGGAGAGGCAGACAGTCACAAGCCAATAATAGAGGGCAAGCAGGCTCTGTGTCTAGTGCTGGTCGTGGAGACGGTGCATCCTCATCAGCACGTGGCCATGGGACACGCTTGGCCTTTTTTTCGGCAGCTGGCCGTGTTGAGCCGCAACATGCGGAAGACTTGGTCGAGTGGATGACCAAGCCGTCCTCATCCTCCTCATCCTCTCTCACCCATGCCCAGGGTGCTTTGTCTGGCAAAGCAGCGGCCTCTTCCCTCAGCTCAATGTCATCAGTGACTCCTTCCCAAACTCCACCATGTCCTCCTGAGGATTCCCTCGAACTGTTTGACCACATTGTTGGGTACATGCTCCAGGAGGATGCCCAGCGTTTGGAAGGCTCTGATGATGATACTGAGCTCATTGAAGGCAGTAACATGAGCACGGACAGAGGGGGTGCCCAAGAAGGACAGCAATCTGGCAGTCATGCTCCCCCTGCTGCAGCATACTGCCAGGTTTGCTCCAGTGATGAGGAGGGAGGGGATGATGAGGTCACTGACTCAACGTGGGTGCCTGATAGGAGAGAGGAGGAGGAGGAGGAGGAGGCGGCACATCACCAACGAGGCAGGATGCCCTCCAGGGGCCAGCCTAAGGGCAGCACATTGACTGCATCACACCCCAAAGCTCCACATGTGCAGGGCGCTGCAGTCTCTGCGCGTTATTCAAAAAGTTCTTTGGTGTGGGCCTTTTTTGAGACGAGTGCATCAGATCGCACCGCTGCTGTTTGCAACATATGTCTCAAGCGTATCTCGCGTGGCCAAAACATCTCCCGCTTGGGTACCACATGCTTGACCAGACATATGTTGACCTGCCATGCAGTTCGTTGGCAAGCGTATCTAAAAGACCCACACCAAAGAACAAAGAGGATCTCTCCTTGCTCCTCATCAGCTGAGATTTCCAACCCCACTAGACCTTCAGTCCTCTCTGAGACCTGCAGTGAGAGGAATGAAGGTGTAGAATTAGGTGTGTCACAGCCAAGTACTTGTGGGCAATCTGCTTTTGGTACACCGACGTCAGATTGTACCAGGCAAATTTCCCTGCCCCAGCTGCTGCACCGCCGAAAGAAGTTTGCTCCCAGCCATCCACATGCCCAGCGGTTGAATGCTAGCTTGGCAAAATTGCTAGCACTTCAACTGCTGCCTTTTCAGTTGGTAGACTCTGCCCCCTTCCGTGAGTTTGTGGAATGTGCGGTTCCTCAGTGGCAGGTACCCAAACGCCACTTTTTCTCACAGAAGGCGATTCCGGCTCTCTACCGGCATGTGGAAGGCAATGTCCATGCCTCGCTGGACAGGGCGGTCAGCGGTAAGGTGCATATTACCGCTGACTCATGGTCCAGCAGGCATGGACAGGGACGTTACCTAAGTTTCACGGCGCATTGGGTGACTCTGCTGGCAGCTGGGAAGGATGCAGGACAAGGTGCAGTAGTGTTGGAGGTTGTTCCGCCACCACGCCTCCAAAATGCTGATTGTGACACACCTCTCTCCTCCACCCCCTCCTCTTCTTCTTCCTCCATGGCCTCTTCCTCGGAACCAGCGGTGCTCCGTAGGCGTTCAAGGGGCTACGCAAGTACGCAGGCCAAAAGATGCCATGCGGTGCTTGAGCTGGTGTGCTTGGGGGACAGGAGCCACACTGGGGCAGAGGTTCTGTCAGCTCTGCAGGGGCAGGTTCAGAGGTGGTTGACGCCACGCCAACTTAAGGCAGGAATGGTGGTTTGCGACAATGGCACCAACCTCCTCTCTGCCCTCCGACAGGGACAAATGACCCATGTGCCCTGTTTGGCTCACGTCCTTAACTTGGTGGTGCAGCGGTTCTTGGGCAGGTACCCGGGCTTACAGGATGTCCTGAGGCAGGCCAGGAAAGTCTGTGTGCATTTCCGCCGGTCATATAATGCCAGTGCTCGGCTGACGGACCTCCAAAAGGAGTTTAACCTGCCCAAGAACCGCCTAATCTGTGACATGCCCACCAGGTGGAACTCAACGTTGGCCATGCTGCAGCGGCTGCACACGCAGCAGAGGGCCATCAATGAGTACCTGTGCGACTATGGCACCAGGACAGGGTCAGGGGAGCTTGGTTTTTTTTTTTCCCCACGCCAGTGGGCCATGATCAGGGATGCATGCACTGTCCTGTCACCATTCGAGGAGGCCACGAGGATGGTGAGCACTGACAGTGCATGCATCAGTGACACTGTCCCCCTTGTCCACCTGTTGGAGCACACGCTGCGTGGAATAATGGACAGGGCACTTGAGGCAGAACAGAGGCAGGAAGAGGAGGACTTCCTTAGCTCTCAAGGCCCCCTTTATCCAGACAGTGTTCCTGCGTGCCCGCCGATCACACAGGAAGAGGACGAGGAGGAGGAGGAGGAGGAGGAAGATTGTGTCAGTATGGAGGTGGAGCCTGGCAATCAGCATCAGCAGCAGTCTTTAAGGGATCAGTCCCAAGGAACACATGGACTTGTACGTGGCTGGGAGGAGGTGGCTGCGGACGTTGTCGTCCTTAGTGACCCAGAGGACTCCGGACCGAATGCCTCAGCAAACCTACGCTGCATGGCCTCCCTGATCCTGCAAAGCCTGCGTAAGGATCCTCGTATTCGTGGTATCAAGGAGAAGGACCAATACTGGCTGGCAACCCTCCTTGATCCACGTTACAAGGGTAAGGTTGCGGACCTTATCTTGCCATCGCAGAGGGAGCAGAGGATGAAACATCTTCGGGAGGCCTTGCAGAAAGGTCTGTGCAACGCGTTCCCAGAGACTGGGAGGTTACAAACTCCTGTTTCTGGACAACGTGTTGCTGAGGCTTCGGTCAGTCAAAGAAGGAGCGGTGGAGAAGGTGGCCGTCTGACCGATGCGTTCAGACAATTTTTTGGTCCGCAGCCCCAAGGTATGATCGGTTCCAGCAACCATCGCCAGCGTCTGTTTTACATGGTGCAGGAATACCTAGGGGCAAGATCAGACTTGGACACCTTTCCCACCGAAAATCCTCTGGGTTACTGGGTCTTGAGGATGGATCACTGGCCAGAGCTTGCACAGTATGCAATTGAGCTACTGGCCTGTCCTGCATCCAGCGTTCTTTCGGAACGCACATTCAGTGCTGCTGGAGGCGTGGTAACCGATCACAGGGTGCGTCTGTCCACCGACTCGGTCGATCGGCTGACCTTCATAAAAATGAATCAGTCTTGGATCACCACCAGCTACCAAGCACCTGATGCTGATGTAACCGAATAATTTTTTTGGAAATCTCAGATCCCTTCAAAGACTGCCTATGCTGATGCTGAGTGACTATCCCTGAGTAATTATCCTCTTCCTCCTCAATCATCACGCTGATAGCTTGTAAGAACATTTTTGGTTCTGGGCGCCACCGCCAGTGCCTAAGGCACAATTTTTCAGCCCCTGTTTAACAGGGGCGTGTAATTACAATTTTTGATGCAATACTTTGCAGCAGGGCTCGTTCCTGCGTTCCAACTAGAGTGTCTGTGAGGGGTTGCAGTGTTGTGGCACCAGCACCAGTGCCTAAGGCCCAAGGCCCAATTTTTCTGCCCCTGTCTAACAGTGCGCCTACGATGCACCAATGAAAATGCTCGGTGTGTTGTGATTTGCCATAAAACATAATGCGGGACCTATTATTTTATGTGATGGGGTGCATTATCAGACTATTCAAAATAAAGGATCAATCTAGCGCAATACGCCTCAACGCATGAAAGGCACTGGATTTATATCTCTGCAATACTTTGTTAAGGACTGGGCTACCTCCGGGCTCACCTGCCCTCTATCTACTGTATCTATTAGAAAAGACCAGATTGCGATAAGGAAAGTGGACAGGTTTAAGAGAATAGTTGGGGTAGTGGAAGGGAAGGAGGGAGTATTGTGAAGACCTTAGCTTACATCAGGATCTGTCCCTTCTCAGTGTAGCAGACGGCTACAGGACAGGTGGAAGCTGGGCACTGGGACCACATAGGCTTGGAGGAGGAAGTTCCTCCTCGCCTGAATGCTGGGACTTGGGGGGGAGAGGGAGGCAAGCACGGGATTGGTTGCTTGGAAATGGGTAGTCCTGGCAACCAAACCTTCAGGGCTGGACTGGGACAAAAATTTGGCCCTGGACTTCCTCATGACCAGCCCACTTTAATTTTGAGTGTCCCCAACAGCGTCCCCCTTACATCAGAGTGTCCCCAACAGCGTCCCCCTTACATCAGATCAGCAGCTCCCTTCACAGAGAGTCCCAATCAGCAGCCCCCTTTACATCAGTGTGTCCCCATCAGAGAGAGTCCCCATCAGAAGCCCCCTTCACATCAGAGTCCCCATCAGAAGCCCCCTTCACATCAGTGTGTCCCCATCAGAAGCCCCTTCACATCAGAGTCCCCATCAGAAGCCCCCTTCACATCAGTGTGTCCCTATCAGAAGCCCCTTCACATCAGAGTCCCCACCAGCAGCCCCTTCACATCAGTGTCCCCACCAGCAGCCCCCTTCACATTAGAGTCCCCACCAGCAGCCCACTTCACATCAGAGTCCCCACCAGCAGCCCACTTCACATCAGAGTCCCCATCAGAGAGCCCCCATCAGCAGCCCCATTCACATCAGAGTGTCCTCCCCCTCCCACATGTACTCATAGTTTTGAAGGCAGCTTCTCGTTCCTCTCTCCAGTCATGTGATAACAAGTGATAAGGGGAGAGAGGAAGGAAAGTCTACCGTTGGTCTATCTCCCCCTGCAGGCTGGAGGGAGCAGAAAGCCTAATGCTCTCTCCAGCATATGACGGAAGCTGCTCCTCCTGACAGGAGTGAAATTGTGATCACTCACTGTCAGAGAGGAGCGGCTCCAGGACCGCACCTGACTGGCCCACTGAGCCATCAGCCCACCGGGAATCTCCCGGTAGTCCCGATGGCCAGTACATGCCTGGCGCTGAGAACAGCGGGCAGCGGCGACAGATGCTGTCAGTCGCTGTAATTCAGGGACAGCTCTGATTGTTGCACAGCCTGTGCTGATGCTGTGCAACATGGCCTGTGGCAGCAGGGGCACTGGCTGGGTGTTTGGGCAGGATGCTCTGAGTGGGATTTGGACCCAGCAGCAACTGACCGTGGCTGCGACCTAGGTGGCAGTGCACCCTAGGCGACTGTCTAGTTTGCCTAGTGGTAGCACCAGCCCTGGTTGTGAGAAAATTACTTATAACCCCCAAACATTATATATTTTTTTGCAGAGACCCTAGAGAATAAAATGGTGAGTGTTGCAATTTTCTATGTCACACGGTATTTGCACAGCGTTTTTTTGGGGAAAAAATACACTTTAATGATTTTTTTTTTTGCACACAAACACAATATAATACCCCATTTTTGTAAAATATAAAAGATGATGTTACGCTGAGTAAATAGATACCTAACATGTTACGCTTTAAAATTGTGTACCTAAAAATCTCTTTACAGGTTACCAGTTTAGGTTTTTGTTTTTTTTTGGATCAACTCTATTGCTTTCACATAGGAAGAACAACATCCCTTGTGAAAGCATGGGCCGTGATAAACAATCAGCGCAGACCCCCCCCCCTGTCAGGAGAGCCGCCGATTGGCTCTCCTCTGCTCGTGTCTCTCAGACGCGAGTGAGGAAAAGCCGATAAAGGGCTCTTCCTGTTTACATCGTGATCAGCCGTGATTGGACAGTCAGATCCGTCAGAGACTCTTTACTTAGATCGGAGTTGCGGTGTATCAGACTGAATCGGAGTTGCGGTGTATCAGACTGACACGCCGCAACAACGATCGCCGGGATGCGCGTCCTCGGGGGGCGCAGCGGCTTGTTATTCTGATCACGTCATATGACGTCCGGTTGGGATATCGCAACCACTTTGCCGACGTCATTTTGCTACATGGCGGGCAGCAAGTGGTTAAAGTGTAACATGTTTGGTATCTATTTACTCAGCATGACATCATCTTTTATATTTTACAAAAATGGGGTATTATATTGTGTTTGTGTGCAAAAAAAAATCATTAAAGTGTATTTTTTCCCCAAAAATTGCTTTTGAAAAACCGCTGTGCAAATACCGTATTGCGTATTATATTCTGGTTTTGTGCATTAAAATTCATTAACCACTTACGATGTCATTTGACGTCACGGACTTTGAGTGGTGATATCTGAATGAGGGGTGCAGCTACAGACATCATTCAGATATCTTCTTCGAGAGCCGGCGGTTCCCTTCACCGTGAGAACAATCATAGCGGCTGTTCAGCTGCTTGATCATTCTTACCGGCAGAGGGAGGGGATACTCCCCCTCCCACCACCCTCCGGTGCTTCTCCCGCCTCGCCCATACGATCGGCAAGAGGGAGAAGGAAAAGGTCCATGCCGGAAGTTTACCATAGAGAATCCAGTGGGCCAGACGTCTCTATGATCTTTCGGAGGCCGGCCGCGATGTTATGATGCCACGCCCGGCCTCTGCATTAGAAAAAAGCCGCCGCCTTGGCTGGAAAGCCAGGATTGTTTTTTTTCTTTTTTTTTTTCAGGCTTCTTAGCCTAGAGGCAAGATGTGGGGACTTGTAGACCCCCAGATCTCTCCATTAAGAGGACCTGTCACGCACTATTCCTATTACAAGGGATGTTTACATTCCTTGTAATAGGAATAAAATTGATCAAAAAAAAAGTAAAAGGAAAGTGTAAAAATAGAAAAAGAAAAGTAAAATAAACAATAAAAAGAAAATTGAAAGCGCCCCCGTCCCCGCATGCTCACGCGCAGAAGCGAACGTATACGTAGGTCGCGCCCACATATGTAAACGACATTCAAACCAAACATGTGAGGTATCGCCACGAACGTTAGAGCGAGAGCAATAATCCTGGCACTAGACCTCCTCTGTAACTCTAAACAGGTAACCTGTAAACATTTTTAAAGCTTATCCTATGGGGATTTTTAAGTACCAAAGTTTGGCGCCATTCCACGAGTGTGCGCAATTTCAAAACATGACATGTTAGGTATCTATTTACTCGGCATAACATCACCTTTCACATTATGCAAAAAAATTGGGCTAACTTTCCTGGTGTTTTGGGGGTTATGAATAATTTTCTAGCAAAAAAATGATGATTTTTACATGTGGGAGCGAAGTGTCAGAATTGGCTTGGGTAGCAAGTGGTTAAATTGTGCATTTTTTCCCCCAAAAAATTGCATTAGAAAAAATTCTGCGCAAATATCGTGTGACATAAAAATGGAAAAACCCACCATTTTATTCTCTAGGGTCTCTGCTTAAAATATAACATTTTTAGGTGTTCTAAGTAACTTTCTAGCAAAAAAATATTATTCTAGACTTTTATAAATAAAGCTGAGCTTCAATCCTTTGTCCTATTAAGTTTTTACTGCTGTCAGAATACAGAAGATCTAAAGCCTCATACACACGGTACGAAAGTCAGAAGGGGATTGTCGTTTGACAGGCTGTTGCCTGAAGTTCTTACCGTTATGCAGCGTACACACGGTCAGACTTTTCGACCGGATTGGTCCGACGGACGCCGGCGGACAATCCGATCGTGTGTGGGCTTCACCGGACCTTCAGCGGACTTTTCCAGTCGCAAATCTGACGTACAAATCCGTCGGACTTTGGTGTGATCGTGTGTAGGCAAGTCCGTTCGTTAGAATGTTCATCGGAAGTCCGCCAAAAGTCTGTTGAAAATCTGTCGGACAAGCCATCGGACTTTTGTTGTTGAAAAGTCCGACCGTGTGTACACGGCATTAGTACACTCCTTTCAACAATTGTTTTCCAATTTTCCAAATTAGTAAGTGGGGAAGGGGTGAAAATCCCCAGACCAGTGGGGTTCTTGTGGCTGGTATTGCCACTGACCGGCATGCTGCTGTGGTGGGTGGGTTGGCTGTCGAGGTGGGGCCACAAAATCTGAAATGTGGGTGTTTTCTGAAATGTCACCCCTCGCCCCCGTCGTTGTTGAGGAGCTGCAGGATGAGTTCCTCACACCTGCTCCTCTGCTCACTGGCCATCTGCCTTCATTTATTGGCTGTCCCAAATGCTTCAGCCTCATCTGGGTCAGTACGGAGCGCAATAGTGGCCTGGCTGAGAAAGGAAGCTGTGGCCTCCTCCAGATTTTTGGTCTTCCTGGCTCTTTTTGCAGCAGGACATAGGGGAGGGATCTGCGACTCCGTCTGGCTACTGGCCATTGGCTCCTCCAGACTGACACTTTTCTATGTATGAAAATGGGACATAATTTGAATCTTTTTTTGGGTTTGGTCATCAATCACACACAATTTTGATCTCCTCACTGTTGCAAATTGAATGTGGAGAAATAGAAAAGACTATCATTCTGACCCCAGCATTTTTCATTCTTGGTCAAATCATTTTTGATCCCTACTGTCTATTGATATGTAAACCACTTTGTTAAAGCAGAAATATTTTCCCAATAACGTCTAATTATCATCAATGTATTTTTGGATACAAATATGTTCAACAATGCTATACCTGGGTCAAGCTGGGCTCCTCAACATCTTCATCCTGTGCATCAGGACCTGTGTGGACCTCAGGAGCTGTGGCCTCAGCAGACGTTGAAGGGAGCGTAGACAGCGATGACCTGGGTTCTGTATGGTCTGTCAAAAAACGCAGCCTGGGGACATATAGGTCATCGGTTGCTGCTCCAGATCTCTCAGAGTTCAGGACCTTGTTCAGCTGCCTTTTAAATGTACTCCGAAGATTGGCTATCTTTTGCTTGACGTAGTTGTTGTCTGCCCTGGGGTACACAGGTTTGCACAACTCTACCAGTTTCTCCAAAGCTGCCTTCCTCAGTATTGTGTAGTGAACTTATCAGTCATGATGATATGATGCCTGCAAGACAGAACACACGACAAACCATAATGTATGGCTTAACCCATAAGCTGGTTCCAATATAGGCCTCAATCTAAGCAGTATAGGCCACTAACCACCTATGCCCCAATTTTAAATTGTTCCTTCATTTTCTGCTCCTTTCATGCGTTGGTGATCGTTCATCCTCCACTCCAAGATCGTTCCCACGGCCGTTCCATCGACCGTGCGTTCTGGCTTTATACACACTGCGCATGCGTCAAACTCCGCTCCCAGTGCGTCATGACGCTGGGGCGTGACCATCTCTCTTCTGCATGCGACACACAAGGCGGAACTTTCAGAAGGGACAACATGGCGGATTCGGCGGATTGCAGGTTTGCTGCTGTGCCATGTTTATTCTATTTGGTTATGATAGATTTGATGATGCTCATAGGAATCATCAAAGATTTGGATATTTTTTTATAACCTAACCCTGACTTGTACTTCTCTACAACATTGTCCCTTACTTGTTTGGAGAGTTCCTCGGTCTTCATGGCAGTGTTTGGTTAGTGGTGCCTCTTGCTTAGGTGTTGCAGCCTCTGGGGCCTTTCAAAAAGGTGTGTATATGTAATGACAGATCATGTGACACTTAGATTGCACACAGGTGGACATTATTTCACTAATTATGTGACTTCTGAAGGTAATTGGTTGCACCAGAGCTTTTTATGGGCTTCAAAGCAAAAGGGGTGAATACATACGCACATGCCAATTATCAGTTTTTAATTTCTGAAAAATAGTTTTATGTAAATATTTTTCTAATTTTACTTCACCAACTTAGACTATTGTGTTCTGATTCATCACATATAATTCAGATTAAAAAAAACATTGAACCAAAGGCTGTAATGTAACAAAATAGGTAAAAAGCCAAGGGGGTGAATACTTTTGCAAGGCACTGTATTGTTTTTTTTTTCTTGCAGCAGGGAGGCACAAAAAAGAATGCTTCAGCCAAGCCACTGCAAGGGACTAAGGGAGTTTACCCTCGCTCGGGCCCCAACAGGGGAGGCAACAAGGCTATCTTCCCCTCAAAAACGTAAGTGCCAACTTCAAACACACTCATTTAGCCACCGACAGGGGTGTGTTTCTAGGTGGGCCAAAAGCCATGGGCTTAGGGCAGAACTTAAGGGGTAAAGAACAATCTCTGGTTGATGTCTGGATCATCAGTGCCCATTAATGCAGCCTTGCCAGTGTAGACATGGGTAGAGGAGAGGCCCCGGGGCTCCCAGTCACACCTGCTAGGATGGTCATCATATATTCCGTATCCCATAGGAGACAAGAGCGGTGGGGGGCAACTGCAGGACTTTTTCAATGTTGGCACTTGTGAAGTGTTTGCCCTCTGGAAAATGCCATCACCTTACCTTTTTCATGCATTTTTCACAGAAAAACATCCAGAGTGCAGCACAGCGGAGTCCACTAATCAGGAGCAAACATTGACATCAGACCAAGTGCAAGGTTGGTCAACTAATGTAGCAAAATGGATTCTAGAAACAGATGGGACTTGGGGTGGCTTAATGAATGGTGTATTGTTTCTTTTTAGAGGAAAGTGAATGTGGTCAGCTCACCCAGGATGTTTCTTTGGAGCCATGGGATCTGTCTCCTGGACCGAGCACAGACATTGCCATTGTGGATGTCAAATCACCTGATGCGAGTCACAGTGGGGGCCAAAGTGAACCAGAAGAGGAAGAAAGTATTCGGGAGTCTCTTGTTTGCGCAAGTACTGTAAGTATTCTTGGAATCTTGTTTCAAATGTGTATACATGTCGAGTGTTTAGATGTCCAAACCAAACACCCACTCCACACATTAGCAAAGTATGTAGTGCCTTAACGTTAGCATGGAGAAGGAAGAGGTGGAAGGAGCTGGCAGTGTTGCTAGGTACCCGAATTTGGGAGACCCAGGCACCAGGGCCAAGATTACAGAGTAGTTGCAGTGTGTACATTCCTAGTAGAGTAGGTGTCTGAAGGGCAAGCAGGTTGCAAGCAACAATAGACTGGGTAAGTAAGTATTTCCTTAATTTGACTAGTAACTTGCCCATAACTCACTATGTAGGGCCTCAGCCACTTGACCATTATTCCCTTAATACTTTTTACTCTTCTTACTAGGTCATGATTTTCCATGATGTACTATTGGCAAAATGAGTGCAGATATGTTGCATTGTTTGAAGGAACTGGAGCAAATCAAGGAGGCTACCACTGCTTTACAGCAAAGAATCAGCGACTTTGTGGACATGCTTGCCAAATTCTAATTTCCTCTTGCCTGGTCTGAAGTTTATTGTTTCACTTGTTGGCTCCTGTTTGCCCTTACTAATTACCATGTTTTTATGCCTTTAAAATGTTAAAGTTTAGGGACAGAACTAAGTGTTTCTCCACTCCACTCCTCTAGGTGCACCACCAGGTCATGTTTTCTAGATTTTCCTCAGTCTATAAACGACTACTTAACAGTGAAAATGACAACATCACCTGTGCCAAATTAAAGAAATCAAGAAAACATGCCCTGGGTTTGCATCTTGAGGAGGAGAGTTGGGAAACACTGCCCTAACTAATGTAAACCATAATGTTTATGTGTTTTTTAGAATCTAAAACCCAAAATTTGAAGGTTCCCACAAATTGGGCCTTAACATTCTTGTTTCCCCCATGATCCCATGCCTAAAATGTGTGTAGTTCCATACATCTATTTTTCTAAAGCCACAAAACACACAGTGTGGCAACATGTGCTATCTCCCATTACAGGGTATCAACAGACGCGTTTTGGGGGTGCAACCCTTTCCTCATAACTAAAGTAGCTCTGCGGAAGGGGTTGCACCCCCGAAACGCGTCCATTTATAACCCGTGTTGGGAGATAGCACTCCCACTGTGTGTTTTGGGGGTTTAGAAAAAATGATGTTTGTAACTACACACATTTTAGGCATGGGATCATGGGACATTTAATTGTTAGGCCTCTACGTGTACGTGGCTTCAAATTTTGTATTTTAGAGAGGTGAGATCACCCCATCTGAGGAAGGCAACATCCACACAGTCTTGGGTTACTAATGTCTTGGTTGCCCTTCACTTTACCAAACTTGAACTTTGTAAGTTACTGAGTTTTGGATGTGTATCTAATGGTTTAGAACATGCCTGTTTAGCCACAAAAAAAGGAGAAATAATGCAAAACATACATGTTATACACCAAGATGTCATTTGTTTTAAAACCTTAAAACGCACATGTGAATGTGCTTTGAGTAAAATGTTTTTTCTAAACAATGTGTGGCTTATTATTTCATTGCTCAATACCAGAGTATTTCGCAAGTTGTTGTAGTTACAGTGACATTGTGCTCTTAAATGTGGACAACTCCTGCAATTTTTAGGCCTCAAAAAAATTAAAGGAGTTGTAAAGGCAAAATGTTTTTGAACTTCATGCATTAGATCCATTAAGAAAAAAAACATTGTGTGTGTGTAGCAGACACACAGCACACCATAATAGTTAGCTGAAGAAGATATTGTCACCTCATGTAGCAATTAAGGTACATTTGCGCTATTGGAGCAAGTGTCCAAAATAAAGCCCATTTGGGAATATATTAGACATATAAGAAACACAGGCAGCAGTAGTTCAACTGAAATATGAGTTTATGATCTCTAAAAAATATTAGAAATGATCAGCTACAATTTTCTGCCAAGCCATTGCCCCTCTACCCACAAAATATTTAAGGTATTTCTGCCGTAAATCTAGGGCAATTTGTGAGGGCAATCCAGCATGGGCATTTTCAATAGCCGTCAGCACGCCCACAGACGGATGATCTGCAGCCTCTTCAGCTGGGCCTGCCACTGCAGGGTCCACGTCACTTGGCAGTGAGGCTAGGTAGCTGGTAGCATTCCGCCTTAAAAACGTATGTAGGATACAGAAGCACATGACCACATGGTTTATTTTGTAGAGAGCCAGGTTGATTGAAGTCAAAAACAGCCTGAAACGACTCGATAGGATGCCAAAGGCATTTTCAACCACCCTTCTGGCATTAGAGAGCCTGTAATTGAAGATTCTTTGCTCTGGGGTGGGGTTCCTCATAGGAAACAGCTTCATCAGATGTTCCCCCAGAGCAAAGGCCTCATCTGCCACGAAAACAAAATTGAGACCCTAAACATTTTCCTCAGCAGGTGGTAAGTTTAAGGTGCCATTCTGGAGCTGCTTGTAAAAATCTGTCTGCGCCAGAGTTGTGGCTGTTCTTCCCAACATACAAATACAAGAACTCGTAGTTGGCAGACACTACAGCCCTTATAGTTAAAATAATAGGAGCCAGAGTTAGCTGGTGATACAATCCGGACATGCTTGCCATCAATAGCACCACCACAGTTGGGAAACCCCACTGCTGATGGAACTGGGCTGCAACATCCTGCCATTGCTCTGGGTTGAAAGGAAACTGTGGATTAAAAAAATAAAAAATAAATTACTACTTCTGCACATAACATTGCAATCAGACTTGACATAAACATGCTTAGCCAACATAAGGATACACTTAAATGAGTATTTAAAGACAAAAGTGGAAGGTCAACTTATCTGAAATCCTCCCCCCAGTGGCCCATTGGACAAATTTTAGGGGGGGGGGGGGGTAATGGGTAGATGTTTTGGACAGGTAACCCTCTCAACTTCCATCAGAGCTGTTTACATAAATAATCAGTGATACTTTGGCCAGACCCTCCTTACTTACACTATTGGCAGCCCAGTGGACAGGTAAGAAGTGGCATAATCTAAAAAGCTGGATACACACTGTCCGAATTGCAGCACATTTTGACATGATGATTTAACCAATCAATATAATAGGAGACAAAAACTTAAGAAGTTCAATTTGTAGGTAATCAGGCAGGTCCTTGCATTACATGGTTTGGATAATTTATACAGAAATTTGAACACAATGGGTATGGGTTTTACAATGGATATGGGTTTTTCCAAGTCAGCAGAAAGAGTATTTGGATCTGTTGACTTAGCATTTCTGGGGGGGAGGGTTCCAAATGAGTTTGGACCCCAAAAAATGGCCTCTTGCACCCTGCCTGAATTTGAGGACACCAATAACATTTGTACACATTTTAGGGGTTGTTTAGAGTAAGCCACAAAATATAGCTGACAAAAAACATTATTAAGTTACCAGGCTAGGTGTGTATGGGTCGGGATAGCATGCTGGGGAGGTTATTGAAGGAAAATATGCATGTAGGCCAAAAAAAGGGCAGGAAAAGCTTACAGCATGAATGAGGACAAAGAGGATATTCACAGCATATTACAATATTGATAATTATGTAATCAACAAATTAATAAAAATACATTAGCAAGAATAAATACATAGAATATGATCTTAACAGTAAAAACTCACCCTAAAATAGTCCTTCTGCAGGACTTGAATGATGGCTTAGCAGATCTCTGGAATAATGACTCCCAGAGCCTGGGGGGGAGATCCCAGTAGTAAACTTGAGGTCCTAGAGACTTCTCCCCGTCGCCAAGTACCGCAAGGTGGCTATGAGCCTTTGCTCGGGAGTGATGGCAAGCCTCATACATGTGTCCTGCTTCTTAATATAGGGGGTCACCAATGCCAAGAGGTGGTGAAAGCAGGGATCCGTCATCCGGAGATAATTCAGAAAATCATACGGATTATTCTCCTGGAGCTCCCGCAGCAAAGGCATATGACATAATTGGTCACGATTAAGCAACCAATTTTTGGTCCAAGAACTCCTCCTCCTCCTGTTCCTGGAATGGACTTGGGTCAAAGCAATAACCCCTAGCCCAATAATCACACGTTCTCTCCTCCGATTACGCAACATGGCTGGTTGATGAACGGACGCTCAGAAACAAACTGAAAAGCAGAAACTGAAAAGCGTGAATCAACACTCACCAAACTTCTACTAACACAAAATTAGCAGAAGAAGCCCAAAGGGTGGCGCTTGAGAAATGAACTTCCTCTTTATAGTCTCATAGTACGTCACTACATTTGCGTTTGTCAAACTACAATTTGTGTCCAGTTAGTATGCAAGACAAGATCCTGGCACACGCCCTTTTGGCAAAAATCAGAAGCTTGGTCGGCCAACAATCGTACTGTGTGTACGAGGCTTAAGTCACTTAGACTAGCTAGAATTCATATGCCCCGTACACACGATCGGACATTGATCGGACATTCCGACAACAAAATCCATGGATTTTTTCCGATGGATGTTGGCTCAAACTTGTCTTGCATACACACGGTCGCACAAAGTTGTCGGAATTTCCGATCGCCAAGAACGCGGTGACGTACACCACGTACGACAAGACTAGAAAAGGGCAGTTCTGAACCAAGTGCGGCACCCTTTGGGTCCCTTTTGCTAATCTCGTGTTAGTAAAAGTTTGGTGAGAGACGATTCGCGCTTTTTCAGACTCGTGGTTTTCAGATCATTTTCTGCTGTTCAGTTTGTGCTTGTGGGTTTGTATCTGCTCTTCAGTGCGTGCAGTCAGTTCGTATTGGATTATCCAGTGCGTTCTTGTCTGCACGTTGCTGTTTTTCAGGTCGCTCTTCACAGGCCTTGCTGTTCTTCAGTGCGTTCTGTTACTTCGTTCTGAGCAGCCGACCGCTTTCTAGCCATGTTGCGTATACGTACTCCTCGTAGAGTTCGTGCTGTGCGGGGGCTTGGTGTTGGGGTCCTTACCTTGACACAAGTCCAGTCCATGAACAGGATGGGGAGGAGTTCATGGACCAAGAATTGGTTGCTCCAGCGTGACCAGTTCTGTCACATGCCTTTGCTCCGTGAGATCCGTGAGAATAATCCTGATGATTTCAGGAACTTTCTCCAGGTGACAGACCCCGTATTTCACCGTCTGTTGGCTTTGCTGACCCCCTGTATCAGCAGGCAGGATACCTGCATGAGGCAAGCCATCACTCCGGAGCAGAGGCTAGTCGCCACCCTGCGGTACTTGGCGACGGGAAGAAGTCTGCAGGACCTCAAGTTCTCGACAGGCATCTCCCCCCCAGAGACCTGTTCTGCCATCATACAGGTCCTGCAGAAGGAGTATATTCAGGTAATATTTTTATCCTGTAATATCACATTTTATTGTATTTAATGTTTGTTAATATATTGTATTTCTTTCCTCATTCCCTAATTACCATGATTGTAATATGCTGTGAATGTCCCCTTTGTCCTCATGCATGCTGGATTTTTATGTAATTTTTTTTTTGTCCTTCATACATATTTGCCTTCACTTACCTCCCCAGCATGGTCTCCTGGCCCTATATTCACCTCATGTAGTCACTTAACAGTGTATTTTGTCAGCTCCATAGTAGTGCTTTACCCTAAATACCCCCTAAAATGTGTAAAAATGTGATTTGTGCTTTAAATTCAGGCAGAGTGCCAGAGGCTTTTTTTTTTGGGGTCCCCAAATCATTTGGAACCCTCCCTCCTCCCAACTGCTAAGTCAGCTGATACCAATTCTCTATCTATCCTCAATCATCTATCTGCTGACTTTGCCAAACCCATACACACTATACCCATCTCTTTTGTGGTCAGATGTATGGATGATTTCCCCAAAGCATGTAGTGCAAGGGCCTGCCTAAATACTTTCAAATGGTACTGTTTATTTTTTTTTTATTATCAAATTTTTATTTATTTTCCATTATATACATTACTTCATACTTTAAATCTACAATATTCAAGTTTATCCAAATAAATACATTTTATCTTAACAATTAACAATTCTTAACAATTCTTCCCCCTTTCAAACACAAAAAAAAAAGAAAAAAAAAAAAAAGGAAAAATCCCAATAAAATGTAAACATTTCCTTCCCCCTTCCCCTTTCCTTATTTCTCCCACCCCTACACCAGTAGTGCTCCCTCCCCCACTTGTCTTATCTCTTCCTCTAGATATAGTGTTTCCATTGTGCTCCACACTTCTCTTCCAAATCCACAAAATTTAAAAGTCCTTGTGAGAGAAAAAAAAATGGTACTGTTTAAAGTTTTTGTATACTATTATTATCTTGATAGGTAATAGTAGAATGTCCAAATGTGCTAAAATGTGTACAGTGTGTATTTATATGTTTGTATTATGACACTTCTTACCTGTCCAGTGGGCTGTCAATAGTGTAAGTAAGGAGGGGCTGGCCAAAGTAATACACATTATTTAGGTATTCATCTCTAAATGAAGTGGAGAGGGTTACCTGTCCAAAACATCCCCCCCTTCCTAAATGTTAGAAATGGCCCATGAGAGAGGGGGGGGGGGGATCTGATAGATGGACCTTATACCTTGGTCTTTCAAAACTCCCTAAAATAAATGTTATACTGATGTTGGGCAAGAATGTTTGTGGCTAATCTGCTTTCCCTGTTTAGGTGCAAAATGATTTTTTTTTCTTGTTTGACTCCACAGTTTCCTTCCAACCCACAGGAATGGCAGACTGTGGCCTCCCACTTTGCCCAGCGGTGGGGCTTTCCTAACTGCAGAGGGGCAATTGATGGGAAACACGTCCACATTGTCCCACCACTCAACTCAGGGTCATACTATTACAACTACAAGGGGTTCAATAGTATTGTGATGTTGGCAGTGGTGTCGGCTACTTATGAGTTCCTGTATGTGGACGTGGGGAAGAATGGCCAGATATCCGATGGTGGAGTCATCGCCCAGACGGAGTTCTACAGGCGTCTCCAGAATGGCAGCTTGGACTTGCCACCTCCAGAAGACAATGTGGAAGGACTCCCATTCATCTCCGTTGCAGATGAAGCGTTTGCACTGGGGGACCATCTTATGCAGCCATTCCCTATGAGGACCCTCACCCCGGACCAGAGGGTTTTTAATTACCGGCTGGCCAGAGCCAGAAGAGGGGTGGAGAACACATTTGGAATCATGGCCAGCCGGTTCCGCCTATTTCTTACGCCCATACACATGGCGGAGTACAAACTGAATCATATCATCCTGGCGTGCTGTGTTCTACACAACTTTTTAAGGCAAAATTCTGCCAACTATGCTGCCTCAGTTGGGCCTGAGGCCGGAATTCATAATAAACCAACCCTGACGGCGCTTGAAAGTGGCCGTCCTGGCTTGCCCCCCCCCTGAGTGCCCGTGAGGTCCGTCTTAGATACCTTGATTACTTTGTGGGTAGGGGGGCCATCAATATGCCAGACAATGTCTGAAACATTTTTAAAATAAAAAAATCATTTGAACTACTAAAATCTTTCGTGACATTTACTGCTTGTGTTTCTTTTAACTGACCCTGACAGAAATGTGGTGAGTCCTGAAAATGGCGTGATTGTGTAACATTACAAAGCACTGTTGGGTGTTATTTACTAAAGGCAAAGACACTTTGCACTACAAGTGCACTTGAAACTGCACTGAAACTGCACTTGTAGTGCAAAGTGGATTTTCCCTTAGGAAATAACCCCCATTGTCACAGAAAACACCAATTTGAGCACAACAAAAGTTTTGGAGCGTTGAAACAATAATCCACACATTCTTGATTATCAAACTTTTTAATACCAGCACAATCACATATGCATTTATAAAAGGTTTTTAAAACAAACCAACATGTTTGTTGTATAACAATTTTTTGGGTCACATTACTAAAAGTAGAAATGTCCATTTAAGGTAAAACAGGCATGTTTAAAACCAACAAGAAAGACACAAATCTTGAACTTACAAAGTTCAACTTTTCAAGAAATTGAAGGCAATATCAGACATGAGTATTTATAAACTGTGTAGCGCTATAATATGTCAGTCAGCAACGTTAGGGTGTGCTGATTGACCAACAGTGTATATCAAAAGTTAAGTGGTATTCGATCATATATACAAGAGCAATGAAACAGTGAGAATTCCAATATTTCAAAGAAAACCACTCTTATCATGTCCTCTGTGGTATAACCATATAGAAATTGTGCGTCACACAAATTAAACCCAAACCCCTACAACAGAACACAAACATGTAGGGGTGGGAATAAATAGTAAGTCCCTGAAATGAGAACAGTTCTTATAATCAGGTGGAGACCTCTTGGAACATAGATATAGATCTCATAATAATGGTTGTTAATGATGGACTCCTCCAATGATCAGCCTGGTGCAAAAGTAACATAAAATGCCCTTACCGGACGCGGTGGACTCACAAGCCATACAGCGGTGAGTCGTACGAGCTTGAACCGTGTAGCACGGTAGGGTTGTAGCTGTTCCTGGTCTGCAATCGGATGGTCCTGAGAAGAACTCCAGTCCTGGACAGTCTCCCGGTTCGTCCTCCAGCACTCTCTTGGGTCTCAAGCAGTTTGAGATAGGGAAAAAGTGGAAGAAAATCGGCTCCACATAGTGTAAATCCAATTAATCAGGAGATTTATTGTATAAAAGATTTTTCCAACGAAAAAGTTCCAGTTAAAAACAAAATTCATAAAGATGTATTCAGCGCAGTAGATAGATGGTATAAGGTAGCGTCCTACACCCGACGCGTTTCGTCTGAGAAGACATCAACTGGGGTACCTCTGTTTGTTTTTATATTTGTTGTCACAATTAGTCTAATTGGTGGTGTTGGCTGCTTATTGTGTTTATTACATTTTTCATTTCTCACGTATATTTGTTTGTTTGGTGTGCGCAGCAGCTTTTCCCTTCACTTTCAGTTTGTGCTATTTATAAACTGTGTTTGATATTGCGTTCAGATGGGGTGAAGTCACCCCTGGAAAAGCCAAATTTTGAATGTCAACATGTGCTACCTGCCATCACGGGGGATCAAGGGATGTGTTTTGGGGATGCAACCACTTCCTCCCAGCTACTTTATTATTGAGGAAGGGGTTGCACCCACAAAACGCATACATTGATCTCCCGTGATGGCAGATAGCACATGTTGACACACTGTGTGCATCTTCAAAATTTGGCTTTTCTCGAATATGTCAAAAAATGTTAGAATTTTTAGATCCCAAAAAGCACAAACAAGGGAAGGGGTTTGGAGGGGTTTAAAACTCTCCCTAAAACATCAATGATGTGCTTCATTTGTTGTTGAACATCATTGATGTTTTTCTGAATGTTTTCCAAGTCCCTATTACACCCCATGATCTCCCCGATCAGGATCTGTGCACTTTCAGAGGTGAAATGACCTGGGTCCACAACATCACGATCACTAAAAAGATAGAAACAAAAACACACCATGTATTATAAATATGCCGGCATCCATCTCTTACCTGAGCCTGTGATCACAGACACTCACCTGTTGTGGGGACAATTTCCACCACATTCCCTTCCTCCTCCTCCTCATGTTGTCTTTGGTGGGTCTCCACTTCTTCCTGAGGTGGGGGGTCTGTGGTCTCCTCGGATGAGGGGTGTCCTCCGAGTCTTTTCTCCCCTATGTAAAAAAAAAATAGGTATACTTAGCACACAGATATTTGATGGCAGAAATAGGAATCTGAAACATTGCTTGGAAGTGGGGTACAATTGTCTCTTTTGGTAGAGTTCCAAGATAAAGAAAAATTTTTGTCCTTTGTCAAGCTTGAATACTTACCTGTTTTGTACAAGCTTCACAGATGGAGTAACCCCTATAGTATACACTGGAGCACCTGTGTGGGACCCCCTAATAAAAAGGGTGTTCATGTGTCCCACACTAGTGCTCCAGCGTCCAGATGTGAAAACTGCTGCTGAGTGTCCTCTCTTTACACAGAATCTAGTTTGCATTTCATTCTAGTTACAAACCCATCTACACTACAAAATTATTTTAAGAGAAGTAGGCCATAAAAAATGTATTCAAATGCATATGGCCAAAACAATGGTGTTTTCTAGGCCGAACAAACAATGTTTCATACGAACGAACAATGTGCCCATGAACATAAGAGTTGCCATTTTAAACTGTACAACAGTAAAGAAAAGCACATGGAGCAGCACGAACGTAATAAAAAGAAAGAATAGGAACACAGGACAACTACTTACTTTTTTGCAGCACTCTCCTGATCCTTCTGTACTGCTCGTGCTCCCTGATTTTGAGGTCCGACCACCGCTTCCTGAGCTGATCCTTGGATCGTCGTACCCCGAAATTCCGGTGCAGACTCTTGACTACTTTCGCCATGATCTTGGCCTTTCTGACATTGGGGTTGGGGTAAGGTCCATACTTCCTGTCATAGACGGCCTTCTTCAGGATGTCGACCATCTCCACCATCTCCACAAAGCACATATTTGATGCCTTAAATCGTCTCCTTCTGGATCGGGACGTTTCAGGCTCCGGGCTTTCCTCCTCCTCCTCCTCGTTGGTGTAATTATCAGACACCTGCTCTGTCTCCGCCATGTGCTCTTCCCCACTGCGACGAACGAGAAGGGGCAGGGAATAGACTAGAAAGATAGTCAGGGGCGGGCGGAGTTTCACGCATGCGCAGTGTCTATAAAGCGTAACACGCGTGCGTAGTATGTACGATCTGTGAGCAGAGGAAGGAGTAACGGAGGCGCCGATCGTGATAAGGAAGGTAAGATTTAAAATTGGGCCTATACTGCTTCTAGATTGAGGCCTGTATTTGGACAAGTTTAGAAGACTTTAGGCTGACATTAGGGTTTGTCTTGTGTTGTGTCTTGCAGTTAAAATGGATATCTTGAAGGATCATGACTTTATGCCAATCTTCATAGATATGTTCAGGGAGCTGCCCTGTCTGTGGCAGATAAACCACCCTGATTATAAGAACCAAACAAAGAGGAAGGCAGCGCTGGATTATTTGCTGCAATTTGTGAAGTCGTGATCCCCACGGCAGACATCACCTATTTGAAGATCCTAATTGGTGGCCTGAGGAGCACTTATCTAAGGGAGCACAAGAAGGTTCAGGATTCCCAGAGATCAGGAGCTGCAGATGACATTTATGTTCCCAGGCTGTGGTACTATGACAGACTGCATTTTCTGGCAGGTCAGACTGAACCCAGGCCAGCACTCTCCAATCTTCCTTCCATGCTCCCCCCCCCCCCCAGCTGAGGCTTCTGACGCCCAACCTAGGCCTTCCAGGCAGCAACATGTGGAGGAGCCCAGCTTGAGCCAGGTATAGCATTCTTCAAAATATTTCTGGTTGTCCAATCAATGATGTTAAATAGATGTTAGTTTGGAGTACTAATTTCTGATTGTGATTGATGAACCAAAAACTAAAACCATGTCCCTTTTTCATACACAGGGAAGTCTCAGCCAGGAGGTGGCTGGGCCAAGCAGGCTGCCCGATACCCAGGTCCCTACCCTCCGCCTTCAAAGACAAACTGGCAGGAAGAGGAGTAACCTGGAGGAGGCTGCCATAGCCTATTTTGGAAGGCTACTCAGGCCCTCAGAACACTCCACAGTGTGGAGGAGGACTTTGCTGCCATAACTGCATGCAAAATGATGCAGATGGAGGAGGGCCAACGGCTCCTATGTGAGTTTTTAATTTTGGAAGCTCTAAATAAGGGGTTGAGGGGCCAAATCACATGTGCAACCCACATTTGTAACCTCACCCATAGTACTCCTCCTCCTCCTCCAGGTCCTCCTCCTCCTCCAGGTCCTACTCCTCCTTCTACACCTCCAATACCAGAGCCACAGCCGGGAAGGAAGCGTGGAAGGAAGACCAGAGAGTGATGACCTGGGTTCAGTCTGGTCTGGCAAAATATGCAGCCTCTTGTAGTACCACAGCCTGGGGACATACATGTCATCTGCTGCTTTCATGATCTCTGGGACTTCTGGACCAGACTGCACTCCCTTACATATGGACTCCTCAGGCCACCAATTTTGATGTAAAATTATTGATGTCTGCCCTGGGGGTCAAAGGCTTTGCCAATTTATGATGTTTATCCAGCGTTGCCTCCCTCTTTGTTTGGTTCTGATCCCTTAATAAAGGAATTTTGGTTTCAATTATACTCGCCTATGTGTGTTTTCCTTCAAAAAGGACAGTTTGTTTGGAAGGATTCAGGTACATTTCAAATATACAATGTGAAATTAACAAGGGACACCAACACCAAGCAATCTCCTTGAGATTAAATAATAAAAGATATCAATGGTGTTGTGGTAACTTGACACACAAAACACACACCAAAATATTATGGAGTAAAAAAAAAAAAAAAAAAAAAAGATCAGCCTTGAAAAAAAAAACCAAAACCAAAAAAAATAATAATATATAGATTTTTTGTCAGATGTGACAAATCAAAATATATTGAGGGAATCACGATAAATAATAAAGAAAGAAGTTTGTGAGAAGTGTGTTTGAATATGAGCAGCAAAACTACTTCATTCTTGTCACATTATAAAGAAGAAGAGAGTGCGCTGTATTAAACCATTTTTAAACATTGCAGCGTGACGAAAGTGCTCTATCCATTCCGAACGCTCATTTTACCTGACCGAGCTGTTCCGCCTCGGAATTTCTTCTGAGCATGCGTGGCACTTTGTGCGTCGGAATTGGCCACGCACGGCCGGAATTGACGCGATCGGATTTTGTTGTCGGAAAATTTTATAGCCTGCTCTCAAACTTTGTGTCTCGGAAAATCCAATGGAAAAAGTCAGATGGAGGCCCACACAGTCGGAATTTCCGACAACAAGCTCCGATCGTGTGTACAGGGCAATAGCCTTTCACATACACATCGAGGAATCCGGCATTCCTCACATAAGCTAGGTTTACACAAGTGACAGATCTTGCCGCTCCTCTGAACAGTGATCCGCAGCAAATCATTTTTTAAAGGCATTTGACAGGTGATATCTCGCTTCCTCTTCACCTGTTTTGACCCTGTAACTGCCACACCACAAATATGAGTGTTGTACGTCGATATAGGGTGGTCGGTAGAATTGGTTGTGTTGGCGGTACTGCCATGTCATGTGTAGCCTGTCCGGCTGCCTTTGCAGCGTAAGTGGTGGCTGTAAAACCATGTCTCAACTGTGTGTTTTTACTGCCCCCCAGACACAAGCTTAACCACTTTATGACCACCCGCCCACAGTGTACTGTGGACAGGCGGCTCCTACATGCACCCCCTCGCCCCCACCGACTCCTGCTGTGATTAGACACAATGGGATTTTGTCAGCAGGTCACGACCAATGATTTATGGCCGGGACCTGCTGATCAGCTGTGTCCAATCACAGCCCAGAGTCCTGTGTTGGCAAACAACACAGGGCTCTGTACAGATGGAATGATCCAGTGGCAGCTGGTGGTATATATTGTTTTGGGGGGGCAAAAAAAATCCACCCCCCAGGCGGTCAGCCGATCCGGTCACAGACACCCCCTCCCCGGTCAGTCGGCAATCGATTGGTCGGTTGGTCATCAGCCCCGCACTTACTCCATCTAGGTCGCTGGCAGTGCTTCCTCCGGGCAGCGGGCGGCTCCTCCTCCTGGTGCTTCACGGTGGCTTCCCCTGTGTCTCCTCCCTCCTCCTCCTTGACAGTCAATAGGATCGCTTCTCCTCTCAGCCAATCAGGTGACGGGTCTCAGGACCCACTTCCTGATTGGCTGGGAGGGGTCTCTTCCTCCTGCTGCTTCACTGTGGCTTTCCCTGTGTCTCCTCTCTCCTTCTCCGGGGGCCAATAGGATCGATTCTCCTCTCGGCCAATCAGGTGACGGGTCTCAGGACCCACTTCCTGATTGGCTGGGAGGAGAATCAGGAAGACAATAGCGAATATTAATTCGCTATAGTCACACAACTAGGGGTGGGCTCATGGTGCAATCATTTTTTAAAGGCATTTGACAGGTGATATGTCGCTTCCTCGCCACCTGTTTTAACCCTGTGACTGCCACACCACAAATATGAGTGTTGTACATCGATGCAGGGTGGTCAGTTGAATTGGTTGCGTTGGCGGTACTGCCATGTCATGTGTAGCCTGTCTGGTTGCCTTTGCAGCATAAGCAGTGGCTGTAAAACCATGTCTCAACTGTGTGTTTTTACTGCCCCCCCCCCCCCCCCAAACACAAGCTTAACCACTTTATGACCACCCGCCCACAGTGTACTGCAGACGGGCGGCTCCTACAGGCACCCCCTTGCCCCCACCGACTCCTGTTGTGATTAGACACAATGGGATTTTGTCAGCAGGTTACGGCCAATGATTTATGGCCGGGACCTGCTGATCAGCTGTGTCCAATCAGAAAAAAAACACCCCGATCGGTCAGTCGATCCGGTCACAGACACCCCCCGGTCAGTCGGCAGTCGATTGGTCGGTCAGTCATCAGCCCCACACTTACTCCATCTAGGTCACAGGCGGCTCCTCCTCCTTGTGATTCACTCTGGATTCCCCTGTGTCTCCTCCCTCCTCCTCCTTGACAGTCAATAGGATCGCTTCTCCTCTAATACAGAGCGATGCAAAGAATGGAAATTCTGGGATCCTCCTTATTTTAACAGTTCCACAGAATTTCTTGTCCTCTAAATCATCAATGACAAGATTAAAAAGAACTGGCATCAGTGTTCAGTTTAATAAATGTCTGCTAACCATTCTATTCTGCACATATTTCATTGACAGCTGCCGCCTTCCTTTCATTCTTTGGCCATTTTTTATAAATCTGGGTTCCATTGGCAATCTGGTTCCAAGTACCCTAATCCGAACCCCTAACCTTAAAGCAGAAGTAAACCCATCCATAAAACAGTTACACTTTTGGCATGTGCCGGAAATGTAACACTCCCATTGGTTGTGCTCTCAACCAAACTGTCAAATCATTCAATGGCTGGTGTCATAACTGATCATTTGTGCAGCATCATGGCAATTGTAGACTAAACAGAGGCAAAGATGGCAGCTTCCTTGGCTGAAAACGATAGGGGGGTTTACTTACACTTTAAACCTGACCCCGAAACCTTACCCTACTTGTACACACAATGCACTCTGAGACAGAAATAGATGGGTTCCATTGGCATTCTGGTTCCAAGTACCCTAACCCCAACACTAAATCTGACCCTTACTCTACATGAACATGCAATGCACTCTGAGGCAGAAATAGTTGGATTCCATTGGCATTCTGGTTCCAAGTACCCTAACCCGAACCCCTAACCCCCAACCCTAAACCTGACCCTGAAACCTTACCCTACTTGAAAACACAATGCACTCTGAGACAGAAATAGTTGGGTTCCATGGGCATTCTGGTTCCAAGTACCCTAAGCCCCAACCCTAAAACTGACCCTGACCCTTACCCTACATAAACATGCAATGCACTCTGAGATAGAAATAGTTAGATTCTATTGGCATTCTATTTCCAAGTACCCTGGTCTTAACCCTAATCCCAACCCTAAACCTGACCCTTGCCCTACATGAACATGCAATGCAGTCTGAGACAGAAATAGTTGGATTCCATTGGCATTCTGGTTCCGAATACCCTAACCCAAAAACTAACCCCCAACACTAAATTTGACTCTTACCCTACATGAACATGCAATGCACTCTGAGACAGAAATAGTTAGATTCCATTGGCATTCTGGGTCCAAGTACACTAACCCGAAACCCAACCCCCAACCCTAAATTTGACCCTAACCCTTACCCTACATGAACATGCAATGCACTTTGAGACAGAAATAGTTGGGTTCCATTGGCATTCTGGTTCCAAGTACCCTAAGCCCCAACCCTAAAACTGACCCTGACCCTTACACTATATCAGGGATATGCAATCAGCGGACCTCCAGCTGTTGCAGAACTACAAGTCCCATGAGGCATAGCAAGACTCTAACAGCCACAAGCATGACATCCAGAGGCAGAGGCATGATGGGACTTGTAGTTTTGCAACAGCTGGAGGTCCGCTAATTGCATATCACTGCTCTATATGAACACGCAATGCACTCTGAGACAGTAATAGTTGGATTCTATTGGCATTCTATTTCCAAGTAGCCTGGTCTTAACCCTAACACCAACCCTGAACCTGACCCTTACCCTACATCAGTGGTTCTCAACTCCAGTCCTCAGGACCCACCAACAGGCCAGGTTTGCAAGATAGCTGAAATACATCACAGGTGATATCACTTGCTGCTCAGTGATTGCAGTATTCTAGTCTGCAACTCCCCAAGGTAATACTTAAAATCTGGCCTGTTGGTGGGTCCCGAGGACTGGAGTTGAGAACCACTGCCCTACATGAACATGCAATGCACTCTAAGACAGAAACAGTTGAATTCCATTGGAATTCTGGTTCCAAGTACCCTAACCCCAACCTTAACCCCAACCCTAAACTTGATCCTAA
This sequence comes from Lithobates septentrionalis, assembly GCA_037952835.1. Lineage (NCBI taxonomy): Eukaryota > Metazoa > Chordata > Amphibia > Anura > Ranidae > Lithobates > Lithobates septentrionalis. Next base: position 258,490 of record JBBDGP010002440.1, read on the forward strand.
CCCTTACCCTACATGAACACACAATGCACTCTGAGACAGAAATAGTTGGGTTCCATTGGCATTCTGGTTCCAAGTACTCTAAGCCCCAACCCTAAATCTGACCCTTACTCTATATGAACACGCAATGCACTCTGAGACATAAATAGTTGGATTCTATTGGCATTCTATTTCCAAGTGCACTGGTCTTAACCCTAAACCTGACCCTTACCCTACATGAACATGCAATGCACTCTGAGACAGAAATAGTTGGCTTCTATTGGCATTCTGGTTCTGAATACCCTAACCCAAACCCTACCCCCCCCCCCCCCACCCTAAATTTGACCCTAACCCTTACCCTACATGAACATGCAATGCACTTTGAGACAGAAATTGTTGGGATCCATTGGCATTCTGGTTCAAAGTACCCTAAGCCCCAACCCTAAAACTGACCCTGACCCTTACTCTATATGAACACGCGATGCACTATGAGACAGAAATAGTTGGATTCTATTGGCATTCTATTCCGAAGTACCCTGGTCTTAACCCTAACCCCAAACCTTAACCCGACCCTTACCCTACATGAACATGCAATGCAGTCTGAGATAGAAATAGATGGATTCCATTGGCATTCTGGTTCCAAGTACCCTAACCTTAACCCCCAACCCTAAACCTGACCCTGAACCCTTACCCTACATGAACACACAATGCACTCTGAAGCAAAAAAAGTTGGTTTCCATTGGCATTCTGGTTCCAAGTACCCTAACCCGAACCCTAACCTGAACCCTAACCCTAACCCCCAACCCTAAACCTGACCCTACATGAACATGCAGTGCACTTTGAGACAGAAATAGTTGAATTCCATAGGAATTATGGTTCCAAGTACCCTAACCCGAACCCCAACCCCAACCCTAAACCTGATCCTAACCCTTAACCTACATGAACATGCAATGCACTCTGAGACAGAAATACAGGGGTTTGTCAAAAGGTCTCTGCACTTTTTAAAACTCTATTAAATATAAAAAAGTGTGAAAACTTTTTGAAGACCCCTAGTAGTTGGATTCCATTGGCAATCTGGTTCCAAGTACCCTAACCTGCACCCTAACTCTAACCCCCAACCCTAAACCTGACCCTGGCCCTTACTCTACATGAACATGCAATGTACTCTAAGACAGAAACAGTTGGGTTCTATTGGCATTCTGGTACCAAGTACTGAGGGCGTGCTTCATGCTGGCACTGGCTATCCTAATGTTGCTGCTAATGACTATAGGCATGAGATGTCCATCTGGTGGTTATTACGCTGTCAGGGTGGAAGATGTGATTATTCTAGAGCCATATTGGTACATATACAATCTTTTAAATTGCTGTTAAATGGCAGGTTCAGCTGCTCTTATCTGCACCTGGGGATTTCCTTGAGCTATACCAAACCCATATTCTTATGGGATCCCATAAAAAAATACATACCAGACCCTTATACTTGTAAAATCTTGTATGGATGTCTAGGGGGACTGACCCCATGTTGACGAGGGACTCCACATACAAAAAAAGGCATGGGATCCCATAAAATTGCACACCAGACCCTTCTACTTGAGGGTCTGGTATGGATGTCAAGGGGGATTGACCCCACATTGATGAGGGCCTCCACATACAAAAAAAGGCGTGGGATCCCATAAAAATACACACCAGACGCTTCTACTTGAGGGTCTGGTATGGATGTCAAGGGGGACTGACCCCACGTTGATGAGGGCCTCCACATACAAAAAAAGGTGTGGGATCCCATAAAAATACACACCAGACCCTTCTACTTGAGGGTCTGGTATGGATGTCAAGGGGGACTGACCCCACGTTGATGAGGGCCTCCACGTACAAAAAAAGGAGTGGGATCCCATAAAAATACACACCAGACCCTTCTACTTGAGGGTCTGGTATGGATGTCAAGGGGGACTGACCCCACGTTGGTGAGGGACGCCACAAACAAAAAAAGGCATGGGATCCCATAAAAATACACACCAGACCCTTCTACTTGAGGGTCTGGTATGGATGTCAAGGGGGACTGACCCCACATTGATGAGGGACTCCACATACAAAAAAAGGTATAGGATCCCATAACAATACACACCAGACCCTTCTACTTAAGGGTCTGGTATGGATGTCAAGGGGAACCCATGCAAAAAATAAATAAAAAGGCGTTCCCACCTTAAAGTCTGGTATGGAGTGTAAAGTAGAACCCCATGCAAACAGCAAGAAAAAGCGTGGGCTTCCCCCAGGTGATGCCACTGACCATATATGGGCACGTGGCCATAACTGGACAATGATGTCAGAGCTATGCTTCCCCCTTTGTTTTCCTTGTTGGGGATTCCTGGCCAGTAAATGAGTGGAACCAGTGACGTCACTCGTTAGCAACCTTTGACAGAAAGCTGTCAAAGATGATAGGTGTATAAGCATCCCTACCACCCTGTACGTCTCTGCTATTGACTGTATGTTTGGATTTTATTGAAATAAAGATGTGCTTATCCCAGAGTGCGGCTATCCAGTATTTCTTTCTACCTCACTGTATAAACATCCCTGTCAGTGGTAAATGGTTTGTCTCAACACTCATGTTACATTTGCAGAAGAGCCTGCTCTGTTGAAAAACAACAGACTCACTGTCTGGATCACCAAGTAAAAATAAACAATAAAAGCCTAAAAAAAGAAAGCGAATGCAGCCGCCACATCTAATGCCGCGTACACACGAGCGGACTTTACGGCGGACTTTGCCCGGCGGACGGGATTTCGTCGGACAATTCGATGTGTGTGGGCTCCAGCGGACTTTGTTTGCTCAAAAGTTGGACGGAATTAGATTTGAAACTTGTTTAAAATTTATCCGTTGAAATCGAGTCCGGTCGAAAAGTCCGCCGTCTGTATGCTAGTTCGACGGACAAAAAGCCACGCTAGGGCAGCTATTGGCTACTGGCTATGAACTTCCTTGTTTTAGTCCGGTCGTACGTCATCACGTACGAATTCGACGGACTTTGGTGGATTGTGTGTAGGCAAGTCCGTTCATTCAGAAAGTCCGTCGTAAAGTACGTCGAAAAATCCGCCGGGCAAAGTCCGCCGTAAAGTCCGCTCGTGTGTACGCGGCATAAGAATCGGTAAGCTGCAATGTAACAAATGTTTTCTTTTGGTTTTAATACCGCTTAACCCACCAAGGCATATTCGATTATAGACAGTCAATGTTGATAGATTTAGGACGCTGAAAAAAAAAAAAAGGCGTGCAAAATGAAAATATAAAACTGGCTGTGTTTCGGTTTTGACCAATTTGAACTAGTTAAACTATAAATATGTAATAGAACAAGCTGACATTTCACACCAGCTATTTTAAAAGCCCTAAGAAATGCTACAAGAAAAATACAAAGAAAAAATATATCAAGTAAGAATTTCTTTAAAGGCAATCTGTGACAGATCAGGGCTACGTCCCGCCTACTTATTTTGCACACTACCCACATGGCATTCCATCTGGGCCAACAGTTACATAAGTAGTTATTTGACCCATAAGATTATACATGGAGCCATTGCCACAGTCCAACTGCTTTTCCTTAAAGGGTAACTCCACATTTGTCAAAGTAAAACAGCAATAAGTAAATACATAAAATAATATAAACTATACAATTGCTACACAAGTCATTTGGTAATTGAACAGTGGCGGCCCGTCCATTAGGGGCACCTGGGTGCCGCCCCTCTCTCCATGCCACCCCCCTATATGCAATGGATACATTCATGCATCGGACGGCGGGCGCATGAATTACAGCGGCCAGAGGCGCTAATAGGCTTCAAAATCAGGTAAACTTTAATCATTTTTGGGGATTTTAACCACTTGCCGACCGCCGCACGCCGATGTACGTCCAGAGTTCGCCGGCGGATATCCTTGTTATGGCAGCAGCTAGCTGGCAAAACCCCGGTATCCCCGTTTTCGTGCGGCGGTCGGCTTTCAGATAAAAGTGGTCTCTGCGGCGGATTCGCCGCAAGATCACTTTTATCGGTGGCGGTAGAGGCCCCCCCCTTCCCGCCGCGATCCGGTGCCCTCCACCGCTTACCGGTAATGTTTGGGGGTTCTAAGTAATTTTCTAGCAAAAAAACCTGTTTTAAACATGTAAACACCTAAAATCCAAAACGAGACTAGTCCTTAAGTGGGTAATATGCTTTATACAATAATATATATATATATATATATATATATATATATATATATATATATATATATATATATATATATATATGGTTTTTATGAAGGCTGTTTATTGTTTTTGTCCTGAGTTGGAAATCAAAGCTCCTTCAAAGTTCCACAGGGGAACCTCGGATTGCGAGTAAAGTGGTTTACGAGCGTTTCGCAATGCGATCTATTTTTTTTTTAATCTTGACTCAATTTGCAAGCATTGTCTCACAAGAGGAGCAAGATTCAAGCTGCTGGTGTGTGCATTTTCGTATTTGGCAAGAGGTCCAGGGGCGCTGGTGGCTTCCAGCGCTTCGTGGAGAACTCAGAGACGCTCAGAGACACTCGCAAACGCTCCATTCCCGAGTGTCTTCGGGTGTCCCTAAGTGTTTCCGAGTGTCTCCGAGCGCACCTGCACCCCTGGCCACATGCGGTACTGCATACTCCGGCGCCCCCGTGCCTCTGGCCATATGCGGTACTGCAAACACCAGCGCCCCTGCGCCTCTGGCCACATGCGGTACTGCATACACCGGTGCCCCTGCGCCCCGGGCCACATGCGTTACTGCATACACCCGCGCCCCCCACACCTCTGGCCATATACGGTACTGCATACACCAGCGCCCCCACACCTCTGGCCATATACGGTACTGCATACACCAGCGCCCCCGCACCTCTGGCCACATGCGGTACTGCCTACACCGGCGCCCCCGCACCTCTGGCCACATGCGTTACTGCATACATCGGCACCCCCCGCACCTCTGGCCACATGCGGTACTGCATACACCGACGCCCTCGCACCTCTGGCCACATGCGGTACTGCATACACCGGCAACTTGAAGAAAAAAGGAAGTTCTGGACAGCCGCACTCTGGAATATTGCCTTTATTTATAAAAAGTCAGTTCGTTTGTCCCAATTTTTGCTGTGGCTTGTATCTGTTGGACTTTTTATAAATAAAGGCTATATTCCGGAGTGCGGCTGTCCAGAACTTCCTTTTTGCTTGAAGTTGCTATATGCTTAGCCGCCACCTGGTGTTCCAGTTCTGAGGAGAGTCTCTTATCCACATTTCCACCTGGAGCGGTGATCCCCTTCCCCTATTGTTCCTGCACTGCATACACCGGCGCCCCCGCACCTCTGGCCACATGCGGTACTGCATACACCGGCGCCCCCCGCACTTCTGGCCACATGCGGTACTGCATACACCAGCGCCCCGGCCCCTCTGGCCACATGCGGTACTGCATACACCAGCGCCCCCGCACCGCTGGGCACATGCGGTACTGCATACACCGGCGCCCCCGCACCTCTGGCCACATGCGGTACTGCATACACCAGCGCCCCCGCACCGCTGGGCACATGCGGTACTGCATACACCGGCGCCCCCGCACCTCTGGCCACATGCGGTACTGCATACACCCGCAACTTGAGCACTTGCAGTGCAGGAACAATAGGGGAAGGGAAGGGGATCACCGCTCCAGGTGGAAATGTGGATAAGAGACTTTCCTCGGAACTGGAACACCAGGTGCCGGCTAAGCATATAGCAACTTCAAGCAAAAAGGAAGTTCTGGACAGCCGCACTCCGTAATATAGCCTTTATTTATAAAAAGTCAGCTCGTTTGTCCCAATTTTTGCTGTGGCTTGTATGTGTTGGACTTTTTATAAATAAAGGCTATTACGAAGTGCGGCTGTCCAGAACTTCCTTTTTGCTTGAAGTTGCTATATGCTTAGCCGGCACCTGGTGTTCCAGTTCCGAGGAAAGTCTCTTATCCACATTTCCACCTGGAGCGGTGATCCCCTTCCCTTCCCCTATTGTTCCTGCACTGCATACACCGGCGCCCCCACGCCTCTGGCCACATGCGGTACTGCATACACCGGTGCCCCCGCACCTCTGGCCACATGCAGTACTGCATACACCGGTGACCCCGTGCCTCTGGCCACGTACAGTACTGCATACACCAGCAGTGGCTGTGGAACAGATTATTTGAGTTTACATTATTTTCTATGGAGAAACTCACTTTCATATACAAGTGCTTTGCATTACAAGCATTCTTCTGGAACGAATTATGCTCGTAATCCAAGATATTTCTGTATTTTTTTTCTGTTTTTCTTAAACTGGGGCTCAACCACTTTAATTTTCCCTCCCGTGTGAGCTGGGGTATGCAACTGCTGCTGGGGGGGGTGAACATTTCCGCAGGACATTCGTGCAAAGAGTGTACAGGGTGTGCACAGTGCAGGGAGAGGACGCAGAAGCAAAGGGCAGCACAGTGCCTTAGTGGTTAGCACTTCTGCCTTGCAGCAATGGCGTCCTTGGTTCAAATCCTGACCAGAACACTGTATGCATGGAGTTTGCATAAGTTTCCATCCACACTCTAAAGATCTGCTGCTGGGTTAGTGTCAAAGTCAGCCTTAGCGTGTGCAGGTGAGGCAGGGACCTTAGATTGTCAGCTCCCTGAGGGCAGGGACTGGTGTGAATGTACAGTATGTAAAGAGCTTCGTACATTGTTGGCACTATGTAAATGCCTGTAGGGAACATCTGCACTTTAAAAAAAAAAAAACAACAACAACTATCGATCGGTGTTCTACAAAAATGAGTCGACTTTATGTGAATGTTTATTTCTATTTCAATTAAATTTTTATATTCAAATTCAATCTTCCCCAGTTGATTAAATTGTATCATTACACTACCGCATTCACTCAATTTGTCTCTCTTCCATTGATTTATCAAAAGGTAAAACTATAATCACAGCATCAAGTGGTATTAAACCCCAAAAGCAAACATTTTTTTTTCACAATAAGATTTTCTCATACCCAGACATTGGAATTCTAGTGTCATTCCCAGTATTGGCCACTTGCCTACCGGGCACTTTCACCCCCCCCCCCCCCTTCCTGCCCAGGCCAATTTTCAGCTTTCAGCGCTGTCACACTTTGAATGACAATTGCGCGGTCATCCATCACTGTACCCGAACTACATTTTTTTTGAGACAGACAGAGCTTTCTTTTGGTGGTATTTAATCACCACTGGGGGTTTTTTTATTGTTTGCTTAACAAACTAAAAAAAAAACGAAAGTTTTGAAAAAAAAAAAAGAAAGTTTCTGTTATAAAATTTTGGAAAACATAATTTGTTTCCTTCACTAATGTGCGCTGATGAGGCAGCACTAATGGGCACTGATAGGCACTGATGAGGTGGCACTGATGGGCACTGATAGGCTGCACTGATAGGCACTGATGGGCACTGGTAGGTAACACTAAGGGGCGGCACTGATGGTACTGATAGGCAGCACTGATAAGCACTGATGAGGTGGCACTGAGGAGGCACTGATGAGGCTGCATTGATATGCAGCACTGATTGGCACTGATAGATGGCACTAAAAGGGAGCACTGATGGGCGACATTGAGGGGCAGCACTGATGGTACTGATATAAAAGCTATATCCCCCCCCCTCTCCACATGCCCCCTGGCCCTGATGGCTTTGGGAATGAATATTATTAAAACATATGAATAACCTCAAAAGGTGGGATTTTAAGGGCAATAAAAAATGTACATAAGATTTCACATAAAAAAAAAATTGTAATTTATTGTAGAAAACGTATTAAAAGGATCTCATGTTGATAATACAACACATCATAGAAATACTGTCAACATTACACACTATATGAATAAAAATTGCAAACATCGCACATTGGCTGTTTTGAACCATGAAGTGTCAGTCCCAATCTACTTGCTGTTCCCTTTAATCGTGGTCTCTAATAGGGAATGCTGCAGAGAGCGATATCCAACGCATTTCAAAATGATGTTGTAAATCTTCTTCAGGGAATGATACCACTTCTGAAAAAACAGCTTGTATTAGTAAAACATTAATACAAATTCATACCCATGAATGTGCATCTGTTGGTCATAGAACATACACTTACAAAAATTGTGCATATTTGGCAAAGGCATTCCTCCAAAAAAACGTGGATGTCCTGTCAATGCCATTAAAGTCCTGCCCCATATGAAAGCCAGCTGTTCCCATCCAGAAAAGCCAAATATGGATTACCAAAAGGGCATTTACATGGGAGTACTGTGGGCTGGAAGAAAGCAAAACAAAAAAACAGTGGTAAATCCCCGGGAAGAAAATAAGTCTTAATTCGAAGGGAAGTGGGGTAAGACTGGAGTGTTATTCCCCATAAGACTGGCCCCACACCTAATAAAAAGTATATCAGCTTACTTGAGATGTCTTATAGATCAAAGAACAGCCCGATCAACAAGTCCCATATTGAGGTGTTGAAATGTCCCAAGGTTTTCCAAAAACTGGCAGACCGGAAGAAGGAAAAGCGTGGCTTCACAGTACATTAACCGGGTAGGAATGGCGATGAGAGGTGCGATGCCGTCCCTGTTGTAGTGCGCATGCACGGGAGGAAGTGACGCGATATGCGTCATAGCGTGCAACTGCATCATCATCACTTCCGCTTCTGCGCGGATAGTACCACAGATTCAGAGGCGACGCAGCACACGTCAAACAGACGTGGCCACGTATCCTCTGCACAAACCCACCTACACAGAACATTCGGTCCCACGCAAACAACATCCGGGGATCGGAACATGGACTAAAATGGCAATTTTGACAAAACCCAATTGGAAAAGGGGGAACATCCATATCTGGTAGAGAAAAATGCATCTGCCATTACAAATTATATATAATATACAAGTGTAATATAGGCTACCTAGAGCCATAGACAAAATTCCATATAAATAAACCCAAAAAAATGAATCATCTCATCCAAAATACACAATCCATTGGAAAAAGATACTGCTCCAGTGAGAAATGCGTTGGATCAGGTCTCTTAGGGCAACCACACCTCCGGGTCTCAATGAATGTGAAAGCTATAGACCCTTTTCGGATGTTTTTTCCTCCGGAAAGACTGATTAATCAATAAGTAAGAAAGACATCTCTCTTGGCTCCTTTTGCCTCCCTATTGTATAAATTTCATCATAAAATTCATCTATGGATCCCACTTTTCAATGTGGATCTTATGTTGTTTTTTTTCTCTCTTTTCTTGTTCTATGTTTAATTGCAACCCAATGTCATTGTGTACAAATGATTCTTTATCCTCCTATCCTGTACTGTAGTTCGGACTCCCTAGATAATGGATTGTGTATTTTGGATGAGATGAATTATTTTTTTGGGTTGGTTTATATGGAATGTTGTCTATGGCTCTAGGTAGCCTATATTACACTTGTATATTATATATGATTTGTAATGGCATATGCATTTTTCTCCTCCAATTATGGATGTTCCCCCTTTTCCAATTGTTTTGTCAAAATTGCCATTTTAGTCCACGTTCCGATCCCCGGATGTTGTTTCCGTGGAACCGGATGTTCTGTGTAGGTGAGTGTGTGCGGAGGATACGTGGCCGTGTCTGTTTGACGTGTGCTGTGTCGCCTCTGAATCAGTGTTACTATCCGCGCAGAAGCGGAAGTGACGATGGTGCGGTTGCGCGATATGATGCATATCTCGTCACTTTCTCCAGCGCACGCGCACTACAACAGGGATGCCATCGCGTCTCTCGTCACGATTCCTACCCGGTTGATGTGCTGTGAAGCTACGCTTTTCCTTCCTCCGGACTGTCAGTTTTTGGAAACCCTTGGAACATTTCAACACCTCAATATGGAACTTGTTGATCAAGCTGTTCTTTGATCTATAAGACATCTCAAGTAAGCTCATATACTTTTTATTAGGTGTGGGGGCAGTCTTATGGGCAATAACACTCCAGTCTTACCCGACTTCCCCTGGAATTGAGACTTATTTTCTGCCCCTGGATTTACCACTCTTTTTTTGTTTTGCTTTCTTCCAGCCCACAGAACTCCCATGTAAATGTCCTTTTGGTAATCCATATTTGACTTTTCTGGACGGGAACAGCTGGCTTTCATATGGGGCAGGCCTTTAATGGCCTTGACAGGACATCCACATTTTCTGGAGGAATGCCTATGCCTTTGTCAAATATGCACAATTTTTGTAAGTGTATGTTCTATGATCTAATACTCTAATACAAGTTGTTTTTTCAGAAGTGGTATCATTCCCTGAAGAAGATTTACAAGATAATTTTGAAACGCGTTGGATATCCCTCTCTGCAGCATTCCCTATTAGAAACCACGATTAAAGGGAACAGCAAGTAGATTGGGACTGCCACTTCATGGTTCAAAACAGCCAATGTGCAATGTTTGCAATTTTTATTCATATAGTGTTTAATAGGGATGAGCCGAACACCCCCCTGTTCGGTTCGCACCAGAACATGCGAACAGGACAAAAAATTTGTTTGAACATGCGAACACCGTTAAAGTCTATGGGACACGAACATGAATAATCAAAAGTGCTAATTTTAAAGGCTTATATGCAAGTTATTGTCATAAAAAGTGTTTGGGGTCCCGGGTCCTGCCCCAGGGGACATGGATCAATGCAAAAAAAAGTTTTAAAAATGGCTGTTTTTTCGGGAGCAGTGATTTTAATAATGCTTAAAGTGAAACAATAAAAGTATAATATTCCTTTAAATTTCGTACCTGGGGGGTGTCTATAGTATGCCTGTAAAGGGGTGCATGTTTCCGGTGTTTAGAACAGTCTGACAGCAAAATGACATTTCAAAGGAAAAAAAGTCATTTAAAACTACTCGTGGCTATTAATGAATTTCCGGTCCGACAATACACATAAAAGTTCATTGATAAAAACGGCATGGGAATTCCCCACAGGGGAACCCCGAACCAAAATTTTAAAAAAATGACGTGGGGGTCCCCCTAAATTCCATACCAGGCCCTTCAGGTCTGGTATGGATATTAAGGGGAACCCCGGCCAAAATTTTTTTTAAAAATGGCGTGGGGTCCCCCTCAAAATCTATACCAGACTCTTCAGGTCTGGTATGGATTTTAACGGGTACCCCGTGCCAAAATTTAATTTAAAAAAAGGCGTGGGGTCCCCCCAAAAATCCATGCCAGACCCTTATTCGAGCACGCAACCTGGCAGGCCGCAGGAAAAGAGGAGGGATGAGAGAGCGCCCCCCCTTCCTGAACTGTACCAGGCCACATGCCCTCAACATTTGGAGGGTGCTTTGGGGTAGCCCCCCAAAACACCTTGTCCCCATGTTGATGGGGACAAGGGCCTCATCCCCACAACCCTTGCCCGGGTTGTAACGGGTGACCCCGCCCCCTCTGACATCATGGGGAATGCCACAGGGAAGTCCCTGTCAAGTCCCCGTGTGTCAGACGGGGGCGGGGTCACTGGGTGGTCCAGCCCTCCGTTATTTAAGAACCGTCAGAAGAGGAGAAGCGTCACACAGCGGGAGCCTCCCATCATGCTGGATGCGGAGCGGCCCAGAAGACGAAGGGAAGAAGACGCCACGGAGGAAGATGCCGGACGAGAACACCGGAGGAAGAACCAGAAAACCAGAATAAGAAGAAGATGGAGGAAGAAACCAAAGGAAGATAGAAGAAAGAAGATAGACGATAGAAGAAGCATTTAAATAAAGGAATTGTCAAAAACTGTCTCTTGTCATTTTTAACATTTTTGACTTTTTTTGTGAAATGGTAGGGGTACTTTTGTACCCCCTTACCATTTCACACAGGGGGGAGGGCCGGGATCTGGGGGTCCCCTTGTTAAAGGGGGTTTCCAGATTCCGATAAGCCCCTGCCCGCAGACCCCCACAACCACCGGGCAAGGGTTGTGGGGATGAGGTCCTTGTCCCCATCAACTTGGGGACAAGGTGTTTTGCGGAGCTAACCCAAAGCACCCTCCCAATGTTGAGGGCATGTGGCCTGGTACGGTTCAGGAGGGGGGGCGCTCTCTCACCCCCCCTCTTTTCCTGCGGCCTGCAAGGTTTGCGTGCTCGGATAAGGGTCTGGTAAGGATTTTTGGGGGGATCCCACGCCATTTTTTTTACATTTTGGCCCGGGGTTCCCCTTAATATCCACCTGAAGGGCCTGGTATGGAATTTAGGGGGACCCCCCACATCATTTTTCTTTTAATTTTGGTTCGGGGTTCCCCTGTGGAATTCCCATGCCGTTTTTATCAATTAACTTTTATGTGTATTGTCGGACCGGCAATTCATTATTAGCCGCGAGTAGTTTTAAATGACTTTTTTTCCTTTGAAATGTCATTTTGCTGTCAGACTGTTCTAAACACGGGAAACATGCGCCCCTTTACAGGCATACTATAGACACCCCCCAGGTACGAAATTTAAAACTTTTTTTTTGCATTGATCCATGTCCCCTGGGGCAGGACCCAGGTCCCCAAACAATTTTATGACAATACCATGCATATAAGCCTTTAAAATTAGAACTTTTGATTTCTCCCATAGACTTTTAAAGGGTGTTCCGCAGCTTTCGAATTTGCCGCGAACACCCCAAATTGTTCACTGTTCGGAGAACTGGCAAACAGCCGATGTTCGAGTCGAACATGAGTTTGACTCGAACTCGAAGCTCATCCCTAGTGTTTAATGTTGACAGCATTTCTATGATGTGTTGTATTATCAACATAAGATCCTTTTAAAACATTTTCTACAATAAATTACAATTTTTTTATGTGAAATCTTCTTAGGTACATTTTTTATTGCTCTTAAAATGCAACCTTTTGAGGTTATTCATATATTATCGAGGGATGGTGGCAATCTACATGTGTGGCCTTGTGAATCACTAAAATTACTATTATGAAAACATATGCATCCCTTCTCTCCCCATACTCCTCATTCTTATGTGATGCCTTTAACCATACTGCAAACACAGGCACGATACCCAAAGAATCCTTGAAAGCCCTTGTTTTAACTATTCCCAAGCCCGGGAAAACACCTGACACCACTGCTCACTACTGGCCCATGTCCCTCCTCAACACTGACACCAAGTTATTTGCTAAACTTCTATCGACTTGTCATTCACCATTTATTCCACAATTGGTACACATGCACTAGGTGGGATTTGTGGCTGGTAGGGAGGCTTTGTATGGGACCAGGCTGGTTCATAGACCTCTTGCAGTGGGCTAAACATCACCAAACACCTTCTCTGCTCCTTCGCTTGGATGAGGAGAAAGCATTCAATCAAGTCCACTGGCATTACCTGACGGCCGTGCTCCATAGATTTGGATTTTTGGTCAATATACTGAACTCCATACTCTGTCTCTATTCTAACCCCAATTCCAGAGTATGGACCTCTGGAATGACTTCAGACCCTTTCAACGTATACTAATGGCACTAGGCAGGGGTGCCCACTATCCCTTTAATATTTTCTCTGGTAATGGACCCCCTTGTCCAAGCTATCTGTGATAACTCATCAGTCACAGGTATTCAAGTAGGCAATACAATTTACAAAATGAGCCTCTATACGGACGATGTAATAATCTTTCTCACTGATCTGCTTAACTCTCTCCTTCCAATTCAAAACCTTCTAGATCAATTTAGATCAATCTCCTTATACAAAGTTATTCATAAAATAATTTATGCTTGGTTTCTGCTTACCAACTTTGATCAAAGCTGCTATCACTAAAACTGTATCTTTCTCGTGGGTCCCCAATTCTATCCTGCAATATCTGGCTATCCAATTAGTCTCAACCTCTTACCAACTTCTTCATATAAACCTTCAAGTGCTTCTATCCAAACTTTCTCGCATTTCCCAAGATCTTTAGACCACCAGTGCTTCAAGGGCAGACCGTATAGCGTTAACGAAAATGTTTCTCTTACCTCATATATTTACTTAGGACAATTCCAATCCCGATCTTATCTATGTAATTGCTAAACCCCAAGCCATCTTGAACACCTTCTTCTTGAAAAACAACTGTCCTTGTATGAAACGTCCCATACTTTGTACACCAACTAAATACACAGGTCTAGGCGTACCAGATATCTTGACTTACTACAAAGTGGTAATCTTAGACCAAGCTAAACTGTGGTGGAATCCGAACCAATAAACAACCTGGGTCCAAATAGAGCATATGTGCCTGCCTGGCAACTTTGGCAACTTCTTCTAAAAAGTGCCATTTTACTTCAGTTGCAACCCGCTTGATCCTTTTTGGACGCCATAACATCAACCACAAGAGTTTGGAAAGTAATTTACCAAAAGGCAAAATAGGAATTTCAAGTAACTTGCTTTTCCACTTTCATCTAACAGCTCTGAAGCTCCTAATTCCCCACATCTCCTTCACCTCCTGTTCAAAAGCAGGCCTAAAAACCATTAGAAAACTGTACATGGGTATTAACACCTTTCAGCAACAATGTCAGAAATACTATTTGAACTCTAGACCATTTTTTATGTTTCTCCAACTTAGATCCATCTTGTCCTGTCTTCAATGCTTCCAATACACCATGCTACAGGACTTACTCCATTTCTATAACCTACCACGAAGTTCTAAAGGCATATCGCACATTGATACACTTTTATTTAATCCTCTCTTCCATAGCAAATCCTCCTCAATGCAGCACTGGGAGCAATGGACTAATTGGACATACTCTACTGAGCAGTGGCCTTCATGTCAGCACTCAAGGTCTCAGGTTGCAGTTCCCACTGGGAAACTGATCAAACGGAGGCATGATGCCTCTATGCTAGTGGTTCTCAAGTGGTTTGTATGTTGTTTCCTCTTACTGGACCTCCAACCGGCTGCAGATCCTCTAACCTTCCACAGTGCCTCCCATAGTGCCCCCCAAACCTCAAACCTCCCACAGCGCAACCCAGCCTACCACAGTGCCCCCCCCAGCCTACTGCAGTGCCCCCCAGCCTATTAACCCTAACCCCTACAGCCTTCCACTTTCTCACATTTCCCAAGATCTTTAGACCACCAGTGCTTCAAGGGCAGTCCATATAGCGTTAACGAAAATGTTTCTCTTACCTCATATACTATATTTACTCAGGACAATTCCAGTCCCGATCCTATCTATGGAATTGCTAAACCCCAAGCCATCTTGAACACCTTCATCTTGAAAAACAAATGTCCTTGTATAAAACGCCCCATACTTTGTACACTTGTACCACTTACAAACCAGCAGCCATCGTTATACGTCGTCATTAGTGGCAGGAGAGGTACTCGGTCGTCTACGCCGCTTACCAGAGCCGCCGGTAGCGCCGGAGACGATCCGATCCTATCCCCTCAGTAGCATGGAGCTGAGTGAGGGAATGATGGCCACCACTCGGCTCCATAACATTGGATGACGGAAGCGACGTCAAAAGTCACTTCCGCCCAATGGTCTTAAAGGAGAACTTTTTTTCTTAAAAAGACATTTTTTTTTATTTTTATTTTTTTTGCATTTAAGTGTAAATGTGAGATCTGAGGTCTTTTTGACCCCCAGATCTCATATTTAAGAGGTCCTGTCATGCTTTTTTTCTATTACAAGGGATGTTTACATTCCTTGTAATAGGAATATAAGTGACCCATTTTTTTTTAAAGGATAGTGTAAAAATAAAAAATAAAACGTAAAATAAATAAGAAAAAAAAAATTTAAAGCGCCCCATCCTGCCGAGCTCGCGCACAGGCGAACGCTTAAGTAAGTCGCGCCCGCATATGAAAACGGTGTTTAAACTACACATGTGAGGTATCGCCGCGATCGTTAGAGTGAGAGCAATAATTCTAGCAAAAGACCTCCTCAATAACTCAAACTGGTAACCTGTAGAAGTTTTTGAACTTCGCCTATGGAGATTTTTAAGGGTCAACGTTTGCCGCCATTCCACGAGCGGGTGCAATTTTTTAGCATAACATGTTGGGTATCAATTTACTCAATGTAACATTATCTTTCACAATATAAAAAAAATGGCTAATTTTACTGTTGTCTTATTTTTTAATTTAAAAAAAAAAAAAAGTGTATTTTCTCCCAAAAAATTGCGCTTGTAAGACTGTTGCGCAAATACGGTATGACATAAAGTATTGCAACGACCGCCATTTTATTCTCTAGGGTGTCTGAAAAAATATATATAATGCTTGGGGGTTCTAAGTAATTTTCTAGCAAAAAAAATGATTTTAACTTTTAAAAAACAAGTTTGAAAAATAGGCCTGGTCCCCAAGTGGTTAAACTCTGGAGCAACTGCACTTGCAGAGTGCACAGTCCTTTTGCCTTTAGTAAATCAACTCCATTGCGTCAGTGAATTGGGAGCTGCTGTATGGAAAGTATAAATACTGTATACTGCATAGTGAGAGATTAGGAAAACGTTTTTTTAATTCTGATTTCTAACTCTTTGAGCAATCAATCCCTTTGCTGTCTTTACTTTCTTATTATTAGAGACTTTTTTGTATTCCCTTTCTTAAGCACACAAGCGTTGGGATCTAACTTGTAACTTTTATTTGTGACACAATAAAGAGTAGTTGCAATCTACAGTATGGGGGGTGCTTTATGCTTCTATATTGTAGGGTTGGCTGACAGGACTCGGCAGCGAGCACCGCGATCCTACACAGAGCTACTGTTACCTTGGGTTGAGTTCTTTTTATATACAAGAATTTTTATACATGCACTAATGCAGCTCTAGATCAATCACATCTTCCACCCCACAGTGGGAAAGCCAAGTGGACATCTCTTGGCTATAGACTTTAGTAGTACTTTGGGGTAGACAGTACCTGCATGAAGCACACAACACTATTTCAGTCCAGGACCTGGCAGCGAGCACCGCGATCCTACACAGAGCTACTGTTACCTTGGGTTTAGTTCTTTTTATATACAAGAATTTTATACATGCACTAATGCGGCTCTAGATCAATCACATCTTCCACCCCTACAGTGGGAAAGCCAAGTGGACATCTCTTGGCTATAGACTTTAGTAGCACTTTGGGGTAGACAGTACCTGCATGAAGCACACAACACTATTTCTGTCCAGAATGCCAATGGAACCCAACTGTCTCACAGTGCATTGTGTGTAGATTGGGTTGGGTAAATGGATAATGAATGGGTCAAAAGATGAAAAGCAGATGGCAATTGTCAATAAAACACATGCAGAATTTGACAAAATTAGTAGTGACAAACCACAAGGAAAGTTCTTTTTGATCTTTTTAATGATGACCTAGTCGATGAAATGAAAAGTAATGTTGACATTTCCATAAGAAATTCTATGGAATTACTTTAATCCAACCTTTCATAGAGTCTCCCTGCTTATAACCCCCCCAGGATTAATTTTGTGGTGGAGTGACATGCATTGGTGTTTTTTAGGAAGCACCCATCGATCGTATCCCTGCATCCCTCTCTTCTTTTCGCCCTATCCTCCCCTGCCATGTCACTGTGGTGGGAAGGGAGTTTCTGGGGGGGGGGGGGGTTAGGGGACTCTGCAGCATGATTATTGGCCCTGCAAGGGATAGGATTTCTAGTGGGGGGGGGGTGACTGGGGGAAATCATAGGAGATGGGGGTCACTGGTGGTCTCCTTAAGAGGCTGTGGACTTTTCAGGGATATTGTGGACGACTGGAAAGTGTTTCTGGAGTTGAGGAGGGCACTGTGGGTATTTGGAGGGCAGTGTTGGACACTGTTGAAAGTTGGGGGACACTATGGGAGGCTGAAGGCTCTTCAATAGATTAGGATACACTGTGGTAGGCTGGGTCGCACTGTGGGAGGAGGGAGAGCATTGTGGGTGGTTGAGGAGCACTGTCAGGGCATTGTCACTTTGATCCACTATGGTGGTTTGGGGTTCTATGGGAGAAGGTGAGGCACTTTAGGAGGTAAGGTGATCTGGAGCTGGCTGGGGGTCCCGTAAGAGGGAGACCCCCTGAGAACCACTGACACAAAGCCACCAGGCCTGGGGGGAAACTCTTTGGGGATGGGCAGGGCCGTTTTTAAGGCAGGGCAAAAGGGTCAGCTGCCCTGGGCCCTGTCATTGTTGTGGGGCCCAAAACAGCTGCCTCATACTTGGCAACTATCCCAGTTTAAATTCTCTTGCCCCTTGAAGTTTTAATCCCGTGCTGTGTCCTGATATCTCAGTGTGAAGTGCTGCTACTAATGCTGCCCAGCTCTGCCCTATTGGCTCATTTTCAGACCCTGTGTTTACATGTAAATAACCGGTAATCATATGTAAATAGCGGTGGCATTCATATGTAAATAGCTGCATAGATAGATAGGTGGCATAGATATGTAAATAAAGGCGGCATTCATATGTATATCATGCCCCCTACAGTGAGGAGATGATTTGCTGTAACCTTTAGCAACCAATCAGTGAGCAGTATTACTGTACAGTAATCTCTAGCAACCAATCAACAAACAGAAATCATGTGCTGTAACATCTAGCAACTAATCAGTGAGCCGTAATGTGTGCTGTAACCTCTAGGAACCAGTCAGTGAGCGGTAATGATACACTGTAACCTCTGGCAGCCAACCGCAATCGCTGCCTGATCTGATACAGTAAAATGATTTGAAGTCTACCTGCTATTTATTGTATGTCTCAAAGTAGGTGGAGAGCAAAATTGTACGGGGGGGCAAGAAAACGTTTGCCCCCGGTCCAATCAGTATTAAAGACAGGACCTGGATGTCATCATTCTTTAAAAAAAAAAACTTTGGACGTTATTTGAAGATCCGGAGTGTGCTGGTAAATACATTACATACGCTGATCTATGATGTTTCCAGTCCCCATCTGGCTGTTGCTGCAGCACCCCCTACCCTAAGACCATTCCAAGAACGTGTGCAATGGGAATATTGACATTGGCTTATCCAACAGCCCCGGTATTGGACATTCTAAACCCTGCTGGCCAAAGTTCAATGAGCATGCAGTGCATTTCTCCTGGGTGAATCCACACATAATTGGTCAGGATGACAATGATGGCAAAATAACTACATTGTAACACATTTGTGTATCATAGTAAACCTAATCATCTTACATAGATGTAGCTGGTCAGTGGTATCTGGCACCATCACCACCATTATGATTCTAAATTTATTTGTGATACAATAAAACTTGTTTTTTTGTGCATTTTGTTGTTAAAATATTTTGGGCACTGTAAAAAAGATCTCCAAAATTAAAAAAAATGGCTATAAATAGGTTTTAAAAAAGTATTTAACATAGTTGAAATATTAATAATTCGTAATAGAATGAGTTGACATTTTCATCAGCTATAATTATTAAATGCCACCTGAAAAATACATGACAATTGCTTAATGTTAAACCATGACAGCTCGGGGCTAAGTCCTGCCTGGGTGAGGCCTATTTACTCTAACGTCATCTCCACCTTCTAGTTTTTTCGCAAGATCCATGCATGGCATTCCATCTGGACAAATGAGTATATAAGTAGCTGAGTGGTTAGTAATTGTACACAGACCCTCCACCACCTCACTCCAACTGTCTTTCCTAAAGGTGGCAAAACTCAACTGACAACTAACTTTGTGCACTTGTTGGAAGAACACCGAGTTGTTGGAAGCCTCTTGCTGAGCCGGAACATTTCCACACCACATTTGTTGGTTAGTATAAAACTTTGATTTTGAAGTCATTTACAACTCATAGCAGACAATCAGGATAAATTATAATTTTGCAAAGCAGGTCATACACCTTACACTCTGATTGTCTCCTTAAAGGGAAG
Organism: Lithobates septentrionalis; assembly: GCA_037952835.1. Classification (NCBI taxonomy): domain Eukaryota; kingdom Metazoa; phylum Chordata; class Amphibia; order Anura; family Ranidae; genus Lithobates; species Lithobates septentrionalis. The sequence continues at coordinate 278,132 of JBBDGP010002440.1, forward strand.
GAATATCATGAGAGAATGATGGAGGCTGCCATTGGTGGCTCTTCATTTTGTGATTGCTGGTTGGCTGGTTACCATGATCATTCTTTGGCTTCGATGCTCTCTGAGTTGCTGCCTTTGTAACATATTTAATTGCAATATATGGACTTATTTAACTATCCAATCAATATGTATCTAATTGGCAATTGTTGGAAGACCTAATGGAAATTGAACAGTCAATGTTTTTATGTTTTTTTTTTTTCTTCTCAAGTATTGTTAAGTCTGGTATGCTTATTTTGGGTTTTACTGTATTGCCTTACAGGCTTGAATCTAATTGTTTTTTTGTAGCTATAAATTAATATATGTAATTTTATATATACCGTATTTATCGGTGTATAACACGCACAGGCGTATAACACGCACATTCATTTTAAGAGGGAAGTTTCAGGAAAAAAACTTAAATTTTAAATAAGGAACTTTGAAGCAAAATAAGGGTCAGTGCCAATCTGCAGCCTCACCATTGCCATCAATGCAGCCTGATCAATACCTATCTGCAGTCTCACAAGTGCCATCAATGCAGCCTCATCAGTCCACATCAATGCAGCCTCACCATTGCCATCAGTGCAGCCTGATCAATGCCCATCTGCAGCCTAGAGGGGACAGGGAGGGGGGCGGGACAAGCGCTGACAGATTACATACAGTGAGAATCTCCTATGATAGACAGAACAGTGGTCCAAGGGCGGCCCAGGAGATGGGACTTCCTATTACAGAGGCCACCAAGTAAACAGGAGATTCTCACTGTATGTAATCTGACAGCGCTCGCCCCGCCCCCCTCCCTGTCCCCTCCCAGGCAGCTAAAATTAAAGTATTGGCGTATAACACGCACACGCTATTTGTACCGGATTTTCGTAGTGAAAAAGTGAGTGTTATACGCCAATAAATACAGTATATATATATATATATATATATATATATATATATATATATATATATATATATATATATATATATATATAAAATAATGCAAAACTCTGTAGGACTTTTTCCTTTTTTTATTTTTACTTTAAATTTTTTTGCTAAATCCCAAACAGAAATTGGTTGCTCATATATGATGTATTTTCTAGGTTCCCTGATCACCATGAAGACAACACTACTGCTATCTGTACTGTGCGCTGTCATGGCGGGTGAGTGAAGTTTGTCTCCTTTTATCTTATAATAATACATCTGGAATACAGAGACAGCGATCGTTCCCAGAGATTGGAGGGAATGATAAGGGAGGGGCAAATAGACGAAGAAACAGAGAGGGAAATCCATTCTCTAACTGTGTATATTTAAACACTTTGTTTATGAATTGTAATAATTTTGAAACAAGTTTGTATATTGGAACATTTGGATACAAGTTGTAGCAGTTTGGCACAAATTGGATTGTTTGGAGCAATTTAAAACAAAGCGGACATTATCTCTGATTTATTTATTTTGATCCTTGTATTACATAGTAGATGGGTTTGAGATCTGTTTAGACTTCCACACAGGAACACAGGATGTACTTTCATGTTTTTTTCTGTCTCTCCAGTGGCTGCGTCTCTGACCTGTGGAAGTGAAACCTGTGCTACTGATGAGAGTTGTGACACTGCTGGTACTGCCTGCCAGTGCAATTCAACTGTCTATCCATTCACACGAGGTATGGTATGCTATAATACAATGGTTACAATGGATCTTGTGCCTTTTGAAAACCAAATATTGCATTTTTATACAAACCATATGAGGTCCATGTAACATACATAGTACATAATGTGAAAGTGTATTGGCCCGTTTACATATGGCTGGTAAATGAAGTAAACCGCAGTGGAGGGCCCCGGTGTGAATGAGCCCCCCAGGCTTCCTCAACATTTGATTGGTGGATAGTAGAGGTATTATCTGACTGTCTGTAGGCTGACTGTCACATAAACATACACAATCGGATTGCTGTGGGTAATACGGAGGTGGGATTGCAAACCATAACCACAGAAGTTGACTTATCTTGTTCCCAATTAAACAATCACTGTTTGCACCAAGATTTGTGGCTTTGGGTGGGGGGAGGGGGAGGGGATAGGAGCAATCCTGAAAAATAGTCATTCATTGCTAAAGGACTTCTGTGTTTTCCCTATATCGGACTTTCTGAAACAGAGTTCTGTAGAATGCAAGGGTTCCTCTACAGGTTGCTTGGGGTTCCATGAGCTAATTCTGTCTCTCAGATAAGTCTGGTCTCATTTTGCTTCAGTCCCGCTGAATGAAAGGTCCGGCGGGGGACAGTTTGTGTATACAAAGGGGTCTCTATCTATGGACATGAACAAAATATAGTCAAAGTTCAGATGGAACCTTAAGCTCATCCCTTTTGACCACCAATGTAAGGGGACACTACAATGTCAGTTAATGTAAGCAATTAGTACAATGACCATCAATGTTAGGGGGCACTACACTGATCATCAATGTAAGGGGGCATTACACTGATCACCAATGTAAGGGGGGCACTACACTGATCACCAATGTAAGGGGGGCACTACACTGATCACCAATGTAAGGGGGGCACTACACTGGCCATCAATGTAAGGGGGCACTACACTGATCATCATTGTAAGGGGGCACTACACTTATCATCAATGTAAGGGGGCACTACACTGATCATCAATGTAAGGGGGCACTACACTGATCACCAATGTAAGAGGGGACTACACTTATCATCAATGTAAGGGGGCACTACACTGATCATCAATGTAAGGGGGCACTACACTGATCATCAATGTAAGGGGGGCACTACACTGATCATCAATGTAAGGGGGCACTACACTGATCATCAAGGTAAGGTGGGCACTACACTGATCATCAATCTAAGGGGGCACTACACTGATCATCAATGTAAGGGGGCACTACACTGACCATCAATGTAAGGGGTGCTACACTGACCATCAATGTAAGGGGGCACTACACTGACCACCAATGTAAGGGGGCACTACACTGACCATCAATGTAAGGGGGCACTACACTGATCACCAATGTAAGAGGGGCACTACACTGATAATCAATGTAAGGGGGCACTACACTGATCATCAATGTAAGGGGCACTACACTGGCCATCAATGTAAGGAGGCACTACACTGGCCATCAATGTAAGGAGGCACTACACTGACCATCAATGTAAGGGGGCACTACACTGATCATCAATGTAAGGGGGCACTACACTGATCATCAATGTAAGGGGGGCACTACACTGATCATCAATGTAAGGGGGCACTACACTGATCATCAATGTAAGGGGGCACTACACTGATCATCAAGGTAAGGTGGGCACTACACTGATCATCAATCTAAGGGGGCACTACACTGATCATCAATGTAAGGGGGCACTACACTGACCATCAATGTAAGGGGTGCTACACTGACCATCAATGTAAGGGGGCACTACACTGATCACCAATGTAAGGGGGCACTACACTGACCATCAATGTAAGGGGGCACTACACTGATCACCAATGTAAGAGGGGCACTACACTGATAATCAATGTAAGGGGGCACTACACTGATCATCAATGTAAGGGGCACTACACTGGCCATCAATGTAAGGAGGCACTACACTGGCCATCAATGTAAGGAGGCACTACACTGACCATCAATGTAAGGGGGCACTACACTGATCATCAATGTAAGGGGGCACTACACTGATCATCAATGTAAGGGGGGCACTACACTGGCCATCAATGTAAGTAGGCACTACACTGACCATCAAGGTAAGGTGGGCACTACACTGATCATCAATCTAAGGGGGCACTACACTGATCATCAATCTAAGGGGGCACTACACTGATCATCAATGTAAGGGGGCACTATACTGATCACCAATGTAAGGGGGCACTATACTGATCACTAATGTAAGGGGGCACTATACTGATCACCAATGTAAGGGGGCACTACACTGACCATCAATCTAATGGGGCACTACACTGATCATTAATGTCAGAGGAGACTACATTGATCACCAACAATCAATGTACTGTATGTAAACTGGAAATTAAATTGGGATTTAAATCTTTGACTCTATGGCAGCTTTCTCCCCAGTTCCTGGATAATCTTGCCACCCTAAAGTGGGTATATATGGGAAAACACCTATAGTGTATAATGTACATCAAGCACGTCATCATCACCTTCTCTTCTCAGAAATACTGAATGAATTTATTCTTTTTTCAGGAGTCAGTCCATCCGTAAATCTTACTTGTACTGGAGCAAAGTTCAATATACAAGTGTCAAAATGTTGGTTGGAAAAAAATGGTTATAATACGTCCGATGTGAGGCTGAACAGCACCGACTCCACTTGCTCGGCAGTAAGGGAGGTTGTAGATGGAACATCGGAGCTGACCCTTCACCGTCCCTTGATATCCTCTGACTGTAACACTGAAGCTGTGGTAAGTTCTCCTGACTGTTTGTTATACAAGAGAAGTAAAAACAGATACAATAAAGTCTCTATAGACAAAAATTGTATGATTTAGGAGTTTTTGTTGTCTTTGTCCCCAGAAGAGTGTTTTATCCTCTACATAGTTTTTTTAATCACATTTTCATACAGGCTTGGCAGAACACATTACAGTAGAACTAAAGCCTAAGCATTTTTTTTTTTTTTTTACCCCAATGCATTCACATCATTAATGAAAAAAATGCCGCAATATATTTACAACCCCACTGTCCTCAAACACTTACCTGGCGCCCCTTGTCACTTCCACCGGGTCCTTCCCCAGGTCCTCCATTTCTGCCCCATTCCCTGAACTTCCCGGTTGTAGATGAGATAGTGAGGGAAGGGGTGTGATTGGCTCCTGCAGCTGCTTTGAAGGAGGGAGCAGGGGCGTGGCTTGCTGGGCGTTTTGCATTTAAAAAGATGCACACAGCCCCAGCTGAGGGCACACATGTGTGGATGTCTCTTTAGCAGTCGGCTAGTTAAGGGAGACACCCACAAGGAGTAGATGAACTCCGGGTAGATATAAAAGACACAAATAACACAGCTCTGTATTCATTTACATCAGGGGTCCCCAAACTACGGCCCTCCAGTTGTCCAGGAACTACAATTGCCATCATGCCCAGTCATGTCTATGAATGTCAGAGTTTTACAATGCCTCATGGAGCGCATAGTTCTACAACAGCTGGAGGGTCGTAGTTTGGAGATCCCTAATTACATCATTAAATTTAAATTTTTATTAATTCAATCAGTTTAAGTAGCTCATTGTGATCTGGTTTCAGCCTTGTGCAGTCCCTGTACAACTCAGGCCGGGGGAAAGAGAAGAAACACAAATAGCCAGTTATTTCTTGTGATGACAAAGATTATGTTGATTGGAGGAGAGAGCAGAGTGACAGAGAGATTAACTCATCAGTCCTCCGCTTCTCCTTTCACTGTCCAGTCACAAGCTGGGGGTCCAAGGGGACCTGGGCTCATAGAAAGTGGATTAAATAGTAGTGGCCATCAGAATGAGCACATCAAATGGCCAAAAAAGTACCGTAGGAAAAATCTCTGCAAAAATCTCTGCATAGTAAAAGATACTTTTGTTATTTTACCTTTGGGCTATTTATTTTTATCTGGTTGTTTTTGACTGGAGTTCTACTTTAACAAAACTGGAGACTTCCTTCTTGACCTCACAGGGAATACACTGATATTAATACTGTATGGAGGTAAGTTTTCTCACCCTGTCTAATGACTTCTGTGGTTCCTCTCTCTACAGCTAAATGCAACCCACGTCATATACACAAATCAGCTGCTTATTTTTGGCAAGACGAATCCAATCCGAATAACAAATGACGCTGTCCTGAGTATTTCCTGCGCCTACCCGCTGAATATAAATGTCGCTCTTAATGTGACTCTGCACCCAGTACTCGGGTAATTATTATCACATAATGTCCGTCTTTCAGAAATCCATGCTGACTATCTGCATTTAATCTGTATACTAACATTGATGCATGGCAACATACCTGCATACGTTTCTAGGTAGGTAACCTTTATCATGTGTCTATTTTCCAGGACCGCAGTAATAAACGGCCCTACAGGAAATGCAAGTTATGCAGCCATAATGATGGCCTTTAAAGAGAGCACATATACGACCCTTCTCTCAGAAGATGACTCCCTGACTGTGGAAGATATTATTTACCTTTCAGTGCGAGTACCAGATCTGGATGTGAACACCTTTAAACTCAAAGTGGTGAATATTTATGCCTCTCCTACCAATTCAAGCGACCAAAAGTACTATCTTCTTCAGAACGGGTAAGTACACAGTGCACTGGGTTAGGAGTTCTGTGTGTTATTTGTACAATTTGACTACAGAAATAATTCACTAAATACACAGAGCAATACTCAGTATCACCTTAACGCCATCCGTGCAACCACGGGAGCCACTGTGTAGCTATAACAGCCGCTAGCAATAACCGCATGTAAAATCCATGTCAGATCCGACAGGCTGGCTGTAATCAAGTTGATCGATCAACTTGGGTACATTCAGCCTGACCATACATGGTTTGAGATTTGAACCGTCTATGGCCGCTTTAAGAGTATGTTTCTGAAGTCTTGCTATGAAGTTCTGAACTAATCTGGACAAGCCGACTTTCTAAAGTGATAAAATTCCTGGAGTTCATCTTTAAAGCCCAACTCAAGCCAACTTTTTTTATTTATTATTAATTAATACCATATTTAGTTTCACAAAGTTATTTTAAAGGTTTTTTAAAGTAAGTAACAAAACCAAAAATATAAACAATCCTCATAGGAGGAGACCAGGGTAAATCCAGAGGGTTACAAATGAGATGGGGATAGCCAACCCCTTTAGTACAAAGTATCAGTCAGTATCATGAGAGCACATAACAAGTAAAAGGGGAACAACTGAACAACCAAAACAAAAGATCAGAAAATTATGTGTAGCCCGTATATAGGGGGTATATTGGGTTAGTTAGTCCATGTTGAATAAAGTTCCATGTTCCTACTTTGAAGGATTATAAAAGGAGTTGGCGGTTTCAGATATAATCTAATATCTATTGTTAAAGGGTCAAAAGCCCATAAAGATGACTAGAATGGAGGAAGGGAAGAAAAAAAAGGGGGGGGGGAGTGGATTAGTTGGGGGTGGATGGAGCTAAGCAGCCTCCACCTCTCTCAAGCCAACGTTTTGTTCAGTTTTAAATTAGGGGAAGAGTTAGGACCCTTGTGAGGTGTCTGTGGCTACTTTGAGGCACTTTCTTGTTACTGATTCATGTTTGTGACACCAGGACGGGAAATGAGGAGATGGGGTCATGAAGACAATATGACACAGACAGCAATAAAAACCAGCCAAGAGGTTCTTACTCTTCTTCACCACACTGATTGCTGTCTATGTCCTCACTGGAGAGACCTTCCATCATTTTATAGCCCTGTATTTTTTGGTGTCACGAGGAAAGAATGAGAAGGGAAATTTTGCCTCGGACAGCAATACAAGCCTTGAGAAGAGACTAGGTGTGGAAATAGAAAAGTGCCATCACAATTCAGGGGTGGTAAGGAGTCCGCCTTTATCAGGGCTTCAGGAACGTGTGTATATGTAGAGGTGCTGGACTTTATATAGGGTGATGATTGCTGAACAATCCAACAATTTCTGTTCATGACTTTCCCAGCTGCTTTAGACAGCAAGCAAGAACTACCTAACAGGGGACCTAACCCTTTCCTACACTGTACGTTATTTATAATATAAATGGTAGAACTTCAGAGATATTTTGAAATTATGCAAAATTTCAAAGCAGGTTTGAATTAACATTTACATTTTTGCTTGATGTGTTTTCCATTGAAGGACCCATTGGCACCACCTGTGATGGGCTGATTTGCTCAAGGCGGGCCCCACACATTGACAATCCATTGTTTTTGATAGGCCCAGTTCACAGCAATGTGTTGGTCAGAATTGGATGAAATACCTTTAATAACATGCAGATTGATGTATTTCTTTTGTCTCAATGCATTAAGGAGAAAATCATGTAGGTGTGAGGTGTGAAGAATTATGGGTCACGGTACATATCTTGTGTATGGCACAAAGATTCCACCAAAACTCCACCAATTAAAATGTAAATTGAGGACTTCTGAGTAACAGAAATAATATAATGAACACATGCCTGGAATTGTTCAGCTATAATATACATATAAATAATGAAGACATGCCATGTATTTTCCATCTATAATATATACAGTATATATATAATGAACACCCCTTATATATTGTTCACCTCTAATAGTATGTACCAGTATTGTGTTCTAATCTTTAGATTACAGTAACTGAAAACTGATGAAAGGTTTCTGTATCCAGGTGCCCAGGTAGCGATGTACCTGCTGACCAGCTAACAGTGGACAGCAATGGAGTCGGCATTGAATCTCGGTTTGCTATGAAAGTCTTCCAGATTGCCAATTCTGATGCCGTCTACCTCTTTGCCGATCTTAAACTCTGCACTACTGATTGTGCGACGGTAAGACTCACCATACACATAGAGGGTGATCTGTGATTTCTGTGCCTGAAGGAGCGGGCAGGTTTTTTTTATAGCCATACACACACACACACATACTAGCACCAGCTTAGACAGGAGACAAATATCCTACCTGCATGTCCTTGGAGGAAACCAACAAAAGCAAAACATGCAAACTCCATGCAGATAATGCCCCTGGCTGGTATCTGAATTGAGGTCCCCAGTGCTACAAGGCAAGAGTACTAATGTCCATATTTGGCTTTCTAATCATTGCACAGCATTGATAAGGTGCTGGAAGGTGTTTATGGACCGAAAAATAAATAAATAAATTGCACACTAACCAAGATACCAGCTTCTCTGCTCATTACCTGATCTTCTGCTGATCTGCTGCTGCTAACCAAGCAGGTAGAACATTGTTGTGTACAATGAGCACAAAAGCTGAATTAATGGCCAACTCCACACAAAGGTGGTGAGTAAAATCATATGCCGGCTTCTGAAATTGAGATACCACCACCAGAATTCACAGTTCTGCCCATCTGCTGTAGCCCAAACCCAAGCCCATCCCTAACAAAGACAGTTGATGATCCCATGCTCATCCCTAACAAAGACAATTGATGGTGTCATGTTCATCCCTAACAAAGACAATTTATGGTGTCATGTTCATCCCTAACAAAGACGATTGATGGTGTCATGCTCATCCCTAACAAAGACAATTGATGGTGTCATGTTCATCCCTAACAAAGACAATTGATGGTGTCCTGCTCATCCCCAATAAAGACAATTGATGGTGTCATGCTGTCATACAATGTGGAATAAACCATTGGAATGATGGAAGAACCTGGTGTGCCCGCATTCTCCACTGTTTTCATTGTGGGGATAACACAGATAGAGGAACATGAAGGGGACAATGTGACTTTAGCATAGCTGGGGTGTTTCTTGGATACAATTTGCAGTTCCTTCATCAATTTCACTTGTCTAGAATTTCTGTTGAATGTATTCTATTTCCTTACAGAACTGCCTCTCCCGAGCCAAAGATGCTTCTTCTGACGGCATTGCAGGAAGAGTCAGTATATTTTTGAATGCAGGTAAGTCCTCTCATGGTCACAGTTTTGTTACAGTCATTTTATGTGTTTCTTTAGTCACATTTATTAAAACCCAACTCCAGACAAAACATTTATTTTCTTTGTTGTTTTGGATAATGTAGGAAAAGACTTAAAATGGTTGTAAACCCCATTCATGAAATCTGACCTGGGTACATATATCTGTAGTGTTTACTTATCTCTCTCCAAAGCTCTAAGTGCGGTGTCTTTCTGCTGCTCCGTTCCTCTGTTGACACACGAGAAAAGCAGCTGAATATTTATGTCGGGGAGGGAGCTTCAAGGTAGATTAGCAGAGGGCTTGTCTATTCACAGTACAGCTCTACAAGTTTCTTTGTTCCTCTGCCTATATGGAGGGGGGGTGGAGGGATGCCCTTCCTCCAATCAGCTCTTACACAGTGTAAGCCCAGACTGCTGAATGAGGAATCAATATTTCTAACACAATGTGCACTTTCTAAAGGATATAGAAAGGGAAAGACAGCAGACATACATGTAAAACCTATGTAGGAGGATTTGTTTCATCTCTGTTCATCATCTGAGGCTGTTCACTTCACTGGGTAGTATGGTAGAGGGTTTACAACCACTTTAAAGCTTCCGTCAATTTATAAATGCTGTCTTTGTTCCCTTTGGGGGGATTTTTCCCTCACTTCCTGTTCTGTCTGACACCTGACCAGGAAGTAAGGAGAAATGTCCCAAAGGGGACAAAGCAATTAAAACCTGCAGGGATTCTAACCCTTCACCATCCTAAAAGAAAAAAAAAAAATCTTTATTACTCTATGTGTCCCGTATATTTATCAGATCACTAAAGCAGCAAATTGTTCATTGATATGCCGCGTACACACGGTCGGACTTTTCGTCTACAAAAGTCCAACGGACGCTGACGGACTAAAGCTGGCTGGTAATCCGATCGTGTGTGGGCTTCTCCGGACTTTCAACGGACTTTTTTAGCCTCAAATTCGACGGACTTTAGATTTGAAACATGCTTCAAATCTTTACGTCGTAACTACGACGGACCCCGAAATCCGCTCGTCTGTGTGCTAGTCCGACGGACAAAAAGCCACGCTAGGGCACCTATTGGCTACTGGCTATGAACTTCCTTATTTTAGTCCAGTGTACGTCATCACGTACGAATCCGTCGGACTTTTGTGTGGTCGTGTGTAGGCAAGTCCGTTCGTTAGAAAGTATGCCGCAAGTCCGCCGCAAGTCCGCCGCAAGTCCGCCGAAAGTCTGCCGGAAGTCTGTCGGACAGGCTGTCTGACTTTTGTAGACGAAAAGTCCGACCGTGTGTACGCGGCATTAGGGATTACTTTCAGGTCTTACAAATGCTTTAACTTCTTTTGTGAACACTACACAATTATTTCAGCCTACAGTGAATGTGAATATCATACAATATATTCAGAAAAAATAGTATCAGTCTGGTTGAGGTCTCCAATTAACAGATATTTTTCTCTTTATTTCCAGCTGATAACAATTACAATGAAGATACCAGTTCTGCCAGCGGTAAGTAAACTCTTACATTGAGAAATGTAAAGGTTTAGAGTGATGTAGCTAAACATGTTGAACCCCTTTACATCAACAATACCCTTATATGTGGGGGCAGGGCTGGTGGACCTTAACATCCTGACCCTGCATATGTGCGTTGCTGTCTCGTTTGGGGAGCGCCCCACCGGCACCCCCCAGAACTGTGACTGAGCCGTCACCAACTGCTCACAATGAGCTGCTGGTGATCAGCAGTTGGTAGGACTGGCTCTGGATGATGTCAGTGCCGTGCAGCCAATTACAGTGCAGCATGATCAGGAGACCCTCCTGCCAGCATTTTGGCATCCGTGACCCATGTCTGTGCTGTTTCTTATTCTCATATTGTAGCCCGGCTGTATAAGGACAGCAAGAGGCCTAAACCAGGTCACATTCAATACACTGCTAAAAAATGCTAAGAAAAAGATTTTCTCCTTTGAGCCTTTGCAGATTCCTGTTATTGGCCACAAAAAAATATTAAACTCCCTCAAAGAGATATGTAAAATTTTCCATTTCGCCCAATTTCATCTGCCTAATTCTAACAATGGCAATGACTAGGGGTTATTATCCATCCATATATTTCTATGCATATATTTAGTATGTATCTAAATATTTACTGATATTAGTTTTATTATAAAATCATTACGTTGGAGGGTTATCATTACTGACTGAGACTTTCAATTAGAGAGAGACAGTCTGAAGGCAAACAGCTTCTGTTGTGCTGTCTTTAGAAAATGCATAATGCTCCTTGACACCAACATCGTAGATGTATATCCAGTATTGAATATATTTTGGTGGGATTTATTGCTGCCCCCAACACTGGACATCACTTTCTGTGTGGTCAACAAAACTAAAGTGGAGGGGATCTCTTTATTATTATTATTTTTAGCTTTGGAAAGAGTCAGCAAGCAGAAGAACCACTTTTGAGGATATGTTAGAGGAATTTCCCTATGCTTACTGTCCCAGTGACAACTGTTTCACTAAACAGGAAATTAGAGCAAATCCCCAACAGCTACACAGACAGAAGTCATTTTTTTTAAGAAGAGTACGGAAAGGTACCTATCAGCTCTTTTATTGCTATCTGTGTCCTTGTAGCAGATTTCTCCTCACTTCCTATCTGGTAAAACTATTGTCACCTTGAGAGTAAATGAGGGTAAATTTCTCTAATGCCGCCACAGTATGCAAAAATTAAAAAACAAAATTTTTGGTTGGATATACACTTTAAATTCTCATAATGTCCCAATCCCAGGGGCGTTGCTAGGTCTACAAAAGATCCGGGGCTAGAGCCCATAGCAGCGTAGTAAAGAAAGTCATATGCTTGGGTGGGCATACACATGTAGAGAATATACATGTATATATATAGGCTTGGATGGGGGGCGGGAACTACTTAAGTTAACTTTTCACATTAACAGGCTGGTAATTGGTTGCTAGGATTGCAACCAATCACCTGCTGTTTAATGAAAAAAGTTAACTCCTGCGGTTCCCGCCCCCATCCAGCCCTGAGATAATGTCCGCGGGCCGGGTGCCCGCATTCAGCAGTGGTGGGCCAGGTGCCGACCCCTGCCCTAGAGACTCGGGGCTATGGGCCCCAGATTCGGGGCTATAGCCTCAATAGCCACCCCCTAGCAACGCCTCTGCCCAATCCATAGGAGGATGATGTCCTTCCCGATCCATTCCTAATATCTCTTGTGTGTTGTTCCAGGTTTCTCCATGCCTTGGACTTTGTCTGCTCTGATCTTCTCCTGGATCTTGATGAAACTGATGTAAACCCTCCGAGAACGGACCATCCCGGCACCATGAGACTTTGTCATATCGTCACCCCCAATGCTCTCAGCAGAGAGAAGTTATGAAGGAATCTTGTATCCTGTTCTTTTTCCATGGATGGTGTTGGCTGCATTATATATAACGCTACCAAAGATAACCTTGCTGCTATGCTTCCTGATTATCTCTCATTTTGTACAGTGAAGATATACTGCTTTTTTGGCTTAGAGGGGCCTGCTTTATACCGGACCTATTTATTTTGTTGTATTTATTATAAATGCAAGAATGGTTAATTGAGTAGACCAGGGGGTCTCAAACTGGTGGCCCTCTAACTGTTGCGAAACTACAAGTCCCCTGAAGCATTGCAAGGCTGACAGTTACAAACATGACTCCCTCAGGCAGAGGAATGATGGGACTGGTAGTTCCGCAACAGCTGGAGGGCCACCAGTTTGAGACCCCTGGAGTGGACAATATATAGATATTTTGTATCTCTGGAGAGCGCACCCTGTACTTTTTACTGTTCTTTTACATATAATAAACTGCAAAGTAAAGTAATTCAAAGTGTCTCTTCGTATTTATATTCAGTCATTGCAGATGTTATGGTCAGGAAAAGGTGCCTCTTGCGGCATAGCTAAATCCAAAATATAACATTTAATATATTGCAGCTCATCGGCCCTTAGATGTAGTGGTCACATTTTTATTTTTTTTTCAGGCTTTTTCCCTTTATTTTGACCTAATCCTTAGAATAAGACAATTCCTGTCCCTCTATGGCTAAACTGTATCTATGCTTTAAGTGGAACTCAAGTCCAAAACCTTTTGTTCTTCTTTTGGATAGCGTTGGGAAGTATAAATACCCCTGTTATGTTTTTGTTGCTGTGTTCATTGGGGAGGATTCCCTTCAGTTCATATCCAGGAGAAACAATGTCATTAGGGAAAATAAACTCTCAAATTAGAAAATACCATCTTTGACAGTTCTTATGGAACATCTGACAAGGGTGTCCCTAGTGCTGGGCACCTGGGGCAGGTGCACTGAAACCAGAGTGGGGTGCCCTTGCTCTTGATGCCCACCTTTTTCTTTTACGTTTCAAGTATCGCCCTTGCACTGCCACTCACAGTTCAGAGCCTAGGGAGGCTCCCCTAAGCTCCTCCTTTGTTCTGGTCACCTGACAAAGCCAATGGGAGAACTTCCCTTCACTCTGAACTGCTACTGCATCTAAGGTCTGGTGAGTGAGTTTCAGGGAGGAAGTGATGTGGAGTGTAGATCTCTATTGGTTGTGGGGTAGAGAGGGTGAGGGGAGCTTTGGGTTAGGAAAGACCTGCACTTGGTGGGGGGTAGAGATCTCTATTGGTTGTGGGGTAGAGAGGGTGATGGGATCTTTGGGTAAGGAAAGATTTGTACTTGGTGGGTAGGGGGGAACAGTAATTTTTCATTGTCTTTTTTTGATTGTGTGCTACAGTTATATAACCCTGGCCCCTATATTCTTTGTGCTATTTACTCCTGACACCTGTACTTTGTGAGTTTTTTTACTCAAGGACTTTGCACTCTGTGTGTTATTGACCCCTGAGCTCTTCATTCTGTGCATTACATACTCCTAAGTCCTGACCCCTGCAGTCTGTGTGGTATATACTCCGGACTAGGAATGAGGTTCAGGTTTGGGTCTACAATGGGTCCGAGGTGCCCACTCATGGTTCACAGACCTGCCCAACTAATGTGTAATTTTGCTGTGATAGTAAATGACTAAACATAATGCATTTTCTGGCCTTTAAGCTTTTGAATGAGTCAACCCCTTCAGTATAAAAAGTTGGTTTCCAAGCAGCCAATTTCTAAATTATCCCGTGGGTAACAAAATGTTGTGTATCTTAGAGAATTTGGGGGTGGGGGGAGGGAAGAGCTTTGACCCTTTATTAGCCTTTCTTACATCTTAATGCTGCTGATTTCCAGCAGTCTCATTTCAGCCTTTCCCTGTCAGTATGCACTACAGTGATAACAGACTGCATGTGTTTTTTTCACAGGGCTCACTGTATGTCTCAATTGTTGCTGGCCGCAATTGCTTTTTTTCACACAGCAGTGGAATATTCCTGTGCCTCAGAACAGAAGCCTACAGCTTAGTTTCCTTTGGGAAAGAATGTGACAGGGTCATTTACAGGCAGCAGATTATGGGAAAGGGGCAGAACATTGCCAATCTAAAAAATAAAAAGGCTCAATGGCACAAGAGAGAAAGATAACAAAATGTCCCAAAATGAGTCCAAGATGTATGGAAATCACTTGTTCAGAGGCTGCAGCACTTCCAGTAGATTATTGGATAGTCTCTAGGCACTAGGAAGATAAGGAAAAAACAGAAGGTGCCGCCATCTAAGTGTATCAGTTTAATAACTCATCAGATAAAAAGCAAATGGTTTAAATACACTCACAGAGGGAGGTGAATGACAGGCACATCTAAAAATCCATTGATCGTTTGCAGAGTTGGGTGCACAGAGGCCACTAGGAGGCTGGGAAATAGGCGCCCATGGGCAGCTGTGTGGAGATGTCCAGTTGGGATGTGAAGCCTGGTGGAGCTGAGATGGATACCATGGAGCCAGCGTTGTAACCACACTGGAACGCACATTTGCTTTGGAACACGGAAGTGATGCTGGTTGTCATGACGTCAATGGAGAGTAAGCGGTAATATGTTTTGGGGCTGTAGTACGCTCCTTTGTCATACCCTAGGGAGGGGGGGAAGTGGAAGTGTGGTATTTATGCTAATAATTGGAGGGGAGGGGAGGGGAGAGGGCAGAGTGGACTCAAATAACTAAATACTGTTCAGCTATCATCAAGGCAAAAACAAGCAATAAGAGCTAGCCTAGTTAACAGAGCAATATATGATTACAACGTGCAAGTATTTAAAATGTATGAAAACTTATCAGTAAGAAAGGGCAAGAAGGGAGCAAAGAAAAAGAGGTACTCTAGATCAAAGGTATTATATAGCAAAAACTTAATTCTATTGTAACAAACTAATAAATATAAGATTAAATAAGCTTATTAAAAGACCATAATTTACAGGACAGTATTGGTTTCAATTTCTTCATTGAGTCCTGTTGGAGACAGGGTGTTCAGGGAGAAGATCCTTTTTGCACAGTTTTTTGTATCTTTCGGCTATGGACAGAGAGTCAAGGATCTGTTTGATAATCCAGACTTTTAGTCCCTCTGTAGATTTATTATGTATTTCATTTAAGGATCTGGGTAAGCTGTATTTATGTTTATTATTTGTATCTTTCTGCTCAATGGCTCTCCTGTTTTCCCAAAATCTAGTCCTCAGTGCCCTAATGGTCCTACCGATGTAAAGTAGACCACAAGGGCACCTGAGGGCATAGATGACAAAGTTCGTGGAGCCACTGACCTCAAAGATTTTGAGGACATTAGGAACAAAAGAGCAGGTTAAGTATTTTTTCTTGTGACATTTGTACATTCCCGTCAGGTTAGAAAAAAGACCACCTTGCATTGGACGTATGTTTCTAAAGTCCGGGAGCTTGCTGTGGGTGATCTGGCTCTTGATATTGCGAGCCTTATGGTAGGTTAACTGGGTGGAAGGGGGAAAGTATGTTTTAGTACGGGGTCCTGTAATAGGACACCCCAATGTTTCCTAAATATCCTTTCCATTTGTTTATATTGATGATGGAACTGTGTGATGAATTTTGTGGGATTGTCATTATTAGAGGAGTCTACAGTTCTGTCTGGGGGGGGGGGGGGTTTGTAAGTGGCAAAAATGTTATTGAAATGTTGAGCAGAGTAACCCTTTTCACTAAATTTTAATCCAAATCACAATTTCTGCAAAGTCGATGGAATTGACTTTTAGGATTGTTTTGTTTCCATATTGGAGGATGGCAGCTACTAGAATGGATGCAAGAGTCACCCACAGTCTCTTAAAAATGTTTTTTATTAATAATTTGGGTTTCTACGGGAAACTGAGTACCAGGCCTGAAAAAACAAGGGATTGCATATCGACCATGTGAGTGGGCAATAAATTGAAGGTGTTATTATTGGAATGTTGGATGAATTCTGCAATGATGGAAGGTGGGCCGTCCCAGATGATAACGATATCATCGATATACCTTCCATAATAAAAGATGTGCCTTGCGAAAGGATTGTGATTATAGATGCTCTGTTGTTCCCATAGCCCCATAGTTAAATTAGCATAACAGGGGGCGAAGCTTGTCCCCATGGCTGTCCCATTGACCTGTAGATAATTTTGACCATCGAACACAAAATAGTTGTGCTCTAAGCAAAATCTGGTGGCTCCAAAAATAATTAAATATATTTGTAATGGAGATCTGAGTGGTTAACAAGAAAATGCTCTATGGCTAAAAGACCTATCTGGTGAGGGATGGTGGTATATAAACTTACATTTAAATGCCCATCAATGCAGCCTTATCAGTGTCCATCTGCAACCTTCCCCGGTGTCTTTGCAGCTCTGTGTCATTATTGCAGCCTTCCCAGTGTCTTTGCACCTTATGTCATTATTGCAGCCTTCCCAGTGTCTTTGCACCTTGTGTCATTATTGCAGCCTTCCCAGTGTCTTTGCAGCCTTTGTCATTGCAGCCTTCCCAGTGTCTTTGCAGCCTTGTGTCATTATTGCAGCCTTCCCTGTTTCTTTGCAGCCTGTGTCTTTGCAGCC
This sequence comes from Lithobates septentrionalis, assembly GCA_037952835.1. NCBI lineage: Eukaryota > Metazoa > Chordata > Amphibia > Anura > Ranidae > Lithobates > Lithobates septentrionalis. The sequence continues at coordinate 295,605 of JBBDGP010002440.1, forward strand.
TCGTGTCTTTTAAAATTGGCGCCGATCAGAGGAGAGGAACGAGCGCCGCCGACATACACAAAGCCGAGTGTACTTCGGCTAGACTCGGCTCTGCTCACAGTCAGGGGCGGGACTGCGAGAGGAGCCGAGTCCAGCCGAAGTACACTCGGCTTTGTTCTCCTCTCCTCACAATCAGCGGAGATCGGCGGGGATCGGCGTATAACACGCACCCATGATTTTCCCCTGATTTTAAGGGGAAAGAAGTGCGTGTTATACACTGATAAATACGGTATATATATTACAAGTATCTAGAGTCTCATAATTCACTACAGTGGGGCATACTATAATATCAAGGTTTACACTTTATGTTAAAAAAAATATATATATCATAGTTTGGATCATCTGGATTATTCAAGAGGACATTAATATTCGGAGGAGAGTGATCTGCCTTCGCAGGTGAGGCTAAATTATTGGAGTCGTCCTCACTGATGTATAGAATATCTGTACATCCCATAGGATCATCTACAGTGAGGGAGATAAGATTTAGAAAGAACATTGGGGACCTCGAGGCACCACCACCGCCTAATTTCAGAGATCTGGTTCAACAGCTCTCATGATTGGCTGGCAATCATTCAAGGGTATACCCTTTATCGCAAGGATAGAGAGGGTAAAAAAGGGGGAGGGGTATGCCTATATATCAAGAATAATGTACAAGTTAATGTGAGAGATGACATCCCAAAGAGAGCTAGGGAATTTGGATTAGCAGCAAGAATGGAAAGTGTTATCATAATGGGGGATTTTAACTATCCAGACATAGACTGGGTGGAGGGAACCGCACATTCATCTAAGGCTCGCCAGTTCCTAAATGTCTTGCAGGACAATTTTGTGGGTCAGATGGTAGACGCACCAACTAGAAATAAAGCGTTACTGGATCTACTGATTACCAAAATATATATCTGATCACAATACAGACCTGATCATGGATGTGGAAATATGGGGCAATTTAGGTAACAGTGATCACAGGTTAATTGGCTTCAGTATAAATCACACAAATAGGAAACATAAGGGGAATACAAAGACACTGAATTTCAAAAGAGCCAACTTCCCTAAACTATGAACCTTGCTAGAAGGCATAAATTGGGATAAAATCTTAGAAACAAAGAACACGGAGGAGAGATGGGTTTGCTTTAAGAGCATATTAAATAAGGACATTAGCCAATACATCCCATTGGGTAATAAATTTAAAAGAGTGAACAAAAGTCCTGGATGGCTAAACTCCAATGTAAAAATGCATATAAACGCAAAGGAGAAGAACTTCAAAAAATACAGCGTTGAGGGATTATCATCAGCATTCAGACTTTCTAAAGAATGCAACAAGAAATGTAAGGGTGCAATAAGGATGGCTACGATAGAACATGAAAGACACATAGCGGAGGAGAGCAAAAAAAATCCCAAGAAATTCTTTAAGTATGTAAACAGTAAAAAAGGGAGGACAGAACATATTGGCCCCATAAAGAATGAGGAAGGACATCTGGTTACAAAGGATGGGGAGATGGCGAAGGTATTACATTTATTCTTCTGCTCAGTCTTCACGAGGGAAACGGGGGCTTCAGTAACCAAAACTGCAGTGTTTATCCTCATGACACATCACAGGAAGCACCTCCATGGTTAACAGAGGACAGAATTAAAACTAGACTTGGGAAACTTACCTTAATACAGCACTTCTCTAGGTCATAAGGAGATGGAGGGGCTCCAAAGAATTAAAAAACAAGAAAAAAGCGCACATAATTCCGTTTTATTAATACAAAGCACCCATTACATTATATCTCCCCCATCACTAACAACGTACTAGATTAAGCAGTTTAAATAGCAGATAGAATGAACATCACCGTGCACTGCACCGTGGCTGTCTGGAACCCGTCACAGCAATCAGGGAACGGTAGTGGTTTCCTCGTTCCGGGTCAGACCTCGATGGAGCGCACGCGTCACTTCCAGCGTCGTGTAAGCCACGTCCTGACGCGTTTTGTCATATCCTGACTTCAACAGAGGGCGTGGCTACACGACTAATACACCGGGCTTAAATTATCCCACCTCTCACCTCCGCAGCCAATCACAGCCTCAGGGAGTCGACAGGTGCACGTCAACCCAAACAAGGAAGCAGCGACGGCTTTCAACAGGAGGGGGAGAGGGACAAACAGCCCCACATTGCACTTAATACCATATGGTTGCCATAACCAAAAACATGCATAATACAGGGGATTAGAGCAGCTATGGGCTGGCATTCAATACCGCCCTTTCTCTAAAACCTACATTCTTATATCTACAGGTTTTATCAAAGTCCATTACAGGTGATATCAGACAAGAATGATCATAATAATAAATTAATACAATATAAACACATATAGTGTGCTCTAATCATCACATATCGATCAATAGTCTAATAAAGTCAAGCCCCACATGTTATACAACCATGTAATATACGTATAATGGATTAAGTATACATTATAGCGGACATAAATACAACTTATCCTGGATTATAGATATATAAAAAAAGAAAAAAAATCCTTTTAATATATAGAATAGAATTAACTAGATAAGAGAATAAAATTTACTCAAAAATAGTAAAAATTTACACATATAAAATATATATAAAAAATATATAAATAATCTATAAAAAATATAATAAAAACAAAACACAGCTTGGATAACAAACCCCATCCTAATCAATAGTCACTTATAAAGCAATTAATGTCTAAATCGACATTTAACCCCTTTGGCGCTAAAGTGTCTGCTAGAAATATCCATTGGGTCTCTCTCTTAGACAGATCCCTGACCAAATTGGAACCCCTCCATCTAGGTTTAAGGTGATCTATGCCCCAAAAGTTCAGACCTGAGGGGTCCCGATTGTGCATCAATTTAAAATGGAGCGAAACATTATGGTCTTTAAAAAATAATTTTATATTGGCTATATGCTCTGCAATTCTAATTTTTAGCAATCTCTTCATTCGTCCTATGTACATAAGACCACATGGACATTGCAGAGCATAGACCACATGGGAGGTGTTACATGTAATAAATTCCTTGATGGCAAATTCTCTATTATTAGAGGTCGATGTAAACCTCTCCAGGGCCCGCAATGGCCTGTTCACTTCTTTACAGGCTCGACATTTCCTACAGCAGAAGAAACCATCTCTCTCCCAGAACGTAGGGGGCCTCGCAGGGGGATCCAGCACTTTTTTTACTATTTTATCAGAAAAACTTAATGCCTTTCTATAAATAAAACCTGGTTTAGAAGGCAACACTGAATGTAATGCTTTGTCCATAAGCAGGACATGCCAATGGGTGGCAAAAATTTTCTCTACCTCTCTATATTGAGAGTGGAAGCCTGAAATAAAGCTCCATTCTTGGGCATCGCTTTTTCGAGAGGAGCGGGCTTCCTCCAAAAAAGACTCTCTCGGTACCAAAGCTACTTCTTGAATCGTAGCATCCAATGTTTCTTTAAAATAACCTTTTTCGGGGGTGTGGCCTGGCTATGGAGGAGTGAGGACGTGCTGAGCCCGAGCTCCGTCCGGTCCGCAGCTAAATAAGCAGCTACAGGGGTGATTACCCCCCGATTTCCGCACAGGGCATGTCACAGCGGCGGCGGGCTTCTTCCCAGCCGAAAAGAGCTCACCCCAACGGCCAAGGATCGCTGGATTCTTTCCTTTCCGACACCCCCCGCCAGCAGAGGGGGAAATCCAAGATGGCGCCGGAACGAACGGCCACGCTGCAGCAGGAAATTCAGCCAGCGCCTCCAGCACTGTCTCCTATCTCTTCTCCCAGGCTGGTAAGCGACTCCATCCCCCCTGCATCCCCCCGCTCCACATCGCCACAGGACAGGGGCACAAACCTGGCAGATTTGACGGAGGACAGGGACATCAGGCAGCATCTATGGTCTCTCCCCACTAAAGAGGACCTAGAGCGCTTTGCTAGCAGGATTGAGAGGGCCTTCAGGCAAGACATTGAACAATTGCAAACAGATACCACTGAACTGGGTCACAGGGTAGAGACTCTGGAGCAGAAATTTGATGACACTGTACCCGCCATCGCCCAGTTCAGAGAACAGACTGTCACCCATAGTCACCAGATTGAGGGCCTTCTGTGTCAGTTAGATGACATGGAGAACCGCAGCAGGCGAGCGAATATTCGCATACGAGGCCTTCCTGAAGCTACTGCACCTAAGGACATTGTTCCCACCTTGCAGGGAGTGTTCCGTGAGATCCTGAGTTTGCCTCTATCGGTGCCGATTGAGATAGACAGAGCGCACAGGGCACTTCGGCCCCCATCAGAAGACCCCGACAACCCCAGGGATGTGATCTGCAAGCTGCACAAATTTACACTAAAGGACCGTATAATGCAAAAGATGCGTAACAGACCAGTCTTTGACTTTGATGGAGCTCAACTGTCCTTTTACCAGGACCTCTCACGGCGTACCCTAATGCAGCGGCGAGCCCTACGCCCACTCCTAATGGAAATTCAAGCAGCAGGCCTCACATACCGCTGGGGCTTCCCATTCAGCCTCCAGGCTTCCAAAAATGGCCGTTGGGCTATACTACGCACAAAGGATGACCTCCCCCGCTTCTTACATACCTTGGAGCCTAATCCAGTGGATTTCCCGGACTGGCGCACCACTCCTGACATCCAGATGCCCCAGCTACCTCAGCCATGGATCCAGGCGGCAGGAAACAGGCGCTCCCGTGGTCGTAACAGGCAAACAGAGGGCCCACGTCCGGGTACCTCTACAACCAGTGACTGAACAAGCTACTGATGCCCTTGTTGCTCTTACTAATTTTTTGGACATAATCCCCTCTTCATCATAGGTGTCCCCATCAGGACACTGGGCCCAACGGACGCATTGCTGTCATATCCTACTTCCACTTGCAGGACGTTGCACGCGAGGCCCTTTGCACTACTTCCCAATTCTGAGTACCATTGGGTGCCATGATGGACTGGGGGGGTCCGCGGTCCAGCTCCTAGCCTGGCTGTCTGGTTTCCTTCCCACCGTTTTTTCTTTTTTGCACTTTTTTGGGAGTTCGAGTTACATAATCTCCTTTCTCCTTTTGGCGATATGTACTGTTTTTTTTTTTCCCACCACCCTGTTTATGTGTCATAATGGACTGGACGGACGGAAGGGCTAACCGTCCCCTTGGTGGTCACCCACGTACCCCACCTAGGCCTCACCTTACTGGGTGACAGTCCCTTGTGGGACTCCGAGTTTTCACCCGGGTGGTTTTTGGGTTGATGCCCCCCTCCCGGGTGAGCTCTATAGTTTCTTGTTGTTTTCATCCGTATCCCTCTCCCTCCTTTTCCTCCCCTACCCTACCTACTCTCTCCACTAACCCCCTCTAAATCCCACCTTCTCCCCATCTACCTCCCCCCCTTAACCTCCCCCTCCTCCCCCCTCCCACCACCTCCCCCCTTCATATCATTTTGTGCCTGATATTACTTTCCAGAGCTAACGGTTATTGCTTTGATCTTCAGGTCGCCTTCTGACTGACTGAACCATGCACGGAGGACCCAGAGGGGGTGTGACCGGTCAACTATCATCCAGGTCAGGTACGCCGTCACTAAAGGTACTGTCCTATAATGTCAGGGGGCTCTGCTCTCCACACAAGCGCAACAGGCTTTGGCAGGAACTAAAGAGGCTGGGGGCCCAGGTGGTTTTCCTGCAGGAGACTCACTTTAGGGAAGAGTCCCTCCCAAAGATACCTACACACTTATACACTCAGTGGTTCTTTAGCAACTCTCCGGTGGCCAAATCACGAGGTACAGCCATTGCATTCCATAGGTCTTGCCCATTCCAGCCCTCAGAGAGCCGAGTCGACCCGCAGGGTAGATACGTCTTTGTGAAGGGGGTCTTGGCCAACAAAAAATTTACATTTGTGACTCTCTACACACCCAATGCCCAACAACTCTCCTTTATTGACTCTGTGTTAGACAAGCTGAACGAATTCAGGGAGGGGCACCTAATTCTTGGAGGGGACTTTAATGTGAGCCCAGACCCACTCGTTGACACATCCCGAGGCTGCCCCACTCACTCCCAAGCCTTCCTCAAGCATTTTCGCAAGTCACTGCAGAACAGCTTCCTTATAGACACGTGGAGAGCTCTTCATGCGTCAGAGAGGGACTACAGCTACTACTCGGGGGTGCATGACGTGTACACGCGCATTGATTTTATGTGTGTGGACCACGACACCCTTGAGCTGTTGCAGTCAGCTGAAATGGGCAATATCACTATTTCAGATCACGCTCCAGTGTGGGCCGTGCTACGAATCCCAGACGAAACGCAGAGGGCCTGGTCCTGGAGACTCAATGAAAACCTCCTAGACGATGCCTCGGTAGTGGCTAGGGTCTCTGACACCATTACACATTATTTCACAGAGAATGTGTCTGAGGATATGGCAGACGGAGTGGTGTGGGAAAGCCATAAGGCGGTACTCAGGGGTGAACTGATCTCCCTAGGCTCTAAACTTAAAAAGGAAAGGCAGATAGACTTCCAGAGGGTACTGACAGCTTTACAGGAAGAAGAACTTAAACACAAACGTCAGGGAGATGTTCAAGCCCGTGATCGGTTGATCGAACTGAGGGAACTCTTTTCACGCCTCCTTTCACATAAATACTACGAACAGGGAAATAAGTGTGGTAGAATGCTCGCTAGAGCGCTCCGGCAGAGAAGACTGACAGCTCACGTGCACTCTCTCCGGTCCCCTGACGGTACGGCTACATTACACTCCTCCGGGATTGCCTCCATCTTTAGAGATTATTATGCGGACTTATATCACCTAGATAAGGAGATCTCCCACACAGGGCGGACAGCGAAAATGAAAGCTATTGGCGACTACCTCGCCTCAGCCGGACTTCCCTCCCTGACACCCGAACAGCAGCTAGACCTTGACGCCCCCGTCTCCCCTCAGGAGATCACCTCGACAGTGAAAGCCTTACCTAATGGGAAGAGCCCTGGCCCGGATGGATATTCCAAAGCATACTATGTAAAATTTCTCCCTTTGCTACAAAATCATATGTGTAGGTATTTTAATTCTTTAGCCACAAACCACCAGATCCCCCCTGAGGCATTATTGGCCCACATCACCGTAATCCCGAAGGAAGGCAAGGACCCTACTCTCCCACAAAGCTATCGACCAATATCACTTCTTAACGTCGATATAAAAATTTTTGCTAAGATCATGGCAAATCGACTTAAATATGTCTTGCCCTCCTTTATCCACCCCGATCAAACGGGATTTATCCCAGGTAGAGAAGCTAGGGATAACTCCATCCGGGCCATGCAGCTTATACAATGGGCATGTTCCCATAGGAATTCCACCCCATACCTTATTCTGTCCACGGATGCCGAAAAGGCTTTGGACAGAATAGATTGGTCATACCTTAAGGCGGTGCTGGAGGCTTGGGGACTAGGCCCTCATATGCTTAGATGGATCATGGCACTTTACGCGACCCCCAGTGCGAAGGTCAAGGTAAATGGCCACATATCCCTGGGGTTCCCCATACGGAATGGCACGAGGCAGGGGTGCCCCCTCTCCCCCCTCTTGTTCGCTCTGGCTATGGAGCCACTGCTTCGAACAATACGGGCAAGTGCTGACATCAGAGGGGTGACGGTGGGGTCAACGGAACACAAACTGTCGGCCTATGCCGACGACGTGCTCTTTCATTTGACCCAGCCCCTGGTGTCACTGCCAAACCTTATGAGGGAACTAAAAACTTTTGGTCAGGTGTCCAATTTTAAAATAAATTTTTCGAAATCCGAAATCCTGCCCATCACCATCCCTGCGAAGATGGCTAATGACTTACAACAAGCTTTCCCATTTAGTTGGGCTACAACATCGATTAAGTACCTGGGGAAACAACTTACCAATCGATTTGATAATATTTACTCGGCTAATTTTCCCACCCTTTTGAGCATGGTGCGTAGAGACTTACAGAATTGGGCCAAGACCTCCTTCACATGGCTGGGCAAACTTAGCATACTCAAGATGAACATCCTTCCAAGGGTGCTCTTTTATTTACAAATGCTGCCAGTCCCTCTCCCCAGGAGCTTCTTTACACAGCTTCAAAGCCTAATGATTAATTTCATCTGGCATGGTAAAAGGCCAAGACTGGCTGCGTCTTTACTACAGAAGGCCAAGGAAATGGGAGGCCTGGGCCTCCCGGATATAAGGCGATACTACAGAGCCATTGCGATCCAACATATCCTCAACTGGCGGCATCATGGGGGTTCAAAAATATGGGTCTCCTTGGAGAAGAGCTTGGCAGGCCGGGACTTGTCTTACTCTGCCTTGGCTGCCTCGTGAATACAGAGGACTCTCACAAACGTCCTCCCCGCTAACTACTCATATCCTGCGGGTCTGGGATCGCACGAATGCTTTGTACGCTTTGGTGCCCCCGGGCTCCCCACTGGCACCGCTGGGGGGGTTCAGGTGGTTCCCTCCTGGGGAGCAAAGGACCTTTTTTGGTACATGGGTTACAGATGGTAATTATAGCTGCGGCAAATTTGTAGATAAGGGTAGTCTGATACCCCTAGATGCCTTGAGGACTAGCCATGGCAGATTCCCCATGGATTGGTGGAGACACCAGCAACTCCAACACTTCATTGCAACAGAGGGGGCTTCGATGAGAGGGCTAGACACCATTACCACACTAGAAAGATTTTTCATTGAAGAACCAACTCCCCATCTGATCTCTGAGTTATATAGGCTACTGGGTTCAGTTTCCGCTGCTTGCAAGCCGGCTTTCATAAGAGAATGGGAGCGGGACCTAGGGATAGAGTTCTCGCCAGAACAGCGCCTACACATGTATAAATTAGCACATTCTAGCTCCATTGAGTCCAGAACGCAGGAAACTAACTACAAGCTTCTAACTCGTTGGTACCGGGCACCAGCCGTCATAGCACGTATTTACCCCTCGGTTTCTGACCGCTGCTGGCGTGATTGCGGTCAGAAAAGCACCCTCCTTCATGTGTGGTGGGAATGCCCAGTAATTAGGCCGTTCTGGACGGAAGTACAGGCTACCATTAAAAATGCTCTGCAGATTGAGATCCCGTTCTCCCCAGAGCATTTTCTCTTGCACCTCCCCACCCTCCCTCTGAGCCATTACAAAAAAAGCGCCCTTCCTCATCTATTAAACGCTGCTAAAAGGCTGGTACCTCTCCACTGGAAGAGTCCACGGATTCCTACCTTAAAAGAATGGTTACAGAAGGTGGAGGATATCAGAGAGGCGGAGGAGTGGGTGGCGAGGTGCAAGAATAGGAGTGAGCGCTTTGATAGTATCTGGGCCCAGTGGCGGAGATTCACCATTGACACTAATCCTGTGTCCTCTAGCCTGGAAGTCGTGCTGTTGGAGTTAGCGGAGCCCTCCTTGAAGCTAAGGAGGCCTGTAGGTGGTGACGTGCGTACCTGAATGGCACGTCTCACCGCCCTATTGATTGCACCGGGTGTAGACCTTTTCTTTCCTTATGCATGGTTCACAAGGTCCACAGTTGAAGGCTCATATGAGACGCTAGGCGTCTTTAGTTTTTTTGTTTAAAAGGCAAGTTTTGTATCTCCCTTATTAAATGTTATAGAGTCATTACCGGGGCAGACTTATGGGATAGGGGCTCCGCCTGGCGACACAGGCACCTCTCAAAGGCATTGACCCCAGGGGATGCCCGTGGGGCGCCTCCCTCTTGGTGGAGGTTAGTTGGAGGCATATGGCCCCCCTCCCGAGGGACCCGCCCGGTGGGCATCTCGGGGGCCTTAAAGCAGGGACGAGACCCCCCCTCCAATACAGAATGGAGGGCTTTTGAGACGGGTCCGGCCAAGAAGTTGCCATGGCGGGACCCCCCCTAGGACTCATTTTGACTGTTTCACAGTGCAATACAGTTTGGAGAAGATTTAATCCCTCATCCCCTTCCCCCTCCTTCCCTTACCCCTCCGTTTTATACTCTGTCTTGTGATTGGTCTGATAACTTGTTTTTGTCTGGAACGTCTAGGTCTGCACTGTAAGAATTGCACTGTATTGTGGTAAGAATGACCATAGACTATATGTTTGTGTGTTCCTTTTAATATATAAAATAAAAATAAAGATTATATATAAAAAAAAAATAACCTTTTTCGATAAATCTCTTCTTGATAATTTGAGCTTGTAACAGGAAATCAGTTTCATTCGAGCAATTTCTTTTTACTCTAGCAATCTGGCCCTTGGGAATGTTTTTGAGCCACATAGGGTGATGCCCACTGTTGATGGGCAAGTAACTATTGGAATCGGTGGGATTGAAGTATACCTTGGCCCCCAAACTATTTCCCTGCCTAAAAATGGTGACATCCAGAAAATGAATATCACTTTGGCTATATTCACTAGTCAGTTTGATGTTTTTCGTATTTGAATTTAGTTCACTGAGAAATTCCTGTAGAGAGTCAATAGACCCCTCCCAGATAAAAAAACAGATCATCTATATACCTTTTATAGACTAGGAGCTGGGAACGAGTGACTGAAAAAATAGTTTTGTTTAAACAGATTTGCTATACTGGGGGCAAATTTTGGATCTTTGGGAGGGTGTAGATTGTGGGAATTCTGCTGGCACTTGGTACGAGATATCTCTTTTCTCGATTTGACAACACACCCATTGAGTATCCCATGTCATCTAGACACTTCAAATTCTTGGTGTGTTGTACAGTCGGGTCTTTTTCTAATCTCACATAAGTGTTCCCATCACTCAACATTTCCATCAGCTGGTCATGGTAATATTCTTTGTTTAAAATCACAACCCCTCCCCCCTTGTCAGCGGGTCTAATAACTACATCCTTCCTTTCCTCAAGCATAGTTATACCATCTAAAATACAGTATGTTGCGGATTAACATTCTTTTTAGGGACTAGATGTTCCAAATCACGTATCACTAGAACTTTGAACACCTCAATTTGCTGATTTGCTCCATTTACAGGATTAAAAAGGTACTTGTTCCTCAGTCCACTATCTACAGGGACCGAGGCCACCGCACTTACAGGTTGAGAATTTTTATTTAGATAATACTTTTTCATATTGACCTTCCTGATGCATTTGTGTATATCAACAAAAACATCAAATTTATTGATTGGCCTTTTAAGGCCACACTTCAAGCCCAAATGAAGAATATTGGTTTCCTTATGACTCAAAATGGCATTGCTTAGATTAAAAATGCCCCCTACTCCTGCTCTCTCCTTCTTTTTTTGGGCCCTTCTCCCGGCCCTGCATCCCCTTGCTCTTCTCTCCTCTGTCCGGGATAGTTGGGGTAATCCCTCTCCCACTGTGGGTACTCCCTCCATTGGGGTTCTTGATAAAGCTGGCCCGGCTGCGCTCATGCTGGTGGTCTCCCTCTCTGCTGGGGGTACCCCCGACCTCGTTTCTGCCATCCTCTCCCTCTCCCTAAAAAAGGACGGGGAGACTGGAACCTCCCTCTATCCACATTATCCCTTAGAGGATCAAACCTATTATGAGTAGGGACTTGATATTGATTATTCGGGGGCGCATAATAATGGGGATTAACAAGACCCCTCCTACCAGCATTACTTCTCCCATACTCAGTATTGCTCCTAACAGGGGTAGAGGGATCCCTCGGTTGCCGACTATAGCCCACTCCCCTTCCATTATCGCCACCCCTAGGGGTAACAGGGGGCACAATACCATATGTACCCTCTGGACGTTCTGTTTGAACACTCCCCCCATTTCTTTCAATATTAACTGGGGCTTTAGCTTGTTGCCAAAGATACACAGACTCAGATCTAAAATCTCCCAGATCCCTGTGAAATTTCTTAGTTTTCTTCTTCTGTGTGTCCTTGTCAACTTTCTCGAGCTTCTTTTTTATCCGGGTGTTAAAATCTATCACTTGCTGTGAATTTTTTAGGGGCTCAAGTTGCAGTCTAAGATCATTGATCCTAGCCTCTAGCATAGCCATTTTCTTACGCTACCGCGCCAACACCAGATCCTGCAACTTGAACCCCATAGTAGTAAAATATTCATACCACTCTTTCATTGACTCAGGGTCATCCAGTCCATCCTGCGGGACTACATCCCAACTTAGACTTCTGACAATAATCTTTTCTTTAATTATTTTATCATTTGGGAGTTTTTTAATGAATATCAAATGTACATGGTTGTATAACATGTGGGGCTTGACTTTATTAGACTATCGATCGATATGTGATGATTAGAGCACACTATGTGTTTATATTGTATTAATTTATTATTATGATCATTCTTGTCTGATATCACCTGTAATGGACTTTGATAAAACCTGTAGATATAAGAATGTAGGTTTTAGAGATAGGGTGGTATTGAATGCCGGCCCGTAGCCGCTCTAATCCCCTGTATTATGCATGTTTTTGGTTATGGCAACCATATGGTATTAAGTGCAATGTGGGGCTGTCTGTCCCTCTCCCCCTCCTGTTGAAAGCCGTCGCTGCTTCCTTGTTTGGGTTGTCGTGCACCTGTCGACTCCCTGAGGCTGTGATTGGCTGCGGAGGTGAGAGGTGGGATAATTTAAGCCCGGTGTATTAGTCGTGTAGCCACGCCCTTTGTTGAAGTCAGGATATGACGAAACGCATCAGGGCGTGGCTTACAAGACGCTGGAAGTGACGCGTGCGCTCCATCGAGGTCAGACCCGGAACAAGGAAACCACTACCGCTCCCTGACTGCTGTGACGGGTTCCAGGCGGCCATGTTGCAGAGCACGATGATGTTCATTCTATCTGCTATTTAAACTGCTTAATCTAGTACGTTGTTAGTGATGGGGGAGATATAATGTAATGGGTGCTTTGTATTAATAAAACGGAATTACGCTATGTGCGCTTTTTTCTTGTTTTTTAATTCTTTGGAGCCCCTCCATCTCCTTATGACCTAGAGAAGTACTGTATTAAGGTGGCCCAGAAAATCCTTATCTTGGAGGCTTGTATTTATTAAGCTCTGGTGAGTTTGATCCCCTGAGGGGAGTGTGTTCACACATGGTGGAGTTGGAGTGATTGGTGGAAGGTGCACGCTGTGATATGCTTTAGGATCTACTTGGACACCCTCTGAACCACTACTTATATTGCAATATTCTTATGGACTTTATCTGTGTGTAGTTGGCCACACTTTTGTTTTATGTGCTCAACACAGCGCTGTTTTAGTATATGACTATTTTTATTACCATTTATATGTCCCATATACTATTTATTACAATTTTTTTATGGGAAATCTTCTTATGTACATTTTTTATTGCCTTCACAATCTCACCTTTTGAGGTTATTCATATATTATCGAGGGATGGTGGCAATCTATATGTGTGGCCTTGTGAATCACTAAAATTACCATCATACAAGGGTGGATAATACACCCATTCCTTAATTTCATTCACATGACCACAGATGGCCCAAATTGATGTTTTTTTCAATTGATAGATCAATGTTGAACCTTTTTCCTTTTTTAGAAATTGGGTTCTTCGTGTTTTCTTTCAGATTGGGAATTTTTTCTTTTTCTGTTATTCTGATTCAATTATTTGAAAATTTCATTTGTTTGTTTTTTCATCTAATCTAATGTCCAGTATCCAGGCCAGTTATCAATCTAAGGAGCAGGTTCAATCTGATTTATCATCTTTGTTTTTTAATCTTACAAAATTCTTAGAGAAAAAAATCAGCCTTGCATTGCACATACAATCCCTGGACAGATATATTAACCACTTAAGGACCGGCCACTGTATATATACGTCATTAATTTGAAGATGGATATCTCGGTAACAGCAGCAGCTGCTGCCACAACCGAGGTATCCATCTTTAGGGCCGGCGGTTCTGTACACGATAATGGTGGTCTCTGCGGTGGGTTCGCTGCGAGATCACCGTTATCGGCGGCGGGAGAGGTGCCACCCCCCCTCCCGCCGCTCTCCCACGCCCTCCGCCACTTACCGGAGCCGTCGGTAGCGGCGGAGGCGATCGGATCCTTTCACTTCCTCAGTATGGAGAAGAGTGAGGCTAAGATGGCCCCCACCCGTCTCCATACCATAGGATGGCGGAAGCGACGTCAGTACGTCAGCTCCGCCCATTTGTCTTAAAGGCACAATTTTTTTGTGTCATTTTTTCAAACGACTTTTTTTTCTTTTTTTTGCATTAAAGTCTAAATATGAGATCTGAGGACTTTTTGACCCCAGATCTCATATTTAAGAGGACCTGTCATGCTTTTTTCTATTACAAGAGATGTTTACATTCTTTGTAATAGGAATAAAAGTGATCCAAATTTAAAAAAAAAAAAACAGTGAAAAAATAATTAAAATAAAGTAAAGTCGCCCTTTTCCGACGAGCTCGCGCACAGAAGTGAACGCATACGTAAATAGCGCCCGCAAAATAAAACGGTGGTCAAACCACACATGTGAGGTGTCGCCGCGACCGGTAGAGTGAGAGCAATACTTCTAGCCCTAGACCTCCTCTGTAACGCAAAACATGCAATCTGTAGAGTTTTTTAAACGTCGCCTATGTAGATTTTTAAGGGTAAAAGTTTGACGCCATTCCACGAGCAGGCGCAATTTTGAAGCGTGACATGTTGGGTATCAATTTACTTGGCGTAACATTATATTTCACAATATAAAAAAAAATGTGCTAACTTTACTGTTGTCTTATTTTTTTATTCAAAAAAGTGATTATGCGCTTATAAGACCGCTGCGCAAATACGGTGCAAAAAAAAGTATTGCAATGACCGCCATTTTATTCTCTAGGGTGTTAGAAAAAAAACAATATATAATGTTTGGGGGTTCTAAGTAATTTTCTAGCAAAAAAACCTTTTTTAAACATGTAAACACCTAAAATCCAAAACGAGGCTGGTCCTTAAGTGAAGACATCAATCCCATTGGATTGAGGGTTCAAATTTTCCCTGTTTTAGAAAATATTTATAATGATCTGAAAATAAATTGGGAAAACAAATTAAAAGACTGTTCCAGGAATTTAATGTTGCTATTACAAGATGAATATCGTCAACAATTGATCAAACTTGACAATGATGTTGGGGCACTGTATGCCAGACTGACACCATTAAAAATATGTTTAATTTGAAAAGAAATTGAAGGAGCATTTAGAGGAGTATGGGAAATCAATACTGTTGAAAAAGTAAAAGAAATATTGGAGGGATAAAAATGCTTTTGGTGAAGGCAGGGCATACAGATGGAACTAAGAAAAAAAGTATCCAAAAAAGAATCTTAATAAGAATAGGGATTATTTGTCAGATACACCCTCAAATTCGTCATCCTCTGTCTCATCCCTTACGGATCGTCAATTACGAAAGAGAAAAGGTTCCTTTTCTAAACAAAATGCGATAGAAGGTCATCTACAACAAGTCAACAAAAAACGTACCACAGAAACACAGTCACTAGAATCTTCATGTGGGGGGGGACAAAAGTAATGGGCACAACACCATGAGACACAATAACACACCAATAAGTGGCGAAGAAGTGTCACCGCTCCAGGTGGGTCGAATCAAAGTAAAGAGTTTTCCCTCCAGTCTAGAAGTCCAGGTGCTGGCTATGCCGTGATAGTTTAGACACCAAAGAAATTCTGGACAGCCGCACTCCAAAAAATAAGTTGGCCTTTTATTCAATGAAATATCATCCAAAATACAGGTCACAGCAAAGTGGAACAAAGCTTACGCGTTTCACACTACGAGGAGTGCTTAGTCATAGCACTTTTTTGGAGTGCGGCTGTCCAGAATTTCTTTGGTGTCTAAAACACCAATAGGTGGCACTAAGAACTCCAACACAATTCGAAGCAAATTTAATAAAACAAGTAAAGATCAGGAAGCTATCCCCAAGATACCTAAAACTCAATTAGATGATTTTGTAGACAAAGCCAACTCACTGAATTCACAATCAACACAGAAGGAAATCGATCCCCCGTTAACACCAATCATGCACAAGGAAGATTGAATATTATCAATCTCTCATCACATTCACTTACACCTGTAGAGGAGCAGGTACTATGTTTGGGTTTGTCTTACTGTCCAAACAAAAGCACTGAAAGAATTTGAGACAGCTAAGGATATACATTTATTTGCTAGGAAATTATTATTCAAAAGCATGTATTCAAGACAAAATACAAAGAAAGAGGCAGAAGTTATACCAAATCTCACAGCAGCTGAATTCAGAGCCATTCGAGACCTGAATTTGCTGCTACAGGAAAGTGATGCTTCCCGGGAAAAGGACATTGATGACGAGTTACAAAATGAAGAAAGTTCTGAAGTGGTTGAACAACAACCCCCCCCAAAAAATTTAAAAGGAAATCCAATAAATTTCCATCTTTGAACCAAAATCCCACACTGGCATTGTTTGTGAGGCAGACAGTGAGAGAGATAGAGAATATGAAGAATGACAATGTTACTAAAAATTTGAGTCCCGAACAAAATTTGGCACTCAAGTCTTTGAAAAATAGCTTTGGAAAAACAATAAAAGCATCTGACAAGGGAGGCAATGTTGTCCTCATGGACAACAGGATGAAATCATATGAAATATGTGTTTAAAGATTCTTAAAGACAAAAAATGTTACCGTAAAAATCTCTTCTTCCCTAGAGGATAGGTTCAATCAGGATTTCTATGGGCAGGTTGATGAAGCACATTCTGAGGCCATTATCTCTAGAGACCTATGGGATTTTGTACACATAAAAAATACCCTTGTATACCTACCATGTACACACTGCCAAAGGTGCACAAAGATCTACACAACCCACCTGGGAGACCCATCAACTCGGGCAATGGTTGTGTCTCTGAAGCCATGAGTCAGGTAATTGATGACCATTTGAGACCCCATGTTATGAATTTAAGCTCTTACACTAAGGATACCATCCATTTGTTACAAATTTTAGAAAATCTAGAAATCCCTAGTTCAGCATTGCTGGTTACAAACGATGTTGAATCTCTTTAC
This sequence comes from Lithobates septentrionalis, assembly GCA_037952835.1. Lineage (NCBI taxonomy): Eukaryota > Metazoa > Chordata > Amphibia > Anura > Ranidae > Lithobates > Lithobates septentrionalis. The sequence goes on from JBBDGP010002440.1 coordinate 312,522, forward strand.
AACAGTATTCTGCATGATTTGAGTGTATTGGCTGTTGGAAGAGTTCTTCAGAAAAGATCAACACATGAATGGAAATACAACAAATTCATATTAACCATGCTGGAATTTATCCTAAAACATAACGTTTTTCTCTACAAAGGCTCCCACTACCTCCAGGTACAGGGTGTGGCTATGGGGACGTGTTGTGCCCCTCTTATTCCAACCTGTACCTGGGGGAGTGGGAGAAGGACTATCTGGCCAGTGAGGAGAATTCCACATATACACAGCATATCGTCATGTGGCAAAGATACATTAACGATCTGCTGTTGATATGGGATGGCCCTGAGAGCAAACTGGTGAGTTGTCTCAACCATACGAACTAAAATAATTAAAACCTTTTTTTCATAATGAAATATGATTTGCATAAGGTTGATTTTTTAGACATCAGTATTCTCAAGAATACAGAGGGCAAAATTACCAGCAAATTATTTAGAAAGGAAGCTGCCGGCAACACATTGTTGCATGCTGACAGTTTCCACCCCATGGCTTTGAAAAAATCCATACCCTTTAGTCAGTACTTACGTATCAAATGTTATTTTACTACAGAGACTGACTTCCAAGTGGAGGCTGATGCTCTTACAACTAGAATTTTAGCTAGGGGCTATACATAAACTAGTCTAAAAAAAGCTTTCAATCGCGTTACAAATATTGAAAGACATGATATCTTTTTTTTTTTAAAACTAAAGGGGGTAAGAACAAAAGTATGGAAGAGACCAATACAACCAGGATAATCTTACAATATTCAAATGAACATGAAAAATCAGGAAAATTGTTACCAAATACTGGCCAATTTTAACAGAGGATCCCATATTGGGAAGTTTAGTTACCAAAAATCCACGAATCACCTTCAAAAAGGCAGGTTCGATTGGTGGAAAACTTGTCCAGAGTGAATATAAAGGGGATTCAAGAGGGGACTCTTGTAAGACCTGGGGAACATTCCCATGTGGTTAATGCTCTCAATGCCTGACAATTAGAAAAGGGACACAATTTCATTTGCCCAATGGGGATCTCTTTTAGTTGAAATAGTTTGCTAATTGCAAGACGCGAGGGGTGGTGTACCTTATGCAGTGCCAGTGTGGAGCCTTTTATGTAGGTAAAACAAAACAAGAATTACGACAACGAGTTGCTAAACACATGCACAGTATGAGTATTGTAACCTCTATTTGCCACTTGGTGGACATGAGGCCCGGGAGCATAATTATAGGATGCCAAAGGTCAACTTTACTATCCTTGACAGAGTACAAATTTCCGACCCGTGGTGGTGATTGGAACAAGTTACTGCTCCAGCGAGAAATGCGTTGGATCAGGTCTCTTAGGGCAACCACACCTCCGGGTCTCAATGAATGTGAAAGCTATAGACCCTTTGTGGATGTTTTTTCCTCTGGAAAGACTGATTAATCAATAAGTAAGAAAGACATCTCTCTTGGCTCCTTTTGCCTCCCTATTGTATAAATGTCATCATACAATTCATCTATGGATCCCACTTTTCAATGTGGATCTTATGTTGCTTTTTTTTTTCTTTCCTTGTTCTATGTTCAATTACAACCCAATGTCATTGTGTACAAATTATTTGTTAATTGATGAATTCTGGAAGGGTATTCTTTATCCTCCTATCCTGTACTGTAGTTCGGACTCCCTAGATAATAGATTGTGTATTTTGGATGAGATGATTCATTTTTTTGGGTTTGATTATATGGAATGTTGTCTATGGTTCTAGGTAGCCTATATTACATTTGTATATTATATATAATTTGTAATGGCATATGCATTTTTCTCCACCAGACATGGATTTTCCCCCTTTTCCAATTGGGTTTTGTCAAAATTGCCATTTTAGTGCCCGTTCCAATCCCCGGATGTTGTTTCCGTGGGACCGGATGTTCTGTGTAGGTGGGTATGTGCGGAGGATACGTGGCTGTGTCTGTTTGACGTGTGCTGCATCGCCTCTGAATCTGTGTTACTATCCGTGCAGAAGCAGAAGTGATGATGATGCGGTTGTGTGATATGACACATATCATGTCACTTCCTCCGGCGCATGCGCACTATAACAGGGATGCCATTGCGTCTCTCGTAGCGATTCCTACCCGGTTGATGTACTGTGAAGCCACGCTTTTCCTTCTTCCGGTCTGCCAGTTTTTGTAAACCCTTGGGACATTTCAACACCTCAATATGGGACTTATTGATCAGGCTGTTCTTTGATCTATAAGACATCTCAAGTAAGCTCATACACTTTTTATTAGGTGTGGGGCCAGTCTTATGGGGAATAACACTCCAGTCTTACCCCACTTCCCCTGGAATAGAGACTTATTTTCTTCCCGGGGGATTGACCACTCTTTTTTTGTTTTGCTTTCTTCCAGCCGACAGTACTCCCATTTCAATGCTCTTTTGGTAACCCATATTTGGCTTTTCTGGATGGGAACAGCTGGCTTTCATATGGGGCAGGCCCTTAATGGCCTTGACAGGACATCCACATTTTTCTGAAAGAATGCCTTTGCCAAATATGCACAATTTTTGTAAGTGTATGTTCTATGATCAACAGATGCACATTCCTGGGTATGAATTTGTATTAATGTTTTACTAATACAAGCTGTTTTTTCAGAAGTGGTATCATTCCCTGAAGAAGATTTACAACATAATTTTGAAACGCGTTGGATATCCCTCTCTGCAGCATTCCCTATTTGAAACCATGATTAAAGGGAACAGCAAGTAGATTGGGACTGCCACTTCATGGTTCAAAACAGCCAATGTGCAATGTTTGCAATTTTTATTCATATAGTGTGTAATGTTGACAGTATTTCTATGATGTGTTGTATTATCAACATGAGATCCTTTTAATACATTTTCTACAATAAATTACAATTTTTTTTATGTGAAATCTTCTTATGTACATTTTTTATTGCCCTTAAAATCCAACCTTTTGAGGTTATTCATATATTATCGAGGGATGGTGGCAATCTACATGTGTGGACTTGTGAATCACTAAAATTACTATTATGAAAACATATGCATCCCTTCTCTCCCCATACTCCTCATTCTTATGTGAGAATCCTTGAAAGCCCTTGTGGTAACTATTCCCAAGCCCGGGAAAACACCTGACACCACTGCTCACTACCGGCCCATCTCCCTCCTCAACACTGACACCAAGTTATTTGCTAAACTTCTATTGACTTGTCTTTCACTATTTATTCCACAATTGGTACACATGCACTAGGTGGGATTTGTGGCTGGTAGGGAGGCATCGGACAGGACCAGGCTGGTTCAGAGACCTCTTGCAGTGGGCTAAACATCACCAAACACCTTCTCTTCTCCTTCGCTTGGATGAGGAGAAAGCATTTAATCAAGTCCACTGTCATTACCTGACGGCCGTGCTCCGTAGATTTGGATTTTTGGTCAATATACTGAACTCCATACTCTGTCTCTATTCTAACCCCAATGCCAGAGTGTGGACCTCTGGAATGACTTCAGACCCTTTCATATATACTAATGGCACCAGGCAGGGGTGCCCACCAGGGGCGGACTGACCATTGAGCCACTCGGACACTGCCCGAGGGCCCTGGGCCACTAGGGGGCCCCATCAGGGTTGCCAGCCTCAGTAAAACCAGGGACAGTATGTATAAATCTGTTTTTTTTTACATCTGTCTGTGTATACTGTGTGTACATGTATGTGTATACTGTGTGGCCCCATAATCTCCTATTGCCCGGGGGCCCCATGAGTTATCAGTCCGCCCCTGGTGCCCACTATGCCCTTTAATATTTGCTCTGGTAATGGACCCCCTTGCCCAAGCTATGCATGATAACTCGTCAGTCACAGGTATTCAAGTAGGCAATACAATTTACAAAATTAGCCTCTATGCGGACGATGTAATAATCTCTCTCACTGATCCGCTTAACTCTCTCCTTGCACTCCAAAACCTTCTAGATCAATTTAGATCAATCTCCTTATACAAAGTTATTCAAAATAAATAATTTATGCTTGGTTTCTGCTTACCAACTTTGATCAAAGCTGCTATCTCTAAAACTGTATCTTTCTTGTGGGTCCCTAATTCTACCCTGCAATATCTGGCTATTCAATTAGTCTCACCCTCTTACCAACTTCTTCATATAAACCTTCAAGTGCTTCTATCCAAACTTTCTCACATTTCCCAAGATCTTTAGACCACCAGTGCTTCAAGGGCAGACTGTATAGCGTTAATGAAAATGTTTCTCTTACCTCATATATTTACTCAGGACAATTCCAGTCCCGATCCTATCTATGGAATTGCTAAACCCCAAGCCATCTTGAACACCTTCATCTTGATAAACAACTGTCCTTGTATGAAACATCCCATACTTTGTACACCAACTAAATACACATGTCTAGGCGTACCAGATATCTTGGCTTACTACAAAGCGGTAATCTTAGACCAAGCTAAACTGTGGTGGAATCCGAACCAATAAACAACCTGGCTCCAAATAGAGCATACGTGCCTGCCTGGCAACCTTAGCAACTTCTTCTAAAAAGTGCCATTATACTTCAGCTACAACTCGCTTGATCCTTTTTGGACGCCATGACATCAACCACAAGAGTTTGGAAAGCGATTTACCAAAAGGCAAAATAGGAATTTCAAGTGACTTGCTTTTCCCCTTTCACCTAACAGCTCTGAAGCTCCTAATTCCCCACATCTCCTTCACCTCCTGTTGAAAAGCAGGCCCAAAAACCATTAGAAAACTGTACATGGGTATTAACACCTTTCAGCAACAATGTCAGAAATACTATTTGAACTCTAGACCATTTTTTATGTTCCTCCAACTTAGATCCATCTTGTTCTGTCTTCAATGCTTCCAATACAATATGCTACAGGACTTACTCCATTTCTATAACCTACCACGAAGTTCAAAAGGCATATTGCACATTGATACACTTTTATTTAATCCTCTCTTCCATAGCAAATCCTCCTCAATGCAGCACTGGGAGCAATGGACTAATTGGACATACTGTACTGAGCAGTGGCCTTCATGTCAGCACTCAAGGTCTCAGGTTGCAGTTCCCACTGGGAAACTGATCAAATGGAGGCATGATGCCTCTATGCTAGTGGTTCTCAAGTGGTTTGTATGTTGTTTCCTCTTACTGCAGATCCTCTAACCTTCCACAGTGCCTCCCATCTCCCATAGTGCCCCCCAAACCTCAAACCTCCCACAAAGCAACCCAGCCTACCACAGTGCCCTCCCCAGCCTACTGCAGTGCCCCCCAGCCTATTAACCCTAACCCCTCCAGCCTTCCATAGTGTTTCCAATCTTCAAAAGTGTCCCCACACAGCCCTCCAAATACTCACAGTGCCCTCCCAGCCCCTGCAGCACCCTCCAGTCTTCCACGGTGCCCCGGAAAAGCCCTAATCCTCCTGAGGAGACTACCAGTGACCCCATCCCCAAAAAGTTTCCCCCCAGGCCTGGTGCCTTTGTGTCAGTGGTTCTCAGGGGGTCTCCCTCTTACCGGGCCCCCAGCCAGTTGCAGATCACCTTACCTCCAACAGTGCCTCCCCTTCTCCCATAGAACCCCAAACCGCCATAGTGGATCACAGTGGCAATGCCCTGACAGTGCTCCTCAACCTCCCACAGTGCTCTCCATCCTCCCACGGTGCCACCCAGCCTACCACAGTGTATCCTAATTTATTAAAGAGCCTTCAGCCTCCTATAGTGTCCCCCCAACCTTCAACAGTGTCCAACACTGCCCTCCAAATACCCACAGTGCCCTCCTCAACCACAGAAACACCTTCCAATCCTATGATTTCCCCCAGTCACCCCCACTAGAAATCCCATCCCCTGCAGGGCCAACAATTCTGCTGCAGAGTCCCCTAACCCCCCCAGAACCCCCTTCCCATCACAGTGACATGGCAGGGGAGGATAGGGCAAAAAGAAGAGAGGGATGCGGGGATACGATTGATGGGTGCTTCCTAAAAAACACCAAGGCATGTCGTTCCACCACAAAAATAATCCTGGGGGGAGGGTTATAAGCAGGGAGACTCTTTGAAAGGATGGATTAAAGTAATTCCATAGAATTTCTTAAGGAAATGTCAACATTAGGGATGAGCCGAACACCCCCCTGTTCGGTTCGCACCAGAACTTGCGAACAGGCAAAACATTTGTTCGAGCACGCGAACACCATTAAAGTCTATGGGACATGAACATGAATAATCAAAAGTGCTAATTTTAAAGGCTTATATGCAAGTTATTGTCATAAAAAGTGTTTGGGGACCTGGGTCCTGCCCCAGGGGACATAGATCAATGCAAAAAAAAGTTTTAAAACCGGCCGTTTTTTCGGGAGCAGTGATTTTAATAATGCTTAAAGTCAAACAATAAAAGTGTAATATCCCTTTAAATTTTGTACCTGGGGGGTGTCTATAGTATGCCTGTAAAGGGGCGCATGTTTTCCGTGTTTAGAACAGTCTGACAGCAAAATTACATTTCAAAGAAAAAAAGTCATTTAAAACTACTCGCGGCAATTAATGAATTGCCGGTCCGACAATACACATAAAAGTTCATTGATAAAAACGGCATGGGAATTCCCCACAGGTGAACTCTGAACCAAAATTAAAAAAAAAAAATGACGTGGGGGGTCTCCCTAAATTCCATACCAGGCCCTTCAGGTCTGGTATGGATATTAAGGGGAACCCCGGTCAAATATTTTTTTAAAAATGGCGTGGGGTCCCCCTCAAAATCTATACCAGAGCCTTCAGCTCTGGTATGGATTTTAAAGGGAACCCCATGCCAAAATTAAAAAAAAATGGCATGGGGTCCCCCTAAAAATCCATACCAGACCCTTATCCGAGCACGCAACCTGGCAGGCAGTAGGAAAAGAGGGAGGACGAGAGAGCGTCCCCCTCCTGAACTGTACCAGGCCACATGCCCTCAACATTGGGAGGGTGCCTTGGGGTAGCCCTCCAAAACACCTTGTCCCCATGTTGATGAGGACAAGGGCCTCATCCCCACAACCCTGGCCGGTGGTTGTGGGGGTCTGTGGGCGGGGGGGCTTATCGGAATCTGGACGCCCCCTTTAACAAGGGGACCCCAGATCCTGGCCCTCCCCCTGTGTGAAATGGTAAGGGGGTACAAAAGTACCCCTACCATTTCACTAAAAAAGTGTCAAAAATGTTAAAAATGACAAGAGACAGTTTTAGACAATTCCTTTATTTAAATGCTTCTTCTTTCTTCTATCTTCTTTCTTCTATCTTCCTTCAGTTTCTTCCTCCATCTTCTTCTTCTGGTTCTTCTTGTCCAGCATCTTCCTCCATGGCGTCTGCGTCTTCTTCCCTTCTTCTCCGGGCCGCTCCGCATCCATGATGGCATGGAGGGAGGCTCCCGCTGTGTGATGCTTCTCTCTTCATCTTCTTCTCTTCATCTTCTTCTCTTCACCTTCTTGTCTAAATCTTCTTGTCTTCATCTTCTTTTCGGGCCGCTCCGCATCCATGATGGCATGGAGGGAGGCTCCCGCTGTGTGACGCTTCTCCTCTTCTGACGGTTATTAAATAACAGGGGGCGGGGCCACCCAGTGACCCCACCCCCTCTGACGCACAGTGACTTGACGGGACTTCCCTGTGATGTCACGGGGAATGCCACAGGGAAGTCCTGTCAAGTCCCCGTGCGTCAGGGGGGGCGGGGTCAACGGGTGGCCCCGCCCCCCGTTATTTAAGAACCGTCAGAAGAGGAGCAGCGTCACACAGCAGGAGCCTCCCTCCATCTTGGATGCGGAGTGGCACGAAAAGAAGATGAAGAGAAGAAGATGAAGAGAAGAAGATGAAGAGAAGATGAAGAGAAGAAGATGAAGAGAGAAGCGTCACACAGTGGGACCCTCCTTCCATGCCATTATGGATGCGGAGCGGCCCGAGGAGAAGAAGGGAAGAAGACGCCGATTCTGTGGAGGAAGATGCCGGACGAGAACACCGGAGGAAGAACCAGAAGAGCCAGAAGAAGAAGAAGATGGAGGCAGAAACCGAAGGAAGATAGAAGAAAGAAGAAGCATTTAAATAAAGGAATTGTCAAAAACTGTCTCTTGTCGTTTTTAACATTATTGACAGTTTTTTTGTGAAATGGTAGGGGTACTTTTGTACCCCCTTACCATTTCACACAGGGGGGAGGCCTGGGATCTGGGGGTCCCCTTGTTAAAGGGGGCTTCCAGATTCCGATAAGCCCCCCGTCCGCAGACCCCCACAACCACCGGCCAGGGTTGTGAGGATGAGGCCCTTGTCACCATCAACATGGGGACAAGGTGTTTTGGGGGGCTACCCCAAAGCACCCTCCCAATGTTGAGGGCATGTGGCCTGGTACGGTTCAGGAGGGGGTGCACTCTCTCGTCCCCCCTCTTTTCCTGCGGCCTGCCAGGTTGCGTGCTCGGATAAGGGTCTGGTATGGATTTTTGGGGGGACCCCACGCTGTTTTTTTTAAAAATTTTGGCAAGGGGTTCCCTTTAAAATCCATACCAGACCTTAAAGGGTCTGGTATAAATTTTGAGGGGGACCCCACGCCATTTTTTTTTTTAAATTGTGGCCGGGGTTCCCCTTTATATCAATACCAGACCTGAAGGGCCACGTAATTTTTTTTTAAATTTTGGTTCGGCGTTCCCCTGTGGGGAATTCCCATGCCGTTTTTATCAATGAACTTTTATGTGTATTGTCGGACCGGCAATTCATTAATAGCCGCGAGTAGTTTAAATGACTTTTTTTCCTTTGAAATGTCATTTTGCTGCCAGACTGTTCTAAACACGGGAAACATGCGTCCCTTTACAGGCATCCTATAGACACCCCCAGGTACGGAATATTTAAGGGATATTACACTTTTATTGTTTGACTTTAAGCATTATTAAAATCACGAAAAAACGGCCATTTTTAAAACTTTTTTTTGCATTGATCCATGTCCCCTGCGGCAGGACCCGGGTCCCCAAACACTTTTTATGACAATACTATGAATATAAGCCTTTAAAATTAGCACTTTTGATTTCTCCCATAGACTTTTAAAGGGTGTTCCACGGCATTCGAATTTGCCGCGAACACATTTTTTTTCAGACACCCTACAGAATAAAATGGCGGCCGTTGCAATACTTTATGTCACACTGTATTTGCGCAGCTCAAAAGCTCAATTTTTTTTTTTGGAGAAAATACACTTTTTTGAATTAAAAATAAGACGACAGTAAAATTAGCCCAATTTTTTGTTATAGTGTGAAAGATAATGTTACGTCGAGCAAATTGATACCCAACATGTTATGCTACAAAATTGCACCCACTAGTGGAATGGCGGCAAACTTTGACCCTTAAAAATCTCCCTAGGCAACGTTCAAAAAATTTCTACAGGTAGCCAGTTTTGAGTTACAGAGGAGATCTTTTGCTAGAATTATTGCTCTTGCTCTAACGTTCGTGCCTCACATGTGTAGTTTAAACACCGTTTTCATATGCGGGCGCGACTTACGTATGCGTTCGCTTCTGCGCGCGAGCTCGGCGGGACGGGTCGCTTTACATTTTTTTTCTTATTTATTTTAATTTTTATTATTTATTTTTCACACTATCCTTTTAAAAAAAATAAAATTGGGTCACTTATATTCCTATTACAAGAAATGTAAACATCCCTTGTAATAGAAAAAAGCATGACAGGACCTCTTTAACCTCCCTGATAGTATTCCCGAGTGTGGCTCATGGTTAAATTTCAGCACCATTAGCGGTAACCCCGAGCCACACTCAGGATTACACCTCAGGATCCTGGTGCAGGTTACTTACCTTGTCCCCAGGATCCTGTGATGTCCCCCTGCTGTGTCTGCAGGCTCTGCCTGAAGCCTCTCTGTGCCAGGCTCCGTTCCCTGAGAGCGTTGCGACGCACGGGGGTGGAGCCTGGCGGCAAATTCAAAAAATGTAAAAATCATAACACATATAGTACTGTATATGAAATCATTTCACTTCCCTTTTGTCCCCAGTGCTTTGGCCCATGCCCTGCATGCAGTTTTATATTATATATACTGTTCTTTCTGCCTGGAAACTTGAGATTGTCCATAGCAACCAAAAAGTGTCCCTTTACGTCAAAAGTGGCTTTAGACCAGCTAGAAAACAGCGATAGTAAATTAGAAAACTTGCAGAATTGAGCGATAGTGAATCATGGGGAAATTTATTTTATTATTACTATATTATTATTTTTTTTAATTATTTATATTCATTTATTATATTATAATTTATGATTTTGTGTTTCAAACTTCATCATACCCGGGATATCTACTAGACTCTTGGCGGACAGATATAAGTGTGTTATTGTTAAGAATTACAGGCCTACAATATAAAATGTATGTTTTATAATGTTTTGTAATGTAAAATAATTGTACCGCTTTGAGACGCAAAAATCTATAATAATCATACCGCCAGGGAGGTTAATGTGAGATCCGGGGTCATAAAAAAACTCAGATCTCATATTTACACTTAAGTGCGAAAAAAAATGAATAAAAAAAATGTATTTTTAAAAAAAAAAAATTCCTCGTTAAGACTATTAGGCAGAAGTGATGTTTGACGTCGCTCCCGTCATCCAATGTTATGGAGCTGAGTGAGGGAGCCATCATTCCCTCACTCGGCTCCATGCTACTGAAGGGATAGGACCGAATCGTCTCCGGCGCTACCGGCGGCTCCAGTAAGCGGCGTAGACGACCGGAGCGTGGCGGGAGCACCTCATCTGCCACGGAGACCACTTTTATCTGAAAGAGGATGAAGAAAATACCGGGGTAATGGCAGCTACCTGCTGCCATAACCCCGATATTCTATGTATAACGACGGCGGCTGGTCCATAAGTGGTTAACAAATGAGGGGGAGCTCTGCTGATTTCCATCCTCCAATCATGTGCATGAAAAAATGCGTTTTTTTTATTTTCCTTGCACGTGATTGGGTATTTTTTGCAAAATGAAGCTTTACCTCATTTACTAAGCTCCGGAGCAACTGCACTTGCAACGTGCACAGTCTGTTTGCCTTTAATAAATCAATCCCTATGACAGCTCTGTGCCCCCCCCCCACCCCATTTTATAGTGAGGGGGCTGGCTTATCCAAAGCAGTGTACATTTTTGCCAGCACACCACGGATATGGTGTCTCCAAGACAAGGGCATATTTGAAGAATGATGACATCACAGTGGAAAAAGTGCAGCTTTTTGGAGCCGCACAGGACCCCTTCGTCAGGCATATCATCACAAACCTGACAAAGGGGTCCTACGCAGCTCTGAAACGTTGTACTTCCACTGTGATGTCATCATTTTTTAAAGAAGACATCTGTGGTGTGCTGGTAAGAAATATTACATCCACCTATCTATGATGTTTCCAGTCCCCATCTGGCTGTTGCTGCAGCACCTCCTACCCCAAGACCATTCCAGGAACGTGTGCAATCGGAATATTGACATTGGCTTATCCAACAGCCCCAGTATTGGCCATTTTAACCCTGCTGGCCAAAGTTCAATGGACATGCAGTGCATTTCTCCTGGGCGAATCCACACATAACTGGTCAGGATGACAATGATGGCAAAATAAGTACATTGTAACACATTTGTGCATCATAGTAAACCTAATCATCTTACATAGACATAGTTGGTCAGCGGTATCTGGCACCATCACCACTAGGGATGAGCCGAACACCCCCCGGTTCGGTTCGCACCAGAACCCGCGAACGGACCGCAAGTTCGCACGAACGTTAGAACCCCATTGACGTCTATGGGACTCGAACGTTCGAAATCAAAAGTGCTCATTTTAAAGGCTAATTTGCATGGTATTGTCCTAAAAAGGGTGTGGGGACCCGGGTCCTACCCCAGGGGACATGTATCAATGCAAAAAAAACTTTTAAAAACGGCCGTTTTTTCGGGAGCAGTGATTTTAATGATGCTTAAAGTAAAAAAAAAAAAGTGAAATATTCCTTTAAATATCGTACCTGGGGGGTGTCTATAGTATGCCTGTAAAGTGACGCGTGTTTCCCATGTTTAGAACAGTCCCTGCACCAAATGTCATTTTTAAAGGAAAAAATCTAATTTAAAACTGCTTGCGGGTTTAATGTCATGTCGGGTCCTGGCAATATGGATGAAAATCAGTGAGACAAACGGCATGGGTACCCCCCAGTCCATTACCAGGCCCTTTGGGTCTTGTATGGATATTAAGGGGAACCCCGCACCCAAATTAAAATAAGGAAAGGTCCCTATATACTCTGAACAGCAGTATACAGGCGGTGCAAACAAGACAGGGACTGTAGGTTTGTTGTTAAGTAGAATCTGTTTGTAATTTTGAACATTTTTAACGTGTTTAGCTCCAGCCAAAAAATCTTTTCTAAGCTTTTTGGAAAACATAGGGAAGGGTTATCACCCCTGTGACATTTGTTTTGCGTCTTTCCTCCTCTTCAGAAGATTTCACCTCACTTTTTTGTCCCAATGAAAAATGTTTTTTGAAAATTTGGGTTTTTTTGTGGAACAAGGATTGGAAAGCATCAGTGGAAAGGAGAAATTGTTTTCCCATATTAACTCTTACATGAGAGAATTTCCCTTCCTAGGGGTAGATTTCATCTCACTTCCTGTTGTCTCCTTCCGTTTGCAAGTAGGAGTCGTTTGTAAGTTAGATGTTTGAAAGTAGGGTCCTGCCCTATATACTCAGCAGAAATTTGGGCCTTAGGTGTTGCTGTGGCCAAAACACTGTAAGCCCTCACAGGGCCCTGCTGTGAAATATTAGATCAAGAATTGTAATTACATGCCCCTGTTGAACAGGAGCTGAAAAATTAGGCCTTAGGCACTGGTGCTGGTGCCACAACACTGCAACCCCTCACAGACACTCTAGTTGGAACGCAGGAACGAGCCCTGCTGCAAAGTATTGCATCAAAAATTGTAATTACACGCCCCTGTTAGACAGGGGCAGAAAAATTGGGCCTTAGGCACTGGTGCTGGTGCCACAACACTGCAACCCCTAACAGACACCCTAGTTGGAACGCAGGAACGAGCCCTGCTGCAAAGTATTGCATCAAAAATTGTAATTACACGCCCCTGTTAGACAGGGGCAGAAAAATTGGGCCTTAGGCACTGGTGCTGGTGCCACAACACTGCAACCCCTCACAGACACTCTAGTTGGAACGCAGGAACGAGCCCTGCTGCAAAGTATTGCATCAAAAATTGTAATTACACGCCCCTGTTAGACAGGGGCAGAAAAATTGGGCCTTAGGCACTGGTGCTGGTGCCACAACACTGCAACCCCTCACAGACACTCTAGTTGGAATGCAGGAACGAGCCCTGCTGCAAAGTATTACATCAAAAATTGTAATTACACGCCCCTGTTATACAGGGGCTGAAAAATTGTGCCTTAGGTACTGGTGGTGGCGCCCAGAACCAAAAATGTTCTTACAAGCTATCAGCGTGATGATTGAGGAGGAAGAGGATAATTACTCAGGGATAGTCACTCAGCATCAGCATAGGCAGTCTTTGAAGGGATCTGAAAAAAATTATTCAGTTACATCAGCATCAGGTGCTTGGTAGCTGGTGGTGATCCAAGACTGATTCATTTTTATGAAGGTCAGCCGATCGACCGAGTCAGTGGACAGACGCACCCTGTGATCGGTTACCACGCCTCCAGCAGCACTGAATGTGCGTTCCGAAAGAACGCTGGATGCAGGACAGGCCAGTAGCTCAATTGCATACTGTGCAAGCTCTGGCCAGTGATCCATCCTCAAGACCCAGTAACCCAGAGGATTTTCGGTGGGAAAGGTGTCCAAGTCTGATCTTGCCCCTAGGTATTCCTGCACCATGTAAAACAGACGCTGGCGATGGTTGCTGGAACCGATCATACCTTGGGGCTGCGGACCAAAAAATTGTCTGAACGCATCGGTCAGACGGCCACCTTCTCCACCGCTCCTTCTTTGACTGACCGAAGCCTCAGCAACACGTTGTCCAGAAACAGGAGTTTGTAACCTCCCAGTCTCTGGGAACGCGTTGCACAGACCTTTCTGCAAGGCCTCCCGAAGATGTTTCATCCTCTGCTCCCTCTGCGATGGCAAGATAAGGTCCGCAACCTTACCCTTGTAACGTGGATCAAGGAGGGTTGCCAGCCAGTATTGGTCCTTCTCCTTGATACCACGAATACGAGGATCCTTACGCAGGCTTTGCAGGATCAGGGAGGCCATGCAGCGTAGGTTTGCTGAGGCATTCGGTCCGGAGTCCTCTGGGTCACTAAGGACAACAACGTCCGCAGCCACCTCCTCCCAGCCACGTACAAGTCCATGTGTTCCTTGGGACTGATCCCTTAAAGACTGCTGATGCTGAGTGCCAGGCTCCACCTCCATACTGACACAATCTTCCTCCTCCTCCTCCTCCTCCTCCTCCTCCTCCTCCTCCTCCTCGTCCTCTTCCTGTGTGATCGGCGGGCACGCAGGAACACTGTCTGGATAAAGGGGGCCTTGAGAGCTAAGGAAGTCCTCCTCTTCCTGCCTCTGTTCTGCCTCAAGTGCCCTGTCCATTATTCCACGCAGCGTGTGCTCCAACAGGTGGACAAGGGGGACAGTGTCACTGATGCATGCACTGTCAGTGCTCACCATCCTCGTGGCCTCCTCGAATGGTGACAGGACAGTGCATGCATCCCTGATCATGGCCCACTGGCGTGGGGAAAAAAAACCAAGGTCCCCTGACCCTGTCCTGGTGCCATAGTCGCACAGGTACTCATTTATGGCCCTCTGCTGCGTGTGCAGCCGCTGCAGCATGGCCAATGTCGAGTTCCACCTGGTGGGCATGTCACAGATTAGGCGGTTCTTGGGCAGGTTAAACTCCTTTTGGAGGTCCGTCAGCCGAGCACTGGCATTATATGACCGGCGGAAATGCACACAGACTTTCCTGGCCTGCCTCAGGACATCCTGTAAGCCCGGGTACCTGCCCAAGAACCGCTGCACCACCAAGTTAAGGACGTGAGCCAAACAGGGCACATGGGTCAGTTGTCCCTGTCGGAGGGCAGAGAGGAGGTTGGTGCCATTGTCGCAAACCACCATTCCTGCCTTAAGTTGGCGTGGCGTCAACCACCTCTGAACCTGCCCCTGCAGAGCTGACAGAACCTCTGCCCCAGTGTGGCTCCTGTCCCCCAAGCACACCAGCTCAAGCACCGCATGGCATCTTTTGGCCTGCGTACTTGCGTAGCCCCTTGAACGCCTACGGAGCACCGCTGGTTCCGAGGAAGAGGCCATGGAGGAAGAAGAAGAGGAGGGGGTGGAGGAGAGAGGTGTGTCACAATCAGCATTTTGGAGGCGTGGTGGCGGAACAACCTCCAACACTACTGCACCTTGTCCTGCATCCTTCCCAGCTGCCAGCAGAGTCACCCAATGCGCCGTGAAACTTAAGTAACGTCCCTGTCCATGCCTGCTGGACCATGAGTCAGCGGTAATATGCACCTTACCGCTGACCG
This sequence comes from Lithobates septentrionalis, assembly GCA_037952835.1. Taxonomy (NCBI): domain Eukaryota; kingdom Metazoa; phylum Chordata; class Amphibia; order Anura; family Ranidae; genus Lithobates; species Lithobates septentrionalis. Next base: position 327,954 of record JBBDGP010002440.1, read on the forward strand.
CCCTGTCCAGCGAGGCATGGACATTGCCTTCCACATGCCGGTAGAGAGCTGGAATCGCCTTCCGTGAGAAAAAGTGGCGTTTGGGTACCTGCCACTGAGGAACCGCACATTCCACAAACTCACGGAAGGGGGCAGAGTCTACCAACTGAAAAGGCAGCAGTTGAAGTGCTAGCAATTTTGCCAAGCTAGCATTCAACCGCTGGGCATGTGGATGGCTGGGAGCAAACTTCTTTCGGCGGTGCAGCAGCTGGGGCAGGGAAATTTGCCTGGTACAATCTGGCGTCGGTGTACCAAAAGCAGATTGCCCACAAGTACTTGGCTGTGACACACCTAATTCTACACCTTCATTCCTCTCACTGCAGGTCTCAGAGAGGACTGAAGGTCTAGTGGGGTTGGAAATCTCAGCTGATGAGGAGCAAGGAGAGATCCTCTTTGTTCTTTGGTGTGGGTCTTTTAGATATGCTTGCCAACGAACTGCATGGCAGGTCAACATATGTCTGGTCAAGCATGTGGTACCCAAGCGGGAGATGTTTTGGCCACGCGAGATACGCTTGAGACATATGTTGCAAATAGCAGCGGTGCGATCTGATGCACTCGTCTCAAAAAAGGCCCACACCAAAGAACTTTTTGAATAACGCGCAGAGACTGCAGCGCCCTGCACATGTGGAGCTTTGGGGTGTGATGCAGTCAATGTGCTGCCCTTAGGCTGGCCCCTGGAGGGCATCCTGCCTCGTTGGTGATGTGCCGCCTCCTCCTCCTCCTCCTCCTCCTCTCTCCTATCAGGCACCCACGTTGAGTCAGTGACCTCATCATCCCCTCCCTCCTCATCACTGGAGCAAACCTGGCAGTATGCTGCAGCAGGGGGAGCATGACTGCCAGATTGCTGTCCTTCTTGGGCACCCCCTCTGTCCGTGCTCATGTTACTGCCTTCATCGAGCTCAGTATCATCATCAGAGCCTTCCAAACGCTGGGCATCCTCCTGGAGCATGTACCCAACACTGTGGTCAAACAGTTCGAGGGAATCCTCATGAGGACATGGTGGAGCTAGGGAAGGAGTCACTGATGACATTGAGCTGAGGGAAGAGGCCGCTGCTTTGCCAGACAAAGCACCCTGGGCATGGGTGAGAGAGGATGAGGAGGATGAGGACGGCTTGGTCATCCACTCGACCAAGTTTTCTGCATGTTGCGGCTCAACACGGCCAGCTGCCGAAAAAAAGGCCAAGCGTGTCCCATGGCCACGGGCTGATGAGGATGCACCGTCTCCACGACCAGCACTAGACACAGAGCCTGCTTGCCCTCTCTTATTGGCTTGTGACTGTCTGCCTCTCCTTCTTGGCCTTCCAGACATACTAATGGCCTGTAGCTGCACTAAGCTGGGATAGAACACCTGTAATTTTCTTCAGGTAGCTTTATATACTGTAACCAGACAAGCCTGCCTGTCAGTAGGAAGATAACAGGAACGGATCTAGCTGAACACTGTGAGCAGGACGCACTGCACTAAATGTAAATAGCAGGAACGGATCTAGCTGAACACTGTGAGCAGGACGCACTGCACTAAATGTAAATAGCAGGAATGGATCTAGCTGAACACTGTGAGCAGGACGCACTGCACTAAATGTAAATAGCAGGAACGGATCTAGCTGAACACTGTGAGCAGGACGCACTGCACTAAATGTAAATAGCAGGAACGGATCTAGCTGAACACTGTGAGCAGGACGCACTGACTGCACTAAATGTAAATAGCAGGAACGGATCTAGCTGAACACTGTGAGCAGGACGCACTGACTGCACTAAATGTAAATAGCAGGAACGGATCTAGCTGAACACTGTGAGCAGGACGCACTGCACTAAATGTAAATAGCAGGAACGGATCTAGCTGAACACTGTGAGCAGGACGCACTGCACTAAATGTAAATAGCAGGAACGGATCTAGCTGAACACTGTGAGCAGGACGCACTGCACTAAATGTAAATAGCAGGAACGGATCTAGCTGAACACTGTGAGCAGGACGCACTGCACTAAATGTAAATAGCAGGAACGGATCTAGCTGAACACTGTGAGCAGGACGCACTGACTGCACTAAATGTAAATAGCAGGAACGGATCTAGCTGAACACTGTGAGCAGGACGCACTGCACTAAATGTAAATAGCAGGAACGGATCTAGCTGAACACTGTGAGCAGGACGCACTGCACTAAATGTAAATAGCAGGAACGGATCTAGCTGAACACTGTGAGCAGGACGCACTGCACTAAATGTAAATAGCAGGAACGGATCTAGCTGAACACTGTGAGCAGGACGCACTGCACTAAATGTAAATAGCAGGAACGGATCTAGCTGAACACTGTGAGCAGGACGCACTGACTGCACTAAATGTAAATAGCAGGAACGGATCTAGCTGAACACTGTGAGCAGGACGCACTGACTGCACTAAATGTAAATAGCAGGAACGGATCTAGCTGAACACTGTGAGCAGGACGCACTGCACTAAATGTAAATAGCAGGAACGGATCTAGCTGAACACTGTGAGCAGGACGTACTGCACTAAATGTAAATAGCAGGAACGGATCTAGCTGAACACTGTGAGCAGGACGCACTGCACTAAATGTAAATAGCAGGAACGGATCTAGCTGAACACTGTGAGCAGGACGCACTGACTGCACTAAATGTAAATAGCAGGAACGGATCTAGCTGAACACTGTGAGCAGGACGCACTGCACTAAATGTAAATAGCAGGAACAGATCTAGCTGAACACTGTGAGCAGGACGCACTGCACTAAATGTAAATAGCAGGAACGGATCTAGCTGAACACTGTGAGCAGGACGCACTGCACTAAATGTAAATAGCAGGAACGGATCTAGCTGAACACTGTGAGCAGGACGCACTGACTGCACTAAATGTAAATAGCAGGAACGGATCTAGCTGAACACTGTGAGCAGGACGCACTGCACTAAATGTAAATAGCAGGAACGGATCTAGCTGAACACTGTGAGCAGGACGCACTGCACTAAATGTAAAGAGCAGGAACAGATCTAGCCTAATCTAGCTCTCAAATCAAATGACACTGTCTGTCTCTCTCTCTATCAGCACACCGGAACACACTACACAGGGCCGCCGTGCAGGCGGCCTTATATAGTGTGGGGCGTGTACTAAATCCCCTGAGCCATAATTGGCCAAAGCCACCCTGGCTTTGGCCAATTACAGCTCTCTCTACTGACGGCGCTGTGATTGGCCAAGCATGCGGGTCATAGTGCATGCTTGGCCAATCATCAGCCAGCAATGCACTGCGATGCCGCAGTGAATTATGGGCCGTGACGCGCCACACGAATTTGGCGCGAACGGCCCATAACGTTCGCAATTCGACGGACGGTCGAACAGCCGATGTTCGAGTCGAACATGGGTTCGACTCGAACACGAAGCTCATCCCTAATCACCACCATTACGATTCTAAATTTATTTGTGATACGATAAAACTTTTTTTTTTGTGCATTTTGTGGTTAAAATATTTTGGGCACTGTAAAAAAGATCTCCAAAATGAAAAAAAAATTGGCTATAAATAGGTTTTAAACAAGTATGTATAATAATTGAAAGAATAATTTTGTAATAGAACAAGGTGACATTTTCATCAGCTATAAATATGAAATGCCTCCAGAAAAATACATCAGTCTGTGATGATTGACCTTAATGTTAAACCATGACAGCTCGGGGGTAAGTCCTGCCTGGGTGAGGCCCAGTTACTCTAACGTCATTTCCACCTTCTAGTTTTTTCGATGCATGGCATTCCATCTTTACCAATGAGTATATAAGTAGCTGAGTGATCGGTAATTGTACACAGACCCTCCACCACCTCACTCCAACTGTCTTTCCTGAAGGTGGCAAAACTCAACTGACAACTAACTTTGTGCACTTGTTGGAAGAACATCGAGTTGTTGGAAGCCTCTTGGAGATCCGGAACATTTCCACACCACCTTTGTTGGTTAGTATAAAACTTTGATTTCTAAGTAATTTACAACTCATAGCAGACAATCAGGATAAACTATAATTTTCCAAAGCAGGTCATACACCTTACATTCTGATTGTCTCCTTAAAGGGAAGGAATATCATGAGAGAATGATGGAGGCTGCCATTGGTGGCTCTTCATTTTGTGATTGCTGGTTGGCTTGTTTTCATGATAATTTTTTGGCTTCATTGCTCTCTGAGTTGCTGCCTTTGTAACATGTTTAATTGCAATATAAGGACTTATTTAACTATCCAATCAATATGTATCTAATTGGCAATTATTGGAAGACCTAATGGAAATTGAACAGTCAACGTTTTTATGGGTTTTTTTTTCTTCTCAAGTATTGTTCAGTCTGGTATGTTTATTTTGGGTTTCACTGTATTGCCTTACAGGCTTGAATCTAATTGTTTATTTGTAGCTATGAATTAATATATGTGATTATATATATATATATATATATATATAGACATTTATATATCTATATCTATATATATATATAAATAAAAAATATATATAGATATATATCTATACATATAAAAATATATATAGATATATAGACATATATCTCTATCTATCTATCTATCTATCTATCTATCTATCTATCTATCTATCTATCTATCTATCTATCTATCTATCTATCTATCTATCTATCTATCTATCTATCTATCTATCTATCTATCTATCTATCTATCTATCCATCCATCTATCTATCTATCTATCTATCTATCTATCTATCTATCTATCTATCTATCTATCTATCTATCTATCTATCTATCTATCTATCTATCTATCTATCTATCTACCTATCTGTCTATCTGTCTGTCTGTCCGTCTGTCTGTCTGTCTATCTATCTATCCATCTGTATATATGTATATATATATATATATATATATATATATATATATATATATATATATATATATATATATATATATATGTATATATATATATATTAATTTTTTTTTTGCTAATCAAATATTGTTAAGTCTTGTATATTACATAGTCAATACAAAAAAAGGAATATTGTAACATATATATAGATGTTTGTTGTTTTTCCTTTGAATTTATTTTTATTTATTTTGACTTTTACTGTGTAAAACTATATATAAAATAATGCAAAACTCTGTAGAACTTTTTCTTTTTTTTCTTTTTTTGCTAAATCACAAACACAAATTGGTTACTCATATAGGATGTATTTTCTAGGTTCCCTGATCACCATGAAGACAACACTTCTGCTCTCTGTACTGTGCGCTGTCATGGCGGGTGAGTGAAGTTTCTTTTTTATCTTATAATAACACATCTGGAATACAGAGACAGCGATCGTTCCCAGGAATTGGAGGGAATAATCAGGGTGGGGAAAATAGATAAAGAAACAGCGAGGGAGATCCAAGTGTATCTTTAAACACTTTGTTTATGAATTGTAATCATTTTGAAACAAGTTTGTATATTGGAAAATTTGGATACAAGTTGTAGCAGTTTGGCACAAATTGGATTGTTTGGAGCAATTTAAAACAAAGCGGACATTATCTCTGATTTATTTATTTTGATCCTTGTATTATTTAGTAGATGGATTTGAGATCTGTTTAGACTTCCAAACAGGAACACAGGATGTACTTTCATGTTTTTTTCTGTCTCTCCAGTGGCTGCGTCTCAGGGCAGTGGAGGTGTTACCTGTGCTACTGATGAGATTTATAACACTACTACTGCTGCCTGCCAGTGCAATGCAGCTACCTATCAACTAGTACGAGGTATGGTATGCTATAATACAATGGTTACAATGGATCTTTTGCCTTTTGAAAACCAAATATTGCATTTTTATATAAACCATATGAGGTCCATGTAACATACATAGTACATAATGTGAAAGTTTAATAGCCTGTTTACACCCAGCTGGTAAATGAAGTAAACCGCAATGGAGGGCCCCAGTGTGAATGAGCCCCCCAGGCTTCCTCAACATTTGATTGGTGGATAGTAGAGGTATTATCTGACTGTCTGTAGGCTGACTGTCACTTAAACATACACAGTCGGATTGCTGTGGGTAATACGGAGGTGGGATTGCAAACCATAACCACAGAAGTTGACTTATCTTGTTCCCAATAAACAATCACTGTTTTCACCGAGATTTGTGGCTTTGGGTGTGGGGGGAGGGGGGGAGGGGGGGAGGGGATAGGAGCAATCCTGAAAAATAGTCCTTTGTTTCTAAAGGACTTCTGTGTTCTCCCTATATTGGACTTTCTGAAACAGAGTTCTGTAGAATGCAAGGGTTCCTCTACAGGTTGCTTGGGGTTCCATGAACTAATTCTGTCTCTCAGATAAGTCTGGTCTTATTTTGCTTCAGTCCCGCTGAATGAAAGGTCCGACGGGGGACAGTTTGTGTATACAAAGGGGCGGGGTCTCTATCTATGGACATGACCAAAATATAGTCAATGTTGCGATCCAAATGCATAAAATTCCAAGGTACTTGTGTTCAGATGGAACCTTAAGCTCATCCCTTTTGACCACCAATGTAAGGGGACACTACAATGTCAGTTAATGTAAGCAATTAGTACAATGATCATCAATGTAAGGGGGGCACTACACTGACCATCAATGTAAGGGGACACTACACTGACCATCAATGTAAGGGGGCACTACACTGATCATCAATGTAAGGGGGCACTACACTGATCATCAATGTAAGGGGGCACTACACTGATCATCAATGTAAGGGGGCACTACACTGATCATCAATGTAAGGGGGCACTACACTGATCACCAATGTAAGGGGGCACTACACTGATAACCAATGTAAGGGGGCACTACACTGACCATCAATGTAAGGGGGCACTACACTGACCATCAATGTAAGGGGGCACTACACTGACCATCAATGTAAGGGGGCACTACACTGACCATCAATGTAAGGGGGTACTACACTGACCATCAATGTAAGGGGGACTACACTGATCATCAATGTAAGGGGGCACTACACTGACCATCAATGTAAGGGGGACTACACTGATCATCAATGTAAGGGGGCACTACACTGACCATCAATGTAAGGGGGACTACACTGATCATCAATGTAAGGGGGCACTACACTGACCATCAATGTAAGGGGGCACTACACTGATCCTCAATGTAAGGGGGACTACACTGACCATCAATGTAAGGGGGCACTACACTGATCATCAATGTAAGGGGGCACTACACTGACCATCAATGTAAGGGGGACTACACTGACCATCAATGTAAGGGGGCACTACACTGATCATCAATGTAAGGGGGCAATACACTGACCATCAATGTAAGGGGGGTACTACACTGATCATCAATATAAGGGGGCACTACACTGACCATCAATGTAAGGGGGACTACACTGACCATCAATGTAAGGGGGTACTACACTGATCATCAATGTAAGGGGCACTACACTGATCATCAATGTAAGGGGGCACTACACTGACCATCAATGTAAGGCGGCACTACACTGATCATCAATGTAAGGCGGCACTACACTGATCATCAATGTAAGGGGGCACTACACTGATCATCAATGTAAGGGGGCACTACACTGATCATCAATGTATGGGGGGCACTACACTGACCATCAATATAAGGGAACACTTCACTGACTATTAATGATTAATGAGGAGACTACATTGATCACCAACAGTCAATGTACTGTATGTAAACTGGAAATTAAATTGTGATTTAAATCTTTGCCTCTATGGCAGCTTTCTCCCCAGTCCCTGGTCACTCTTGCCACCCTAAATTGGGTATATATAGAAAACCCCTATAGTGTATAATGTACATCAAATACGTCACCTTCTCATCTCAGAAATACTGAATGAATTCACTCTTTTCAGGAGCCAGTCCACCCGTAAATCTGACTTGTACTGGAGCAAAGTTTAATATACAAGTGTCAAAATGTTGGTTGGAAAAAAACGGTTATAATACGTCCGATGTGAGGCTGAACAGCACCAACTCTGAGTGTTTCACAACAAGGCAGATTGTGGATGGAACATCAGAGCTGACCCTTAATCGTTCATTGATAACCTCTGACTGTAACACTGCTGCTGAGGTAAGTTCTCCTGACTGTTATACAAGAGAAGTAAAAACAGATACAATAAAGTCTCTATAGACAAAAATTTTATGATTTAGGAGTTTTTGTTGTCTTTGTCCCCAGAAGAGTGTTTTATCCTTTACATAGTTTTTTTTAAATCACATTTTCATACAGACTTGGCAGAACACATTAAAGTAGAACTAAAGCCTAAGCATTTTTTTTCTATCTATACCCCAATGCATTCACATCATTAATGAAAAAAATGCCCCGATACATTTACAACCCCACTGTCCTCAAACACATACCTGGCGCCCCTTGTCACTTCCACCGGGTCCTTCCCCAGGTCCTCCATTTCTGCCCCATTCCCTGAACTTCCCAGTTGTAGATGAGATAGTGAGGGAAGGGGTGTGATTGACTCCTGCAGCTGCCTTGAGGGAGGGAGCAGGGGCGTGGCTTGCTGGGCGTTTTGCGTTTAAAAAGACACACACAGCCCCAGTTGAGGGCACACATGTGTGGAGGTCTCTTTAGCAGTTGGTTAGTTAAAGGAGACACCCACAAGGAGGAGATAAACTCCGGGTAGATATAAAAGACACAAATAACACAGCTCTGTATTCATTTACATCAGGGGTCCCCAAACTACAATTCCCATCATGCCCAGTCATGTCTGTGAATGTCAGAGTTTTACAATGCCTCATGGGACATGTAGTTCTACAACAGCTGGAGGGTCGTAGTTTGGAGATCCCTGATTTACATCATTGAATGTATTTTTTTTTTTAATTCAAGCAGTTTAAGTAGCTCATTGTGATTTGGTTTCAGCCTTGTGCAGTCCCTGTACAACTCAGGCCGGGGGAAAGAGAAGAAACACAAACAGCCAGTTATTTCTTGTGATGACAAAGATTATGTTGATTGGAGGAGAGAGCAGAGTGACAGAGAGATTAACTCATCAATCCTCTGCTTCTCCTTTCACTGTCCAGTCACAGGCTGGGGGTCCAAGGGGACCTGGGCTCTTAGAAAGTGGGTTAAATGGTAGTGGCCATCAGAGTGAGCACATCAAATGGCCAAAAAAAGTACCGCAGGAAAAATCTCTACAAAAATCTCTGCATAGTAAAAGCTACTTTTGTTATTTTATCTTTGGGCTATTTATTTTTATCTGGTAGTTTTTGGGTTCTACTTTAACAAAACTGGAGACTTCCTTCTTGACCTCACAGGGAATACACTGATATTAATACTGTATGGAGGTAAGTTTTCTCACCCTGTCTAATGACTTCTGTGCTTCCTCTCTCTACAGGTAAATGCAACCCACGTCATATACACAAATCATCTGTATATTTTTGGCAAGACGAATCCAATCCGAATAACAAATGACGTTGTCCTGAATATTTCCTGTGCCTACCCGCTGAATATAAATGTTGCTCTTAATGTGACTCTGCACCCAGTACTCGGGTAATTATTATCACATAATGTCGGTCTTTCAGAAATTCATGCTAATTATCTCTTATGATATTGCATTGTAGCACATACTCTTGTGTAATTGGTCCTCTTCTGGCTAGCCCCTTTTGCAGGTACAGTGGAACCTTGGTTAAAGAGTAACGCGGTTAACAAACATTTTGAAAGACGAGCAACTTTTTTTTTTATATTCTGACTCAGTTTGCGAGTGTTGGCTTGCAAAATGAGCAGAATTCAAGCTAATGGGGTGTGCAGTACCACATTTGGCCAGAGGTGCGGGGGCACCGGTGACACTCGGAACGGCTCAGAGCCGTTCTGAGACGTTCGGAAATACTCGGAATCACTTGGAAATACTCGGAAACACTCTAAAATACTCAGTTTCTGAGTGTTTCCGAGGCTTTCCGAGTTCAGCCCAGCTGTTCCCGAGTATTTCAGAGGCTCTCCAGCGCCCCCCCACCTCTGGCCACATGCGGTATTGCATGCAATAGAAGTCAATGCGGAACGAATTATCTTAGTTTCCATTCACTTCTATGGGGAAACTCGCTTTCATACGCAAGTGCTTTGGATTACAAGCATTCTCCTGGAACAGTTTATCCTCGTAATCCAAGGTTCCACTGTATAGCTATGTAAAACATTAAAAATAAGTGTCTGTCTATTTAAAATACAGTAATACCCTGTTTCCCCCTTGCACTGCACATCCTCGGTTGCTTTCTAATTTTTGGCACTGTGCCTAAAATCAAAGCTACTAGAGGCTGACCTGCCTAAAGATTTACTCAGGGGCTCTGGGCTTCGGAAAAATGGCAGCCTCTGGCAAGAAGAAACAGGAACAATGCTGGAGGCAATTTATAGTACGCACTAATTTTGGTAGCGTAATTATTGTTTGGACTTATTGGAATTCTATTATGGGATTATTATGTGGAATGTATTTTGCTAAAGAACATTCTTTTTTATCAAGTTGTTATGGGTAAAGTTCATCTTTAAGCAAACCTTCAAATATCTTAGATATTAAACTCACAGGTCTGTAGTTACTCGTTGAAGACCTCAATCCATTTTTTAAACAAAGGCGCTAAACTGGCCTTGCCCCAAAACTCAATAAATTAGAAACAAAAGCTTAGATATAACTGAGCTCAGCTCTCTGAGGACACATGGGTGTAAGTCATCTGGGCCAAGTGTTTTCCATCGACCCTGTCAAATCGAGAGGAAATGTTCCCATAATAGAAGAGTTTTATGGCCTTGGTCCCCTACCTTCCTTCTGCTTCAGTGCTGCAGCCTCCATCAGACTCTTTGGCATTTAATGTTTGTGTGTCCCCTGCCACGCTGCATGGTTCCTTCCACCTCTCCCTACGACACTGCTGAGTATTGTAGTGACTTTGGGGTCAGAGAAGGAACCATGGCATGCACTGATAGGTTTGCTCTTTCTTAATCCTCAAATAATTCAATTCTGCATGCAGTATGTAAACTAACATTGATGCATGGCAACATACCTGCATAAGTTTCTAGGTAGGTAACCTTTATCATGTGTCTATTTTCCAGGACCACAGAAATAAATGGCCCTAATGGAACTGGAAGTTATGCAGCCATAATGATGGCCTATACAGATAGCACATATACGACCCCTCTCTCAGAAGATTACCCCCTGAAAGTGGAAGACACTATTTACCTTTCAGTGAGAGTACCAGATCTGGATGTGAACACCTCTAAACTCAAAGTGGTGAATATTTATGCCTCTGCTACCAATTCAAGTGATCAAAAGTACTATCTTCTTCAGAACGGGTAAGTACACAGTGCACTGGGTTAGGAGTTCTGTGTGTTATTTGTACACTTTGACTACAGAAATAATTCACTAAATACACAGAACAATACTCATTATCACCTTAACGCCATCCGTGCGACCACGGGAGCCACTGTGTGGCTATAACAGCCGCTAGCAATAATCGCATGTAAAATCCATGTAAAATCTGACAGGCTGGTTGTAATCAAGTTGATCGATCAACTTGGGTACATTCAGCCTGACCATACATGGTTTGAGATTTGAACTGTCTTTGACCGCTTTAAGAGTATGTTTCTGAAGTCTTGCTATGAAGTTCTGAACTAATCTGGACAAGCCGACTTTCTAAAGTGATAAAATTCCTGGAGTTCATTTTAAAGCTCAACTCAAGTCAACTTTTTTATATATATATTATTAATTCATACCATATTTAGTTTCACAAAGTTTTATGAAAGGTTTTTTAAAGTAAGTAACAAAACCAAAAATATAAACAATCCTCATAGGAGGAGACCAGGGTAAATCAAGAGGGTTACAAATCAGATGGGGGTAGCCAACCCCTTTAGTACAAAGTATCAGTCAGTATCATGAGAGCACATAACAAGTAAAAGGGGAACAACTGAACAACCAAGAAAAAAGATCAGAAAATTCTGTGTAGCCCGTATATAGGGGGTATTTTGGGTTAGTCCATGTTGAACAAAGTTCCATGTTCCTACTTTGGAGGATAATAAAAAGGAGTTGGCGGTTTCAGATATAATCTAATATCTATTGTTAAAGGGTCAAAAGCCCATAAAGATGACTAGAATAGAGGAAGGGAAGAAAAAAAAAAGGGGGGTGGATTAGTTGGGGGTGGATGGAGCTAAGCAGCCTCCACCGCTCTCAAGCCAACGTTTTGTTCAGTTTTAGATTAGGGGAGGAGTTAGGACCCTTGTGAGGTGTCTGTGGCTACTTTGAGGCACTTTCTTGATACTGATCAATGCTTGTGACACCAGGATGGGAAATGAGGAGATGGGGTCATGAAGACAATATGACACAGACAGCAATAAAAACCAACCAAGAGGTTCTTACTCTTCTTCACCACACAGATTGCTGTCTATGTCCTCACTGGAGAGACCTTCCATCATTTTATATCCCTGTATTTTTTGGTGTCATGAGGAAAGAATGAGAAGGGAAATTTTGCCTCGGACAGCAATACAAGCCTTGAGAAGAGACTAGGTGTGGAAATAGGAAAGTGCCAACACAATTCAGGGGTGGTAAGGAGTCCGCCTTTATCAGGGCTTCAGGAACGTGTGTATATGTAGAGGTGTTGGACTTTATATAGGGCGATGATTGGTGAACAATCCAACAATTTTTGTTCATGACTTTCCCAGCTGCTTTAGACAGCAAGCAAGAACTACCTAACAGGGGATCCAACCCTTTCCTACACTGTACGTTCATAATAATATATATGGTAGAACAATATAATATAAATGGTAGAACTTCAGAGATCTTTTGAAATGTTGCAAAATTTCAATGCAGGTTTGAATTAACATTTGCATTTTTGCTTGATGTGTTTTTCATTGAAGGACCCATTGGCACCACCTGTGATGGGCTGATTTGCTCAAGGCGGGCTCCACACATTGACAATCTATTGTTTTTGATAGGCCCAGTTCACAGCAATGTGTTGGTCAGAATTGGATGAAATACCTTTAATAACATGCAGATTGATGTATTTCTTTTGTCTCAATGCATTAAGGAGAAAATCATGTAGGTGTGAGGTGTGAAGAATTATGGGTCACAGTACATTTCTTGTGTATGGCACAAAGATTCCACCAAATTTCCACTAATTAAAATGTAAATTGAGGACTTCTGAGTAACAGAAATAATATAATGAGCACATGCCTGGAATTGTTCAGCTATAATATACATATAGACAATGAAGACATGCCATGTATTTTCCATCTATAATATATACAGTACCGTATTTATCGGCGTATAGGAATTGTAAGGAAAAAAAAACTTTTAGGAGGGAAGTTGAAGGGAAAAAAACTTACATTTAAATGCCCATCATTGCAGCCTTCTCAGTGCAGCCTTGCCCCAGTGCAGCCATGTCAGTGCAGCCTTGTCAGTGCAGCCATGTCAGTGCAGCCATGTCAGTGCAGCCTTGTCAATGCAGCCTTCTCAGTGCAGCCATGTCAGTGCAGCCTTGTCAGTGCAGCCATGTCAGTGCAGCCATGTCAGTGCAGCCTTGACAGTGCAGCCTTGTCAGTGCAGCCTTGACAGTGCAGCCTTGTCAGTGCAGCCTTCCCCAGTGCAGCCTTCTCAGTAGAGCCATGTCAGTGCAGCCTTGTCAGTGCAGCCATGTCAGTGCAGCCATGTCAGTGCAGCCTTGTCAGTGCAGCCTTGTCAGTGCAGCCTTCCCCAGTGCAGCCTTCTCAGTGCAGCCATGTCAGTGCAGCCTTGTCAGTGCAGCCATGTCAGTGCAGCCATGTCAGTGCAGCCTTGCCAGTGCAGCCTTGTCAGTGCAGCCTTCCCCAGTGCAGCCTTCTCAGTGGAGCCATGTCAGTGCAGCCTTGTCAGTGCAGCCATGTCAGTGCAGCCATGTCAGTGCAGCCTTGTCAGTGCAGCCTTGTCAGTACAGCCTTCCCCAGTGCAGCCTTCCCCAGTGCAGCCTTCCCCAGTGCAGCCTTGCCCCAGTGCAGCCTTCAATCCCCTGTCCCTGCCATCCCGGGCTTCAAAATCGCCGACTGCGATTTGAAAATGGCGCCGCCGGCGCCGAAATACACAGAGCCGGTCCTCGGCTCTTTCCGGCGGCTCTCGTTCACTTTCGGCTGCAAGCGTAGTCCCGAGCGGAGCTATCCGAAGTAGGTTCGGATAGCTCCGCTCGGGACTACGAGTGGAGCCGAAAGTGAACGAGAGCCGCCGGAAAGAGCCGAGGACCGGCTCTGTGTATTTCGGCGCCAGCAGCACCATTTTCAAATCGCAGTCGGCGATTTTGAAGTTGTGACAGCTCGGGATCACAGGGGATCGGCGTATAACACGCACCTGCGACTTTCCCCTGATTTTAAGGGGAAAAAAGTGCGTGTTATACGCCGATAAATACGGTATATATAAAATGAACACCCCTCATATATTGTTCACCTCTAATAGTATGTACCAGTATTGTGTTCTAATCTTTAGATTACAGTAACTGAAAACTAATGAAAGGTTTTCTGTATCCACCTTTAGGAGATCCTTGAAAACTCATATATTCAGGGAAGCCTATCCCACACCCACATAACTGTCCCTAAGCCACCCCCATCAAATCATTCTTTGCAGCTATTACCTTTTGTACCACCACCCCCTCCCTTTAGAATGTAAGCTCTACGAGCAGGGCCCTCCTGTACCTTTTGTATTGAACTGTACTGTAATTGTGTTGTCCCCCTTATACATTGTAAAGCGCTGAGTAAACTGTTGGTGCTATATAAATCTCGTATAATAATAATAATAATAATATCCAGGTGTCCAGCTAGCGATGTACCAGCTGACCAGCTAACAGTGGACAGCAATGGAGTCGACATTGAATCTCGGTTTCCTATGAAAGTCTTCCAGATTGCCAATTCTGATGCCGTCTACCTCTTTGCCGATCTTTCACTCTGCACTACTGATTGTGCGACGGTAAGACTCACCATACACATAGAGGGTGATCTGTGATTTCTGTGCCTGAAGGAGCGGGCAGGGTTTTTTACACACACACATACTAGTACCAACTTAGACAGGAGACAAATATCCTACCTGCATGTCCTTGAAGGAAACCAACACAAGCAAAACATGCAAACTCCATGCAGATAATGCCCCTGGCTGGTATCTGAATTGAGGTCCCCAGTGCTACAAGGCAAGAGTACTAATGTCCACATTTGGCTTTCTAATCATTACACAGCATTGATAAGATGCTTGAAGGTGTTTATGGACCGAAAAATAAATAAATAAATTGCACACTAACAAGATACCAGCTTCTCTGCTCATTACCTGATCTTCTGCTGATCTGCTGCTGCTAACCAAGCAGGTAGAACTTTGTTGTGTATAATGAGCATGAAAGCTGAATTAATGGCCAACTCCACACAAAAGTGGTGAGTAAAATCATATGCCGGCTTCTGAAATTCAGATACCACCACCAGAATTCACAGTTCTGCCCATCTGCTGTAGCCCAAACCCAAGCCCATCCCTAACAAAGACAGTTGATGGTGTCATGCTCATCCCTAACAAAGACAATTGATGGTGTCATGCTGCCACGATACAATGTGGAATAAATAGGTGATTGGGAAATTTGACTTAAAGAGACTAAAGCCAATGTGGAGGGGGAATGTAAACTATTCCAGGGAAGTCTCACCATTGGAGTGATGGAAGAACCTGGTGTGCCCGCATTCTCCACTGTTTTCATTGTGGGGATAACACAGATAGAGGAACATGACTTTAGCATAGCTGGGGTGTTTCTTGGATACAATTTGCAGTTCCTTCATCAATTTCACTTGTCTAGAATTTCTGTTGAATGTATTTTATTTCCTTACAGACCTGTAGCCCTCAATCCAAAGATGCTTCTTCCAATGACATTGCAGGAAGAGTCAGTATCTTTTTGAATGCAGGTAAGTCATCTCATGGTCACAGTTTTGTTACAGTCATTTTCTGTGTTTCTTCAGTCACATTTAATAAAACCCAACTCCAGACAAAACATTTCTTTTCTTTTTTGTTTACGATAATGTAGGAAAATTCTTAAAGTCATTGTAAACCCCATTCATGAAATCTGACCTGGGCACATATATCTGTAGTGTTTACTTATCTCTCTCCAAAGCTCTAAGTGCGGTGTCTTTCTGCTGCTCCGTTCCTCTGTTATCAGCATTATCAGCATTATAACTTCTGACAAGTTCTTTGACACACGAGAAAAGCAGCTGAATATTTATGTTGGGGAGGGAGCTTCGAGATAGATTAGCAGAGAGCTTGTCTATTCACAGTACAGCTCTGCAAGTTTCTTTGTTCCTCTGCCTATATGGGGGATGGAGGGATGTCCTTCCTCCAAACAGCTCTCACACAGTTTAAGCCCAGACTCCGCTCCCACTGCTGAATGAGGAAACAAGATTTCTAAAACAATGTGCA
Organism: Lithobates septentrionalis; assembly: GCA_037952835.1. Lineage (NCBI taxonomy): Eukaryota > Metazoa > Chordata > Amphibia > Anura > Ranidae > Lithobates > Lithobates septentrionalis. The sequence continues at coordinate 344,319 of JBBDGP010002440.1, forward strand.
CTTTCTAAAGGACATAGAAAGGGAAAGACAGCAGACATACATGTAAAACCTATGTAGGAGGATTTGTTTTATCTCTGTTCATCATTTGAGGCTGTTCACTTCACTGGGTAGTATGGTAGAGGGTTTACAACCACTTTAAAGCTTCCGTCAATTTATAAATGCTGTCTTTGTTCCCTTTGGGGGGATTTTCCCTCACGTCCTGTTCTGTCTGACACCTGACGAGGAAGTAAGGAGAAATGTCCCAGAGGGGACAAAGCAATTAAAACCTGCAGAGGTTCTAACCCTTCACCATCCTAAATTTAAAAAAATCTTTATTACTCTATGTGTCTTGTATATTTATCAGACCAATAAAGCAGCAAATTGTCCATTGTTAGAGATTATTGTCAGGTCTTACAAATGCTTTAACTTCTTTGGTGAACACTACACAATTATCAGCCTTCAGTGAATGTGAATATCATACGATATATCCAGAAAAATGAGTATCAGTCCAGTTGAGGTCTCCAATTAACAGATATTTTTCTCTTTATTTCCAGGTGATACCAGTTACAATGTGGATGCCAGTTCTGCCAGCGGTAAGTAATCTCTTACATTGAGAAATTTAATGGTTTAGAGTGATGTAGCTAAACATGGTGAAGCCCTTTACAGCAACAATACCCTTATATGTGGGGCAGGGCTTGTGGACCTCAACATCCTGACCCTGCATTTATGCATTGCTGTCTCGTTTGGGGAGCGCCCCACCGCTACCCCCAGAACTGTGACCGAGCCGTCACCAACAGCTCACAGTCAGCTGCTGGTGATCAGCAGTTGGTAGGACTGGCTCCAGATGATGTCAGGGCTGTGCAGCCAATTACAGCGCAGCATGATCAGGAGACCTTCTTGCCAGCATTTGGGCATCTGGGCCCCATGTCTGTGCTGCTTCTTAAACTCATATTGTAGCCCGGCTGTATAAGGACAGCAAGAGGCTGAAACCAGGTCACATTCAGTACACTGCTAAAAAATGCTAAGAAAAAGATTTTCTCCTTTTGAGCCTTTGCAGATTCCTGTTACTGGCCACATAAAAATATTAAACTCCCTCAAAGAGATATGTAAAATTTTCCATTTCATCTGCCTAATTCTAACAATGGCAATGCCTAGGGGTTATTATCCATCCATATATTTCTATGCATATATTTAGTATGTATCTAAATATTTACTGATATTAGTTTTATTATAAAATCATTACGTTGGAGGGTTATCATTACTGACTGAGACTTTCAATTAGAGAGACACAGTCTGAAGGCAAACAGCTTCTGTTGTGCTGTCTTTAGAAAATGCATAATGCTCCTTGACACCAACATTGTAGATGTATATCCAGTATTGAATATATTTTGGTGGGATTTATTGCTGCCCCCAACACTGGACATCACTTTCTGTGTGGTCAACAAAACTAAAGTGGAGGGGATCTCTTTATTATTATTTTTTTTAGCTTTGAAAAGAGTCAGCAAGCAGAAGAACCACTTTTGAGGATATGTTAGAGAAATTTCCCTATGCTTACTGTCCCAGTGACAACTGTTTCACTAAACAGGAAATTAGAGCAAATCCCCAACAGCTACACAGACAGAAGTCATTTTTTTTTTTGAAGAGTACGGAAAGGTACCTATCAGCTCTTTTATTGCTATCTGTGTCCTTGTAGCAGATTTCCCCTCACTTCCTATCTGGTAAAACTATTGTCACCTTGAGAGTAAATGAGGGTAAATTTCTCTAATGCCGCCACAGTATGCAAAAATTAAAAAACAAAAGTTTTGGTTGGACATACACTTTAAATTCTCATAATGTCGCAATCCATAGGAGGATGAAGCCCTTCCCGATCCATTCCTAATATCTCCTGTGTGTTGTTCCAGGTTTCTCCATGCCTTGGACTTTGTCTGCCCTGATCTTCTCCTGGATCTTGATGAAACTGATGTAAACTCTCCAAGAACCGATCATCCCGGCCCCATGAGACTTTGTCATATCGTCCTTCCCAATGCTCTCAGCAGAGAGAAGTTATGAAGGAATCTTGTATCTAGTTCTTTTTCTGTGGATGGTGTTGGCTGCATTATATATAACGCTACCAAAGATAACCTTGCCGCTATGCTTCCTGATTATCTCTCATTTTGTACAGTGAAGATATACTGCTTTTTTGGATTAGAGGGGCCTGCTTTATACCGGACCTATTTATTGTGTTGTATTTATTATAAGGCAAGAATGGTTAATGGAGTAGACCAGGGGGTCTCAAACTGGTGGCCCTCTAGCTGTTGCGAAACTACAAGTCCCCTGAAGCATTGCAAGGCTGACAGTTACAAACATGACTCCCTCAGGCAGAGGAATAATGGGACTGGTAGTTTCGCAACAGCTGAAGGGCCACCAGTTTGAGACCCCTGGCAGCAGACAATATATAGATATTTTGTATCTCTGGAGAGCGCACCCTGTACTTTTTACTGTTCTTTTATATATAATAAACTGCAAAGTAAAGTAATTCAGTGTTTCTTTGTATTTATGTTCAGTCATTGCAGGTGCTATGGTCAGGGAAAGGTGCCTTTTAAGGCATAGCTAAACCTAAAAACTAACATTTAATATATTGCAGCTCACCGGCCCTTAGATGTAGTGGTCACATTTTTCTTTTTTTTCAGGCTTATTCCCTTTATTTTGACCTAATCCTTAGAATAAGACAATTCCTGTCCCTCTATGGCTAAACTGTATCTATGCTTTTAAGTGGAACTCAAGTCCAAAGCCTTTTGTTCTTGTTTTGGATAGCGGTGGGAAGTATTAATACCTCTGTTATGTTTTTGTTGCTATGTGCCTTAATTGGGGAGGATTCCCTTCAATTCCTATCCAGGAGAAACAATGTCATTAAGGAAAATAATCTCTCCAATAAGTAGAAAATCCCATCTTTGACAGTTCTTATGGAACCTCTGCCATGGATGTCCCTAGTGCTGGGCACCTGGGGCAGGTGCCCTGAAACTAGAGTGGGGTGCCCTTGCTCTTGATGTCCACCTTTTTTTTTAACTTTTCAGGTATCGCCCTTGCACTGCCACTCACAGTTCAGAGCCTAGGGAGGCTCCCCTAAGCTCCTCCTTTGTTCTGGTCACCTGACAAAGCCAATGGGAGAACTTCCCTTCACTCTGAACTGCTACTGCATCTAAGGCCTGGTGAGTGAGTTTCAGGGAGGAAGTGATGTGGAGTAGAGGTCTCTATTGGTTTTGGGGTAGAGAGGGCGAGGGGAGCTTTGGGTTAGAAAAGACCTGTACTTGGTGGGGGGTGAGTGGGGTAGAGATCTCCATTGGTTGTGGGGTAGAGAGGGTGAGGGGAGCTTTGGGTTAGAAAAGACCTGTACTTGGTGGGGGGTGAGTGGGGTAGAGATCTCTATTGGTTGTGGGGTAGAGAGGGTGAGGGGAGCTTTGGGTTAGAAAAGACCTGTACTTGGTGGGGGGTGAGTGGGGTAGAGATCTCTATTGGTTGTGGGGTAGAGAGGGTGATGGCATCTTTGGGTAAGGAAAGATTTGTACTTGGTGGGTAGAGGGGAACGGTAATTTTTCGTTGTCTTTTTTTGATTGTGTGCTACAGGTATATAACCCTGGCCCCTATATTCTTTGTGCTATTTACTCCTGACCCCGGTACTTTGTGAGTTTTTTACTCAAGGACTTTGCACTCTGTGTGTTATTGACCCCAGAGCTCTTCATTCTGTGCATTACATACTCCCGAGTCCTGACGTCTGCAGTCTGTGTGGTATATACTCCCGACTAGGAATGAGGTTCAGGTTTGGGTCTACAATGGGTCCGAGGTGCCCACTCATGGTTCACAGACCTGCCCAACTAATGCGTAATTTTGCTGTGATAGTAAATGACTAAACATAAAGCATTTTCTGGCCTTTAAATTTTTGAATGAGTCAACCCCTTCAGTATAAAAAGTTGGGTCCCAAGCAGCTATATTGATAATGTGCTTTAGCTGTAATAGGGGAAGCATTGGAAGTGCTGGTGATAAAGTGCATTAGGACAGATTAGTGTGGGCCTTGTAGGCACTGGTCTCTTTAAGTAGATATAAACCTTTTCTGAATATCCTGTGGGTAACAAAATGTTGTGTATCTTAGAGAATTTTGGGTTGTGGGGAGGGAAGAGCTTTTACCTTTTATTAGCCTTTCTTAGATCTTAATGCTGCTGATTTCCAGCAGTTTCATTTCAGCCTGTCCCTGTCAACATGCACTACAGTGATAACAGACTGCATGTGTTTTTTTCACAGGGCTCACTGTATATCCCAATTGTTGCTGGCTGCAATTGTTTTTTCAAAGTCCTTTTTTATATGATCACAGCAGTGGAATATTCCTGTGCCTCAGAACAGAAGCCTACAGCTTAGTTTCCTTCGGGAAAGAATGTGACAGGGTGATTTACAGGCAGCAGATTATGGGAAAGGGGCAGAACACTGCCAATCCAAAAAATAAAAAGGCTCAATAGCACAACAGAGAAAGATAACAAAATGTCCTAAAATGAGTCCAAGATGTATGGAAATCACTTGTTCAGAGGCTGCAGCACTTCCAGTAGATTATTGGATAGTCTCTAGGCACTAGGAAGATAAGGAAAAAACAGAAGGTGCCGCCATCTAAGTGTACAGTTTAATAACTCATCAGATAAAAAGCAAATGATTTAAATGCACTCACAGAGGGAGGTGAATGACAGGCACATCTAATAATCCATTGATCGTTTGCAGAGTTGGGTGCACAAAGGCCACTAGGAGGCTGGAAAATAGGCGCCCATTGGCAGCTGTGTGGAGATGTCCAGTTGGGATGTGAAGCCTGGTGGAGCTGAGATGGATACCATGGAGCCAGCGTTGTAACCACACTGGAACGCACATTTGCATTGGAACCCGGAAGTGATGCTGGTTGTCGTGACGTCAATGGAGAGTAAGCGGTAATATGTTTTGGGGCTGTAGTACGCTCCTTTGTCATACCTTAGGGAGGGGGGAAGTGGAAGTGTGGTATTTATGCTAATAATTGGAGGGGAGGGAAGGGGAGAGGGCCGAGTGGACTCAAATAACTAAATACTGTTCAGCTATCATCAAGGCAAAAACAAGAAATAAGAGCTAGCTTAGTTAACAGAGCAATATATGATTACAACGTGCAAGTATTTAAAATGTATGAAAACTTATCAGTAAGAAAGGGCAAGAAGGGAGCAAAGAAAAATAGGTACTCTAGATCAAAGGTATTATATAGCAAAAACTTAAATCTATTGTAGCAAACTAATAAATATAGAATTAAATAAGCTTATTAAAAGACCATAATTTACAGGACAGTATTGGTTTCAATTTCTTCATTGAGTCCTGCTGGAGACAGGGTGTTCAGGGAGAAGATCCTTTTTGCACAGTTTTTTGTATCTTTCGGCTATGGACAGAGAGTCAAGGATCTGTTCGATAATCCAGACTTGTAGTCCCACTGTAGATTTATTATGTATTTCTTTTAAGGGTCTGGGTATGCTGTATTTATATTTATTATTTGTATCTCCCTGCTCAATGGCTCTCCTGTTTTCCCAAAATCTAGTCCTCAGTGCCCTAATGGTCCTACCAATGTAAAGTAGACCACAAGGGCACCTGAGGGCATAGATGACAAAGTTCGTGGAGCATGTATAGAATTGGGAGATGGGGTACTTTTTGCCACTGACCTCAAAGGATTTGTGGACATTAGGAACAAAAGAGCAGGTTAAGTATTTTTTCTTGTGACATTTGTACATTCCCGTCAGGTTAGAAAAAAGACCACCTCGCATTGGACGTATGTTTCTAAAGTCCAGGAGCTTGCTGTGGGTGATCTGGCACTTGATATTGCGAGCCTTACGGTAGGTTAACTGGGTGGAACGGGGAAAGTATGTTTTAGTACAGGGTCCTGTAATAGGATACCCCAATGTTTCCTAATTATTCTTTCCATTTGTTTATACTGATGATCGAACTGTGTGACGAATTTTGTGGGATTGTCATTATTAGAGGAGTCTACAGTTCTGTCTGGGGGGGGGTTTGTAAGTGGCAAAAATGTTATTGACATGTTGAGCAGAGTAACCCTTTTCACAAAGTTTTAATCCAAAGCACAATTTCTGCAAAGTCGATGGAATTGACTTTTAGGATTGTTTTTTTTCCATCTTGGAGGATGACAGCTACTAGAATGGATGCAAGAGTTACCCCAAGCCCGTTAAAAATGTTTTTTATTAATAATTTGGGTTTCTATGGGAACCAGGCCTGAAAAACAAGGGATTGCATATCGACCATGTGAGTGGGCAATAAATTGAAGTTGTTATTATTGGAATGTTGGATGAATTCTGCAATGATGGAAGGTGGGCCGTCCCAGATGATAACGATATCATCGATATACCTTCCATAATAAATGATGTGCCTTGCGAAAGGATTGTGATTATAGATGCTCTGTTGTTCCCATAGCCCCATAGTTAAATTAGCATAAAAGAGGGCGAAGCTTGTCCCCATGGCTGTCCCATTGACCTGTAGATAATTTTGACCATCGAACACAAAATAGTTGTGCTCCAAGCAAAATCTGGTGGCTCCAAAAATAATTAAATATATTTGTAATGGAGATCTGAGTGGTTAACCAGAAAATGCTCTACGGCTAAAATAACTATCTGGTGAGGGATGGTGGTATATAACAATGTTATATCCCAGCATAGCCAACCAAAATTTGGTTGCCACATACTCAAGGTGTCGATAAAATGGGCAGAATTCCTAATATATGATGGTAGCTCTTTTACCAATGGTTGCAGAAAATAGTCTATATATTGTGACAGATCATAGATTACACTGCCCATGGAAGGTACAATAGATCTACCAGGAGAGTGGGTGGGATTCTTATTTATCTGTGGCAAATAATAAAAGTATGGCACCTGGTAGAAGTCTTTAGGGAAGAAGGATGTTTCTTTTTTATCAATGGACCCCTTCTTTTTAGCCTCTAAGATAAGTGTTTTTAGTTGGCAAGCAAAAATATCTGTGAGGTCATTAATCAATCTATGATATGTGTGAATGTCAGACAATAATCTCGTTTAAATACGATCTCCCGGTTTTCTTTTAGAAAATGGAGAGCACTCATTTCTGGAGGTGTCAAATTGGAGTGGACCCCTGGCTTCCTGGAACACATTTTGGTGAAATCTGTGTATGCCATAGTTTAAAAAGTATCAATACAGGCTGCTTTATTAAGTATAGGATTTGACAACAAATATTTTAAAGTATAGGTCTTCATTTTCACACCAAAGTTCTTCCAGAATTTGTAATGCTGCTGTGTTATCCAACTCTGGAAGAGAATTGGAGGGGTGTTGTATATGGTGATTTATTATTGGGATTGCTAACTGCATTTGTGTCAAAGTAAATTTTTATAGAGAGATTGCGGATAAATCTGTTAAGGTCTTTTAAAAATAAGTAAATAGGTTGGGGGTTGAGGTAGGGGCAAAATGTAAACCTTTATTCAGTAACAGAGTGTCTTCTGGAGAAACGGAGTAAGTGGACACATTACATATTTTTATGGTGGTGCTGGCTTCAGATCTTTTTTTATTCTTTTTCCTTCCACCTCTTCTTCCTCTTCAAACAGACTTCTTCTTTCTGAGAGTTGGGAGAGGGGTGCCCCTAAAAAAAAAATATGTTTTTTTTTGGACTCATCAGGAAATCCTATAACAGATGTCTGATCTGGGACAGAAAATGTATTTAGGGGGGTAGCTACTAGGAAGTACTGTTGGGGTAAGGGATATAGGCGACTCAAAAATATTACAAGTATCTAGAGTCTCATAATTCACTACAGTGGGGCACACTAAAATATCAAGGCTTACACTTTATGTAAAAAATATATATATCAAGGTTTGGATCATCTGGATTAATCAAGAGGACATTAATATTCGGAGGAGAGTGACCTCCCTTCGCAGGTGGGGCTAAATTATTGGGGTCGTCCTCACTGATGTATAGAATATCTGTACTTCCCGTAGGATGATGAGGGAGATAAGATTTAGAAAGAACATTGGGGACCTCGAGGCACCACCACCGCCTAATTTCAGAGACTTGGTTCAACAGCTCTTCTTGATTGGCTGGCAAACATTCAAGGGTATACCCTTTATTGCAAGGATAGAGAGTGTAAAAAAGGGGAGGGGTATGCCTACATATCAAGAATAATGTACAAGTGAATGTGAGAGATGACATCCCAAAGAGAGCTAGGGAATTTGGATTAGCAGCAAGGATGGGAAGTGTTATCATAATGGGGGATTTTAACTCTCCAGACATAGACTGGGCAGAGGGAACCGCACATTCATCTAAGGCTCGCCAGTTCCTAAATGTCTTGCAGTACAATTTTATGGATCAAATTGTAGACGCACCAACTAGAAATAAAGCGTTACTGGATCTACTGATTACCAAAATACATACCTGATCACAATACAGACCTGATCATGAATGTGGAAATACAGGGCAATTTAGGTAACAGCGATCACAGGTCAATTGGCTTCAGTATAAATCACACAAATAGGAAACATAAGGGGAATACAAAGACACTGAATTTCAAAAGAGCCAACTTCCCTAAACTACGAACCTTGCTAGAAGGCATAAATTGGGATAAAATCTTAGGAACAAAGAACACAGAGGAAAGATGGGTTTGCTTTAAGAGCATATTAAATAAGGGCATTAGCCAATACATCCCATTGGGTAATAAATTTAAAAGAGCGAATAACAGTCCTGGATGGCTTAACTCCAATGTAAAAATGCATATAAACGCAAAGGAGAAGGCCTTCAAAAAATACACCGTTGAGGGATCATCATCAGCATTCAGACTTTATAAGGAATGCAACAAGAAATGTAAGGGTGCAATAAGGACAGCTACAATAGAACATGAAAGACACATAGTGGAGGAGAGCAAAAAAAATCCCAAGAAATTCTTTAAGTATGTAAACAGTAAAAAAGGGAGGACAGACCATATTGGCCCCATAAAGAATGAGGAAGGACATCTGGTTACAAAGGATGGGGAGATGGCGAAAGTATTGAATTTATTCTTCTCCTCAGTCTTCACGAGGGAATCGGGGGGCTTCAGTAACCAAAACTGCAGTGTTTATCCTTGTGACACATCACAGGAAGCACCTCCATAGTTAACAGAGGACAGAATTAGAATTAGACTTGGGAAACTTAACATTAATAAATCACCGGGACCAGGTGGCTTGCAATATACAAGGAAAGGTGCAAAAAACTGGGAAATGCCCAAAAGACATCACAGTTAGCAATAAATGATCACAATTTTAAAACCGTATATAAAACGTATTACCGGTAAAGGAAAAGGATTAGCATATATAGTCCATTAAAAGTCCATATAGAATGTCTGTAGGGAAGGGTGTAGATATAGGATCCACAAACAGGGCTGCTTTCCAGAGAACTGAAACCAAGCTCAAAGATCTGAAGGAAAAAACACAAGGGGGAAGGCGCCTATTTAGGTGATGTTAAAAAGAGCATCTGAAAAGCCAGAGGGATGATCCATCATGGGGCAGTTGGTCAGGTGGGTCACAGTGGTTCCTGCTGATGTGCGTGTGGCTCGTAGTTTACCGCTGAAGCCAGCCGCGGTATCGATGTATCTCAGAACGAGGCCTGGAGCACAGATGGAGAGCAGGCGCACAGCCGTGACGTCACTGGTAGGCGACGCGTTTCCTGAGCGTAGGGGCTACGATATTCTGGTAGCCGTGCTCCTTTGTCAAGCTCATGGGCTTGATGAAGGAGCGCGGAAGGAGCTCCCTTAGGGAACTTAGTCAAGTAATTGCCAGACCGACAATTGTTCCTAATTTTTACTGACAGTCTACTGACTGGAATTGTACCAGCTGATTGGAGAAAAGCCAATGAAGCACCAATATTTAAAAAGGGCCCAAAATACATCCCTGGGAATTACAGACCAGTTAGCCTAACATCAATAGTATGTAAACTCTTGGAGGGGATGATAAGGGACTATATACAAGATTTTAGTAATGAGAACCGTATCATTAGCAGTAATCAGTATGGATTCATGAAGAATCGTTCTTGCCAGGCGATCCCCTATTTTCAAACATCCGACTTACAAACGACTCCTACTTACAAACGGAGGGAGACAACAGGAAGTGAGAGGAAATCTACCCCTGGGAAGGGAAATTCTCTCCTGTAAGAGTTAATATGGGAAAAAGGTGTCTCCACTGATGCTTTATCACCAATCCTTGTTTCCCTAATACCCCAAAATTTTCAAAATCCAATTGTCATTGGGACAGAAAGTGAGGTGAAATCTTCTGAACAGGGGCACAGACAGCAAAACAAATGTTACAGGGGTGATAACCCTTCCCTATGTTATCCAAAAAGCTTAAAAATAGATTTTTTGGCTGGAGCTACACTTTAAAAATTTACCAGTTCAAAATTACAAACAGATTCAACTTAATAACAAACCTACAGTCCCTATCTTGTTTGTAACCTGGGGACCACCTGTATACTGCTGTTAAGAGTATATGAGTATATGGGTCCTGGGGGCCCCACGCCTTTTTATTTTATTTTTTTTTATTTTTATTTTTAATTTGGGTGCAGGGTTCCCCTTATTATCCATACCAGACCCAAGGGGCCTGTTAATGGGCTGGGGGGGACCCATGACGTTTTTTTCAATGATTTTCATCTATATTGCAGGGACCCGACATTACATTACAGCCGCAAGCAGTTTTAAATTACTTTTATTCCTTTAGAAATGACATTTGGTGCAGGGACTGTTCTAAGCACGGGAAGAATGCGCCACTTTACAGGCATACTATAGTCACACCCCCCCAGGCACGACATTTAAAGGAATATTTCACTTTTATTGTTTCACTTTAAGCATTATTAAAATCACTGTTCCAGAAAAAACGTCCATTTTTAAAACTTTTTTTTCTTTGATACATGTCTCCTGGGGGCAGGACCCGGGTCCCAAAACACTTTTTATGACAATAACTTGCATATTAGCCTTTAAAATTAGCACTTTTGATTTTTCACGTTCGAGTCCCATAGACTTTAACGGTGTTGGCACAATTTTTTTGCCTGTTCACATGTTCTGTCGCGAACCGAACCGGGGGGGGTGTACGGCTCATCCCTAGTATGAATTTGTATTAATGTTTTACTAATACAAGCTTTTTTTTCGGAAGTGGTATCATTCCCTGAAGAAGATTTACAACATAATTTTGAAACGCGTTGGATATCCCTCTCTGCAGCATTCCCTATTAAAAACCACGATTAAAGGGAATGTGCGATGTTTGCAATTTCTATTCATATAGTGTGTAACGTTGACAGTATTTCTATGATGTGTTGTATTATCAGCATGAGATCCTTTTAATACATTTTCTACAATAAAATACAAATTTTTTTATGTGAAATCTTCTTATGTACATTTTTTATTTCCCTCAAAATCCCACCTTTTGATGTTATTCATATATTATTGAGGGATGGTGGTAATCTACAAGTGTGGCCTTGTGAATCACTAAAATTACCATCATACAAGGGTGGATAATACACCCATTCCTTAATTTGATTCACATGACCACAGATGGCCCAAATTGATGTTTTTTTCTAATTGATAGATCAATGTTGAATCTTTTTCCTTTTTTAGGAAACGGGTTCTTCGTGATTTCTTTCAGATGGGGAATTTTTTCTTTTTCTGTTATTTTGATTCAATTATTTGAAAATTTCATTTGTTTGTTTTTTCATCTCTTTTTCTTCATATATTGTTCATGTCATGGGAGACTTTTACGGAAAGGAATGGGAGGATCTAATGTCCAGTATCCAGGCCAGTTATCAATCTAAGGAGCAGGTTCAATCTGATTTATCATCTTTTTTTTTTAATCTTACAAAATTCTTAGAGAAAAAATCAGCCTTGCATTGCACATACAATCTCTGGACAGATATATTAAGAAAGACATCAATCCCATTGGATTGAGGGTTCAAATTTTCCCTATTTTACAAAATATTTCTAATGATCTGAAAACAAATTGGGAAAACAAATTAAAAGACTGTTCCAGGAATTTATTGTTGCTATTACAAGATGAATATCGTCAACAATTGATTAAACTTGACAATGATATTGGGGCACTGTATGCCAGACTGACACCATTAAAAATACAAAAGGATTATGTTAAATTTGAAAAGAAATTGAAGGAGCATTTAGAGGAGTATGGGAAATCAATACTGTTGAAAAAGTAAAAGAAATATTGGAGGGATAAAAATGCTTTTGGTGAAGGCAGGGCATACAGATGAAACCAAGAAAAAAAGTATCCAAAAAAGAATCTTAATAAGAATAGGGATTATTTGTCAGATACACCCTCAAATTCGTCATCATCTGTCTCATCACTTACGGATCATCAATTCCGAAAGAGAAAAGGTTCCTTTTCTAAACAAAATGAGATAGAAGGTCATGTACAACAAGTCAACAAAAAACGTACTAAAGAAACACAGTCACTAGAATCTTCACGGGGGGGACAAAAGTAATGGGCACAACACCATGAGACACAATAACACACTCATAAGTGGCACTAAGAACTCATTCACAATTTGGAGCAAATTTAATAAAACAAGTAAAGATCAGGGAGCTATCCCCAAGATACCTAAAACTCAATTAGATGAATTTTTAGAGAAAGCCAACTCACTGAATTCACAATCAACACAGAAGGAAATAGATCCCCTGTTAAAACCAATCATGCACAAGGAAGATTGAATATTATCAATCTCTCATCACATTCACTTACACCTGTAGAGGAGCAGGTACTATGTTTGGGGTTGTCTTACTGTCCAAACAAAAGCACTGATAGATTTGAGACAGCTAAGGATATACATTTATTTGTTAGGAAATTATTATTCAAAAGCATGTATTCAAGACAAAATACAAAGAAAGAGGAAGAAGTTGTACCAAATCTCATGGCAGCTGAATTCAGAGCCATTCGAGACCTGAATTTGCTGCTACAGGAAAGTGATGCTTCCTGGGAGATGGACATTGATGACGAGTTACAAAATGAAGAAAGTTCTGAAGTGGTTGAACAACAACCCCCCCAAAAAATTTAAAAGGAAATCCAATAAATTTCCATCTTTGAACCAAAATCCCACACTGGCATTGTTTGTGAAGCAGACAATGAGAGAGATAGAGAATATGAAGAATGACAATGTTACTTAAAATTTGAGTCCCGAACAAAATTTGGCACTCAAGTCTTTTAAAAATAACTTTGGAAAAACAATAAAAGCATCTGACAAGGGAGGCAATGTTGTCCTCATGGACAACAGGATGAAATCATATGAAATATGTGTTTAAAGATTCTTAAAGACAAAAAATGTTACTGTAAAAAAATCTCTTCATCCCTAGTTGATAGGTTCAATCAGAATTTCTATCGGCAGGTTGATGAAGCACATTCTGAGGCCATTATCTCTAGAGTTCTATGGGATTTTGTACACACAAAATACCCTTGTATACCTACCATGTACACACTGCCAAAGGTGCACAAAGATCTACACAACCCACCTGGGAGACCCATCATCTCGGGCAATGGTTGTGTCTCTGAAGCCACGAGTCAGGTAATTGATGACCATTTGAGACCGCATGTTATGAATTTAACCTCTTACACTAAAGATACCATCCATTTATTACAAATTTTAGAAAATCTAGAAATCCCTAGTTCAGCATTGCTGGTTATGATCGATGTTGAATCTCTTTACAACAGTATTCTGCATGATTTGAGTGTATTGGCTGTTGGAAGAGTTCTTCAGAAAAGATCAACACATGAATGGAAATACAACAAATTCATATTAACCATGCTGGAATTTATCCTAAAACATAACGTTTTTCTCTACAAAGGCTCCCACTACCTCCAGGTACAGGGTGTGGCTATGGGGACGTGTTGTGCCCCTCTTATTCCAACCTGTACCTGGGGGAGTGGGAGAAGGACTTTCTGGCCAGTGAGGAGTATTCCACATACACACAGCATATCGTCATGTGGCAAAGATACATTAACGATCTGCTGTTGATATGGGATGGCCCTGAGAGCAAACTGGTGAGTTGTCTCAACCATACGAACTAAAATAATTTAAACCTTTTTTTCATAATGAAATATGATTTGCATAAGGTTGATTTTTTAGACATCAGTATTCTCAAGAATACAGAGGGCAAAATTACCAGCAAATTATTTAGAAAGGAAACTGCCGGCAACACATTGTTGCATGCCGACAGCTTCCACCCCATGGCTTTGAAAAAATCCATACCCTTTAGTCAGTACTTACGTATCAAACGTAATTGTACTACAGAGACTGACTTCCAAGTGGAGGCTGATGCTCTTACAACTAGAATTTTAGCTAGGGGCTATACAAAAACTAGTCAGAAAAGCTTTCAATCGTGTTACAAATATTGAAAGACATAATCTCATTTTTTTTTAAAACTAAAGGGGGTAAGGACAAGAGTATGGAAGAGACCAATACAACCAGGATAATCTTACAATATTCAAATGAACATGAAAAAATCAGGAAAATTGTTACCAAATACTGGCCAATTTTAACAGAGGATCCCATATTGGGAAGTTTAGTTACCAAAAATCCACAAATCACCTTCAAAAAGGCAGGTTCGATTGGTGGAAAACTTGTCCAGAGTGAATATAAAGGGGATTCAAGAGGAAACCCCTGTAAGACCTGGGGAACATTTCCATGTGGGTCATGCTCTCAATGCCTGACAATTGGAAAAAGGGACACAATTTCATTTGCCCAATGGGGATCTCTTTCAGTTGAAATAGTTTGCTAATTGCAAGACGCGAGGGGTGGTGTACCTTATGCAGTGCCAGTGTGGAGCCTTTTATGTAGGTAAAACAAAACAAGAATTACGACAACGAGTTGCTAAACACATGCACAGTATGAGTATTGTAACCTCTATTTGCCACTTGGTGGACATGAGTCCAGAGAGCATAATTATAGGATGCCAAAGGTCAACTTTTTTCCTCTGGAAAGACTGATTAATCAATAAGTAAGAAAGACATCTCTCTTGGCTCCTTTTGCCTCCCTATTGTATAAATTTCATCATAAAATTCATCTATTGATCCCACTTTTCAATGTGGATCTTATGTTGCTTTTTTTTCTCTTTCCTTGTTCTATGTTCAATTACAACCCAATGTCATTGTGTACAATTTATTTGTTAATTGATAAATTCTGGAAGGGTATTCTTTATCCTCCTATCCTGTACTGTAGTTCAGACTCCCTAGATAATGGATTTTGGATGAGATGCTTCATTTTTTTGGGTTTGTTTATATGGAATGTTGTCTATGGTTCTAGGTAGCCTATATTACATTTGTATATTATATATAATTTGTAATGGCATATGCATTTTTCTCCACCAGACATGGATTTTCCCCCTTTTCCAATTGGGTTTTGTCAAAATTGCCATTTTAGTGCCCGTTCCAATCCCCGGATGTTGTTTCCGTGGGACCGGATGTTCTGTGTAGGTGGGTGTGTGCGGAGGATATGTGGCTGTGTCTGTTTGACGTGTGCTGCGTCGCCTCTGAATCTGTGTTACTATCCGTCCAGAAGCGGAAGTGAAGATGATGCGGTTGTGTGATATGACACATATCAGGTCACTTCCTCCCGCGCATGCGAACTATAACAGGGACGCCATCGCGTCTCTCGTAGCGATTCCTACCCGGTTGATGTACTGTGAAGCCACGCTTTTCCTTCTTCCGGTCTGCCAGTTTTTGTAAACCCTAGGGACATTTCAACACCTCAATATGGGACTTGTTGATCAGGCTGTTCTTTGATCTATAAGACATCTCAAGTAAGCTCATACACTTTTTATTAGGTGTGGGGCCAGTCTTATGGGGAATAACACTCCAGTCTTACCCCACTTCCCCTGGAATTGAGACTTATTTTCTTCCCGGGGGATTGACCACTCTTTTTTTGTTTTGCTTTCTTCCAGCCCACAGTACTCCCATTTCAATGCTCTTTTGGTAACCCATATTTGGCTTTTCTGGATGGGAACAGCTGGCTTTCATATTAGGCAGGCCTTTAATGGCCTTGACAGGACATCCACGTTTTTCTGAAAGAATGCCTTTGCCAAATATGCACAATTTTTGTAAGTGTATGTTCTATGATCAACAGATGCACATTCATGGGTATGAATTTGTATTAATGTTTTACTAATACAAGCTGGTTTTTCAGAAGTGGTGTCATGCCCTGAAGAAGATTTACAACATAATTTTGAAACGCGTTGGATATCCCTCTCTGCAGCATTCCCTATTAAAAACCACGATTAAAGGGAACAGCAAGTTAGATTGGGACTGCCACTTCATGGTTCAAATCAGCCAATGTGCAGATCCTTTTAATACATTTTCTACAATAAATTACAATTTTTTTTATGTGAAATCTTCTTATGTACATTTTTTATTGCCCTTAAAATCCAACCTTTTGAGGTTATTCATATATTATCGAGGGATGGTGGCAATCTACATGTGTGGACTTGTGAATCACTAAAATTACTATTATGAAAACATATGCATCCCTTCTCTCCCCATACTCCTAATTCTTAAGTGATGCCTTTAACCACACTGCAAACACAGGCACGATATCCAAAGAATCCTTGAAAGTCACAGGTATTCAAGTAGGCAATACAATTTACAAAATTAGCCTCTATGCGGACGATGTAATAATCTCTCTCACTGATCCGCTTAACTCTCTCCTTGCACTCCGAAACCTTCTAGATCAATTTAGATCAATCTTCTTATACAAAGTTATTCAAAATAAATAATTTATGCTTGGTTTCTGCTTACCAACTTTGATCAAAGCTGCTATCACTAAAACAGTATCTTTCTCATGGGTCCCTAATTCTACCCTGCAATATCTGGGTATTCAATTAGTCTCACCCTCTTACCAACTTCTTCATATAAACCTTCAAGTGCTTATATCCAAACTTTCTCGCATTTCCCAAGATCTTTAGACCACCAGTGCTTCAAGGGCAGACCATATAGCGTTAACGAAAATGTTTCTCTTACCTCATATATTTACTCAGGACAATTTTAGTCCCGATCCTATCTATGGAATTGCTAAACCCCAAGCCATCTTGAACACCTTCATCTTGAAAAACAACTGTCCTTGTATGAAACGTCCCTTTGTTTGTACACCAACAAAAAACACATATCTAGGCGTACCAGATATCTTGGCTTACTACAAAGCGGTAATCTTAGACCAAGCTAAACTGTGGTGGAATCAGAACCAATGAACAACCTGGCTCCAAATAGAGCATACGTGCCTGCCTGGCAACTTTAGCAACTTCTTCTAAAAAGTGCCATTATACTTCAGCTGCAACTCGCTTGATCCTTTTTGGATGCCATGATATCAACCACAAGAGATTGGAAAGCGATTTACCAAAAGGCAAAATAGGAATTTCAAGTGACTTGCTTTTCCACTTTCACCTAACAGCTCTGAAGCTCCTAATTCCCCACATCTCCTTCACCTCCTGTTCAAAAGCAGGCCTAAAAACCATTAGAAAACTGTACATGGGTATTAACACCTTTCAGCAACAATGTCAGAAATACTATTTGAACTCTAGACCATTTTTTATGTTCCTCTAACTTAGATCCATCTTGTCCTGTCTTCAATGCTTCCAATACACCATGCTACAGGACTTACTCCATTTCTATAACCTACCACAAAGTTCTAAAGGCATATTGCACATTGATACACTTTTATTTAATACTCTCTTCCATAGCAAATCTTCCTCAATGCAGCACTGGGAGCAATGGACTAATTGGACATACTCTACTGAGCAGTGGCCTTCATGTCAGCACTCAAGGTCTCAGGTTGCAGTTCCCACTGGGAAACTGATCAAACGGAGGCATGATGCCTCTATGCTAGTGGTTATCAAATGGTTTGTATGTTGTTTCCTCTTACTGGACCTCCAAGCGCCTGCAGATCCTCTAACCTTCCACAGTGCCTCCCATCTCCCATAGTGCCCCCCAAACCTCAAACCTCCCACAAAGCAACCCAGCCTATCACAGTGCCCTCCCCAGCCTACTGCAGTGCCCCCCAGCCTATTAACCCTAACCCCTCCAGCCTTCCATAGTGTTTCCAATCTTCAAAAGTGTCCCAACACAGCCCTCCAAATACTCACAGTGCCCTCCCAGCCCCTGCAGCACCCTCCAGTCTTCCACAGTGCCCCGGAAAAGCCCTAATCCTCCTGAGGAGACTACCAGTGACCCCCATCCCCAAATAGTTTCCCCCCAGGCCTGGTGACTTTGTGTCAGTGGTTCTCAGGGGGTCTCCCTCTTACCGTGCCCCCAGCCAGCTGCAGATCACCTTACCTCCAACAGTGCCTCCCCTTCTCCCATAGAACCCCAAACCGCCATAGTGGATCACAGTGACAATGCCCTGACAGTGCTCCTCAACCTCCCACAGTGATCTCCATCCTCCCACGGTGCCACCCAGCCTACCACAGTGTATCCTAATCTATTGAAGAGCCTTCAGCCTCCTATAGTGTCCCCCAACCTTCAACAGTGTCCAACACTGCCCTCCAAATACCCACAGTGCCCTCCTCAACCTCAGAAACACCTTCCAGTCCTATGATTTCCCCCAGTCACCCCCACTAGACATCCCATCCCCTGCAGGGCCAACAATTCTGCTGCAGAGTCCCCTAACCCCCCCAGAACCCCCTTCCCACCACAGTGACATGGTAGGGGAGTATAGGGCGAAAAGAAGAGAGGGATGCGGGAATATGATTGATGGGTGCTTCCTAAAAAACACCAAGGCATGTCGTTCCACCACAAAAGTAATCCTGGGGGGAGGGTTATAGGCAGGGAGACTCTTTGAAAGGATGGATTAAAGTAATTCCATAGAATTTCTTAAGGAAATGTCAACATTAGGGATGAGCCGAACACCCCCCTGTTCGGTTTGCACCAGAACTTGCGAACAGGCAAAACATTTGTTCGAGCACGCGAACACCATTAAAGTCTATGGGACATGAACATGAATAATCAAAAGTGCTAATTTTAAAGGCTTATATGCAAGTTATTGTCATAAAAAGTGTTTGGGGACCCGGGTCCTGCCCCAGGGGACATGGATCAATGCAAAAAAAGTTTTAAAAACGGCCGTTTTTTCGGGAGCAGTGATTTTAATAATGCTTAAAGTCAAACAATAAAAGTGTAATATCCCTTTAAATTTTGTACCTGGGGGGTGTCTATAAAATGCCTGTAAAGGGGCGCATGTTTTCTGTGTTTAGAACAGTCTGACAGCAAAATGACATTTCAAAGGAAAAAAGTCATTGAAAACTACTCGCGGCAAATAATGAATTGCCGGTCCGACAATACACATAAAAGTTCATTGATAAAAACGGCAAGGGAATTCCCCACAGGGGAACCCTGAAACAAAATTTAAAAAAAAAATGACATGGGGGTCCCCCTAAATTCCATACCAGGCCCTTCAGGTCTGGTATGGATTTTAAGGGGAACCCCACGCCAAAATAAAAAAAAAATGGCATGGGGTCCCCCTAAAAATCCATACCAGACCCTTATCCGATCACGCAACCTGGCAGGCAGTAGGAAAAGAGGGGGGGACGAGAGAGCGTCCCCTCCTGAACTGTACCAGGCCACATGCCCTCAACATTGGGAGGGTGCCTTGGGGTAGCCCCCCAAAACACCTTGTCCCCATGTTGATGAGGACAAGGGCCTCATCCCCACAACCCTGGCCGGTGGTTGTGGTGGTCTGTGGACGGGGGGGCTTATCGGAATCTGGAAGCCCCCTTTAACAAGGAGACCCCAGATCCCGCCCCCCCTGTGTGAAATGGTAAGGGGGTACAAAAGTACCTCTACCATTTCACTAAAAAAGTGTCAAAAATGTTAAAAATGACAAGAGACAGTTTTTGACAATTCCTTTATTTAAATGCTTCTTTCTTCTATCTTCTTACTTCTATCTTCCTTCAGTTTCTTCCTTCATCTTCTTCTTCTGGTTCTTCTAGTTCTTCCTCCGGTGTTCTCGTCCAGCATCTTCCTCCATGGAGTCTGCGTCTTCTTCCCTTCTTCTCCGGGCCGCTCCGCATCCATGATGGCATGGAGGGAGGCTCCCGCTGTGTGACGCTTCTCTCTTCATCTTCTTCTCTTCATCTTCTTCTCTTCATCTTCTTCTCTTCATCTTCTTGTCTTCATCTTCTTTTTGGGCCGCTCCGCATCCATGATGGCATGGAGGGAGGCTCCCGCTGTGTGACGCTTCTCCTCTTCTGACGGTTTATAAATAACAGGGGCGGGGCCACCCGGTGACCCCACCCCCTCTGACGCACGGGGAATGCCACAGGGAAGTCCTGTCAAGTCCCCGTGCGTCAGAGGGGGCGGGGTCAACGGGTGGCCCCGCCCCCCGTTATTTAAAAACAGTCAGGAGAGGAGAGGCATCACACAGCAGGAGCCTCCCTCCATCATGGATGCGGAGTGGCACAAAAAGAAGATGAAGAGAAGAAGATGAAGAGAAGAAGATGAAGAGAAGAAGATGAAGAGAGAAGCGTCACACAGCGGTAGCCTCCCTCCATGCCATTATGGATGCGGAGCGGCCCGAGGAAAAGAAGGGAAGAAGACGCCGACTCTGTGGAGGAAGATGCTGGATGAGAACACCGGAGGAAGAACCAGAAGAACCAGAAGAAGAAGAAGATGGAGGCAGAAACCGAAGGAAGATAGAAGAAAGAAGAAAGAATAAGCATTTAAATAAAGGAATTGTCAAAAACTGTCTCTTGTC
The DNA here is from genome assembly GCA_037952835.1 of Lithobates septentrionalis. Classification (NCBI taxonomy): domain Eukaryota; kingdom Metazoa; phylum Chordata; class Amphibia; order Anura; family Ranidae; genus Lithobates; species Lithobates septentrionalis. The sequence continues at coordinate 365,037 of JBBDGP010002440.1, forward strand.
GTTTTTAACATCTTTGACAGTTTTTTGTGAAATGGTAGGGGTACAAGTACCCCCTTACCATTTCACATAAGGGGGAGGGCCGGGATCTGGGGGTCCCCTTGTTAAAGGGGGCTTCCAGATTCCAATAAGCCCCCCACCCGCAGACCCCCACAATCACCGGCCAGGGTTGTGGGGATGAGGCCCTTGTCCCCATCAACATGGGGACAAGGTGTTTTGAGGGGCTACCCCAAAGCACCCTCCCAATGTTGAGGGCATGTGGCCTGGTACCGTTCAGGAGGGGGGGCGCTCTCTCGTCCCCCCCTCTTTTCCTGGTCTGGTATGGATTTTTGGGGGGATCCCACGCCGTTTTTTTTTACATTTTGGCAAGGGGTTCCCCTTAAAATCCATACCAGACCTGAAGGGTCTGGTATAGATTTTGAGGGGGACCCCACGCCATTTTTTTTTAAATTGTGGCCGGGGTTCCCCTTAATATCCATACCAGAACTGAAGGGCCACGTCATTTTTTTTTAAATTTTGGTTCAGCGTTCCCCTGTGAGGAATTCCCATGCCGTTTTTATCAATGAACTTTTATGTGTATTGTCGGACCGGCAATTCATTAATAGCCGCGAGTAGTTTTAAATTACTTTTTTTCCTTTGAAATGTCATTTTGCTGTCAGACTGTTCTAAACACGGGAAACATGCGCCCCTTTACAGGCATACTATAGACACCCCCAGGTACGAAATTTAAAGAGATATTACACTTTTATTGCTTGACTTTAAGCATTATTAAAATCACTGCTCCCGAAAAAACTGCCATTTTTAAAACTTTTTTTTGCATTGATCCATGTCCCCTGGAGCAGGACCCAGGTCCCCAAACACTTTTTATGACAATACCATGAATATAAGCCTTTAAAATTAGCACTTTTGATTTCTCCCATAGACTTTTAAAGGGTGTTCCGCGGCATTCGAATTTGCCGCGAACGCATTTTTTTTCAGACACCCTACAGAATAAAATGGCGGCCGTTGCAATACTTTATGTCACACCGTATTTGCGCAGCGGTCTTAAAAGCGCAATTTATTATTTTTTTGGAGAAAATACACTTTTTTGAATTAAAAAATAAGACAACAGTAAAGTTAGCCCAATTTTTTGTTATATTGTGAAAGATAATGTTACGTCGAGCAAATTGATACCCAACATGTTATGCTACAAAATTGCGCCCGCTAGTGGAATGGCGGCAAACTTTGACCCTTAAAAATCTCCCTAGGTAATTTCTACAGGTAGCCAGTTTTGAGTTACAGAGGAGATCTTTTGCTAGAATTATTGCTCTCGCTCTAACGTTCGTGGTGATATCTCACATGTGTAGTTTAAACACCGTTTTCATATGCGGGCGTGACTTACATATGCGTTCGCTTCTGCGCGCGAGCTTGGCGGGACGGGTCGCTTTACATTTTTTTTCTTATTTATTTTACTTTTTATTTTTTATTTTTCACACTATCCTTTTAAAAAAAATAAAATTGGGTCACTTATATTCCTATTACAAGAAATGTAAACATCACTTGTAATAGAAAAAAGCATGACAGGACCTCTTTAACCTCCCTGACGGTATTCCCGAGTGTGGCTCAGGGTTAAATTTCAGCACCATTAGCGGTAACTCCGAGCCACACTCGGGATTACACCTCAGGATCCTGGTGCAGGTTACTTACCTTGTCCCCAGGATCCTGTGATGTCCCCCTGCTGTGTCTGCGGGCTCTGCCCGAAGCCTCTCTGTGCCAGGCTTGGTTCCCTGAGAGCGTCGCGACGCACGGGGGCGGAGCCTGGCGGCAAATTCAAAAATGTAAAAATCATAACACATACAGTACTGTATATGAAATAATTTCACTTCCCTTTTGCCCCCAGTGCTTTGGCCCATGCCCTGCATGCAGTTTTATATTATATATACTGTTCTTTCTGCCTGGAAACTTGAGATTGTCCATAGCAACCAAAAAGTGTCCCTTTACGTCAAAAGTGGCTTTAGACCAGCTAGAAAACAGCGATAGTAAATTAGAAAACTTGCAGAATTGAGCGATAGTGAATCATGGGGAAATTTATTTTATTATTACTATATTATTATTTTTTTAAATTATTTATATTCATTTATTATATTATAATTTATGATTTTGTGTTTCAAACTTCATCATACCCGGGATATCTACTAGACTCTTGGTGGACAGATATAAGTGTGTTATCGTTAAGAATTACAGGCCTACAATATAAAACGTATGTTTTATAATGTTTTGTAATGTAAAATAATTGTACAGCTTTGAGACGCAAAAATCTATAATAATCATACCGCCAGGGAGGTTAATGTGAGATCCGGGGTCAAAAAAAACCTCAGATCTCATATTTACACTTAAGTGCGAAAAAAAATGAATAAAAAAAATTTATTTAAAAAAAAAAAAAATTCCTCGTTAAGACTATTAGGCAGAAGTGATGTTTGACGTCGCTCCCGTCATCCAATGGTATGGAGCTGAGTGAGGGAGCCATCATTCCCTCACTCGGCTCCATGCTACTGAAGGGATAGGATCGAATCGTCTCCGGCGCTACCGGCGGCTCCAGTAAGCGGCGTAGACGACGGGAGCGTGGCGGGAGCACCTCATCTGCCACGGAGACCACTTTTATCTGAAAGAGGATAAAGAAAATACCGGGGTTATGTATAACGACGGTGGCTGGTCCGTAAGTGGTTAACAAATGAGGGGGAGCTCTGCTGATTTCCATCCTCCAATCATGTGCATGCAAAAATGCGTTTTTTTTATTTTCCTTGCACGTGATTGGGTATTTTTTGCAAAATGAAGCTTTACCTCATTTACTAAGCTCTGGAGCAACTGCACTTGCAACGTGCACAGTCTGTTTGCCTTTAGTAAATCCAACCCTATGTCAGCTCTGTGCCCCCCCACCCCATTTTATAGTGAGGAGGCTGGCTTATCCAAAGCAGTGTACATTTTTGCCAGCACACCATGGATATGGTGTCTCCCAGACAAGGGTATATTTGAAGAATGATGACATCACAGTGGAAAAATTGCAGCTTTTTGGAGCCGCACAGGACCCCTTTGTCAGGCATATCATCACAAACCTGACAAAGGGGTCCTACGCAGCTCTGGAACATTGTACTTCCACTGTGATGTCATCATTCTTTAAAGAAAGAACAGAAAAACTTTGGACGTTATTTGAAGATCTGTGGTGTGCTGGTAAATACATTACATACGCTGATCTATGATGTTTCTAGTCCCCATCTGGCTGTTGCTACAGCACCCCCTACCCCAAGACCATTCCAGGAACATGTGCAATGGGAATATTGACATTGGCGTATCCAACAGCCCCGGTATTGGCCATTCTAACCCTGCCGGCCAAAGTTCAATGAGCATGCAGTGCATTTCTCCTGGGCAAATCCACACATAACTGGTCAGGATGACAATGATGGCAAAATAAGTACATTGTAACACATTTGTGCATCATAGTAAACCTAATCATCTTACATAGACATAGTTGGTCAGCGGTATCTGGCACCATCACCACCATTACGATTCTAAATTTATTTGTGATACGATAATACTTGTTTTTTGTGCATTTTGTGGTTAAAATATTTTGGGCACTGTAAAAAAGATCTCCAAAATGAAAAAAAAATTGGCTATAATTGGGTTTTAAACAAGTATGTAAAATAATTGAAAGATTTATTTTGTAATGGAACAAGGTGACATTTTCATCAGCTATAAATATGAAATGCCTCCAGAAAAATACATCAGTCTGTGACGATTGACTTAATGTTAAACCGTGACAGCTCGGGGGTAAGTCCTGCCTGGGTGAGGCCTATTTACTCTAACGTCATCTCCACCTTCTAGTTTTTTCGATGCATGGCATTCCATCTTTACCAATGAGTATATAAGTAGCTGAGTAATCGGTAATTGTACACAGACCCTCCACCACCTCACTCCAACTGTCTTTCCTGAAGGTGGCAAAACTCAACTGACAACTAACTTTGTGCACTTGTTTGAAGAACATCGAGTTGTTGGAAGCCTCTTGGAGATCCGGAACATTTTCACACCACCATTGTTGGTTAGTATAAAACTTTGATTTCTAAGTCATTTATAGCTCATAGCAGACAATCAGGATAAATTATAATTTTACAAAGCAGGTCATACACCTTACATTCTGATTGTCTCCTTAAAGGGAGTGAATATCATAAGAGAATGATGGAGGCTGCCATTGGTGGCTCTTCATTTTGTGATTGCTGGTTGGCTGGTTATCATGATAATTCTTTGGCTTCAATGCTCTCTGAGTTGCTGCCTTTGTAACATGTTTAATTGCAATATATGGACTTTCTTAACTATCCAATCAATATGTATCTAATTGGCAATTGTTGGAAGACCTAATGGAAATTGAACAGTCAATGTTTTTATGTTTTTTTTTTCTCCTCAAGTATTGTTAAGTCTGGTATGTTTATTTGGGGTTTTACTGTATTGCTTTACAGGCTTGAATCTTATTGTTTATTTGTAGCTATAAATTAATATATGTGATTAGATATCTATATCTATCTATCTATCTATCTATCTATCTATCTATCTATCTATCTATCTATCTATCTATCTATCTATCTATCTATCTATCTATCTATCTATCTATCTATCTATCTATCTATCTATCTGTATATTTATATATATTTTGCTAATCAAATATTGTTAAGTCTTGTATATTACATAGTCAATACAAAAAAAAGAATATTGTAACATATATAGATGTTTGTTGTTTTTCCTTTGTATTTATTTTTATTTATTTTGACTTTTACTGTGTAAAACTATATATAAAATAATGCAAAACTCTGTAGGACTTTTCTTTTTTTTCTTTTTTCTTTTTTTGCTAAATCACAAACACAAATTGGTTGCTCATATAGGATGTATTTTCTAGGTTCCCTGATCACCATGAAGACAACACTACTGCTATCTGTACTGAGCGCTGTCATGGCGGGTGAGTGAAGTTTCTTTTTTATCTTATAATAACACATCTGGAATACAGAGACAGCGATCGTTCCCAGGAATTGGAGGGAATAATCAGGGTGGGGAAAATAGACAAAGAAACAGTGAGGGAGATTCATTCTCTAACTGTGTATCTTTCAACACTTTGTTTATGAATTGTAATCATTTTGAAACAAGTTTGTATATTGGAACATTTGGATACAAGTTGTAGCAGTTTGGCACAAATTGGATTGTTTGGAGAAATTTAAAACAAAGCGGACATTATCTCTGATTTATTTATTTTGATCCTTGTATTACATAGTAGATGGATTTGAGATCTGTTTAGACTTCCACACAGGAACACAGGATGTACTTTCATGTTTTTTTCTGTCTCTCCAGTGGCTGCGTCTCAGACCTGTGGAAGTGATTCCTGTGCAACTGATGAGATTTGTAACACTACTACTACTGCCTGCCAGTGCAATACAACTGCCTATTCATTCATACGAGGTATGGTATGCTATAATACAATGGTTACAATGGATCTTGTGCCTTTTGAAAACCAAATATTGCATTTTTATATAAACCATATGAGGTCCATGTAACATACATAGTACATAATGTGAAAGTTTAATGGCCCGTTTACACCCGGCTGGTAAATGAACCACAATGGAGGGCCCCGGTGTGAATGAGCCCCCCAGGCTTCCTCAACATTTGGTTGGTGGATAGTAGAGGTATTATCTGACTGTCTGTAGGCTGACTGTCACATAAACATACACAATCAGATTGCTGTGGGTAATACGGAGGTGGGATTGCAAACCATAACCACAGAAGGTGACTTATCTTGTTCCCAATTAAACAATCACTGTTTGCACCAAGATTTGTGGCTTTGGGGGGAGGGGATAGGAGCAATCCTGAAAAATAGTCCTTTGTTTCTAAAGGACTTCTGTGTTCTCCCTATATCGGACTTTCTGAAACAGAGTTCTGTAGAATGCAAGGGTTCCTCTACAGGTTGTTTGGGGTTCCATGAGCTAATTCTTTCTCTCAGATGAGTCTGGTCTCATTTTGCTTCAGTCCCACTGAATGAAAGGGCCGGCGGGGGACAGTTTGTGTATACAAAGGGGCGGGGTCTCTATCTATGGACATGAACAAAATATAGTCAATGTTGCGATCCAAATGCATGAAATTCTAAGGTACTTGTGTTCAGATGGAACCTTAAGCTCATCCCTTTTGACCACCAATGTAAGGAGACATTACAATGTCAGTTAATGTAAGCAAATAGTACACTGATCACCAATGTAAGGGGGCACTACACTGATCATCAATGTAAGGGGGGGAATACACTGACTGTCAATGTAAGGGGGCACTACACTGATCATCAATGTAAGGGGACACTACACTGACCATCAATATAAGGGAGCACTACACTGATCATCAATGTCAGAGGAGACTACATTGATCACCAACACTCAATGTACTGTAGGTAAACTGGAAATTAAATTGTGATTTAACTTTGTGCCTCTATGGCAGCTTTCTCCCCAGTCCCTGGATACACTTGCTAAAAAGTGGGTATATATAGAAAACCTCTATAGTATATAATGTACATCAAACACATCACTGTCACCTTCTCATCTCAGACACACTGAATGAATTCACTCTTTTTTCAGGAGCCAGTCCACCCGTAAATCTTACTTGTACTGGAGCAAAGTTTAATATACAAGTGTCAAAATGTTGGTTGGAAAAAAATGGTTATGATACGTCCGATGTGAGGCTGAACAGCACCAACCCCGAGTGTCTCGCAGTAAGGAAGGTTGTAGATGGAACATCAGAGCTGACCCTTAATCGTTCATTGATAACCTCTGACTGTAACACTGCTGCTGAGGTAAGTTCTCCTGACTGTTTGTTATACAAGAGAAGTAAAAACAGATACAATAAAGTCTCTATAGACAAAAATTGTATGATTTAGGAGTTTTTGTTGTCTTTGTCCCAGAAGAGTGTTTTATCCTCTATATAGTTTTTTTAAATCACATTTTCATACAGACTTGGCAGAACACATTAAAGTAGCACTAAAGCCTAAGCATTTTTTATTTCTTGTTTTACCCCAATGCATTCACAACATTAATGAAAAAAATGCCCCAATATATTTACAACCCCACTGTCCTCAAACACTTACCTGGCCCCATTGTCACTTCCACTGGGTCCTTCACCAGATCCTCCATTTCTGCCCCATTCCCTGAACTTCCTAGTTGTAGATGAGATAGTGAGGGAAGGGGTGTGATTGGCTCCTGCAGCTGCCTTGAGGGAGGGAGCAAGGGCGTGGCTTGCTGGGCGTTTTAAAAAGACACACATAGCCCCAGTTGAGGGCGCACATGTGTGGATGTCTCTTTAGCAGTTGGTTAGTTAAGGGAGACACCCACAAGGAGGAGATGAACTCTGGGTAGATATAAAAGACACAAATAACACAGCTCTGTATTCATTTACATTAGGGGTCCCAAAACTACAATTCCCATCATGCCTTGTCATGTCTGTGAATGTCAGAGTTTTACAATGCCTCATGGGACATGTAGTTCCGTAACAGCTGGAGGGTCGTAGTTTGGAGATCCCTGATTTACATCATTAAATGTATTTTTTTTAATTCAAGCAGTTTAAGTAGCTCATTGTGATTTGGTTTCAGCCTTGTGCAGTCCCTGTATAACTCAGGCCGGGGGAAAGAGAAGAAACACAAATAGCCAGTTATTTCTTGTGATGACAAAGATTATGTTGATTGAAGGAGAGAGCAGAGTGAAAGAGAGATTAACTCATCAGTCCTCCGCTTCTCCTTTCACTGTCCAGTCACAAGCTGGGGGTCCAAGGGGACCTGGGCTCATAGAAAGTGGGTTAAATGGTAGTGGCCATCAGAGTGAGCACATCAAATGGCCAAAAAAAGTACCGCAGGAAAAATCTCTACAAAAATCTCTGCATAGTAAAAGCTACTTTTGTTATTTTATCTTTGGGCTATTTATTTTTATCTGGTAGTTTTTGGGTTCTACTTTAACAAAACTGGAGACTTCCTTCTTGACCTCACAGGGAATACACTGATATCAATACTGTATGGAGGTAAGTTTTCTGATCTTGTCTAATGACTTCTGTGCTTCCTCTCTCTACAGGTAAATGCAACCCACGTCATATACACAAATCATCTGTATATTTTTGGCAAGACGAATCCAATCCGAATAACAAATGACGCTGTCCTGAATATTTCCTGCGCTTACCCGCTGAATATAAATGTCGCTCTTAATGTGACTCTGCACCCAATACTCGGGTAATTATTATCACATAATGTCCGTCTTTCAGAAATCCATGCTAATTATCTCTTATGATATTGCATTGTAGCACATACTCTTGTGTAATTGGTCCTTTATGTGGAACTTTAGTCAAAAAACTAAGTCCTGGTAGATCGTTTCTGGCTAGCCTCTTTTGCAGGTACAATGGAACCTTGGTTAACGAGTAACGCGGTTAACGAGCGTTTTGAAAGACGAGCAACTTTTTTTTTTTAAATTCTGACTCGATTTGCGAGTGTTGTCTTGCAAAACGAGCAGAATTCAAGCTAATGGGGTGTGCAGTACCACATTTGGCCAGAGGTGCGGGGGCACTGGTGACACTCGGAATGGTTTGGAGCCGTTCTGAGACGTTCGGAAATACTCGGAATCACTCGGAAATACTAGGAAACACTCGGAAATACTCAGTTCCTGAGTGTTTCTGAGCCTTTTTGAGGCTTTCCAAGTTCAGCCCAGCTGTCCCCGAGTATTTCAAAGGCTCTCCGGCACCCCCCCACCTCTGGCCACATGCGGTATTGCATGCAATAGAAGTAAATGCGGGACAAATTATCTTAGTTTCCATTGACTTCTATGGGGAAACTCGCTTTGATATGCCAGTGCTTTGGATTACAAGCATTCTCCTGGAACAGATTATGCTCGTAATCCAAGGTTCCACTGTATAGCTATGTAAAACATTAAAAATAAGTGTCTGTCTATTTAAAATACAGTAATACCCTGTTTCCCCCTTGCACTGCACATGCTCGGTTGCTCTCTAATTTTTTGCACTGTGCCTAAAATCAGAGCCACTAGAGGCCGATCTGCCTAAAGATTTACTCAGGGGCTCTGGGCTTCAGCAAAATGGCAGCCTCTGGCAAGAAGAAACAAGAACAATGCTGGAGGCAATTTATAGTACACACTAATTTTGATAGCGTAATTATTGTTTGGAATTTTTGGGATTCTATTATGGGATTATTATGTGGAATGTATTTTGCTAAAGAACATTCTTTTTTTATCAAGCTGTTATGGGTAAAGTTCATCTTTAAGCAAACCTTCAAATATCAGATATTAAACTCACAGGTCTGTAGTTATAGTTGAAGACCTAAATCCATTTTTTAAACAAAGGCACTTAGCTGGCCTTGTCCCAAACCTCAATAAATTAGAAACAAAAGCTTAGATATAACTGAGCTCAGCTCTCTGAGGACACATGGGTGTAAGTCATCTGGGCCAAGTGTTTTCCATCGACCCTGTCAAATCGAGAGGAAATGTTCCAGTAATAGAAGAGTTTTATGGCCTTGGTCCCCTACCTTCCTTCTGCTTCAGTGCTGCAGCCTCCATGAGACTCTTTGGCATTTAATGTTTGTGTCACGCTGAATGGTTCCTTCCACCTCACCCTACGACACTGCTGAGTATTGTAGTGACTTTGGGGTCAGAGAAGGAACCATGGCATGCACTGATAGGTTTGCTCTTTCTTAATCCTCAAATAATTCAATTCTGCATGCAGTATGTATACTAACATTGATGCATTGCAACATACCTGCATACATTTCTAGGTAGGTAACCTTTATCATGTGTCTATTTTCCAGGACCACAGAAATAAATGGCCCTAATGGAACTGGAAGTTATGAAGCCATAATGATGGCCTTTAAAGATGGCACATATACGACCCCTCTCTCAGAAGATGTCACCCTGAAAGTGGAAGACACTATTTACCTTTCAGTGCGAGTACCAGATCTGGATGTGAACACCTCTAAACTCAAAGTGGTGAATATTTACGCCTCTGCTACCAATTCAAGTGACCAAAAGTACTATCTTCTTCAGAACGGGTAAGTACACAGTGCACTGGGTTAGGAGTTCTGTGTGTTATTTGTACACTTTGACTACAGAAATAATTCACTAAATACACAAAACAATACTCATTATTACCTTAACGCCATCCGTGCAACCACGGGAGTCATTGTGTGGCTATAACAGCCGCTAGCTATAATCACATGTAAAATCCATGACAAATCCGACAGGCTGGTTGTAATCAAGTTGATCGATCAACTTGGGTACATTCAGCCTGACCATACATGGTTTGAGATTTGAACCGTCTATGGCCGGCTTAAGAGTATGTTGCTGAAGTCTTGCCATGAAGTTCTGAACTAATCTGGACAAGCCAACTTTCTAAAGTGATATAATTCCTGGACTTCATCTTTAAAGCCTAACTCAAGCCAACTTTTTTTTATTTATTATTAATTAATACCATATTTAGTTTCACAAAGTTTTATTAAAGGTTTTTTAAAGTAAGTAACAAACCCAAAAATATAAACAATCCTCATAGGAGGAGACCAGGGTAAATCAAGAGTGTTACAAATGAGATGGGGATAGCCAACCCCTTTAGTACAAAGTATCAGTCAGTATCATGAGTGCACATAACAAGTAAAAGGGGAATAACTGAACAACCAAGACAAAAGATCAGAAAATTCTGTGTAGCCCCTATATAGGGGGTATATTGGGTTAGTTAGTCCATGTTGAACAGAGTACTTAAGAACCATGTTCCTACTTTGGAGGATTATAAAAGGAGTTGGGGAGGGAGAAGTGGATTAGTTGGGGGTGGATGGAGCTAAGCAGACTCCACCTCTTTTAAGCCAACTTTTTGTTCAGTTTTAGATAGAGTGGGGGAAGAGTTAGGACCCTTGTGAGGTGTCTGTGGCTGATTTGAGGCACTTTCTTGTTACTGATCCATGCTTGTGACACCAGGACAGGAGATGAGGAGATGGGGTCATGAAGACAATATGATACAGACAGCAATAAAAACCAGCCAAGAGGTTCTTACTCTTCTTCACCACACAGATTGCTCTCTATATCCTCACCGGAGAGAACTGCCATCATTTTATATCCCTGTATGTTTTGGTGTCACAAGAGAAGCAAAATGATACCCCAGCTCCACTGCCAATATGATGATCTATGAACTGTGATCCGGTGCTCTAGCCAGGACGTTCAGGCCCCAAAATGCAGTACTTGAATCAGAAAAGGGCTGGCGACTCGGATGCTCTTGAATGAAAGTCCTTTATTGGGTTACATGGGTACACGGGTACAGGCTATGTTGACACGTTTCGGCTAAGAAGAAACGCGGCTAAGACTTTGTAGCCTGTACCCGTGTACCCATGTAACCCAATAAAGGACTTTTATTCAAGAGCATCCGAGTCGCCAGCCCTTTTCTGATTCTTTTTTTTTGGTGTCACCAGGACAGGGTGTGAAGGGAAATTTTGCCTCGGACAGCAATACAAGCCTTGAGAAGGGACTAGGTGTGGAAATAGGAAAGTGCCAACACAATTCAGGGGTGGTAAGGAGTCCGCCTTTATCAGGGCTTCAGGAACGTGTGTATATGTAGAGGTGCTGGACTTTATATAGGGTGATGATTGCTGAACAATCCAACAATTTTTGTTCATGACTTTCCCAGCTGCTTTAGACAGCAAGCAAGAACTACCTAACAGGGGATCCAACCCTTTCATACACTGTATGTTAATTATCATATAAATGGTAGAACTTCAGAGATCTTTTGAAATGATGCAAAATTTCAATGCAGGTTTGAATTAACATTTGCATTTTTGCTTGATGTGTTTTCCATTGAAGGACCCATTGGCACCACCTGTGATGGGCTGATTTGCTCAAGGCGGGCCCCACACATTGACAATCTATTGTTTTTGATAGGCCCAGTTCACAGCAATGTGTTGGTCAGAATTGGATGAAATACCTTTAATAACATGCAGATTGATGTATTTATTTTGTCTCAATGCATTAAGGAGAAAATCATGTAGGTGTGAGGTGTGAAGAATTATGGGTCACAGTACATTTCTTGTGTATAGCACAAAGATTCCACCAAGTTTCCACCAATTAAAATGTAAATTGAGGACTTCTGAGTAACAGAAATAATATAATGAGCACATGCCTGGCATTGTTCAGCTATAATATACATATAAACAATGAAGACATGCCATGTATTTTCCATCTATAATATATACAGTATATATAAAATGAACACCCCCCATATATTGTTCACCTCTAATAGAATGTACCAGTATTGTGTTCTAATCTTTAGATTACAGTAACTGAAAACTGATGAAAGGTTTTCTGTATCCAGGTGCCCAGCTAGCGATGTATCTGCTGACCAGCTAACAGTGGACAGCAATGGAGTCGACATTGAATCTCGGTTTGCTATGAAAGTCTTCCAGATTGCCAATTCTAATACCGTCTACCTCTTTGCCGATCTTTCACTCTGCACTACTGATTGTGCGACGGTAAGACCCACCATACACATAGAGGGTGATCTGTGATTTCTGTGCCTGAAGGAGCGGGCAGGGTTTTTTACACACACACATACTAGTACCAGCTTAGACAGGAGACAAATATCCTACCTGCATGTCCTTGGAGGAAACCAACACAAGCAAAACATGCAAACTCTATGCAGGTAATGCCCCTGGCTGGTATCTGAATTGAGGTCCCCAGTGCTACATGGCAAGAGTACTAATGTCCACATTTGGCTTTCTAATCATTACACAGCATTGATAAGATGCTTGAAGGTGTTTATGGACTGAAAAATAAATAAATAAATTGCACACCAACCAAGATACCAGCTTCTCTGCTCATTACCTGATCTTCTGCTGATCTTCTGCTGCTAACCAAGCAGGTAGAACTTTGTTGTGTATAATGAGCATGAAAGCTGAATTAATGGCCAACTCCACACAAAGGTGGGGGGTAAAATCATATGCCGGCTTCTGAAATTGAGATACCACCACCAGAATTCACAGTTCTGCCCATTTGCTGTAGCCCAAACCCAAGCCCATCCCTAACAAAGACAGCTGATGATGCCATGCTCATCCCTAACAAAGACAATTGATGATGTCATGCTCATCCCTAACAAAGACAATTGATGATGTCATACTCATCCCTAACAAAGACAATTGATGGTGTCATGCTCATCCCTAACAAAGACAATTGATGATGTCATACTCATCCCTAACAAAGACAATTGATGATGTCATGCTCATCCCTAACAAAGACAATTGATGGTGTCATGCTCATCCCTAACAAAGACAATTGATGGTGTCATGCTGTCATACAATGTGGAATAAACCAATGGAATGATGGAATAACCTGGTGTGCCCGCATTCTCCACTGTTTTCATTGTGGGGATAACACAGATAGAGGAACATGAAGGGGACGATGTGACTTTAGCATAGCTGGGGTGTTTCTTGGATACAATTTGCAGTTTCTTCATTAATTTCACTTGTCTAGAATTTCTGTTGAATGTATTCTATTTCCTTACAGTCCTGCCCCCCCCAAGCCAAAGATGCTTCTTCTGACGGCATTGCAGGAAGAGTCAGTATCTATTTGAATGCAGGTAAGTCATCTCATGGTCACAGTTTTGTTACAGTCATTTTCTGTGTTTCTTTAGTCACATTTATTAAAACCCAACTCCAGACAAAACATTTATTTTCTTTGTTGTTTTGGATAATGTAGGAAAAGGCTTAAAATGGTTGTAAACCCCATTCATGAAATCTGACCTGGGTACATATATCTGTAGTGTTTACTTATCTCTCTCCAAAGCTCTAAGTGCAGTGTCTTTCTGCTGCTCCATTCATCTGTTGACACACGAGAAAAGCAGCTGAATATTTATGTCGGGGAGGGAGCTTCAAGGTAGATTAGCAGAGGGCTTGTCTATTCACAGTACAGCTCTGCAAGTTTCTTTCTCCCTCTGCCTATATGGAGGGGGGGGGATGCCCTTCCTCCAATCAGCTCTTACACAGTGTAAGCCCAGACTGCTGAATGAGGAAACAAGATTTCTAACACAATGTGCACTTTCTAAAGGATATAGAAAGGGAAAGACAAGAGACATACATGTAAAACCTATGTAGGAGGATTTTTTCATCTCTGTTCATCATCTGAGGCTGTTCACTGGGTAGTATGGTAGAGGGTTTACAACCACTTTAAAGGTTCCGTCAATTTATAAATGTTGTCTTTGTTCCCTTTGAGGGGATTTTCTCTCACTTCCTGTTCTGTCTGACACCTGACCAGGAAGTAAGTAGAAATGTCCCAGAGGGGACAATGCAATTAAAACCTGCGGAGGTTTAACCCTTCACCATCCTAAAAGAAAAAAATCTTTTTTACTCTATGTGTCCCATATATTTATCAGATCAATAAAGCAGCAAATTGTTCATTGTTAGAGAATATTGTCAGGTCTTACAAACGCTTTAACTTCTTTGGTGAACACTACACAATTATTTCAGCCTACAGTGAATGTAAATATCATGCGATATATCCAGAAACATGAGTATCAGTCCGGTTGAGGTCTCCAATTAACAGATATGTTTCTCTTTATTTCCAGCTGATACCATTTACAATGTAGATACCAGTTCTGCCAGCGGTAAGTAAACTCTTACATTGAGAAATTGAATGGTTTAGAGTGATGTAGCTAAACATGGTGAACCTTTTTACAGCAACAATACCCTAATATGTGGGGGCAGGGCTGGTGGACCTCAACACCCTGGCCCTCCATATATGCATTGCTGTCTCGTTTGGGTAGCACCCCACCGGTACCCCCAGAACTGTGACCGAGCCGTCACCAACAGCTCACAGTCAGCTGCTGACGATCAGCAGTTGGTAGGACTGGCTCTGGATTATGTCAGCGCTGTGCAGCCAATTACAGCTCAGCATGATCAGGAGACCTTCTTGCCAGCATTTGGGCATCCGGGCCCCATGTCTTTGCTGCTTCTTATACTCATATTGTAGCCCGGCTGTATAAGGACAGCAAGAGGCCGAAACCAGGTCACATTCAGTACACTGCTAAAAATGCTAAGAAAAAGATTTTCTCCTTTTGAGCCTTTGCAGATTCCTGTTACTGGCCACAAAAAAATATTAAACTCCCTCAAAGAGATATGTAAAATTTTCCATTTCATCTGCCTAATTCTAACAATGGCAATGACTAGGGGTTATTATCCATCCATATACTTCTATGCATATATTTAGTATTTATCTAAATATTTACTGATATTAGTTTTATTATAAAAGCATTACGTTGGAGGGTTATCATTACTCACTGAGACCTTCAATTAGAGAGAGACAGTCTGAAGGCAAACAGCTTCTGTTGTGCTGTCTTTAGAAAATGCATAATGCTCCTTGACACCAACATTGTAGATATATATCCAGTATTGAATATTTTTTGGTGGGATTTATAGCTCCCCCCCCCCCCCACACTGGACATCACTTACTGTGTGGGCAGCACAACTAAAGTGGAGGGGATCTCTTTGTTATTTTTTTTTTTTTTTTTTAGCTTTGGAAAGAGTCAGCAAGCAGAAGAACCACTTTTGAGGTTGTATTGCCTTCTTGGGATATGTTAGAGAAATTTCCCTATGCTTACTGTCCCAGTGACAACTGTTTAACTAAACAGGAAATTAGAGCAAATGCCCAACAGCTACACAGACAGAAGTCATTTTTTTTTAAGAAGAGTACGGAAGGCTACCTATCAGCTCTTTTATTGATATCTGTATCCTTGTAGCAGATTTCCCCTCAATTCCTATCTCGTAAAACTATTGTTACCTTGAGAATAAATGAGGGTAAATTTCTCTAATGCCGCCACAGTATGCAAAAATTAAAAAACAAACATTTTGGTTGGACATACAGTTTAAATTCTCATAATGTCACAATCCATAGGAAAATGAAGCCCTTCCCGATCCATTCCTAATATCTCTTGTGTGTTGTTCCAGGTTTCTCCATGCCTTGGACTTTGTCTGCTCTGATCTTCTCCTGCATCTTGATGAAACTGATGTAAACCCTCCGAGAACCGATCATCCCGTCACCATGAGACTTTGTCATATCGTCACCCCCAATGCTCTCAGCAGAGAGAAGTTATGAAGGAATCTTGTATCTAGTTCTTTTTCTGTGGATGGTGTTGGCTGCATTATATATAACGCTACCAAAGATAACCTTGCCGCTATGCTTCCTGATTATCTCTCATTTTGTACAGTGAAGATATACTGCTTTTTTGGCTTAGAGGGGCCTGCTTTATACCGGACCTATTTATTGTGTTGTATTTATTATAAGGCAAGAATGGTTAATGGAGTAGACCAGGGGTCTCAAACTGGCGGCCCTCCAGCTGTTGCGCAACTACAAGTCCCCAGAAGCATTGCAAGGCTGATAGTTACAAACATGACTCCCTCAGGCAGAGACATGATGGGACTGGTAGTTCCGCAACAGCTGGAGGGCCACTAGTTTGAGAACCCTGGCAGCAGACAATATATAGATATTTTCTATCCCTGGAGAGCGCACCCTGTACTTTTTACTGTTCTTTTACATATAATAAACTGCAAAGTAAAGTAATTCAAAGTGTTTCTTCGTATTTATATTGAGCCATTGCAGGTGTTATGGTCAGGGAAAGGTGCCTCTTAAGGCATAGCTAAACCTAAAAACTAACATTTAATATATTGCAGCTCACCGGCCCTTAGATGTAGTGGTCACATTTTTCTTTTTTTTTCAGTTTTTTTCCCTTTATTTTGACCTAATCCTTAGAATAAGACAATTCCTGTCCCTCTATGGCTAAACTGTATCTATGCTTTAAGTGGAACTCAAGCCCAAAACCTTTTGTTCTTGTTTTAGATAGCGTTTGGAAGTATAAAAACCTCTGTTATGTTTTTGTTGCTGTGTTCATTGGGGAGGATTTCCTTCAGTTCATATCCAGGAGAAACAATGTCATTTGGGAAAATAATCTCTCCAATAAGTAGAAAATACCATCTTTGACAGTTCTTATGGAACCTCTGCCAAGGGTGTCCCAAGTGCTGGGCACCTGGGGCAGGTGCACTGAAATTAGAGTGGGGTGCCAGTGCTCTTGATGCTCACCTTTTTCTTTTACGTTTCAAGTATCGCCCTTGCACTGCCGCTCACAGTTCAGAGCCTAGGGAGGCTCCCCTAAGCTCCTCCTTTGTTCTGGTCACCTGACAAAGCCAATGGGAGAACTTCTCTTTACTCTGAACTGCTACTACATCTAAGACCTGGTGAGTGAGTTTCAGGGAGGAAGTGATGTGGAGTAGAGATCTCTATTGATTGTGGGGTAGAGAGGGTGAGGGGAGCTTTGGGTTAGAAAAGACCTGTACTTGGCGGGGGGTGAGTGGGGTAGAAATCTCTATTGGTTGTGGGGTAGAGAGGGTGATGGCATCTTTGGGTAAGGAAAGATTTGTACTTGGTGGGTAGGGGAGAATGGTCATTTTTCATTGTCTTTTTTTGATTGTGTGCTACAGTTATATAACCCTAGCCCCTCTATTCTTTGTGCTATTTACTCCTGACCCCGGACTTTGCACTCTGTGTGTTATTGACTCCTGAGCTCTTCATTCTGTGCATTACATACTCCTGAGTCCTGCCCCCTGCAGTCTGTGTGGTATATACTCCCGACTAGGAATGAGGTTCAGGTTTGGGTCTACAATGGGTCCGAGGTGCCCACTCATGGTTCACAGACCTGCCCAACTAATGCGTAATTTTGCTGTGATAGTAAATGACTAAACATAATGCATTTTCTGGCCTTTAAACTTTTGAATGAGTTAACCCCTTCAGTATAAAAAGTTGGTTTCCAAGCAGCCATATGGATAATGTGCTTTAGCTGTAATAGGGGGAAGCATTGGAAGTGCTGGTGATAAAGTGCATTAGGACAGATTAGCGTGGGCCTTGTAGGCACTGGTCTCTTTAAGTAGATGTAAACCTTTTCTAAATTATCCTATGGGTAACAAAATGCTGTGTATCTTAGAGAATTTAGGGGTGAGGGGAGGGAAGAGCTTTGACCTTTTTTTAGCCTTTCTTCATCTTAATGCTGCTTATTTCCAGCAGTCTCATTTCAGCCTGTCCATGTCAATATGCACTACAGTGATAACAGACTGCAAGTGTTTTTCACAGGGCTCACTGTATGTCTCAATTGTTGCTGGCTGCAATTGTTTTTTTCACAGTCCTTTTTTATATGATCACAGCAGTGGAATATTCCTGTGCCTCAGAACAGAAGCCTACAGCTTAGTTTCCTTTGGGAAAGAATGTGACAGGGTCATTTACAGACAGCAGATTATGGGAAAGGGGCAGAACATTGCCAATCTAAAAAATAAAAAGGCTCAATGGCACAACAGAGAAAGATAACAAAATGTCCTAAAATGAGTCCAAGATGCATAGGCGTGCGCACAGAGTGTGCCGGGTGTGCCCAGGCACACCCTAATCACCCCATGTGCATTAGTAATATCGCTCTGTGTAGCAGCAGGAACATGTGAAAGATCTACCTCTTACTGGCTCTACCATAAGAGAAGTGTCAATGCTCTTCTCTTTCACTGTGCCGGCAGAGAGATCAATTTGCCGGGGTCATATATATGTAGACACACACACATGCATGTGTGTTTGAGCTTTAGGGTGCACACCCTAATGCAATAGGCTGCACACACCTATGCCAAGATGTATGGAAAACACTTGTTCAGAGGCTGCAGCACTTCCAGTAGATTATTGGATAGTCTCTAGGCACTAGGAAGATAAGGAAAAAACAGAAGGTGCCGCCATCTTAGTGTATCAGTTTAATAACTCATCAGATAAAAAGCAAATGGTTTAAATGCACTCACAGAGGGAGGTGAATGACAGGCACATCTAAAAATCCATTAATCGTTTGCAGAGTTGGGTGCACAGAGGCCACTAGGAGGCTGGGAAATAGGCGCCCATCTGCAGCTGTGTGGAGATGTCCAGTTGGGATGTGAAGCCTGGTGGAGCTGAGATGGATACCATGGAGCCAGCGTTGTAACCACACTGGAACGCACATTTGCATTGGAAACCCGGAAGTGATGCTGGTTGTCGTGACGTCAATGGAGAGTAAGCGGTAATATGTTTTGGGGCTGTAGTACGCTCCTTTGTCATAACTTAGGGAGGGGGGGAGGTGGAAGTGTGGTATTTATGCTAATAATTGGAGGGGAGGGGAGAGGGCAGAGTGGACTCAAATAACTAAATACTGTTCAGCTATTATCAAGGCAAAAATAAGCAATGAGAGCTAGCTTAGTTAACAGAGCAATATATGATTACAACATGCAATTATTTAAAATGTATGAAAACTTATCAGTAAGAAAGGGCAAGAAGGGAGCAAAGAAAAAGAGGTACTCTAGATCAAAGGTATTATATAGCAAAAACTTAATTCTATTGTAGCAAACTAATAAATATAAAATTAAATAAGCTTATTAAAAGACCATAATTTACAGGACAGTATTGGTTTCAATTTCTTCATTGAGTCCTGCTGGAGACAGGGTGTTCAGGGAGAAGATCCTTTTTGCACAGTTTTTTGTATCTTTCAGCTATGGACAGAGAGTCAAGGATCTGTTCGATAATGCAGACTTGTAGTCCCACTGTAGATTTATTATGTATTTCTTTTAAGGGTCTGGGTAAGCTGTATTTGTATTTATTATTTGTATCTTTCTGCTCAATGGCTCTCCTGTTTTCTCAAAATCTAGTCCTCAGTGCCCTAATGGTCCTACCGATGAAAAGTAGACCACAAGGGCACCTGAGGGCATAGATGACAAAGTTCATGGATCATGTATAGAATTGGGAGATGGGGTACTTTTTGCCACTGACCTCAAAGGATTTGAGGACATTAGGAACAAAAGAGCAGGTTAAGTATTTTTTCTTGTGACATTTGTACATTCCCGTCAGGTTAGAAAAAAGACCACCTCGCATTGGACGTATGTTTCTAAAGTCCGGGAGCTTGCTGTGGGTGATCTGGCTCTTGATATTGTGAGCCCTACGGTAGGTTAACTGGGTGGAAGGGGCAAAGTATGTTTTAGTACGGGGTCCTGTAATAGGATACCCCAATGTTTCCTAAATATTCTTTCCATTTGTTTATATTGATGATCGAACTGTGTGATGAATTTTGTGGGATTGTCATTATTAGAGGAGTCTACAGTTCTGTAGTTCTGTCTGGGGGGGGGTTTGTAAGTGGCAAAAATGTTATTGACATGTTGAGCAGAGTAACCCTTTTCACAAAATTTTAATCCAAAGCACAATTTCTGCAAAGTCGATGGAATTGACTTTTAGGATTGTTTTGTTTCCATCTTGGAGGATGACAGCTACTAGAATGGATGCAAGAGTTACCCCAAGTCCGTTAAAGATTTTTTTTATTAATAATTTGGGTTTCTATGGGAACCAGGCCTGAAAAACAAGGGATTGCATATCGACCATGTGAGTGGGCAATAAATTGAAGGTGTTATTATTGGAATGTTGGATGAATTCTGCAATGATTGAAGGTGGGCCGTCCCAGATGATAACGATATCATCGATATACCTTCCATAATAAATGATGTGCCTTGCGAAAGGATTGTGATTATAGATGCTCTGTTGTTCCCATAGCCCCAAAGTTAAATTAGCATAACAGGGGGCGAAGCTTGTCCCCATGGCTGTCCCATTGACCTGTAGATAATTTTGACCATCGAACACAAAATAGTTGTGCTCTAAGCAAAATCTGGTGGCTCCAAAAATAATTAAATATATTTGTAATGGAGATTTGAGTGGTTAACCAGAAAATGCTCTACGGCTAAAATAACTATCTGGTGAGGGATGGTGGTATATAACGATGTTATATCCCAGCATAGCCAACAAAAATTTGGTTGCCACGTACTCAAGGTGTCGATAAGATGGGCAGAATTCCTAATATATGATGGTAGCTCTTTTACCAATGGTTGCAGAAAATATATATTGTGACAGACCATAGGCAACACTGCCCATGGAAGGTACAATAGATCTACCAGGAGAGTGGGTGGGATTCTTATTTACCTTTGGCAAATAATAAAAGTATGGCACCTGGTAGAAGTCTTTAGGGAAGAAGGATGTTTCTCTTTTATCAATGGCCCCCTTCTTTTTAGCCTCTAAGATAAGTGTTTTTAGTTGGCAAGCAAAAATATCTGTGAGTTCATTAATCAACCTATGGTATGTGTGAATGTCAGACAATAATCTCGTTTAAATACGATCTCCCGGTTTTCTTTTAGAAAATGGAGAGCACTCATTTCCGGAGGTGTCAAATTGTAGTGGACCCCTGGCTTCCTGGAACACATTTTGGTGAAATCTGTGTATACCATAGTTTAAAAAGTATCAATACAGGCTGCTTTATTAAGTATAGGATTTGACAGCAAATATTTCAAAGTCTAGGTGTTCATTTCCACACCAAAGTTCTTCCAGAATTTGTAATGCTGCTGTGTTATCCAACTCTGGAAGAGAATTGGAGGGGTGTTGTATATGGTGATTATTATTGGGATTGCTAACTGCATTTGTGTCAAAGTAAAATTTTATAGAGAGATTGCGGATAAATCTGTTAAGGTCTTTTAAAAATAAGTAAAAAGGTTGGGGGTTGAGGTAGGGGCAAAATGTAAACCTTTATTCAGTAACAGAGTGTCTTCTGGAGAAAGGGAGTAAGTGGACACATTACATATTTTTATGGTGGTGCTGGCTTCAGATCTTTTTTTATTCTTTTTCCTTCCACCTCTTCTTCCTCTTCAAACAGACTTCTTCTTTCTGAGAGTTGGGAGAGGGGTGCCCCTAAAAAAATTATGTTTTTTTTTGGACTCATCAGGAAATCCTATAACAGATGTCTGATCTGGAACAGAAAATGTATTTAGGGGGGTAACTTCTAGGAAGTACTGTTGGGGTAAGGGATATAGGTGACTCAAAAATATTACAAGTATCTAGAGTCTCATAATTCACACAGTGGGGCATAAAATATCAAGGTTTACACTTTATGTTAAAAAAATATATATATCAAGGTTTGGATCATCTGGATTAATCAAGAGGACATTAATATTCGGAGGAGAGTGACCTGCCTTCGCAGTTGGGGCTAAATTATTGGGATCGTCCTCACTGATGTATAGAATATCTGTACTTCCCGTAGGATGATCTACAATGAGGTAAGATTTAGAAAGAACATTGGGGACCTCGAGGCACCACCACCACCGCCTAATTTCAGAGATCTGGTTTAACAGCTCTCATGACTGGCTGGCAAACATTTAAGGGTATACCCTTTATCGCAAGGATAGAGAGTGTAAAAAAGGGGAGGGGTATGCCTATATATGAGGAATAATGTACACGTGAATGTGAGAGATCATATCCCAAAGAGAGCTAGGGAATTTGGATTAACAGCAAGGATGGGAAGTGTTATCATAATGGGGGATTTTAACTATCCAGACATGGGCGGAGGGAACCGCACATTCATCTAAGGCTCGCCAGTTCCTAAATGTCTTGCAGGACAATTTTATGGCTCAGATTGTAGACACACCAACTAGAAATAAAGCGTTACTGGATCTACTGATTACCAAAATACATACCTAATCACAATACAGACCTCATCACGGATGTGGAAATATGGGGCAATTAGGGTAACAGTGATCACAGGTCAATTGGCTTCAGTATAAATCACACAAATAGGAAACATAAGGGGAATACAAAGACACTGAATTTCAAAAGAGCCAACTTCCCTAAACTATGAACCTTGCTAGAAGGCATAAATTGGGATAAAATCTTAGGAACAAAGAACACGGAGGAAAGATGGGTTTGCTTTAAGAGCATATTAAATAAGGGCATTAGCCAATACAGCCCATTGGGTAATAAATTTAAAAGAGCGACTAAAAGTCCTGGATGGCTTAACTCTAATGTAAAAATGCATATAAACGCAAAGGAGAAGGCCTTCAAAAAATACACCGTTGAGGGATCATCATCAGCATTCAGACTTTATAAGGAATGCAACAAGAAATGTAAGGGTGCAATAAGGACGGCTACAATAGAACATGAAAGACACATAGCAGAGGAGAGCGAAAAAAAATCCCAAGAAATTCTTTAAGTATGTAAACAGGCGTCACTGGTAGGCGACGCTTTTTCTGAGCGTAGGGGCTACGATATTCTGGTAGCCGTGTTCCTTTGTCATGCTCATGGGCTTGATGAAGGAGCGCGGAAGGAGCTCCCTTAGGGAACTTAGTCAAGTAATTGCCAGACCGACAATTGTTCCTAATTTTTACTGACAGTCTACTGACTGGAATTGTACCAGCTGATTGGAGAAAAGCCAATGAAGCACCAATATTTAAAAAGGGCCCAAAATACATCCCTGGGAATTACAGACCAGTTAGCCTAACATCAATAGTATGTAAACTCTTGGAGGGGATGATAAGGGACTATATACAAGATTTTAGTAATGAGAACCGTATCATTAGCAGTAATCAGTATGGATTCATGAAGAATCGTTCTTGCCAGGCGGTCCCCTATTTTCAAACATCCGACTTACAAACGACTCCTACTTACAAACGGAGGGAGACAACAGGAAGTGAGAGGAAATCTACCCCTGGGAAGGGAAATTCTCTCCTGTAAGAGTTAATATGGGAAAAAGGTGTCTCCACTGATGCTTTATCACCAATCCTTGTTTCCCTAATACCCCAAAATTTTCAAAATCCAATTGTCATTGGGACAGAAAGTAAGGTGAAATCTTCTGAACAGGGGCACAGACAGCAAAACAAATGTTACAGGGGTGATAACCCTTCCCTATGTTATCCAAAAAGCTTAAAAATAGATTTTTTGGCTGGAGCTACACTTTAAAAATGTACCAGTTCAAAATTACAAACAGATTCAACTTAATAACAAACCTACAGTCCCTATCTTGTTTGTAACCTGGGGACCGCCTGTATACTGCTGTTAAGAGTATATGAGTATATGGGTCCTGGGGGCCCCACGCCTTTTTTTTTTGAATTTGGGTGCAGGGTTCCACTTATTATCCATACCAGACCCAATGGGCCTGTTAATGGGCTGGGGGGGACCCATGACGTTTTTTTCAATGATTTTCATCTATATTGCAGGGACCCGACATTACATTACAGCCGCAAGCAGTTTTAAATTACTTTTATTCCTTTAGAAATGTCATTTTGTGCAGGGACTGTTCTAAACACGGGAAAAATGCGCCACTTTACAGGCATACTATAGTCACCCCCCCCAGGCACGACATTTAAAGGAATATTTCACTTTTATTGTTTCACTTTAAGCATTATTAAAATCACTGTTCCAGAAAAAACATCCATTTTTAAAACTTTTTTCTTTGATACATGTCCCCTGGGGCAGGACCCGGGTCCCCAAACACTTTTTATGACAATAACTTGCATATTAGCCTTTAAAATTAGCACTTTTGATTTGTCACATTTGAGTCCCATAGACTTCAACGGTGTTTGCACAAATTTTTTGCCTGTTCGCATGTTCTGCCGCGAACCGAACCAGGGGGTGTTCGGCTCATCCCTAGTATGAATTTGTATTAATGTTTTACTAATACAAGCTGGTTTTTCAGAAGTGGTATCATTCCCTGAAGAAAATTTACAACATAGTTTTGAAACGCATTGGATATCCCTCTCTGCAGCATTCCCTATTAGAAACCACAATTGAAGGGAACAGCAAGTAGATTGGGACTGACACTTCATGGTTCAAAACAGCCAATGTGCGATGTTTGCAATTTTTATTCATATAGTGTGTAATGTTGACAGTATTTCTATGATGTTTTGTATTATCAACATGAGATCCTTTTAATACATTTTCTACAATAAAATACAATTTTTTTTTATGTGAAATCTTCTTATGTACATTTTTTATTGCCCTCAAAATCCCACCTTTTGAGGTTATTCATATACCGTATATACTCGAGTATAAGTCGTTCCGAGTATAAGTCGAGGCCCTAATTTACCATAAAAAAAATGGGAAAAACTTATTGACCCGAGTATAAGACGAGGGTGAGAAATGCACAGCTACTGTAAGTGGAAAAGAGGATCAACAATGCCCATTTGCAGCATCACTGTGCCCATTTGCATGCCTCACTGTGCCCATTTGCAGCCATAGGTCCCCTGAACTTCAAACTCGGTAGTTAAGGGTTCCTAGATGCCCCCTAGCTGTAGCTAAAATTTGGGGTCTCTGAACCCAAAGGGTCCCGAAATGACATTGCTGCAGATGGACACAGTTGACCGAATTTGGGGCCCCGTATCTCGGGGCCACTTGGTGCTAAGAACCCCAAATTTGGTGTGCAAACCTAGTGGAACTAGCACCATAAATCTTCCAAAGCTGGGGTTTCTAGCATCAAGTGGCCCAAAGATACAGGGCCCCAAAAATCAGTTCAGAAAATGTCAAGCACTTTTCTGCAGTAGAGAATGACATTTTCTGAACCGGATTTGGGGCCCCGTATCTCAGGGTCACTTGGTGCTAGGAACCCCAGCTTTGGATATGTTAGGGTACCAGATCCACTGGGTTTGCACCCCAAATTTGGGGTTCCTAGCACCAAGTGGCCCTGAGATATGGGGCCCCAAAGTCAGTTCAGAAAATGTCAAGCACTTTTCTGCAGCAGAGAATGACATTTTCCGAACCGATTTTGGGGCCCCGTATTTCGGGGCCACTTAGTGCTAGGAACTTTAGCTTTGGATATGTTATGGTACCAGTTCCACTGGGTTTGCACACCAAATTTGGGGTTCCTAGCACGAAGTGGCCCTGAGATACGGGGCCCCAAAGTCGGTTCGGAAAATGAAATTTTTTGCTGCAGAAAAGTGCTTGACTCGAGTATAAGTCGAGGGGGGCACTTTCAGCACAAAAAAATGTGCTGAAAAATTCGACTTATACTCGAGTATATACGGTATTATCGAGGGATGGTGGTAATCTACAAGTGTGGCCTTGTGAATCACTAAAATGACCATCATACAAGGGTGGATAATAGACTCATTCCTTAATTTGATTCACATGACCACAGATGGCCCAAATTGATGTTTTTTTTCTAATTGATAGATCAATGTTAAATCTTTTTCCTTTTTTAGAAAACGGGTTCTTCGTGTTTTCT
This sequence comes from Lithobates septentrionalis, assembly GCA_037952835.1. NCBI lineage: Eukaryota > Metazoa > Chordata > Amphibia > Anura > Ranidae > Lithobates > Lithobates septentrionalis. The sequence continues at coordinate 391,158 of JBBDGP010002440.1, forward strand.
TTCAGATTGGGAATTTTTTCTTTTTCTGTTATTCTGATTCAATTATTTGAAAATTTAATTTGCTTGTTTTTTCATCCAATCTAATCTAATGTCCAGTATCCAGGCCAGTTATCAATCTTAGGAGCAGGTTCAATCTGATTTATCATCTTTGTTTTTTAATCTTACAAAATTCTTAGAGAAAAGAAATCAGCCTTGCATTGCACATACAATTCCTGGACAGATATATTAAGAAAGACATCAATCCCATTGGATTGAGGGTTCAAATTTTCCCTATTTTACAAAATATTTCTAATGATCTGAAAACAAATTGGGAAAACAAATTAAAAGACTGTTCCAGGAATTTAATGTTGCTATTACAAGATGAATATCGTCAACAATTGATTAAACTTGACAATGATATTGGGGCACTGTATGCCAGACTGACACCATTAAAAATACAGGAGGATTATGTTAAATTTGAAAAGAAATTGAAGGAGCATTTAGAGGAGTATGGGAAATCAATAGTGTTGAAAAAGTAAAAGAAATATTGGAGGGAAAAAAATGTTTTTGGTGAAGGCAGGGCATACAGATGGAACCAAGAAAAAAAGTATCCAAAAAAGAATCTTAAATGGAATAAGGATTATTTGTCAGATACACCCTCAAATTCATCATCCTCTGTCTCATCCCTTATGGATCGTCAATTCCAAAAGAGAAAAGGTTCCTTTTCTAAACAAAATGAGATAGAAGTTCATGTACAACAAGTCAACAAAAAACATACCACAGAAACACGGTCACTAGAATCTTCACGGGGGGACAAAAGTAATGGGCACAACACCATGAGACACAATAACACAACAATAAGTGCCACTAAGAACTCCAACACAATTCGGACCAAATTTAATAAAACAAGTAAAGATCAGGGAGCTATCCCCAAGATACTTAAAACTCAATTAGATGATTTTTTTACACAATTCCAACTCACTGAATTCACAATCAACACAGACGTAAATAGATCCCCGTTAACACCAATTATGCACAAGGAAGATTGAATATTATCAATCTCTCATCACATTCACTTACACCTGTAGAGGAGCAGGTACTATGTTTGGGGTTGTCTTACTGTCCAAACAAAAGCACTGATAGATTTGAGACAGCTAAGGATATACATTTCAAGAGCTTATAAATAGGGGCGAGTGGCGCTACCTGTATTGGATACCTGGTTGGATATATGCTCGTATGTAAATATAAATATAAAAGTGTGGGTATGTGCCCAGTGGGATTGATATCCCGTGCTTCTGTGTGCAAAACCAGTGCCTCCTAATTATAGGATATAAAGGCTACCCTACCATCCAAATGTGAATTGCTCAAAGTAAAAATATTATATCAGTAAATCAATCAATAAGCATACCCTCTAGTACATAAAGAGGAATAAATAAAATATATAAAAAACTAAATGCAATCCTCTTACTCCTATTTATAATAACTGTGCATTAATAACATTGATCAAAAAGTACATCTTAACACCCAATGTTCATATGACCCTCCATGCTAACACCCGTAAGACTAAACAGGTGGAGAGTATAATCAGAAACTGTATTTACCACATTAGAAAAGTGCAATATTAGTGAAAAAAATTGAAAAAAATTGAAAATTGGAACCCTATACGAAATAATAAAATATTTTATATTTGTATTAGCAAAGTCCTAGAAAAAAAAAATTCCACCATAGATTTAATTGCATAAGGTTGCATAAAGTTCCACCATGAATAGGATTCCTGTAAATAGTGACTTTTGTGATAACTTCAATTTTGTATCCAGTGACTTGCGGTGCTCCCTCTCAAGGATCCCCACTCACCGGCTCCCTATACCCCTGCAGGGGTAATAGGCATGTAGTATCAGGCCGTGGATAGCATCTGGGATTCCAGTAGAGTTGTCCCCGGGGGTTCCCCTCCAGATATGGTATCTCCTTCAGTGATCCTGGTAGTCCTCATAAGAAAGAGACAGGGCTCCCGTAGTGTGATACCGTAAAAATATTTTATTTAAAACGCTAGTTGAACCAGCACCAAACAAATAAAAAGTATATAAAAAAAGGTTTCAGACTCCTGCTACAGGAGCCTGGCAATCACAGTGCGTAGAGAAATCAAGCCCGGAGATGAGCTCGTGGATGTGTTCCCTCAGCTAAGCGGCGTGCGCCTCAGCTGCGCTCCAAGCTCCCTCCGGCTTCCGTGTGTGACGTAAGTACGTAGCCCCCCCTTACGCGTTTCGTCATCGACGTTATCAAAGGCGTGACTGACGTACTTAGTGCAGGGCTTTTGAAGGCAAGCGGGTGTATCTCCTCCCACTGATGTATTACGAGGCTTCCCTCCGGGTTAAACTACTCCCAAAAATGGGGCTGTTTGTTAATTTATGTTTCAATTCAAAGGCTTGATACCTCCGCTTGCTATCATTAAGGACAGACATATACATTAACCGGTGCTCTTATACAATACATGTGACTGTTTATACAAATAGCACTCTATAAATTACTCTCAGTTAATCACGGGGTAATACCATTTTCTCAATCCGTATGTGAAGGTTGCAAAAAACCTGTGGGGGGAACGTATAAGGGGAAAGGGGCATAGTTGAAATCTCTGTGGCTGATGTTAGATGTTTATAATTAACCCTTTTGAATATATATAAGCCCATCCCCATAATCTACACCGTGGGTATGTGCTAGGACCTAATATTATAATATAATATAAATCAATTGTTAGTTCCCTTACCCCATAATTATGCCATGAGTTGACTATCATGTGCTGGATTGAGAAAATTGGCAACACCATACACGAAGGGAATATACTATTAATAAATAAAATCATTTTAATATACAGTTACCATATTAGGGGGTCAGTATTCACCATTTACATGCTATTATCCATGGATATATATATATGTACATATACCCTATCATATGTCCTACCCTACCCTTACCGGAGGGGGGGGGTTTCGTGTAAATTAAGGGCCTGGTATAAAATATGCGCATCCTAAGGGGAGGAATAAACCACATAAGGGATAAGGTATTAGACCCCTATTATTATACCCATTTCCCCCCATTTAAAGGACTGCCAATCATCTAGATGTAAAACACTAAGTATTACATAGGTCTATGTACACATATTTGCTATATGCCTGTAGGACACCAGTATGTAGTACCCAGATCTGTATCTAAGGGTTGGCTATGAAGCAGTTTAGGTCTATATCCAAATTTAACCCCTTTGGGGCCAGGGATTGTAAATGATAGATCCACTCAGTTTCGTTTTGAGAGATGAGTGTGAGTTTATTATTCCCTCTCCAATGGTCCTCGATATGGTCTATACCGTAGAACACAAGCCCTGTGGGGTCCCACTGGTGTACCTCCTTAAAGTGTCTGTATAGATGGTGTTTAGGGGACCCATTCTTAATGCTAGTAATATGTTCCCTTATTCTGACTGCTAGCGCCCGGGTAGTTCTTCCCACGTACTGGAGGTGACAGGGACATTCTATAATGTATGTCACATGCATGGTCTGGCATGTAATTAATTTTTTTATTTTATATTGTTTATGGTCAACTGTAGATTTGAATACTTCTTTCTTTCTAGGCTGTGGTTTGCTGACCCTACATGGTAAGCACCTGCGACATTTGTAGAATCCTTTCAATCCAGCACTGATTTTTACTTGCTTAGGGGGGTCTATAGCATTGTGTACTAGGTAATTCCGAAGACTAGGTGCTCTTCTATACACAAATTTTGGTCTTCTAGGGAGGATTTTTGATAGTACCCTATCCTCTTGTAGGATGGGCCAGTATCTGTTAATAATGCGTTCAACATCTTTATATTGATTATTATATCCTGTGATAAACAGGATCTCTTCCTGTTTGTTCTTTATCTTTTTGGTGTTATTCATTAAGGTCTTCCTGTCCACTTTCATTATCTCCAGCTTTAGTTTTGCCAGGGTATCCTTTGCATATCCTTTTTCTTGGAACCTCTGAATTAACACGTCAGCTTGTTTTTCAAAATCTGCAGTAAGGTCACAATTCCTGCGAAGACGCATTAGTTGACCCTTTGGGATATTCCCCTTCCACCTTGGATAGTGGCAGCTGGAAGTGGGTATATACCCATTCCGGTCTGTATCCTTAAAAAAGGTACGGGTACCAAAAGATGTTCCTGACTTGAAGATTTCCAAGTCCAGGTACTCGATTTTCTGGGGGTTCCATTTTCCTGTAAACGTAATTCCATATTTGTTGTCATTCAGTTGTCCAAGGAAATGTTCAAGGGTGTCCGATGTTCCATCCCATAGGATAATTAGGTCATCAATGTAGCGCCTGTACATCTTAATTTGGGGGATTTTTCTCCCATAGAGATACTCCTCCTCCCACATATTTAGGAAGAGGTTCGCTACACTGGGAGCATAATTTGCCCCCATGGCTACACCTTTGGTTTGTACATAATAGTTGTTATTGTACCAGAAGTAATTGCATTCCATGGCTAATTTAAGCCCCTCCAGGATGTAATTAATCTGCTGTTGTTTCATCCCTGTGTTTTTGTGCAATGCTTTTTCTACTCCGGCTAAGCCATCTTTCTGTACAATACTGGTGTACAATGAATTTACGTCTATGGTTGCCAGGATCCAATTGCTGCCATCTTTAATTTCTTGGAGTTCCTGGATAAGCTGCTGGCTATCCCGTAAGTATGATTTACCTCCTTGGACTAACGGCTTCAGGTATTTATCCAGGTATTCTCCTAATCTCGAAAATATGGAATTAATCCCACTAATTATGGGCCTTCCTGGTGGTTTTTGTAATCTTTTATGTATTTTTGGTGTGTAATACATAACTGGAGTTTTTGTGGATGTTGAAAACAGATATTCGGCTTCTTTTGGGTTTAATATTCCTATTTTCCTCCCTTTTTCAATATAGGTCTTCAATTTCTTCTGGTACTTCTTTTTGTGGTTACCTTTTAATTTCTTGTATGTGTTCTCCACCTTTAGGAGGTTTTCCATTTCCTCCTGATAGTCCTTCTAGTCCAGGATGACCAGTCCTCCCCCCTTATCCGCTGGTCTTATGACTACTTCATGTCATTCCCCCAGCTTCTTAATAGCATCCCATACATGTTTCCCTTTTCTGTCTTTCCCTCTAAATTTCTCAGGTCTTCTTCCACCATTTTTTTGAATGCATTCATGCACTGGCTACCTGGTGTCTTGGGATTATAGACAGAATTATTTTTTAGGTTGGTTTGTATATACTCTGAGATTTCCCGAGTGTTCTCTACTTGGTTCAGAGCGAAATATTTTTTCAAGTTAAGTTTCCTCATGAACTTTTGGAGGTCAACGTAAGCTTTGAATTTATTTAACATTTTTTGCGGCACGAACTTAAGTCCCAAGTCCAGCACCTTAAGCTCTTCATCAGAAAAAGTGGAGTTACTAAGGTTAAAAATCCCTTTTCCTAGTATACCCTCCTTCTTTTTCTTCCTACCTCCTCTCCTTTCTCTTGTCTGTCTCTTCTTTCCGGGTGGCTTGACATTAGGCCCCTGTTTCTTTCTTGGGTATGTTCCCATCCATTGTTGGGGTATATCCTCTCCCCAGGCTCTTGCCTCCCGATAGGAGTGGGGTCTTCTATCCTTCCCTGTCTTCCTCTCGGGGGTCCTCCCCCATTCCTGCGTTGTGCTCTCCATTCTGGGGTTCTGTAGGGGACGCGAGTCTTTCACCTTCCTGGGGGTCTGTCTCGGTATCCATCCCTGGGAAAATCCCTCTGTTCTTCATATTCTCTCCCATATGGAGGATGAGAGTAATGTGGATTTCTTAGAGGGGAAAATCTGGTATAAGTGGGGACATTGTAGCTTCTATTTCTAGATGTTCTCAGATCTGAAGGTTCCCGATAGCTGACCCTCCTATAAGTGGGTGTTTCATCATACCGATTAGGTGTTCTAGGTCTCCCTCTATTGCTAATAATAGGGTATACTGGTGTTCCTGGTATTGGAGTGTTTTCCCTTTGTTCCATTGATCTGGCTCCGGGCAGTCATCCATTAGGGTGCCCTCCATATCATTACTAGGGTCTCCCATGGTGGTTTGCCATTTGTAGACTCTATTATTTTTGTAATCAAGGACATCCCTCTTAAATTTTTTCTGTTTTTTGCCTGGATTTCACCATCATATTTCCTGATGTGATCTTGCAATTCTTTTTCTTTGTCCTTGTAGTCCCTTTGATTAGCAAACGGCACTAATAAATTTTTGATTTCTGTGACATTTGTCTCTATCAGCCTTAATTTAAATTGCCTCCTTTTAACAATGTTTTGAAGCAGCTCTCCTTCGCGGAAATCCTCTTATACTAAGGATATATATTTATTTGCTAGGAAATTATTATTATTATTCAAAAGCATGTATTCAAGACAAAATACAAAGAAAGAGGCAGAAGTTGTACCAAATCTCATGGCAGCTGAATTCAGAGCCATTCGAGACCTGAATTTGCTGCTACAGGAAAGTGATGCTTCCTGGGAGATGGACATTGATGACGAGTTACAAAATGAAGAAAGTTCTGAAGTGGTTGAACAACAACCCCCCCAAAAAATTTAAAAGGAAATCCAATAAATTTCCATCTTTGAACCAAAATCCCACACTGGCATTGTTTGTGAGGCAGACAATGAGAGAGATAGAGAATATGAAGAATGACAATGTTACTAAAAATTTGAGTCCCGAACAAAATTTGGCACTCAAGTCTTTGAAAAATAGCTTTGGAAAAACAATAAAAGCATCTGACAAGGGAGGCAATGTTGTCCTCATGGACAACAGGATGAAATCATATGAAATATGTGTTTAAAGATTCTTAAAGACAAAAAATGTTACCGTAAAAAAATCTCTTCATCCCTAGTTGATAGGTTCAATCAGGATTTCTATCGGCAGGTTGATGAAGCACATTCTGAGGCCATTATCTCTAGAGACCTATGGGATTTTGTACACACAAAATACCCTCGTATACCTACCATGTACACACTGCCAAAGGTGCACAAAGATCTACACAACCCACCTGGGAGACCCATCATCTCGGGCAATGGTTGTGTCTCTGAAGCCATGAGTCAGGTAATTGATGACCATTTGAGACCGCATGTTATGAATTTAACCTCTTACACTAAGGATACCATCAATTTGTTACAAATTTTAGAAAATCTAGAAATCCCTAGTTCAGCATTGCTGGTTACGATCGATGTTGAATCTCTTTACAACAGTATTCTGCATGATTTGAGTGTATTGGCTGTTGGAAGAGTTCTTCAGAAAAGATCAACACATGAATGGAAATACAACAAATTCATATTAACCATGCTGGAATTTATCCTAAAACATAACATTTTTCTCTACAAAGGCTCCCACTACCTCCAGGTACAGGGTGTGGCTATGGGGACGTGTTGTGCCCCTCTTATTCCAACCTGTACCTGGGGGAGTGGGAGAAGGACTTTCTGGCCAGTGAGGAGAATTCCACATACACACAGCATATCGTCATGTGGCAAAGATACATTGATGATCTGCTGTTGATATGGGATGGCCCTGAGAGCCAACTGGTGAGTTGTCTCAACCATACGAAAAAAAATAATTTAAACCTTTTTTTTCACAATGAAACATGATTTGTATAAGGTTAATTTTTTAGACATCAGTATTCTCAAGAATACAGAGGAAAAAATTACCAGCAAATTATTTAGAAAGGAAGCTGCTGGCAACACATTGTTGCATGCCGACAGTTTCCACCCCATGGCTTTGAAAAAATCCATACCCTTTAGTCAGTGCTTATACATATCAAATGTTATTGTACTACAGAGACTGACTTCCAAGTGGAGGCTGATGCTCTTACAACTAGAATTTTAGCTAGGGGCTATACAAAAACTAGTCCAAAAAAAGCTTTCAATTTCGTTATAAATATTGAAAGACATGATCTCATTTTTTTTAAAAACTAAAGGGGGTAAGAACAAAAGTATGGAAGAGACCAATACAACCAGGATAATCTTACGATATTCAAATGAACATGAAAAAATCAGGAAAATTCTTACCAAATACTGGCCAATTTTAACAGAGGATCCCATATTGGGAAGTTTAGTTACCAAAAATCCACAAATCACCTTCAAAAAGGCAGTTTCGATTGGTGGAAAACTTGCCCAGAGTAAATATAAAGGGGATTCAAGAGGAGACCCCTGTAAGACCTGGGGAACATTCCCATGTGGTTAATGCTCTCAATGCCTGACAATTAGAAAAAGGACACAATTTAATTTGCCCATTGGGGATCTCTTTCAGTTGAAATAGTTTGCTAATTGCAAGACGCGAGGGGTGGTGTACCTTATGCAGTGCCAGTGTGGAGCCTTTTATGTAGGTAAAACAAAACAAGAATTACGACAACGAGTTGCTAAACACATGCACAGTATGAGTATTGTAACCTCTATTTGCCACTTGGTGGACATGAGGCCAGGGAGCATAATTATAGGATGCCAAAGGTCAACTTTACTGTCCTTGACAGAGTACAAATTTCCGACCCGTGGTGGTGATTGGAACAAGTTACTGCTCCAGTGAGAAATGCGTTGGATCAGGTCTCTTAGGGCAACCACACCTCCGGGTCTCAATGAATGTGAAAGCTATAGACCCTTTTTGGATGGTTTTTCCTCTGGAAAGACTGATTAATCAATAAGTAAGAAAGACATCTCTCTTGGCTCCTTTTGCCTCCCTATTGTATAAATTTCATCATAAAATTCATCTATTTATCCCACTTTTCAATGTGGATCTTATGTTGCTTTTTTTTTCTCTTTCCTTGTTCTATGTTCAATTGCAACCCAATGTCATTGTGTACAAATGATTTGTTAATTGATGAATTCTGGAAGGGTATTCTTTATCCTCCTATCCTGTACTGTAGTTCGGACTCCCTAGATAATGGATTGTGTATTTTGGATGAGATGATTAATTTTTTTGGGTTTGTTTATATGGAATGTTGTCTATGGTTCTAGGTAGCCTATATTACATTTGTATATTATATATAATTTGTAATGGCATATGCATTTTTCTCCACCAGATATGGATTTTCCCCCTTTTCCAATTGGGTTTTGTCAAAATTTCCATTTTAGTGCCCGTTCCAATCCCCGGATGTTGTTTCTGTGGGACCGGATGTTCAGTGTAGGTGGGTGTGTGCAGAGGATATGTGGCTGTGTCTGTTTGACGTGTGCTGCTTCACCTCTGAATCTGTGTTACTATCCGTGCAGAAGCGGATGTGAAGATGATGCGGTTGTGTGATATGACACATATCACGTCACTTCCTCCCGCGCATGCGCACTATAACAGGGATGCCATCGCGTCTCTCGTAGCGATTCCTACCCGGTTGGTGTACTGTGAAGCCACGCTTTTCCTTCTTCCGGTCTGCCAGTTTTTGTAAACCCTTGGGACATTTCAACACCTCAATATGGGACTTGTTGATCGGGCTGTTCTTTGATCTATAAGACATCTCACGTAAGCTCATACATTTTTTATTAGGTGTGGGGCCAGTCTTATGGGGAATAATACTCCAGTCTTACCCCACTTCCCCTGGAATTGAGACTTATTTTCTTCCCGGGGGATTGACCACTCTTTTTTGTTTTGCTTTCTTCCAGCCCACAGTACTCCCATTTCAATGCTCTTTTGGTAACCCATATTTGGCTTTTATGGATGGGAACAGCTGGCTTTCATATGGGGCAGGCCTTTAATGGCCTTGACAGGACATCCACGTTTTTCTGAATGAATGCCTTTGCCAAATATGCACAATTTTTGTAAGTGTATGTTCTATGATCAACAGATGCACATTCATGGGTATGAATTTGTATTAATGTTTTACTAATACAAGCTGGTTTTTCAAAAGTGGTATCATTCCCTGAAGAAGATTTACAACATAATTTTGAAACGCGTTGGATATCCCTCTCTGCAGCATTCCCTATTTGAAACCACGATTAAAGGGAACAGCAAGTAGATTGGGACTGACACTTCATGGTTCAAAACAGCCAATGTGCGATGTTTGCAATTTTTATTCACATAGTGTGTAATGTTGACAGTATTTCTATGATGTGTTGTATTATCAACATGAGATCCTTTTAATACATTTTCTACAATAAATTACAATTTTTTTTATGTGAAATCTTCTTATGTACATTTTTTATTGCCCTTAAAATCCAACCTTTTGAGCTTATTCATATATTATCGAGGGATGGTGGCAATCTACATGTGTGGACTTGTGAATCACTAAAATTACTATTATGAAAGCATATGCATCCCTTCTCTCCCCATACTCCTCATTCTTATGTAATGCCTTTAACCACACTGCAAACACAGGCACCATACCCAAAGAATCCTTGAAAGCACTTGTGGTAACTATTCCCAAGCCCGGGAAAACACCTGTCACCACTGCTCACTACCGGCCCATCTCCCTTTTCAACACTGACACCAAGTTATTTGCTAAACTTCTATTGACATGCACTAGGTGGGATTTGTGGCTGGTAGGGAGGCATCGGACAGGACCAGGCTGGTTCATAGACCTCTTGCAGTGGGCTAAACATCACCAAACACCTTCTCTGCTCCTTCGCTTGGATGAGGAGAAAGCATTCAATCAAGTCCACTGACATTAACTGATGGCCGTGCTCCGTAGATTTGGATTTTTGGTCAATATACTGAACTCCATACTCTGTTTCTATTCTAACCCCAATGCCAGAGTGTGGACCTCTGGAATGACTTCAGACCCTTTCAATATATACTAATGGCACCAGGCAGGGGTGCCCACTATGCCCTTTAATATTTGCTCTGGTAATGGACCCCCTTGCCCAAGCTATGCGTGATAACTCGTCAGTCACGGGTATTCAAGTAGGCAATACAATTTACAAAATGAGCCTCTATACGGAAGATGTAATAATCTGTCTCACTGATCCGCTTAACTCTCTCCTTGCACTCCGAAACCTTCTAGATCAATTTAGATCAATCTCCTTATACAAAGTTATTCAAAATAAATAATTTATGCTTGGTTTCTGCTTACCAACTTTGATCAAAGCTGCTATCACTAAAACAGTATCTTTCTCATGGGTTCCTAATTCTACCCTGCAATATCTGGGTATTCAATTAGTCTCACCCTCTTACCAACTTCTTCAAATAAACCTTCAAGTGCTTCTATCCAAACTTTCTCGCATTTCCCAAGATCTTTAGACCACCAGTGCTTCAAGGGCAGACCGTATAGCGTTAATGAAAATGTTTCTCTTACCTCATATATTTACTCAGGACAATTCCAGTCCCGATCCTATCTATGGAATTGCTAAACCCCAAGCCATCTTGAACACCTTCATCTTGAAAAACAACTGTCCTTGTATGAAACGTCCCATACTTTGTACACCAACTAAATACACATGTCTAGGCGTACCAGATATCTTGGCTTACTACAAAGCGGTAATCTTAGACCAAGCTAAACTGTGGTGGAATCCGAACCAATAAACAACCTGGCTCCAAATAGAGCATACGTGCCTGCCTGGCAACTTTAGCAACTTCTTCTAAAAAGTGCCATTATACTTCAGCTGCAACTCGCTTGATCCTTTTTGGACGCCATGACATCAACCACACGAGTTTGGAAAGCGATTTACCAAAAGGCAAAATAGGAATTTCAAGTGACTTGCTTTTCCCCTTTCACCTAACAGCTCTGAAGCTCCTAATTCCCCACATCTCCTTCACCTCCTGTTGAAAAGCAGGCCCAAAAACCATTAGAAAACTGTACATGGGTATTAACACCTTTCAGCAACAATGTCAGAAATACTATTTGAACTCTAGACCATTTTTTATGTTCCTCCAACTTAGATCCATCTTGTCCTGTCTTCAATGCTTCCAATACACCATGCTACAGGACTTACTCCATTTCTATATCCTACCACGAAGTTCTAAAGGCGTATTGGACATTGATACACTTTTATTTAATCCTCTCTTCCATAGCAAATCCTCCTCAATACAGCACTGGGAGCAATGGACTAATTGGACATACTCTACTGAGCAGTGGCCTTCATGTCAGCACTCAAGGTCTCAGGTTACAGTTCCCACTGGGAAACTGATCAAACGGAGGCATGATGCCTCTATGCTAGTGGTTCTCAAGTGGTTTGTATGTTGTTTCCTCTTACTGGACCTCCAAGCGCCTGCAGATCCTCTAACCTTCCACAGTGCCTCCCATCTCCCATAGTGCCCCCCAAACCTCAAACCTCCCACAAAGCAACCCAGCCTACCACAGTGCCCTCCCCAGCCTACTGCAGTGCCCCCTAGCCTATTAACCCTAACTCCTCCAGCCTTCCATAGTCTTTCCAATCTTTAAAAGTGTCCCCACACAGCCCTCCAAATACTCACAGTGCCCTCCCAGCCCCTGCAGCACCCTCCAGTCTTCCACAGTGCCCCGGAAAAGCCCTAATCCTCCTGAGGAGACTACTAGTGACCCCCATCCCCAAAAAGTTTCCCCCCAGGCCTGGTGACTTTGTGTCAGTGGTTCTCAGGGGGTCTCCCTCTTACCGGGCCCCCAGCCAGCTGCAGATCACCTTACCTCCAACAGTGCCTACCCTTCTCCCATAGAACCCCAAACCGCCATAGTGGATCACAGTGACAATGCCCTGACAGTGCTCCTCAACCTCCCACAGTGCTCTCCCAGGGCCGGATTAACATAGGGGCTGATGGAGCTGCAGCTCCAGGCCCCTGCCTTAAAATCGGCCCTCACAGCCAGCAATATAAGCCCGACTTTCTCCTGTCCATAAACGTCTATGGGACAGGAGAAGCTGTGTGTAAATGGAGAGGTGTCTGGCTGCATCTGTGTTGGCTCACTGTGTTTAGTACAGTGTCACAGTGCACAGTTCCCCCCCTACACAAATGGCTCTGCCTTCCCCCTCCCCTCTCTCTTCTCTCTGTGTGCAGTGAAGGCGCCGTGTGGGCTGGGAAATTATGAACAGAGCAACTGCAGCCGGCAGATAGAAGGTGAACTGAACACATATCTGAGTGATGAGCTTCCAACCATCCAAGTGTGAGCTCAGTGACTGGACTCTTATCTCCCTTCTCTCCCCCGCTTTTACCTCTATCTTCAGCAATGGCTGTTATAACTGCAGTCAATATGTAGATTTGGCTCCTTGTGCTTTTAGGTATGTTCACACTCATTTGCTGTGTTTTGGCCCATTGCTGGTGTATCCGCAGTTTTCCTGCGTTTTACCCACAGTCCTATTGATTTCTATTAGGTTGCATGTTTTTTCTGAAAGCGCACCAAAATCAATAGGACTGCAAGCTAAAACTGCAGATACACAAGCAGTGCGCCCAAACTGCAGCAAACCAGTGTGAGCCCAAAGGCTGTACACACAACCCTCTATAGAACTTGGTCTGATCAATACTCCTGGCATTCATTTTACACACAGCCATACCATCCCAGATCAGGAGGGGTGGGGGCTTCAGGGATTTGTTTGACTATGCTGGCCCTGTCCCTTCTACCCATCCTGGAAGAGTCCTGGAGGGAGTGGCAGGCTGCTGGTGGCAAGTGACACGCTGTATCTGGTGACAGGCTGTCAGTGGCAAGTGGCACACTGTATCTGGTGGCAGGCTGCTAGTGGCAAGTGGCACACTGTATCTGGTGACAGGCTGCAGGTGACAAGTGGCACACTGTATCTGGTGGCCGGCTGCTAGTGGCAAGTGGCACACTGTATCTGGTGGCAGGCTGCTGGTGGCAAGTAGCACACTGTATCTGGTGGCAGGCTGCTGGTGGCAAGTGGCACACTGTATCTGGTGGCAGGCTGCTGGTGGCAAGTGACACGCTGTATATGGTGACAGGCTGTCAGTGGCAAGTGGCACACTGTATCTGGTGGCAGGCTGCTAGTGGCAAGTGGCACACTGTATCTGGTGACAGGCTGCTAGTGGCAAGTGGCACACTGTATCTGGTGACAGGCTGCAGGTGACAAGTGGCACACTGTATCTGGTGGCAGGCTGCTAGTGGCAAGTGGCACACTGTATCTGGTGGCAGGCTGCTGGTGGCAAGTGGCACACTGTATCTGGTGGCAAGCTGCTGGTGGCAAGTGGCACACTATCTGGTGGAAGGCTGCTGGTGGTAAGTGACACACTGTATCTGGTGGTAGGCTGTGGTTGGCAAGTGGCACACTGTATCTGGTGGCAGGCTGCTGGTGGCAAGTGGCACACTGTATCTGGTGGCAGGCTGCCAGTGGCAAGTGGCACACTGTATCTGGTGGTAGGCTGTGGTTGGCAAATGGCACACTGTATCTGGTGGCAGGCTGCTGGTGGCAAGTGGCACACTGTATCTGGTGGCAAGCTGCTGGTGGCAAGTGGCACACTATCTGGTGGAAGGCTGCTGGTGGTAAGTGACACACTGTATCTGGTGGTAGGCTGTGGTTGGCAAGTGGCACACTGTATCTGGTGGCAGGCTGCTGGTGGCAAGTGGCACACTGTATCTGGTGGCAGGCTGCCGGTGGCAAGTGGCACACTGTATCTGGTGGTAGGCTGTGGTTGGCAAGTGGCACAATGTATCTGGTGGTAGGCTGCTGGTGGCAAGTGGCACACTGTATCTGATGGCAGGCTGCTGGTGGCAAGTGGCACACTATCTGGTGGAAGGCTGCTGGTGGTAAGTGACACACTGTATCTGGTGGTAGGCTGTGGTTGGCAAGTGCACACTGTATCTGATGGAAGGCTGCTGGTAGCAAGTGGCACACTGTATCTGGTGGCAGGGAGCTGGTGGCAAGTGGCACACTGTATCTGGTGGCAAGTGGCACAATGTATCTGGTGGCAGGCTGCTGGTGGCAAGTGGCACACTGTATCTGGTGGCAAGTGGCACAATGTATCTGGTGGAAGGCTGCTGGTGGCAAGTGACACATTGTATCTGGTGGCAGGCTGCTGGTGGCAAGTGGCACACTGTATCTGGTGGCAAGTGGCACAATGTATCTGGTGGCAAGTGGCACACTGTATCTAGTGGCAGGCTGCTGGTGGCAAGTGGCACACTGTATCTGGTGACAGGCTGTCGGTAGCAAGTGGCACACTGTATCTGGTGGCAAGTGGCACAATGTATCTGGTGGCAAGTGGCACACTGTATCTAGTGGCAGGCTGCTGGTGGCAAGTGGCACACTGTATCTGGTGACAGGCTGTCGGTAGCAAGTGGCACACTGTATCTGGTGGCAGGCTGCTGGTGGCAATTGGCACATTGTATCTGGTGGCAGGCTGTGGGTAGCAAGTGGCACACTGTATCTGGTTGCAAGTGGCACACTGTATCTGGTGGCAGGCTGCTGGTGGCAAGTGACATGCTGCATCTAGCGGCAGGCAACTGTGGAAAGTGATACGCTACATTTGGTGGCAGGCTATGGGTGGCAGGTGACAAGCTGCATCTGGTGGCAAGTGACAAGCTCAGGTCCCACTGATTCTGCACGATGGTGAGTTGAACTATTTCACTATATATTACAATGTAGTAACTGAAATAATGGAATTTGATCATCCTGACACCCTATCAAGCATGGTGTCAGGATGATTGATTTTAAGTACTAACACCAGCCATTTGCCTGACAAATCACCTCCACCGCCGATTTCCCTGCCAACCCCGAGACTACATCCCCCACCCTCATCTTTTTTTGGGAAGAGGGGGTTGTCTCTGAATGACAGTTTGGAAATGTGGTCTCCCTATGTTGCTGCTGGTGAGAGACTGCATAGCAGGTGGTATTGGTGGTGTTGCTGCTGCTCAGAGGCTGCACGGCTGGTATTACTGGTGAGAGTATATTTAATTCGTTTTAGCAAAAAATTGTTTGCATTTTCATTTTGTTTCCATAAAAAGGCCCACCAAAATCCTCAGCACCAGGCCCATGATGCTCTTAATCTGGCCCTGTGCTCTCCATCCTCCCACGGTGCCACCCAGCCTACCACAGTGTATCCTAATCTATTGAAGAGCCTTCAGCCTCCTATAGTGTCCCCCAACCCTCAACAGTGTCCAACACTGCCCTCCAAATACCCACAGTGCCCTCCTCAACCTCAGAAACACCTTCCAGTCCTATGATTTCCCCCAGTCAGCCCCCACTAGAAATCCCATCCCCTGCAGGGCCAACAATTCTGCTGCAGAGTCCCCTAACCCCCCCCAGAACCCCCTTCCCACCACAGTGACATGGCAGGGGAGGATAGGGCAAAAAGAAGAGAGGGATGCGGGGATACGACTGATGGGTGCTTCCTAAAAAACACCAAGGCATGTCGTTCCACCACAAAAGTAATCCTGGGGGGAGGGTTATAAGCAGGGAGACTCTTTGAAAGGATGGATTAAAGTAATTGCATAGAATTTCTTAAGGAATTGTCAACATTAGGGATGAGCCGAACACCCCCCTGTTCGGTTCGCACCAGAACTTGCGAAAAGGCAAAACATTTGTTCGAGCACGCGAACACCGTTAAAGTCTATGGGACATGAACATGAATAATCAAAAGTGCTAATTTTAAAGGCTTATATGCAAGTTATTGTCATAAAAAGTGTTTGGGGACCTGGGTCCTGCCCCAGGGGACATGGATCAATGCAAAAAAAGTTTTAAAAACGGCCGTTTTTTCGGGAGCAGTGATTTTAATAATGCTTAAAGTCAAACAATAAAAGTGTAATATCCCTTTAAATTTTGTACCTGGGGGGTGTCTATAGTATGCCTGTAAAGGGGCGCATGTTTTCCGTGTTTAGAACAGTCTGACAGCAAAATGACATTTCAAAGTAAAAAAGTCATTTAAAACTACTCGCGGCAATTAATGAATTGCCGGTCCGACAATACACATAAAAGTTCATTGATAAAAACGGCATGGGAATTCCCCACGGGGGAAACCTGAACCAAAATTTAAAAAAAAAATGACGTGGGGGGTCCCCCTAAATTCCATACCAGGCCCTTCAGGTCTGGTATGGATATTAAAGGGGAACCCCGGTCAAATTTTTTTTTTAAATGGCGTGGGGTCCCCCTCAAAATCTATACCAGACCCTTCAGCTCTGGTATGGATTTTAAGGGGAACCCCACGCCAAAATTTAAAAAAAAAATGGCATGGGGTCCCCCTAAAAATCCATACCAGACCCTTATACGAGCACGCAACCTGGCAGGCAGTAGGAAAAGAGGGGGGGAGGAGAGAGCGCCCCCCCTTCTGAACTGTACCAGGCCACATGCCCTCAACATTGGGAGGGTGCCTTGGGGTAGACCCCCAAAACACCTTGTCCGCATGTTGATGAGGACAAGGGCCTCATCCCCACAACCCTGGCCGGTGGTTGTGGGGGTCTGTGGGCGGGGGGGCTTATCCGAATCTGGAAGCCCCCTTTAACAAGGGGACCCCAGATCCCGGCCCTCCCCCTGTGTGAAATGGTAAGGGGGTACAAAAGTACCCCTACCATTTCACTAAAAAAGTGTCAAAAATGTTAAAAATGACAAGAGGCAGTTTTTGACAATTCCTTTATTTAAATGCTTCTTCTTTCTTCTATCTTCTTTCTTCTATCTTCCTTCAGTTTCTTCCTCCATCTTCTTCTTCTGGTTCTTCTGGTTCTTCCTCCGGTGTTCTTGTCCAGCATCTTCCTCCATGGCGTCTGCGTCTTCTTCCCTTCTTCTCCGGGCCGCTCCGCATCCATGATGGCATGGAGGGAGGCTCCCGCTGTGTGACGCTTCTCTCTTCATCTTCTTCTCTTCCTCTTCTTGTCTAAATCTTCTTGTCTTCATCTTCTTTTCGGGCCGCTCCGCATCCATGATGGCATGGAGGTAGGCTCCTGCTGTGGGACGCTTCTCTTCTTCTGACGGTTATTAAATAACAGGGGGCGGGGCCACCCGGTGACCCCGTCCCCCTCTGATGCACGGTGACTTGACGGGACTTCCCTGTGACGTCACGGGGAATGCCACAGGGAAGTCCTGTCAAGTCCCCGTGCGTCAGAGGGGGGCGGGGTCAACGGGTGGCCCCACCCCCGTTATTTAAGAACCGTCAGAAGAGGAGAAGCGTCACACAGCAGGAGCCTCCCTCCATCATGGATGCGGAGTGGCACGAAAAAAAAGATGAAGAGAAGAAGATGAAGAGAAGAAGATGAAGAGAAGAAGATAAAGAGAGAAGCGTCACACAGAGGGAGCCTCCCTCCATGCCATTATGGATGCGGAGCGGCCCGAGGAGAAGAAGGGAAGAAGACGCTGACTCTGTGGAGGAAGATGCCAGACGAGAACACCGGAGGAAGAACCAAAAGAACCAGAAGAACCAGAAGAAGAAGAAGATGGAGGCAGAAACCGAAGGAAGATAGAAGAAAGAAGAAAGAAGAAGCATTTAAATAAAGGAATTGTCAAAAACTAACTCTCTTCGTTTTTAACATTTTTGACAGTTTTTTTGTGAAATGGTAGGGGTACTTTTGTACCCCCTTACCATTTCACACAGGGGGGAGGGCCGGGATCTGGGGGTCCCCTTGTTAAAGGGGGCTTCCAGATTCCGATAAGCCCCCCGACGCAGACCCCCACACCCACCGGCCAGGGTTGTGGGGATGAGGCCCTTGTCCCCTTCAACATGGGGACAAGGTGTTTTGGGGGGCTACCCCAAAGCACCCTCCCAATGTTGAGGGCATGTGGCCTGGTACGGTTCAGGAGGGGGGGCGTTCTCTCGTCCCCCCCTCTTTTCCTGCAGCCTGCCAGGTTGCGTGCTCGGATAAGGGTCTGGTATGGATTTTTGGGGGGACCCCACGCCGTTTTTTTAAAATTTTGGCAAGGGGTTCCCCTTAAAATCCATACCAGACCTGAAGGGTCTGGTATAGATTTTGAGGGGGACCCCACGCCATTTTCTTTTTTAAATTGTGGCTGGGGTTCCCCTTAATATCCATACCAGACCTGAAGGGCCACGTCATTTTTTTTTAAATTTTGGTTCGGGGTTCCCCTGTGGGGAATTCCCATGCCGTTTTTATCAATGAACTTTTATGTGTGTTGTCGGACCGGCAATTCATTAATAGCGGCGAGTAGTTTAAATGACTTTTTTTCCTTTGAAATGTCATTTTGCTGCCAGACTGTTCTAAACACAGGAAACATGCGCCCCTTTACAGGCATACTATAGACACCCCCAGGTACGAAATTTAAAGGGATATTACACTTTTATTGTTCGACTTTAAGCATTATTAAAATCACTGCTCCCGAAAAAACGGCCATTTTTAAAACTTTTTTTTGCATTGATCCATGTCCCCTGGGGCAGGAGCCGGGTCCCCAAACACTTTTTATGACAATACCATGAATATAAGCCTTTAAAATTAGCACTTTTGATTTCTTCCATAGACTTTTAAAGGGTGTTCCGCGGCTTTCGCATTTGCCGCGAACGCATTTTTTTTCAGACACCCTACAGAATAAAATGGCGGCCGTTGCAATACTTTATGTCACACCGTATTTGCGCAGCGGTCTTAAAAGCGCAATTATTTAATTTTTTTTGAGAAAATACACTTTTTTGAATTAAAAAATAAGACAACAGTAAAGTTAGCCCAATTTTTTGTTATATTGTGAAAGATAATGTTACGTCGAGCAAATTGATACCCAACATGTTATGCTACAAAATTGCGCCCGCTAGTGGAATGGCGGCAAACTTTGACCCTTAAAAATCTCCCTAGGTAATTTCTACAGGTAGCCAGTTTTGAGTTACAGAGGAGATCTTTTGCTAGAATTATTGCTCTTGCTCTAACGTTCGTGGCGATATCTCACATGTGTAGTTTAAACACCGTTTTCATATGCGGGCGTGACTTACATATGCGTTCGCTTCTGCGCGCGAGCTCGGCGGGACGGGTCGCTTTACATTTTTTTTCTTATTTATTTTACTTTTTATTTTTTATTTTTCACACTATCCTTTTAAACAAAATAAAATTGGGTCACTTATATTCCTATTACAATGAATGTAAACATCCCTTGTAATAGAAAAAAGCATGACAGGACCTCTTTAACCTCCCTGACGGTATTCCCGAGTGTGGCTCAGGGTTAAATTTCAGCACCATTAGCGGTAACCCCGAGCCACACTCATGATTACACCTCAGAATCCTGGTGCAGGTTTCTTACCTTGTCCCCAGGATCCTGTGATGTCCCCCTGCTGTGTCAGCGGGCTCTGCCCGAAGCCTCTCTGTGCCAGGCTTGGTTCCCTGAGAGTGTCGCGACGCACGGGGGCGGAGCCTGGCGGCAAATTCAAAAAATGTAAAAATCATAACACATACAGTACTGTATATGAAATCATTTCACTTCCCTTTTGTCCCCAGTGCTTTGGCCCATGCCCTGCATGCAGTTTTATATTATATATACTGTTCTTTCTGCCTGGAAACTTGAGATTGTCCATAGCAACCAAAAAGTGTCCCTTTACGTCAAAAGTGGCTTTAGACCAGCTAGAAAACAGCGATAGTAAATTAGAAAACTTGCAGAATTGAGCGATAGTGAATCATGGGGAAATTTATTTTATTATTATTATATTATTATTTTTTTTAATTATTTATATTTATTTATTATATTATAATTTATGATTTTGTGTTTCAAACTTCATCATACCCGGGATGTCTACTAGACTCTTGGTGGACAGATATAAGTGTGTTATTGTTAAGAATTACAGGCCTACAATATAAAACGCCAAATTTCTATGCAAAATAATTGTACCGCTTTGAGACGCAAAAATCTATAATAATCATACCGCCGGGGAGGTTATTGTGAGATCCGGGGTAAAAAAAAACTCAGATCTCATATTTACACTTAAGTGCGAAAAAAAATGAATAAAAAAAAATGTATTTAAAAAAAAAAAATTCCTCGTTAAGACTATTAGGCGTGATGTTTGACATCGCTCCCGTCATCCGATGTTATGGAGCTGAGTGAAGGGAGCCATCATTCCCTCACTCGGCTCCATGATACTGAGGGGATAGGATCGGATCGTCTCCGGCGCTACCGGCGGCTCCGGTAAGCGGCGTAGACGACGTGGCGGGAGCACCTCATCTGCCACGGAGACCACTTTTATTTGAAAGAGAATAAAGAGAATACCAGGGTTATGGCAGCTACCTGCTGCCATAACCCCGGTATTCCATGTATAACGACGGCGGCTGGTTTGTAAGTGGTTAACAAATGAGGGGGAGCTCTGCTGATTTCCATCCTCCAATCATGTGCATGCAAAAATGCGTTTTTTTTTATTTTCCTTGCACGTGATTGGCTATTTTTTGCAAAATGAAGTTTTACCTCATTTACTAAGCTCCGGAGCAACTGCACTTGCAACGTGCACAGTCTGTTTGCCTTTAGTAAATCCATCCCTATGTCAGCTCTGTGCCCCCCCACCCCCTTTTATAGTGAGGGGGCTGGCTTATCCAAAGCAGTGTACATTTTTGCCAGCACACCACGGATCTTCAAATAAGGGTATATTTGAAGAATGATGACATCACAGTGGAAAAAGTGCAGCTTTTTGGAGCCGCACAGGAGCCCTTCGTCAGGCATATCATCACAAACCTGACAAAGGGGTCCTACGCAGCTCTGGAACGTTGTACTTCCACTGTGATGTCATCATTCTTTAAAGAAAGAAAAGAAAAACTTTGGACGTTATTTGAAGATCTGTGGTGTGCTGGTAAGAAATATTACATCCACTGATCTATGATGTTTACAGTCCCCATCTGGCTGTTGTTGCAGCACCCCCTACCCCAAGACCGTTCCAGGAACGTGTGCAATGGGAATATTGACATTGGCTTATCCAACAGCCCCGGTATTGGACATTCTAACCCTGCCGGCCAAAGTTCAATGGGCATGCAGTGCATTTCTCCTGGGCGAATCCACACATAACTGGTCAGGATGACAATGATGGCAAAATAAGTACATTGTAACACATTTGTGCATCATAGTAAACCTAATCATCTTACATAGACATAGTTGGTCAGCGGTATCTGGCACCATCACCACCATTATGATTCTAAATTTATTTGTGATACGATAAAACTTGTTTTTTTGTGCATTTTGTGGTTAAAATATTTTGGGCACTGTAAAAAAGATCTCCAAAATGAAAAAAAATTGGCTATAATTGGGTTTTAAACAAGTATGTAAAAAAGTTGAAAGATTAATTTTGTAATAGAACAAGGTGACATTTTGATCAGCTATAAATATGAAATGCCTCCAGAAAAATACATCAGTCTGTGACGATTGACTTAAAGTTAAGCCGTGACAGCTCGGGGCTAAGTCCTGCCTGGGTGAGGCCTATTTACTCTACGTCACCTCATCTCTACCTTCTAGTTTCTTCACAAGATCCATGCATGGCATTCCATCTGGATAGATGAGTATATAAGTAGCTGAGTAATGGGTAATTGTACACAGAACCTCCACCACCTCACTCCAACTGTCTTTCCTGAAGGTGGCAAAACTCAACTGACAACTAACTTTGTGCACTTGTTGGAAGAACATCGAGTTGTTGGAAGCCTCTTGGAGATCCGGAACATTTCCACACCACCATTGTTGGTTAGTATAAAACTTTGATTTCTAAGTCATTTACAGCTCATAGCAGACAATCAGGATAAATTATAATTTTCCAAAGCAGGTCATACACCTTACACTCTGATTGTCTCCTTAAAGGGAAGGAATATCATGAGAGAATGATGGAGGCTGCCATTGGTGGCTCTTCATTTTGTGATTGCTGTTTGGCTGGTTATCATGATCATTCGTTGGCTTCAATGCTCTCTGAGTTGCTGCCTTTGTAAAATGTTTAATTGCAATATTTGGACTTACTTAACTATCCAATCAATATGTATCTAATTGTCAATTGTTGGAAGACCTAATGGAAATTGAACAGTCAACGTTTTTATGTTTTTTCTTCTTCTCAAGTATTGTTAAGTCTGGTATGTTTATTTTGGGTTTTACTGTATTGCTTTACAGGCTTGAAGCTCTATATGTATATATATATATTTTGCTAATCAAATATTGTTAAGTCTTGTATATTACATAGTCAATACAAAAAAAAGAATATTGTAACATATATAGATGTTTGTTATTTTGCCTTTGTATTTATTTTTATTTATTTTGACTTTTACTGTGTAAAACTATATATAAAATAATGCAAAACTCTGTAGGACTTTTTCTTTTTTTTTTCTTTTTTCTTTTTTTGCTAAATCACAAACAGAAATTGGTTCCTCATAGAGGATGTATTTTCTAGGTTCCCTGATCACCATGAAGACGACACTACTGCTCTCTGTACTGTGCGCTGTCATGGCAGGTGAGTGAAGTTTGTCTCCTTTTATCTTATAATAACACATCTGGAATACAGAGACAGCGATCGTTCCCCAGAAATTGGAGGGAATGATCAGGGAGGGGCAATTAGAAAAAGAATCAGCGAGGGAGATCCATTCTCTAACTGTGTATCTTTAAACACTTTGTTAATGAATTGTAATAATTTTGAAACAAGTTTGTATATTGGAACATTTGGATACAAGTTGCCGCAGTTTGGCACAAATTGGATTGTTTGGAGCAATTTAAAACAAACCGGACATTATCACTGATTTATTTATTTTGATCCTTGTATTACATAGTAGATGGATTTGAGATCTGTTTAGACTTCCACACAGGAACACAGGATGTACTTTCATGTTTTTTTCTGTCTCTCCAGTGGCTGCGTCTCTGACCTGTGGAATGGAAACCTGTGTTACTGATGAGATTTGTAATAGTGCTGGTACTGCCTGCCAGTGCAATTCAACTGTCTATCCATTCACACGAGGTATGGTATGCTATAATATAATGGTTACAATGGATCTTGTGCCTTTTGAAAACCAAATATTGCATTTTTATATAAACCATATGAGGTCCACATAACATACATAGTACATAATGTGAAAGTTTAATGGCCCGTTTACACCCGGCTGGTAAATGAAATAAACCACAGTGGAGGGCCCCGGTGTGAATGAGCCCCCCAGGCTTCCTCAACATTTGATTGGTGGATAGTAGAGGTATAATCTGACTGTCTGTAGGCTGACTGTCACATAAACATACACAATCGGATTGCTGTGGGTAATACGGAGGTGGGATTGCAAACCATAACCACAGAAGTTGACTTATCTTGTTCCCAATTAAACAATCATTGTTTGCATCGAGATTTGTGGCTTTGGGTGTGGGGGGGGGGGAGGGGATAGGAGCAATCCTGAAAAATAGTCCTTTGTTTCTAAAGAACTTCTGTGTTCTCCCTATATCGGACTTTCTGAAACAGAGTTTTGTAGAATGCAAGGGTTCCTCTACAGGTTGCTTGGGGTTCCATGAGTTAATTCTGTCTCTCAGATAATTCTGGTCTCATTTTGCTTCAGTCCCGCTGAATAAAAGGTCCGGCGGGGGAGAGTTTGTGTATACAAAGGGGCGGGGTCTCTATCTATGAACATGACCAAAATATAGTCAATGATGCGATCCAAATGCATGAAATTCCAAGGTACTTGTGTTCAGATGGAACCTTAAGCTCATCCCTTTTGACCACCAATGTAAGGGGACACTACAATGTCAGTTAATGTAAGCAATTAGTACACTGACCATCAATGTAGGAGGGCACTATACTGATCATCAATGTAAGGGGCACTACACTGATCATCAATGTAAGCGGGCACTACACTGACCATCAATGTAAGGAGGGCGCTATACTGACCATCAATGTAAGGGGGCACTACACTGATCATTAATGTAAGGGGGCACTACACTGATCATCAATGTAAGGGGGGCACTACACTGACCATCAATGTAAGGGGGCACTACACTGATCACCAATGTAAGGGGGCACTACACTGATCATCAATTAACTAATTCTGTCTCTCAGATAAGTCTGGTCTCATTTTGCTTCAGTCCCGCTGAATAAAAGGTCCGGCGGGGGACAGTTTGTGTATACAAAGGGGCGGGGTCTCTATCTATGAACATGACCAAAATATAGTCAATGTTGCGATCCAAATGCATGAAATTCCAAGGTACTTGTGTTCAGATGGAACCTTAAGCTCATCCCTTTTGACCACCAATGTAAGGGGACATTACAATATCAGTTAATGTAAGCAATTAGTACACTGATCATCAATGTAAGGGGGTACTACACTGATCATCAATGTAAGGGGGCACTACACTGATCATCAATATAAGGGGGCACTACACTGATCATCAATGTAAGGGGGGACTACACTGATCAATAATGTCAGAGGAGACTACATTGATCACCAACAATCAATGTACTGTATGTAAACTGGAAATGAAATTGTGATTTAACTCTTTGCCTCTATAGCAGCTTTCTCCCCAGTCCCTGGATACACTTGCTAAAAAAGTGGTTATATATAGAAAACCTCTATAGTATATAATGTACATCAAACACTTCACCTTCTCATCTCAGACATACTGAATGAATTCACTCTTTTTTCAGGAGCCAGTCCACCCGTAAATTTCACTTGTACTGGAGCAAATTTTAATATACAAGTGTCAAAATGTTGGTTGGAAAACAATGGTTATGATACGTCCAATATAAGGCTGAACAGCACCAACTCCAATTGCTCGGCAGCAAGGCAGATTGTGGATGGAAAATGGGAGTTGACCCTTCAGCGTCCATTGATAACCTCTGACTGTAACACTGCTGCTGTGGTAAGTTCTCCTGACTGTTTCTTATACAAGAGAAGTAAAAACAGATACAATAAAGTCTCTATAGACAAAAATTGTATGATTTAGGAGTTTTTGTTGTCTTTGTCCCTAGGAGAGTTTTTTATCCTCTACATAGTTTTTTTTTAAATCACATTTTCATACAGACTTGGCAGAACACATTAAAGTAGAACTAAAGCCTAAGCATTTTTTTTCTATTTTTACCCCAATGCATTCACAACATAAATAAAAAAAATGCCCCAATACATTTACAACCCCACTGTCCTCAAACACTTACCTGGTGCCCCTTGTCACTTCCACCGGGTCCTTCCCCAGGTCCTCCATTTCTTCACCATTCCCTGAACTTCCCAGTTGTAGATGAGATAGTGAGGGAAGGGTTGTGATTGGCTCCTGCAGCTGCATAGAAGGAGGGAGCAGGGGCGTGGCTTTCTGGGCGTTTTGCGTTTAAAAAGACACACACAGCCCCAGTTGAGGGCGCACATGCGTGGATGTCTCTTTTGCAGTCGGCTAGTTAAAGGAGACACCCACAAGGAGGAGATGAACTCTGGGTAGATATAAAAGACACAAATAACACAGCTCTGTATTCATTTACATCAGGGGTCCCCAAACTACAATTCCCATCATTCCCAGTCATGTCTGTGAATGTCAGAGTTTTACAATGCCTCATGAAACATGTGATTCCGCAACAGCTGGAGGGTCGTAGTTTGGAGATCCCTGATTTACATCATTAAATGTATTTTTTTTTAATTCAAGCAGTTTAAGTAGCTCATTGTGATTTGGTTTCAGCCTTGTGCAGTCCCTGTACAACTCAGGCCGGGGGAAAGAGAAGAAACACAAATAGCCAGTTATTTCTTGTGATGAGAAAGATTATGTTGATTGAAGGAGAGAGCAGAGTGACATAGAGATTAACTCATCAATCCTCCGCTTCTCCTTTCACTGTCCAGTCACAGGCTGGGGGTCCAAGGGGACCTGGGCTCATAGAAAGTGGGTTAAATGGTAGTGGCCATCAGAGTGAGCACATCAAATGGCCAAAAAAAGTACTGCAGGAAAAATCTCTGCAAAAATCTCTGCATAGTAAAAGCTACTTTTGTTATTTTATCTTTGG
This sequence comes from Lithobates septentrionalis, assembly GCA_037952835.1. Taxonomy (NCBI): domain Eukaryota; kingdom Metazoa; phylum Chordata; class Amphibia; order Anura; family Ranidae; genus Lithobates; species Lithobates septentrionalis. Next base: position 417,827 of record JBBDGP010002440.1, read on the forward strand.
GCTATTTATTTTTATCTGGTAGTTTTTGGGTTCTACTTTAACAAAACTGGAGACTTCCTTCTTGACCTCACAGGGAATACACTGATATTAATACTGTATGGAGGTAAGTTTTCTCACCCTGTCTAATGACTTCTGTGCTTCCTCTCTCTACAGCTAAATACAACCCACGTCATATACACAAATCAGCTGTATATTTTTGGCAAGACGAATCCAATCCGAATAACAAATGACGCTGTCCTGAATATTTCCTGCGCTTACCCGCTGAATATAAATGTCACTCTTAATGTGACTCTGCACCCAATACTCGGGTAATTATTATCACATAATGTCCGTCTTTCAGAAATCCATGCTAATTATCTCTTATGATATTGCATTGTAGCACATACTCTTGTGTAATTGGTCCTTAATGTGGAACTTTAGTCAAAAAACTAAGTCCTGCTAGATCGTTTCTGGCTAGCCTCTTTTGCAGGTACAATGGAACCTTGGTTAACGAGTAACGCGGTTAACGAGCGTTTTGAAAGACGAGCAACTTTTTTTTTTTAATTCTGACTCGGTTTGCGAGTGTTGTCTCACCAAACGAGCAGAATTCAAGCTGATGGGGTGTGCAGTACCACATTTGGCCAGAGGTGCGGGGGCGTCGGTGACACTCGGAATGGTTTGGAGCCGTTCGGAAATACTCGGAACCACTTGGAAATACTCGGAAACACTCAGAAATACTCAGTTCCTGAGTGTTTCTGAGCCTTTTTGAGGCTTTCCGAGTTCAGCCCAGCTGTCCCCGAGTATTTCAGAGGCTCTCTGGCACCCCCCACCTCTGGCCACATGCGGTATTGTATGCAATAGAAGTCAATGCGGAACAAATTATCTTAGTTTCCATTGACTTCTATCGGGAAATTCGCTTTGATATGCCAGTGCTTTGGATTACAAGCATTCTCCTGGAACAGATTATGCTCGTAATCCAAGGTTCCACTGTATAGCTATGTAAAACATTAAAAATAAGTGTCTGTCTATTTAAAATACAGTAATACCCTGTTTCCCCCTTGCACTGCACATGCTCGGTTGCTCTCTAATTTTTGGCACTGTGCCTAAAATCAGAGCCACTAGAGGCCGATCTGCCTAAAGATTTACTCAGGGGCTCTGGGCTTCAGCAAAATGGCAGCCTCTGGCAAGAAGAAATAGGAACAATGCTGGAGGCAATTTATAGTACACACTAATTTTGGTAGCGTAATTATTGTTTGGAATTATTGGAATTTTATTATGGGATTATTAGGTGGAATGTATTTTGCTAAAGAACATTCTTTTTTTTATCAAGTTGTTATGGGTAAAGTTCATCTTTAAGCAAACCTTCAAATATCTTAGATATTAAACTCACAGGTCTGTAGTTGAAGACCTCAATCCGTTTTTTAAACAAAGGCACTAAACTGGCCTTGCCCCAAACCTCAATAAATTAGAAACAAAAGCTTAGATATAACTGAGCTCAGTTCTCTGAGGACACATGGGTGTAAGTCATCTGGGCCAAGTGTTTTCCATCAACCCCGTCAAATCGAGAGGAAATTTTCCCGTAATAGAAGAGTTTTATGGCCTCAGCCCCCTACCTTCCTTCTGCTTCAGTGCTGCAGCCTCCATGAGACTCTTTGGCATTTAATGTTTGTGTGTCCCCTGCCACACTGCATGGTTCCTTCCACCTCACCCTACGACACTGCTGAGTATTGTAGTGACTTTGGGGTCAGAGAAGGAACCATGGCATGCACTGATAGATTTGCTCTTTCTTAATCCTCAAATAATTCAATTCTGCATGCAGTATGTATACTAACATTGATGCATGACCACATACCTGCATACGTTTCTAGGTAGGTAACCCTTATCATGTGTCTATTTTCCAGGACCACAGTAATAAATGGCCCTAATGGAACTGGAAGTTATGCAGCCATAATGATGGCTTATACAGATATCACATATACGACCCTTCTCTCAGAAGATTACCCCCTGAAAGTGGAAGACACTATTTACCTTTCAGTGAGAGTACCGGATCTGGATGTGAACACCTCTAAACTCAAAGTGGTGAATATTTATGCCTCTGCTACCAATTCAAGCGACCAAAAGTACTATCTTCTTCAGAACGGGTAAGTACACAGTGCACTGGGTTAGGAGTTCTGTGTGTTATTTGTACACTTTGACTACAGAAATAATTCACTAAATACACAGAACAATACTCATTATCACCTTAACGCCATCCGTGCAACCACGGGAGCCATTGTGTGGCTATAACAGCCGCTAGCTATAACCGCATGTAAAATCCATGTAAAATCCGGCAGGCTGGTTGTAATCAAGTTGATCGATCAACTTGGGTACATTCAGTCTGACCATACATGGTTTGAGATTTGAACCGTCTATGGCCGCTTTAAGAGTATGTTTTTGAAGTCTTGCCATGAAGTTCTGAACTAATCTGGACAAGCCAACTTTCTAAAGTGATAAAATTCCTGGAGTTCATTTTAAAGCTCAACTCAAGTCAACTTTTTTATATATATATATTATTAATTAATACCATATTTAGTTTCACAAAGTTTTATTAAAGGTTTTTTAAAGTAAGTAACAAAACCAAAAATATAAACAATCCTCATAGGAGGAGACCAGGGTAAATCAAGAGGGTTACAAATGAGACGGAGGTAGCCAACCCCTTTAGTACAAAGTATCAGTCAGTATCATGAGAGCACATAACAAGTAAAAGGAGAACAACTGAACAACCAAGACAAAAGATCAGAAAATTCTGTGTAGCCCGTATATAGGGGGTATTTTGGGTTAGTCCGTGTTGAACAAAGTTCCATGTTCCTCCTTTGGAGGATAATAAAAAGGAGTTGGCGGTTTCAGATATAATCTAATATCTATTGTTAAAGGGTCAAAAGCCCATAGAGATGACTAGAATAGAGGAAGGGAAGAAAAAAAAAAGGGGGGGGGAAGTGGATTAGTTGGGGGTGGATGGAGCTAAGCAGCCTCCACCTCTCTCAAGCCAATGTTTTGTTCAGTTTTAGATTAGGGGAAGAGTTAGGACCCTTGTGAGGTGTCTGTGGCTACATTGAGACACTTTCTTGTTACTGATCAATGCTTGTGACACCAGGACTGGAGATGAGGAGATGGGGTCATGAAGACAATATGACACAGACAGCAATAAAAACCAGCCAAGAGGTTCTTACTCTTCTTCACCACACAGATTGCTGTCTATGTCCTCACTGGAGAGAACTTCCATCATTTTATATCCCTGTATTTTTTGGTGTCACGAGGAAAGAATGAGAAGGGAAATTTTGCCTCGGACAGCAATACAAGCCTTGAGAAGAGACTAGTTGTGGAAATAGGAAAGTGCCAACACAATTCAGGGGTGGTAAGGAGTCCGCCTTTATCAGGGCTTCAGGAACGTGTGTATATGTAGAGGTGCTGGACTTTATATAGGGTGATGATTGGTGAACAATCCAACAATTTTTGTTCATAACTTTCCCAGCTGCTTTAGACAGCAAGCAAGAACTACCTAAAAGGGGATCCAACCCTGTCCTACACTGTACGTTCATTATAATATAAATGGTAGAACTTAAGAGATCTTTTGAAATTATGCAAAATTTCAATGCAGGTTTGAATTAACATTTGCATTTTTGCTTGATGTGTTTTTCATTGAAGGACCCATTGGCACCACCTGTGATGGGCTGATTTGCTCAAGGCGGGCCCCACACATTGACAATCTATTGTTTTTGATAGGCCCAGTTCACAGCAATGTGTTGGTCAGAATTGGATGAAATACCTTTAATAACATGCAGATTAATGTATTTCTTTTGTCTCAATGCATTAAGGAGAAAATCATGTAGGTGTGAGGTGTGAAGAATTATGGGTCACGGTACATTTCTTGTGTATAGCACAAAGATTCCACCAAAATTCCACCAACTAAAATGTAAATTGAGGACTTCTGAGTAACAGAAATAATATAATGAACACATGCCTGGCATTGTTCAGCTATAATATACATATAAATAATGAAGACATGCCATGTATTTTCCATCTATAATATATACAGTATATATAAAATGAACACCTTATATTGTTCATGAACAATATATGAAAACATATATTGTTCAGCTCTAATAGTATGTACCAGTATTGTGTTCTAATCTTTAGATTACAGTAACTGAAAACTGATGAAAGGTTTTCTGTATCCAGGTGTCCAGGTAGCGATGTACCTGCTGACCAGCTAACAGTGGACAGCAATGGAGTCGGCATTGAATCTCGATTTGCTATGAAAGTCTTCCAGATTGCCAATTCTAATGCCGTCTACCTCTTTGCCGATCTTAAACTCTGCACTACTGATTGTGCGACGGTAAGACTCACCATACACATAGAGGGTGATCTGTGATTTCTGTGCCTGAAGGAGGGGGCAGGGTTTTTTTATAGCCACACACACACATACTAGTACCAGCTTAGACAGGAGCCAAATATCCTACCTGCATGTCCTTGGAGGAAACCAACAAAAGCAAAACATGCAAACTCCATGCAGATAATGCCCCTGGCTGGTATCTGAATTGAGGTCCCCAGTGCTACAATGCAAGAGTACTAATGTCCACATTTGGCTTTCTAATCATTACACAGCATTGATAAGATGCTTGAAGGTGTTTATGGACCGAAAAATAAATAAATAAATTGCACACCAACCAAGATACCAGCTTCTCTGCTCATTACCTGATCTTCTGCTGATCTGCTGCTGCTAACCAAGCAGGTAGAACATTGTTGTGTATAATGAGCACAAAAGCTGAATTAATGGCCAACTCCACACAAAAGTGGTGAGTAAAATCATATGCCGGCTTCTGAAATTGAGATACCACCACCAGAATTCACAGTTCTGCCCATCTGCTGTAGCCCAAACCCAAGCCCATCCCTAACAAAGACAATTGATGATGTCATGCGCATCCCTAACAAAGACAATTGATGGTGTCATGCTCATCCCTAACAAAGACGATTGATAGTGTCATGCGCATCCCTAACAAAGACAATTGATGGTGTCATGCTCATCCACAATAAAGACAATTGATGGTGTCATGCTCATCCCTAACAAAGACGATTGATGGTGTCATACTCATCCCTAACAAAGACGATTGATGGTGTCATGTTCATCCCTAACATAGACAATTGATGGTGTCATGTTCATCCCTAACAAAGACAATTGATGGTGTCATGCTGTCATACAATGTGGAATAAACCAATGGAATGATGGAAGAACCTGGTGTGCCCGCATTCTCCACTGTTTTCATTGTGGGGATAACACAGATAGAAGAACATGAAGGGGATGATGTAACTTTAGCATAGCTGGGGTGTTTCTTGGATACAATTTGCAGTTCCTTCATCAATTTAACTTGTCTAGAATTTCTGTTGAATGTATTTTATTTCCTTACAGACCTGCAGCCCTCAACCCAAAGATGCTTCTTCTGACGGCATTGCAGGAAGAGTCAATATCTATTTGAATGCAGGTAAGTCATCTCATGGTCACAGTTTTGTTACAGTCATTTTCTGTGTTTCTTTAGTCACATTTATTAAAACCCAACTCCAGACAAAACATTTATTTTCTTTGTTGTTTTGGATAATGTAGGAAAAGGCTTAAAATGGTTGTAAACCCCATTCATGAAATCTGACCTGGGTACATACCGGTATATCTGTAGTGTTTACTTATCTCTCTCCAAAGCTCTAAGTGCGGTGTCTTTCTGCTGCTCCGTTCCTCTGTTGAAACATGAGAAAAGCACCTGAATATTTATGTTGGGGAGGGAGCTTCAAGGTAGATTAGCAGAGGGCTTGTCTATTCACAGTACAACGCTGCAAGTTTCTTTGTTCCTCTGCCTATATGGAGGGGGAATGGAGGGATGCCCTTCCTCCAATCAGCTCTCACACAGTGTAAGCCCAGACTGCTGAATGAGGAAACAAGATTTCTAACACAATGTGCACGTTCTAAAGGATATAGAAAGGGAAAGACAGCAGATATACATGTAAAACCTATGTAGAAGGATTTGTTTCATCTCTGTTCATCATCTGAGGCTGTTCACTTCACTGGGTAGTATGGTAGAGGGTTTACAACCACTTTAAAGCTTCCGTCAATTTATAAATGCTGTCTTTGTTCCCTTTGGGGGGATTTTCCCTCCATTCCTGTTTTGTCTGACACCTGACCAGGAAGTAAGGAGAAATGTCCCAGAGGGGACAAAGCAATTAAAACCTGCAGAGGTTCTAACCCTTCACCATCCTAAAAAAAAAAAAAAAAAAATCTTTATTACTCCATGTGTCCCGTATATTTATCAGATCAATAAAGCAGCAAATTGTCCATTGTTAGAGAATATTGTCAGGTCTTACAAATGCTTAACTTCTTTGGTGAACACTACACAATTATTTCAGCCTTCAGTGAATGTGAATATCATACAATATATCCAGAAAAATGAGTATTAGTCCGGTTGAGGTCTCCAATTAACAGATATTTTTCTCTTTATTTCCAGCTGATACCATTTACAATGTAGATACCAGTTCTGCCAGCGGTAAGTAAACTCTTACATTGAGAAATTTAATGGTTTAGAGTGATGTAGCTAAACAAGGTGAAGCCCTTTACAGCAACAATACCCTAATGTGTGGGGGCAGGGCTGGTGGACCTCAACATCCTGACCATGCATTTATGCATTGCTGTCTCATTTGGGGAGCACCCCACCGCTACCCCCAGAACTGTGACTGAGCCGTCACCAACAGCTCACAGTCAGCTGCTGACGATCAGCAGTTGGTAGGACTGGCTCCAGATGATATCAGCGCTGTGCAGCCAATCACAGCGCAGCATGATCAGGAGACCTTCTTGCCAGCATTTGGGCATCCGGGCCCCATGTCTGTGCTGCTTCTTATACTCATATTGTAGCCCGGCTGTATAAGGACAGCAAGAGGCCGAAACCAGGTCACATTCAGTACACTGCTAAAAAATGCTAAGAAAAAGATTTTCTCCTTTGAGCCTTTGCAGATTCCTGTTACTGGCCACAAAAAAATATTAAACTCCCTCAAAGAGATATGTAAAATTTTCCATTTCATCTGCCTAATTCTAACAATGGCAATGACTAGGGGTTATTATCCATCCATATACTTCTATGCATATATTTAGTATTTATCTAAATATTTACTGATATTAGTTTTATTATAAAAGCATTACGTTGGAGGGTTATCATTACTGACTGAGACTTTCAATTAGAGACAGTCTGAAGGCAAACAGCTTCTGTTGTGCTGTCTTTAGAAAATGCATAATGCTCCTTGACACCAACATCGTAGATATATATCCAGTATTGAATATATTTTGGTGGGATTTATTGCTGCCCCCCCCACACACACACACACACTGGACATCACTTACTGTGTGGGCAGCACAACTAAAGTGGAGGGGATCTCTTTGTTATTTTTTTTTTTTTTTTAACTTTGGAAAAAGTCAGCAAGCAGAAGAACCACTTTTGAGGTTGTATTGCCTTCTTGGGATATGTTAGAGAAATTTCCCTATGCTTACTATCCCAGTGACAACTGTTTTACTAAACAGGAAATTAGAGAAAATCCCCAACAGCTACACAGACAGAAGTCATTTTTTTTTAAAGAAGAGTACGGAAAGGTACCTATTAGCTCTTTTATTGATATCTGTAGCAGATTTCCCCTCACTTCCTATCTGGTAAAACTATTGTCACCTTGAGAGTAAATGAGGGTAAATTTCTCTAATGCCGCCACAGTATGCAAAAATTAAAAAGCAAACATTTTGGTTGGACATACACTTTAAATTCTCATAATGTCACAATCCATAGGAAGATGAAGCCCTTCCCGATCCATTCCTAATATCTCCTGTGTGTTGTTCCAGGTTTCTCCATGCCTTGGACTTTGTCTGCTCTGATCTTCTCCTGGATCTTGGTGAAACTGATGTAAACCCTCCGAGAACCGACCATCAAGGACACCATGAGACTTTGTCATATCGTCCACCCCAATGCTCTCAGCAGAGAGAAGTTATGAAGGAATCTTGTATCCTGTTCTTTTTCTGTGGATGGTGTTGGCTGCATTATATATAACGCTACCAAAGATAACCTTGCTGCTATGCTTCCTGATTATCTCTCATTTTGTACAGTGAAGATATACTGCTTTTTTGGCTTAGAGGGGCCTGCTTTATACCGGACCTATTTATTGTGTTGTATTTATTATAAGGCAAGAATGGTTAATGGAGTAGACCAGGGGTCTCAAACTGGCGGCCCTCCAGCTGTTGCGAAACTACAAGTCCCCTGAAGCATTGCAAGGCTGATAGTTACAAACATGACTCCCTCAGGCAGAGGAATGATGGGACTGGTAGTTTCGCAACAGCTGGAGGGCCACCAGTTTGAGACCCCTGGCAGCAGACAATATATAGATATTTTGTATCTCTGGAGAGCGCACCCTGTACTTTTTACTGTTCTTTTACATATAATAAACTGCAAAGTAAAGTAATTCAGTGTTTCTTTGTATTTATATTCAGTCATTGCAGGTGCTATGGTCAGGGAAAGGTGCCTCTTAAGGCATAGCTAAACCTAAAAACTAACATTTAATATATTGCAGCTCACCGGCCCTTAGATGTAGTGGTCACATTTTTCTTTTTTTTTTCAGGCTTATTCCCTTTATTTTGACCTAATCCTTAGAATAAGACAATTCCTGTCCCTCTATGGCTAAACTGTATCTATGCTTTAAGTGGAACTCAAGTCCAAAGCCTTTTGTTCTTGTTTTGGATAGCGCTGGGAAGTATTAATACCTCTGTTATGTTTTTGTTGCTATGTGCCTTCATTGGGGAGGATTCCCTTCAATTCCTATCCAGGAGAAACAATGTCATTTGGGAAAATAATCTCTCCAATAAGTAGAAAATACCATCTTTGACAGTTCTTATGGAACATCTGACAAGGGTGTCCCTAGTGCTGGGCACCTGGGGCAGGTGCACTGAAACTAGAGTGGGGTGCCCTTGCTCTTGATGCCCACCTTTTTCTTTTACTTTTCAAGTATCGCCCTTGCACTGCCACTCACAGTTCAGAGCCTAGGGAGGCTCCCCTAAGCTCCTCCTTTGTTCTGGTCACCTGACAAAGCCAATGGGAGAACTTCCCTTCACTCTGAACTGCTACTGCATCTAAGGCCTGGTGAGTGAATTTCAGGCAGGAAGTGATGTGGAGTAGAGATCTCTATTGGTTGTGGGGTAGAGAGGGCGAGGGGAGCTTTATGTTAGAAAAGACCTGTACTTGGTGGGGGGGGGGGTGAGTGGGGTAGAGATCTCTATTGGTTGTGGGGTAGAGAGGGTGATGGCATCTTTGGGTAAGGAAAGATTTGTACTTGGTGGGTAGGGGAGAACGGTAATTTTTCATTGTCTTTTTTTGATTGTGTGCTACAGTTATATAACCCTGGCCCCTATATTCTTTGTGCTATTTACTCCTGACCCCGGTACTTTGTGAGTTTTTTACTCAAGGACTTTGCACTCTGTGTGTTATTGACCCCTGAGCTCTTCATTCTGTGCATTACATACTCCTGAGTCCTGACCCCTGCAGTCTGTGTGGTATATACTCCCGACTAGGAATGAGGTTCAGGTTTGGGTCTACAATGGGTCCAAGGTGCCCACTCATGGTTCACAGACCTGCCCAACTAATGCGTAATTTTGCTGTGATAGTAAATGACTAAACATAATGCATTTTCTGGCCTTTAAACTTTTGAATGAGTCAACCCCTTCAGTATAAAAAGTTGATTTCCAAGCAGCCATATGGATAATGTGCTTTAGCTGTAATAGGGGAAGCATTGGAAGTGCTGGTGATAAAGTGCATTAGGACAGATTAGTGTGGGCCTTGTAGGCACTGGTATCTTTAAGTAGATGCAAACCTTTTCTAAATTATCCTGTGGGTAACAAAATGCTGTGTATCTTAGAGAATTTGGGGGTGGGGGGTGGGAAGAGCTTTGACCTTTTATTAGCCTTTCCTACATCTTAATGCTGCTGAGTTCCAGCAGTCTCATTTCAGCCTGTCCATGTCAATATGCACTACAGTGATAACAGACTGCATGTGTTTTCTCACAGGGCTCACTGTATGTCTCAATTGTTGCTGGCTGCAATAGTTTTTTCACAGTCCTTTTTTATATGATCACAGCAGTGGAATATTCCTGTGCCTCAGAACAGAAGCCTACAGCTTAGTTTCCTTTGGGAAAGAATGTGACAGGGTCATTTACAGACAGCAGATTATGGGAAAGGGGCAGAACATTGCCAATCTAAAAAATAAAAAGGCTCAATGGCACAACAGAGAAAGATAACAAAATGTCCCAAAATGAGTCCAAGATGTATGGAAATCACTTGTTCAGAGGCTGCAGCACTTCCAGTAGATTATTGGATAGTCTCTAGGCACTAGGAAGATAAGGAAAAAACAGAAGGTGCCGCCATCTAAGTGTATCAGTTTAATAACTCATCATATAAAAAGCAAATGGTTTAAATGCACTAACAGAGGGAGGTGAATGACAGGCACATCTAAAAATCCATTGATCGTTTGCAGAGTTGGGTGCACAGAGGCCACTAGGAGGCTGGGAAATAGGCGCCCATTGGCAGCTGTGTGGAGATGTCCAGTTGGGATGTGAAGCCCGGTGGAGCTGAGATGGATACCATGGAGCCAGCGTTGTAACCACACTGGAACGCACATTTGCATTGGAACCCGGAAGTGATGCTGGTTGTCGTGACGTCAATGGGGAGTAAGCAGTAATATGTTTTGGGGCTGTAGTACGCTCCTTTGTCATACCTTAGGGAGGGGGGTAGTGGAAGTGTGGTATTAATGCTAATAATTGGAGGGGAGAGGGCAGAGTGGACTCAAATAACTAAATACTGTTCAGCTATCATCAAGGCAAAAACAAGCAATAAGAGCTAGCTTAGTTAACAGAGCAATATATGATTACAACGTGCAAATATTTAAAATGTATGAAAACTTATCAGTAAGAAAGGGCAAGAAGGGAGCAAAGAAAAAGAGGTACTCTAGATCAAAGGTATTATATAGCAAAAACCTAATTCTATTGTAGCAAACTAATAAATATAAAATTAAATAAGCTTATTAAAAGACCATAATTTACAGGACAGTATTGGTTTCAATTTCTTCATTGAGTCCTGCTGGAGACAGGGTGTTCAGGGAGAAGATCCTTTTTGCACAATTTTTTGTATCTTTTGGCTATGGACAGAGAGTCAAGGATCTGTTCAACAATCCAGACTTGTAGTCCCACTGTAGATTTATTATGTATTTCTTTTAAGGGTCTGGGTAAGCTGTATTTATATTTATTATATGTATCTTTCTGCTCAATGGCTCTCCTGTTTTCCCAAAATCTAGTCCTCAGTGCCCTAATGGTCCTACCGATGTAAAGTAGACCACAAGGGCACCTGAGGACATAGATGACAAAGTTCGTGGAGCATGTATAGAATTGGAAGATGGGGTACTTTTTGCCACTGACCTCAAAGGATTTGAGGACATTAGGAACAAAAGAGCAGGTTAAGTATTTTTTCTTGTGACATTTGTACATTCCCGTCAGGTTAGAAAAAAGACCACCTCGCATTGGACATATGCTTCTAAAGTCCGGGAGCTTGCTGTGGGTGATCTGGCTCTTGATATTGCGAGCCTTACGGTAGGTTAACTGGGTGGAAGGGGCAAAGTATGTTTTAGTACGGGGTCCTGTAATAGTATACCCCAATGTTTCCAAAATATTCTTTCCATTTGTTTATATTGATGATGGAACTGTGTGATGAATTTTGTGGGATTGTCATTATTAGAGGAGTCTACAGTTCTGTCTGGGGGGGGTTGTAAGTGGCAAAAATGTTATTGACATGTTGAGCAGAGTAACCCTTTTCACAAAATTTTAATCCAAAGCACAATTTCTGCAAAGTCGATGGAATTGACTTTTAGGATTGTTTTGTTTCCATCTTGGAGGATGACAGCTACTAGAATGGATGCAAGAGTTACGCCAAGTCTGTTAAAAATGTTTTTTATTAATAATTTGGGTTTCTATGGGAACCAGGCCTGAAAAACAAGGGATTGCATATCGACCATGTGAGTGGGCAATAAATTAAAGGTGTTATTATTGGAATGTTGTATGAATTCTGCAATGATGGAAGGTGGGCCGTCCCAGATGATAACGATATCATCGATATACCTTCCATAATAAATGATGTGCCTTGCGAAAGGATTGTGATTATAGATGCTCTGTTGTTCCCATAGCCCCATAGGTAAATTAGCATAACAGGGGGCGAAGCTTGTCCCCATGGCTGTCCCATTGACCTGTAGATAATTTTGACCATCGAACACAAAATAGTTGTGCTCTAAGCAAAATCTGGTGGCTCCAAAAATAATTAAATATATTTGTAATGGAGATCTGAGTGGTTAACCAGAAAATGCTCTACGGCTAAGAGAACTATATGGTGAGGGATGGTGGTATATAACGATGTTATATCCCAGCATAGCCAACAAAAATTTGGTTGCCATGTACTCAAGGTGTCGATAAGATGGGCAGAATTCCTAATATATGATGGTAGCTCTTTTACCAATGGTTGCAGAAAATATATATTGTGACAGACCATAGGCAACACTGGCCATGGAAGGTACAATAGATCTACCAGGAGAGTGGGTGGGATTCTTATTTACCTTTGGCAAATAATAAAAGTATGGCACCTGGTAGAAGTCTTTAGGGAAGAAGGATGTTTATTTTTTATCAATGGCCCCCTTCTTTTTAGCCTCTAAGATAAGTGTTTTTAGTTGGCAAGCAAAAATATCTGTGAGGTCATTAATCAATCTATGGTATGTGTGAATGTCAGACAATAATCTCGTTTAAATACAATCTCCCGGTTTTCTTTTAGAAAATGGAGAGCACTCATTTCCGAAGGTGTCAAATTGGAGTGGACCCCTGGCTTCCTGGAACACATTTTGGTGAAATCTGTATATACCATAGTTTAAAAAGTATCAATACAGGCTGCTTTATTAAGTATAGGATTTGACAGCAAATATTTCAAAGTCTAGGTCTTCATTTCCACACCAAAGTTCTTCCAGAATTTGTAATGCTGCTGTGTTATCCAAATCTGGAAGAGAATTGGAGGAGTGTTGTATATGGTGATTATTATTGGGATTGCTAACTGCATTTGTGTCAAAGTAAAATTTTATAGAGAGATTGCGGATAAATCTGTTAAGGTCTTTTAAAAATAATTAAATAGATTGGGAGTTGAGGTAGGGGCAAAATGTAAACCTTTATTCAGTAACAGAGTGTCTTCTGGAGAAAGGGAGTAAGTGGACACATTACATATTTTTATGGTGGTTCTGGCTTCAGATCTTTTTTTATTCTTTTTCCTTCCACCTCTTCTTCCTCTTCGAACAGACTTCTTCTTTCTGAGAGTTGGGAGAGGGGTGCCCCTAAAAAAAATTATGTTTTTTTTTGGACTCATCAGGAAATCCTATAACAGATGTCTGATCTGGGACAGAAAATGTATTTAGGGGGGTAGCTACTAGGAAGTACTGTTGGAGTAAGGGATATAGGTGACTCAAAAATATTACAAGTATTTAGAGTCTCATAATTCACTACAGTGGGACATACTAAAATATCAAGGTTTACACTTTATGTTAAAAAAATATATATATCAAGGTTTGGATCATCTGGATTAATCAAGAGGACATTAATATTCGGAGGAGAGTGACCTGCCTTCGCAGGTGGGGCTAAATTATTGGGGTTGTCCTCGCTGATGTATAGAATATCTGTACTTCCCATAGGATGATCTACAGTGAGGGAGATAAGATTTAGAAAGAACATTGGGGACCTCGAGGCACCACCACCACGGCCTAATTTCAGAGATCTGGTTTAACAGCTCTCATGATTGATTGGTAAACATTTAAGAGTATACCCTTTATCGCAAGGATAGAGAGTGTAAAAAAGGGGAGGGGTATGCCTATATATCAAGAATAATGTACAAGTGAATGTGAGAGATGACATCCCAAAGAGAGCTAGGGAATTTGATTAACAGCAAGGATGGGAAGTGTTATCATAATGGGGGATTTTAACTATCCAGACATAGACTGGGCGGAGGGAACCGCACATTCATCTAAGGCTCGCCAGTTCCTAAATGTCTTGCAGGACAATTTTATGGATCAGATTGTAGACGCACCAACTAGAAATAAAGCATTACTGGATCTACTGATTACCAAAATACATACCTGATCACAATACAGACCTGATCACGGATGTGGAAATACGGGGAAATTAAGGTAACAGTGATCACAGGTCAATTGGCTTCAGTATAAATCACATAAATTGGAAACATAAGGGGAATACAAAGACACTGAATTTCAAAAGAGCCAACTTCCCTAAACTATTAACCTTGCTAGAAGGCATACATTGGGATAAAATCTTAGGAACAAAGAAAAGATAGGTTTGCTTTAAGAGCATATTAAATAAGGGCATTAGCCAATACATCTCATTGGGTAATAAATTTAAAAGAGCGAATAAAAGTCCTGGATGGCTTAACTCCAATGTAAAAATGCATATAAACTCAAAGGAGAAGGCCTTAAAAAAATACAACGTTGAGGGATCATCATCAGCATTCAGACTTTATAAAGGATGCAACAAGATATGTAAGGGTGCAATAAGGACGGCTACGATAGAACATGAAAGACACATAGCGGAAGAGAGCAAAAAAAATCCCAAGAAATTCTTTAAGTATGTAAACAGTAAAAAAAAAGGACAGACCATATTGGCCCCATAAAGAATGAGGAAGGACATCTGGTTACAAAGGATGGGGAGATGGCGAAGGTATTGAATTTATTTTTCTCCTCAGTCTTCACAAGGGAATCGGGGGGCTTCAGTAACCAAAACTGCAGTGTTTATCCTCATGACACATCACAGGAAGCACCTCCATAGTTAACAGAGGACAGAATTAGAATTAGACTTGGGAAACTTAAGATTAATAAATCACCGGGACCAGATGGCTTGCACCCGAGGGTCCTTAGGGAACTTAGTCAAGTAATTGCCAGACCATTGTTCCTAATTTTTACTGACAGTCTACTGACTGGAATGGTACCAGCTGATTGGAGAAAAAACAATGTAGCACCAATATTTAAAAAGGGCCTAAAATACATCCCTGGGAATTAGAGACCAGTTAGCCTAACATCAATAGTATGTAACCTCTTGGAGGGGATGATAAGGGACTATATACAAGATTTTAGTAATGAGAACGGTATCATTAGCAGTAATCAGCATGGATTCATGAAGAATCGTTCTTGCCAGGCGGTCCCCTATTTTCAAACATCCGACTTACAAATGACTCCTACTTACAAATGGAGGGAGACAACAGCAAGTAAGATGAAATCTACCCCTAGGAAGGGAAGTTCTCTCCTGTAAGAGTTAATATGGGAAAAAGGTGTCTCCACTGATGCTTTATCACCAATCCTTTTTTCCCTAATAACCCAAAATGTTCAAACAGCCACAAGCAGTTTTAAATGACTTTTATTCCTTTAGAAATGTAATTTTGTGCAGGGACTGTTGTAAACACGGGAAAAATGCGCCACTTTACAGGCATACTATAGTCACCCCCCAGGCACGACATTTAAAGGAATATTTCACTTTTATTGTTTCACTTTAAGCATTATTAAAATCACTGTTCCCGAAAAAAGGCAGTTTTTAAAACTTTTTTTTCTTTGATACATGTCCCCTGGTACAGGACCCGGGTCCCCAAACACTTTTTATGACAATAACTTGCATATTAGCCTTTAAAATGAACACTTTTGATTTTTCACGTTCGAGTCCCATAGACTTCAACGGTTTTTGCACAAATTTTTTGCCTGTTCGCATGTTCTGCCGCGAACCGAACCGGGGGGGGTGTTCGGCTCATCCCTAGTATGAATTTGTATTAATGTTTTACTAATACAAGCTGTTTTTTCAGAAGTGGTATCATTCCCTGAAGAAGATTTACAACATAATTTTGAAACACGTTGGATATCCCTCTCTGCAGCATTCCCTATTAGAAACCACGATTAAAGGGAACAGCAAGTAGATTGGGACTGATACTTCATGGTTCAAAACAGCCAATGTGCGATGTTTGCAATTTTTATTCATATAGTGTGTAATGTTGACAGTATATCTATGATGTGTTGTATTATCAACATGAGATCCTTTTAATACATTTTCTACAATAAAATACCATTTTTTTTATGTGAAATCTTCTTATGTACATTTTTTATTGCCCTCAAAATCCCACCTTTTGAGGTTATTCATATATTATCGAGGGATGATGGCAATCTACATGTGTGGCCTTGTGAATCACTAAAATTACCATCATACAAGGGTGGATAATACACCCATTTCCTAATTTGATTCACATGACCACAGATGGCCCAAATTGATATTTTTTTCTAATTGATAGATCAATGTTGAATCTTTTTCCCTTTTTAAGGAAACGGGTTCTTTGTGTTTTCTTTCAGATTGGGAATTTTTTCTTTTTCTGTTATTCTGATTCAATTATTTGAAAATTTAATTTGTTTGTTTTTTCATCTCTTTTTCTTCATATATTGTTCATGTCATGGGAGACCTTTACGGAAAGGAATGGGAGGATCTAATGTCCAGTATCCAGGCCAGTAATCATTCTTAGGAGCAGGTTCAATCTGATTTATCATTTTTGTTTTTAATCTTACAAAATTCTTAGAGAAAAAAAATCAGCCTTGCATTGCACATACAATCCCTGGACAGATATATATAGGAAGACATCAATCCCATTGGATTGAGGGTTCAAATTTTCCCTATTTTACAAAAGATTTCTAATGATCTGAAAATAAATTGGGAAAACAAATTAAAAGACTGTTCCAGGAATTTAATGTTGCTATTACAAGATAATTATCGTCAACAATTGATTAAACTTGACAATGATATTGGGGCACTGTATGCCAGACTGACACCATTAAAAATACAGGAGGATTATGTTACATTTGAAAAGAAATTGAAGGAGCATTTAGAGGAGTATGGGAAATCAATACTGTTGAAAAAGTAAAAGAAATATTGGAGGGATAAAAATGATTTTGGTGAAGGCAGGGCACACAGATAGAACCAAGAAAAAAAGTATCCAAAAAAGAATCTTAATAAGAATAGGGATTATTTATCAGATACACCCTCAAATTCGTCATCATCTGTCTCATCACTTACGGATCGTCAATTCCGAAAGAGAAAAGGTCCCTTTTCTAAACAAAATGAGATAGAAGGTCATGTACAACAAGTCAACAAAAAACGTACCACAGAAACACGGTCACTAAAATCTTCACTAGAATCTTCACGGGGGGACAAAAGTAATGGGCACAACACCATGAGACACAATAACACACCAATAAGTGGCACTAAGAACTCCAACACAATTCGGACCAAATTTAATAAAACAAGTAAACATCAGGGAGCTATGCCCAAGATACCTAAAACTCAATTAGATGAATTTTTAGAGAAAGCCAACTCACTGAATTCACAATCAACACAGAAGGAAGTAGATCCCTGTTAAAACCAATCATGCAGAAGGAAGATTGAATATTATCCACCTGTCATCACATTCACTTATGCCCCGTACACACGGTCGGATTTTCCGATGGACAATGTCCGATCGGAGCGTGTTGTCGGAAATTCCGACCGTGTGTGGGCGCCATCGGACATTTTCCATCGGATTTTCCGACACACAAAGTTGGAGAGCAGGAGATAAAATTTTCCGACAACAAAATCCGATCGCGTCAATTCCGACCGTGTGTGGCCTGTTCCGACGCACAAAGTGCCACGCATGCTCAGAAGAAATTCCGACACGGGACAGCTCGTTCTGGTAAACTTAGCGTTCGCAATGGATATAGCACTTTCGTCACGCTGCAATGTTAAAAATGGTTTAATACAGCGCACTCTCTTCTTCTTTATAATGTGACAAGAATTAAGTAGTTTTGCTGCTCATATTCACACACACTTCTCACAAACTTTTATTTGTGTTTTTTTAGTGGGATTCCCTCAATATATTGTATATCTGACAGTTATATATTTTTTTTTTTTTTTTTTTTTTGGATTTTCAGCCTTTTTTTTTCTTTAATGTTTGGATTTTTTCCAAGGCTGATCTTTGTTCAATGTTATTTTTATTTTTACTCCAGAATATTTTTGTGTGTGTTTTGTGTGTCAAGTTACCCCAACACCATTGATATCTTTTATTATTTAATCTCCAGGAGATTGTTTGTTGTTGGTGTCCCTTGTTCATTTCACATTGTATATTTGAAATGTACCTGAATCCTCACAAACCAACTGTCATTTTTGAAGTAAAACACATAGGAGAGTATAATTCAAAACAAAAATCCTTTATTAAGGGATCAACACCAAACAAAGAGGAAGGCAACACTGGATCAACAGGAGAAATTAGTGAAGCCTGGGACCCCCACGGCAGACATCAATTCTTAAACATCAAAATTGGTGGCCTGAGGAGTCCATATCTAAGGGAGGGCAGTCTGGTCCGGGATTCACAGAGATCCAGATAGCAGCAGATGACATCTGTGTCCCCAGGCTGTGGTACCACAAGAGGCTGCATCTTTTGGCTGACCAGATTGAACCCAGGGCAATCACTGTCTGGTCTTCCTTCCACGCTTCCTTCCGGGCTGTGGCTGTGCAGTTGGAGATGTGGCAGGAGGAGGAGTAGGACCTGGAGGAGGAGGAGGACTGGGGGGACATGGAGGAGGACTGGGGGGACCTGGAGGAGAGGGAGGAGGAGGAGGAGGACCTGCAGGAGGAGGAGGAGGACCATCCCAAAGATGTGTGTGAGGTGTAATTTGGCCCCTCACACCTTTCTCCAGAGCCTCTGATATGAGGGCCTCACACATGGCTTTTTGGCCCTCCTCCATCCTCTGCATTTTATAGGCTATGAAGGCAGCAATGTTCTCCTGCATGGTGTGGGGTGCTCCCAGGACCTCTGTAGCCCTCCAAAAGAATGCTATAGCCGCCTCCTCTAGGGTACTCGTCCTACTGCCACTTTCTGTTTTCAGGGGGGGTGGAGGGATCTTGATATCAGCCAGCCGGCTCGGCCCGGCCACCTCCTGGCTGAGACTTCCCTGTGTATGAAAAAGGGACATGGTTTTAGTTTTTGCATCATCAATCACAATCCTAAATTAGTACTCCCAACTAACATCTAGTTAACATCATTGATTGGACAAGCAGAAATATTTAGAGGAATGCTATACCTGGCTCAATCTGGGCTCCTCCACATATGGCCTGGAAGGCCCAGTTTGGGCGTCAGAAGCCTCAGCCAGGGGGGAAGGAAGCGTGGAAGGAAGACTTGAGAGGGATGGCCTGGGTTCAGTCTGGCCTGCCAGAAAGTGCAGCCTGTCGTAGTACAACATCCTGGGGACATAGATGTCATCTGCTGCTCCGGATCTCTGTGAATCCAGGACTTTCTTGCCCTCCCTCAGATATGTGCTCCTCAGGCCACCAATGAAAATCTTTAAATAAGTGATGTCTGCCGTGGGGATCACCTGCTTCACAATTTCACACAATTGCTCCAGTGCTGCCTTCCTCTTTGCTTGGTTCTTGAAATGGGGGTGGGTAATCTCCCACAGACAGGGCAGCTCACTTAGCATATCTATGAATACTAACATGAAGTCAGTATCTTTCATTAAGATATCCATGTTCACTGCAAGACACAACACAAGACAAAGCCTAATGTCAGACAAAACTCTCCTAATCTTGTTACAATATAGGCCTCAATCTAAAAGCAGTATAGGCACAAGTTTGTCTCTTACCTTCATTCTTACGATCGGCGCGTCCAATGCTCCTTCCTCCGCTCACAGATCGTACGTAATACGCACGCGTGTTACGCTTTATACACACTGCGCATGCGTGTAACTCCGCCCGCCCCTGACGTTCTTTCTAGTCTATTCCCCACCCCTTTTCGTTCGGCGCAGTGGGGGAAGAGCATGATGGCGGAGTTACAGCAGGTGCGTGCTAATTCTAGCAACGAGGAGGAGGAGGAGGAAAGCCCGGATCCAGGCACGTCCCGATCCAGAAGGAGACGTTTTAAGGCCACAAATATGTCGTTTGGGGAGATGTTGGAGATGGTCGACATCATGAGGAAGTCCGACTATGACGGAAAATATGGGCCTTACCCCAACCCCAATATCCGAAAGGCCAAAATCATGGCGAAAGTGGTCAGGAGTCTTGAGAGGAATTTCGGGGTACGAAGATCTAAAGATCAGCTCAGGAAGCGGTGGTCGGACCTGAAGTTGAGAGAGCCAGAGCAGTACCGAAAGATCCGGAGAGTGCTGCAAAAAAGTAAGTAGTTGTGCTGTGTTCCTATTCTTTCTGTCTTTATTACGTTCGTTCTGCTCCATATGCTTTTATTAATTGTAACGTTTAAAAAGGTCAACTTTAATGTTCATGGGCCCATTATTCGTTCGTATCAAACATTTTTCTTTCGGCCTCTAGAACACCATTGTTTAGGCCATATGCATTTTCACACATTTTTGGGGGCCTACTTGGATGCCAAATATTTGTTTGTGTAGATGGGTTTGTTACTAGAATGAAATGCCAACTAGATTGTGTGTAAGGAGAGGACACTGAGCAGCTGTTTTCACATCTGGACACTGGAGCACTAGTGTGGGACACAAGAACACCATTTTTATTAGGGGGGGCACACAGGTGCTCCAGTGTATACTATAGGGGGGGGCTACATCTGTGAAGCTTGTACCAAACAGGTAAAGTATTGCAGCTTGACAAAGGGCAATAAAAAATATACATCTTGGAACTCGGCTAAAATAGACAATTGTACCCCACTTCCAAGCAATGTTTCCTATATCTAGTTCTGCCATCAAATATCTGTGTGCTAATTATACCATTTTTGTTTTACATAGGGGAGAAAAGACTCGGAGGACACCCCTCATCCCAAGAGAACACAGACCCCCCACCTCTGGAAGAAGGGGAAATACCGCAAACCCAAGAAGCTGAGCAGGAGGAAGAAGAAGATGTGGTGGAGATTGGCACCACAACAGGTGAGTGTCTGCGACCACAGGCTCAGGTAAGAGATGGCTGTTGGCAGATTTTTGAGACCTTTTTTTTGTTCTTTATTTTTGAGACTTTTTTTTTGTTCTTTATCTCTTTTTAGGTGATCGTGATGTGAGGGAGAGAGAACGTTTCACATCTGAAAGTGCCCAGATACTGATCTGGGAGATCATGGGGTGTAATCTCCAATTGCAAAACATCCAGCAACAAATCAGTGATGTTATTAAAAAAAATAATAACATCATTGATGTTTTGGGGCGAATTTAAACCCCACAAAATCGCCTGTTTTATCGTGGTCCAATCTTACCAAAATTTTTTATATGTTTAGAAAAGCCAAATTTGGAGGATGCACACAGTGTGCCAACATGTGCTATCTGCCATCACGGGAGATCAATGGACGTGTTTTGGGGGTGCAACCCCTTCCTCAATTATAAAGTAGCATTGAGGAAGGGCTTGCTCCCCCAAAACACGTCCCTTGATCCCCCCTGATGGCAGATAGCACATGTTGACATTCGTAAATTGGTGTGCATCTTCCAAATTTGGCTTTTCCAGGGGTGATTTCCCCCCATCTGAACGCTATAACCCAAACCCAGTTCCTAAATACTGATGTCTGATATAGCCTTCAGGTTTTACCATATGTGAACTGGTAAGTTCAAGTTTTTTGGCTTTCTTGTTGGTTTTACACAGGCCTGTTTTATCTGAAATGGATATTTCGATTTTTGATAATGCTACTGCAAACATTGTTATACAACAAACATGTTGGTTTGTTTTAAAAACCTTTCGTAAATGCACATGTGATTGTGCAGGTATAAAAAAGTGCCTTACTCAAGAATGTGTGGATTATTGTCTCAACACTACAACACTTTTGGGGTGATGTAATTGCTGTTTTATGGAAAAATGGGGGTTATTTCCTAAGGGCAAATACACTTTGCACTACAAGTGCAGGTTCAGTGCAGTTGCAAGTGCACTTGTAGTGAAATGTGTTTTTGCATTTAGGAAGTACCAGCCAACACTGTTTTTTATAAGGTTACCCAATCACGACATTTTCTGCACTCAACACATTTCTGTCAGGGTCAGCTAAAACAAACACAAGCAGTAAATGTCCACAAAGAATTTCTTTTGGTTGTTTTTTATTTGAAAAAGGTGTCACAGATTGTCTGGCATATTGATATCCCCCCTACCCGCAAAGAACTCCAGGTAGCGTAACCGGACATCACGGGCATTCAGGGAGGGCAAGCCAGGACGGCCACTTTCAAGCGCCGTCAGTGTTGATGGATTTGGGATTCTGGCCTCAGGCCCAACTGAGCCAGCATAGTGGGCTGAATGTTTTCTTAAAAAATTATGGAGAACACAGCAGGCAAGTATTATATGGTTCAGTTTATAATTAAATAATTATAATTAAAAACCCTCTGTTCTGGGGTGAGGGTCCTCATCGGGAATGGCCGCATCAGGTGGTCCCCCAGCGCAAATGCTTCATCAGCAACGAACACAAATGGGAGACCTTCAACATTGTCCTCTGGAGGTGGCAAGTCCAAGCTGCCATTCTGGAGACGCCTGTAGAACTCCGTCTGGGCGATCACTCCACCATCGGACATCCGGCCATTCTTCCCCACGTCCACATACAAGAACTCGTAATTAGCCGACACCACCGCCAACATCACTATACTATTAAACCCCTTGTAATTATAATAGTACGACCCCGAGTTGGGTGGTGGGACGATGTGGACGTGTTTCCCATCAATTGCCCCTCCGCAGTTAGGTAAGTCCCACCGCTAGGCAAAGTGGGAGGCCACAGTCTGCCATTCCTGTGGCGTTGAAGGAAACTGTTGAGGAAAAAACAATAAACATTACTATTTTTTCAAAGATACATGGCAAGCAGATTATACACAAATTATGGGGCAACCTCCAGATAGCATTTACTAAGGGGAATTTAACAACAACAAAGTATAAGGTACACCTATCATATTCCCCCTCCCCCCCTCTCATGGGCCATTTCTAACATTATAGGGGGGGGAACTCTTGGACAGGTAACCCTCTTCACTTCATTGAGAGATGAATGCCTAAATACAGGGTATTACTTGAAACAGACCCTCCTTAGTTACACTATTGGCAGACCACTGGACAGGTAAGAAGTGTCATAATACAAAGATATAAATACACACTGTACACATTTGAGCACATTTGAACATTCTGCTATTACCTATCAAGATAATAATAGGATACAAAAACTTTAAACAGTACCATTGGAAAGTATACAGGCAGGCCCTTGCATTGGGGAATTCATCCATACATCTGACCAGTAAAGAGATGGGTATAGTGTGTATGGGTTTGGCAAAGTCAGCAGATAGATGATTGAGGATAGAGAATTGGGATCAGCTGACTTAGCAGTTGGGGGAGGGAGGGTTACAAAACATTTGGGGACACCACAAAAAAAAACCTCTGGCACTCTGCCTGAATTTAAAGCTAAAATAACATTTCCAAACATTTTAGGGGGTGTTTGGGGTAAAGCACTACTATGGAGCTGTAAAATACATTGTTAAGTGACTACATGAGGTGAATATAGGGCAGGAGACACCATGCTGGGGAGGTTATTGAAGGGCAAATCTGTATGAAGGACCTAAAATAATAATTACATAAAAATCCAGCATGCATGAGGACAAAGGGGACATTCACAGCATAATTCAATCATGGTAATTAGGGAATGAGGGAAGAAATACAATATATTAGCAAACATTCAATACAATAAAATGTGATATTAAAGCATAAAAATCTTACCTTCATATACTCCATCTGCAGGACCTGTACGATGGCAGAACAGGTCTCTGGGATAATGATCCCCAGAGCCTGGGGGGAGATGCCTGTCGAGAACTTTAAGTCCTGCAGACTTCTCCCTGTGGCCAAATACCGCAAGGTAGCGACCAACCTCTGCTCCGCAGTGATGGCTTGCCTCATGCAGGTATCCTGCCTGCTGATATAGGGGGTCAGCAAAGCCAACAGACGGTGAAACACGGGGTCCGTCATCCTGAGAAAGTTCCTGAAATCATCAGGATTATTCTCACGGATCTCACGGAGCAAAGGCATATGACAGAACTGGTCACGCTGAAGCAACCAATTCTTGGTCCATGAACTCCTCCCCACCCTGTTCATGGACTGGACTTGTGTCAAGGTCAGGCCCCCAACACCAAGCCCCCGCACAGCACGAACTCTACGAGGAGTACGTATACGAAACATGGCTAGAAAACGGTCGGCTGCTCAGAACGAAGTAACAGAACGCACTGAAGAACAGCAAGGCCTGTGAAGAACGACCTGAAAACCAGTAACGAACGAACAAGAATACAATGACTAAGTCACGCGGAACTTGCTTGCACGCACTGAAGAGCAGATACAAACCCACAAGCACAAACTGAACGGCAGAAAACGATCTCAAAGCCACGAGTCTGAAAAAGCGCGAATAGTCTCTCACCAAACTTTTACTAACACGAGATTAGCAAAAGGAGCCCAAAGGGTGCCGCGCTTGGTTCTGAACCGGCCTTTTCTAGTCTCTTCGTACGTGGTGTACGTGACCGCGTGGTTGTCGATCGGAAATTCTGACAACTTTGTGCGACCGTGTGGAACATGACCCCATGTGGGTCATGCTCTCAATGCCTGACAATTAGAAAAAGGACACAATTTCATTTGCCCAATGGGGATCTCTTTCAGTTGAAATAGTTTGCTAATTGAAAGACGCGAGGGGTGGTGTACCTTATGCAGTGCCAGTGTGGAGCCTCTTAAATCTGAAGTGGTGTACCTTATGCAGTGCCAGTGTGGAGCTTCTTAAATCTGAAGGGAAGAGCTGAAATGAGGGGAAGCTCTGCTGATTTTATCATCCAATCATGTACAAGCAAAAATGCTGTTTTTTATTTTCCTTGCATGTCCCCCTCGGATCTACAGCGTCTGCACTTCCAAGTGCACTTGTAGTGCAAAGTGGATTTGACTTTAGTAAATAAACCTTACTGTCTACTTCAAAGTGCTACTAAAGAATATAGCCAAGAGATGTCCACTTGACTATCCACTGTGGGGGTAGAAGATGTAATTGATCTAGAGCCACATTAGTGCATGTATAAAAATTCTTGTATATAAAAAGAACTCAACCCAAGGTAACAGTAGCTCTGTGTAGGATCGCGGTGCTCGCTGCCGGGTCCTGTCAGCCAACCCTACAATATAGAAACATAAAGCACCACCCATACTGTAGATTGCAACTACTCTTTATTATGTCAAAAATAAAAGTTACAAGTTAGATCCCGATGCTTGTGTTCTTAAGAAATGGAATACAAAAAAGTCTCTAATAATAAAAAAGTAAAGACAGCAAAGGGATTGATTGCTCAAAGAGTTAGAAATCGGAATTAAAAAAAATGTTTTCCTAATCTCTCACTATGCAGTATACAGTATCTATACTTTCCATACAGCGGCTCCCAATTCACTGACGCAATGGTGTCAATTTACTAAAGGCAAAAGGACTGTGCACTCTGCAATTGCAGTTGCTCCAGAGTTTAACCACTTAAGGACCGGGGCTGTTTTTCAAACTTGTTGTTTAAGTTAAAATCATTTTTTTTTTGCTAGAAAATTACTTATAACCCCAAACATTATATACACCATAGAGAATAAAATGGCGGTCGTTGCAATACTTTATGTCACACCGTGTTTGCGCAACGGTCTTACAAGCACAATTTTTTTGGAGAAAATACACTTTTTTAAATTAAAAAATAAGACAACAGTAAGGTTAGCCCAATTTTTTTTTATATTATGAAAGATAATGTTACGTCGAGCAAATTGATACCTAACATGTTATGCTACAAAATTGCACCCGCTTGTGGAATGGTGGCAAACTTTGACCCTTAAAAATCTCCATAGACGACGTTCGAAAATTTCTACAGGTTGCCAGTTCTGAGTTACAGAGGAGGTCTTTTGCTAGAATTATTGCTCTCACTCTAACGATTGCGGCGATACCTCACATGTGTGGTTTAAACACAGTTTTTATATGCGGGCGTGACTTATGTATGCGTTCGCTTCTGCGCGCGAGCTTGGCAGGATGGGGCCCGTTACATTTTTTTTCCTTATTTTTTTTTGCTTTTTATTTTTTATTATTACATTGTCCTTTAAAAAAAAAATTGGGTTAGTTACAGTGGGGCAAAAAGTATTTAGTCAGTCACCAATTGTGCAAGCTCTCCCACTTAAAAAGATGAGAGAGGCCTGTAATTGTCATCATAGGTATACCTCAAATATGAGAGACAAAATGTGGAAAAAAATCCAGACAATCACTGTCTGATTTTTGAAAGAATTTATTTGCAAAAT
Source organism: Lithobates septentrionalis (assembly GCA_037952835.1). Lineage (NCBI taxonomy): Eukaryota > Metazoa > Chordata > Amphibia > Anura > Ranidae > Lithobates > Lithobates septentrionalis. Next base: position 444,215 of record JBBDGP010002440.1, read on the forward strand.
ATGGTGGAAAATAAGTATTTGGTCACCTACAAACAAGCAAGATTTCTGGCTCTCACAGACCTGTATCTTCTTCTTTAAGAGGCTCCTCTGTCCTCCACTCATTACCTGTATTAACGGCACCTGTTTGAACTTGTTATCAGTATAAAAGACACCTGTCCACAACATCAAACAGTCACACTCCAAACTCCACTATGGTGAAGACCAAAGAGCTGTCGAACGACACCAGAAACAAAATTGTAGACCTGCACCAGGCTGGGAAGACTGAATCTGCAATAGGCAAGCAGCTTGGTGTGAAGAAATCAACTGTGGGAGCAATAATTAGAAAATGGAAGACATACAAGACCACTGATAATCTCCCTCGAATTGGGGCTCCACGCAAGATCTCACCCCGTGGGGTCAAAATGATCACAAGAACGGTGAGCAAAAATCCTAGAACCACACAGGGGGACCTAGTGAATGACCTGCAGAGAGCTGGGACCAACGTAACAAAGGCTACCATCAGTAACACACTACGCCGCCAGGGACTCAGATCCTGCAGTGCCAGACGTGTCCCCCTGCTTAAGCCAGTACATGTCCGGGCCTGTCTGAGGTTTTCTAGAGAGCATTTGGATGATCCAGAAGAGGATTGGGAGAATGTCATATGGTCAGACGAAACCAAAGTAGAAATGTTTGGTAGAAACACAACTCGTCGTGTTTGGAGGAGAGAGAATGCTGAGTTGCAACCAAAGAACACCATACCTACTGTGAAGCATGGGGGTGGAAACATCATGCTTTGGGGATGTTTCTCTGTAAAGGGAACAGGACGACTGATCTGTGTACATGAAAGAATAAATGGGGCCATGCATTGTGAGATTTTGAGTGCAAACCTCCTCCCATCAGCAAGGGCATTGAAGATGAAACGTGGCTGGGTCTTTCAGCATGACAATGATCCCAAGCACACAGCCCGGGCAACGAAGGAGTGGCTTCGTAAGAAGCATTTCAAGGTCCTGGAGTGGCCTAGACAGTCTCCAGATCTCAACCCCATAGAAAACCTTTGGAGGGAGTTGAAAGTCCGTGTTGCCCAGTGACAGCCCCAAAACATCACTGCTCTAGAGGAGATCTGCATGGAGGAATGGGCCAACATACCAGCAACAGTGTGTGACAACCTTGTGAAGACTTAAAGAAAATGCTTGACCTCTGTCATTGCCAACAAAGGATATATAACAAAGTATTGAGATGAACTTTTGATAATTTGCAAATAAATTCTTTAAAAAAATCAGTCAATGTGATTGTCTGGATTTGTTTCCACATTTTGTCTCTCATAGTTGAGGTATACCTATGATGACAATTACAGGCCTCTCTCATCTTTTTAAGTGGGAGAACATGCACAATTGGTGACTGACTAAATACTTTTTTGCCTAGTAGGGCGTACACACGGTCGGACTTTGTTCGGACATTCCGACAACAAAATCCTAGGATTTTTTCCGACGGATGTTGGCTCAAACTTGTCTTGCATACACACGGTCACACAAAGATGTCGGAAAATCCGGTCATTCTGAACGCGGTGACGTAAAACACGTACGTCGGGACTATAAACGGGGCAGTGGCCAATAGCTTTCATCTCTTTATTTATTCTGAGCATGCGTGGCACTTTGTCCGTCGGATTTGTGTACACACGATCGGAATTTCCGACAACGGATTTTGTTGTCGGAAAATTTTATCTCCTGCTCTCCAACTTTGTGTGTCGGAAAATCCGATGGAAAATGTCCGATGGAGCCCACACACGGTCGGAATTTCCGACAACACGCTCCGATCAGACATTTTCCATCGGAAAATCCGACCGTGTGTACAGGGCATAACTGTAAATTCCTATTACAAGGAATGTAAATCCCTTGTAATAGAAAAAAGCATGACAGGACCTCTTTAATGTGAGATCTGGGGTCAAAAAGACCTCAGATCTCACATTTACACTTGAATGCAAAGAAAAAAAAAAGTCTTTTTAAAAAAATAAAAATTGCCCTTTAAGGCCATTGGACGGAAGTGATGTTTGATGTAAGCGGCGTAGACGACCGGAGGGTGGCGGGAGCACCTCTCGAATCTGCCACGGAGACCACTTTTATCTGAAAGAGGGTAAAGAAAATACCAGGGTTATTGCAGCTATCTGGTATTCTGGTATTCTACGTCAAAGTACCGACGTATAACGACGGCGGCTGGTCCGTAAGTGGTTAACAAATGAGGGGGGGCTCTGTTGATTTCCATCATCCAATCATGTGCATGCAAAAATACTGTTTTTATTTTCCTTGCATGTGATTGGGTATTCTTTGCAAAATGAAGCTTTACCTCATCTACTAAGCTCTGGAGCAACAGCACTAAGGGGCGCCAAATGGAGACTAAGGGAAAAAAAGGAGAAAAAAGGTCAGAATAAAAAATCGCTAGAAATTAGCACACTGTCAGAATCTAGAATAGAACAAGATCTTGAATTACAATTAGATATAAGAAAATAAGAGGAACAACAGAGGACAGCTCAATTACCAACAAAAATAGATATGCAAACAATGTTTGCGGCCCTGGAAAATTCTTTAAAACCAGAAATGGCAATAATTCATAAAGACCTGGGTCAGGTGCTTTCAAGAGTAGAGGAAGTGGAAAAAAAAACAAACTCCCACACAAGCATAATAAAAACTAAAACACTGCTATCTGCTTTTCTTATGTGTCTTTAATAAGTCTGGTATGTTATTTTTACTTAACCGTCTGTGGACCTGCCCACATTACAATACTTTATTATCTCCCTTGTCTTACCCAAAATTATGGCCCGTTTAACTTTAGTGCCCTCTTGCTAGTCTGTTTCTGAATTAAGAATTTTGCCCTGTTAACCAGCCAAGATTTATTACCTCCTGAGTGATAATTGAAATCCACCCACACCCCACCCCTATCAGTATAAATATAAGCTTCTCTTGAGGAAAGCATTTGTAGGGGGCACACATTTGCAACTGGGGCTCTTTCTCGAAGTGGGCGATTTCTATAAGTGGGAGCACTTCTGACTCTGCACTTCAGGGAATGTACAAAGCGAAGGCACACAGGAAAATACTTTGAAAAACACCACACAGACATCAGGTGACCTTGTTTACCCCTTTAGCTCTTTCTCCTTGTAACATGCATTCTCTACCACTCGTTTTGATAACTCTGTCCTCTATCCTAAAACTATCTCTCCTTAACCCCTCTTCTCCCCCCCACAGCATATATATTTATCACCCTCACTTCTGTCCTCTCCTTATTACTGCACCCACCAACTCCTGCTAATTCTAAATCCACACACTAAAAATCTCCAAGACCCTGGGCCATGTCCCTTCATATAAATCCCACTCCCATATTACCTCCCTCACCCTCCTGCTTCTCCTAACCTCTGGAGATATATCCCCAAACCCTGGGCCTCCATTATTTAACTGTACCCCATGCACCCATCATCCTGCACCCACTGGCAGCAGCCGCAATCAACACAATTTAGTTCCCATTTCTATTCTTCCCAAGATCAGACTCACTTTCTCTTTTGCCCTTTGGAACTCCCGCTCTGTCTGCAACAAACTCACCTCTCTCCATGACCTCTTTATCGCCAACTCATTTAATCTACTCGCCATTACTGGAACCTGGCTCCATGAATCCGACACTGCATCTTCTGCTGCCCTATCCCATGGTGGTCTTCTCTGGACTCACTCCCCCAGATCCAGTGGACATAAGGGAGGAGGTGTCAGAATCCTTCTATCCCCACATAGCACCTTTCAGGTACTACACCCACCTCCCTCTCTGTCACTCTCCTCTTTCGAAGCACACTGCATTCGTCTTTTCACTCCAATTTCTCTAAGGATAGCCATGATCTACAGGCCCCCTGGACCAGTATCAACCTTTCTTGAAGACTTCTCTGTCTGGCTACCCTACTTTCTTTCCTCTGAAATCCCCACAATCATTCTTGGGGACTTCAACATCCCTATTAATACTAACACTCCTGCCCCTTCCAAACTTCTCAGCCTAACCTCTTCCTTAACCTCTTCCTTTGACCTGAAGCAGAGAATACATGCTTCTACTCACTCTGAAGGCAATATCCTTGACCTCGTTTTCTCTCACCTTTGCACTCCATGCAACCTCTTATCCTAACTATCCATTCCCTCTCTCTGATCACCACCTTATTAGTTTCACTCTCTCCCTCTCCCTCCAACCGCATAAAAGTTACCCGCAGAAACCTACGTCATCTCAACCCTTCTCTTCTCTACTCTGCTATCGACAACCTCTATGACAAAATCTCACCCCTATCCTGCACCAACCTAGCCACGTCTGTCTACAACGCTTCACTTCTAGCCTCACTGGACTCACTGGCCCCCCTCACTACACACAGAATCAAGCCCTGACCCCTTCATCCTTGGCAAACAGATGATACTAGAAGTCTGAAAAAACATAGTTGTGCTCATGAGCGCCTGTGGCGTAAGACCAAGTCTCAGAGAGATTTCAACCAATATAAATCTGCCCTCCAAAAATACAATTCCAGCCTCCTCTCTGCCAAGCAGACCTATTTTATCACTCTCATTAGCAACTTATCATCCCGTCCCCGTCAACTCTTCTCTGCCTTGAACTCTCTACTTCGTCTTCCACCGCCTCCACCCGCCAACTCACTAACTGCCCAGGAGATCGCCAATCACTTCAAACAGAAGATTGATACAATTTGCACGGAGATCTATACTGTTCCGATACCCTCCACGCTTTACACTTCATGCTCACAGGCACAATCATTACTTTCCTCTTTCAACCCCACCACTATAGACGAAGTTGCTAAACTACTTGGTAATGTCCACCTTACCACCTGCCCTCTGGACCCTGTTCCCTCACAAATGCTACATTCACCCTCTGGCTCTATGCTACACTCTCTAACCCAAATCTTCAATCTCTCCCTCTCTTCTGGCATCTTCCCCAACTCTCTAAAACATGCACTTGTCAGACCCATACTTAAAAAGCCCTCACTGGACCCATCCAATCTTAACAAACTACACCCCATCTCCTTGCTCCCCTTCTTATCCAAACTCCTTGAACGTCTGGTCTACAACCGACTGAGCTTCCACCTTGCTGATAATAGCCTTCTTGATCTCCTTCAGTCTGGATTTCGTCCTCAACACTCCACAGAAACTGCTCTCCTAAAACTAACAAACAATCTACTAACGGCCAAAACCAATCGACACTATTCTGTACTCCTACTCCTGGACCTCTCTGCTGCCTTTGATACGGTTGACCACCCCCTCCTCCTCATAAAACTCCACGGCTTTGGTCTCCGTGACTGTACTCTTTGCTGGTTCTCTTCCTACTTATCCAACCACACCTTTAGCGTTTCTTACAACTCTACTTCCTCCTCTCCTCTTCCTTTCAATGTTGGGGTCCCCCAAGGTTCTGTTCTTGGACCTCTCCTATTTTCAATCTACCACTCCTCCCTGGGTCAACTGATAGCCTTCCATGGCTTCCAATACCACCTCTACGCTGACGACACCCAAATCTATTTCTCTACCTCTCAGCACACTCCCTCTGTCTCCTCACGTATCACTAATTTACTATCAGATATATCAGTCTGCATGTAACACCACTTCCTCAAGCTCAATCTATCCAAAACCAAACTTATAATTTTTCCTCACCCATATGCCCCTTCCCCTGATCTCTCTATCAAAATCGATGGCACAACTATAAGCCCATCCCCACATGCCAAGGTTCTAGGTGTAGTCCTGGACTCTGAACTTTGCTTCAAGCACCATGTCCAATCACTGTCCAAATCCTGCCGCCTCAACCTCCGCAACATCTCCAAAATACGCCCCTTTCTAACCAATGACACAACAAAGCTCTTAATTCACTCGCTGGTCATCTCTCGCCTTGACTACTGCAACTCCCTTCTCATTGGCTTACCTCTACATAGTCTATCACCCCTTCCATCCATCATGAATGCTGCTGCCAGACTCATCCACCTTACCAATCGCTCTGTGTCTGCCACTCCTCTCTGTCAATCCCTCCACTGGCTTCCGCTCAGCCAAAGAATTAAATTCAAAATACTAACAACTACGTACAAAGCCATCCACAATTTCGCCCCCAGCTACATCACTAGCTTGGTCTCTAAATACCAACCTAGTCATTCTCTTTGTTCCTCTCAAGACCTCCTGTTCTCTAGCTCCCTCGTCACCTCCTCCCATGCTCACCACCAGGACTTTTCCAAAGCCTCTCCAATCCTATGGAATGCCCTACCCCAATCTGTCCGCTTATCTCCTACTTTATTAGCTTTTAGGCGATCCCTGAAAACCCTTCTCTTCAGAGAAGCCTACCCTACCCATACCTAACAACTGTATTTTCATTTTCTCCATCAGCTCATCCCCCACAGTTATTACCTTTTGTTTCCACTTGCCCCTCACTTCTAGATTGTAAGCTCTAACGAGCAGAGCCCTCTGATCCCTCCTGTATTGATTTGTATTGTAAGTGTACTGGCTGCCCTCATGTTGTAAAGCACTGTGCAAACTGTTGGCGCTATATAAATCCTGTATTATAATAATAATAATAATAATAATAGTAAAAGAGTTAAAAGGAGAAATAAAATAATAAAAAAAGACCAACAGGAACAGGCGTATAGATTAGAAGACCAAGAAAACAGAGATAGAAGGAAAAATTTAAGAATGTGAAGACTTCCCGAACCCACCCAGACAGAAAATTTAACAGAAACAATAAGGAAGGTTTTCAACCCAATTCTTGGTAAAGAAGAAAAAAACCCAATAAAAATTGAAAGAGTGCATAGATTAAGAAGAACACAAGGGCTCCCGATGGAAAGTCCAAGAGACATAATAGTCAGGTTTGAAAATTGGGAGGAAAAAAATCAAATTTGGAGAAACCTGAAGGGAAAGCCACCAACTGAATATGAGCAAAAGACTATACAAATTTTCCAGGACCTTTCACAAGAAACCTTGAGAAGGAGAAAGACGTTAAAACCTTTACTGAAGATCCTACAGGAACAAGTAATCCAATATAATTGGGGTTTCCCCGCATGCTTGATTGCTAGGAGAAATGGACGCACTGTGAAACTTAGGTTCATAGAAGAAATGACTGATTTTTGCAAAAAAATGGAAATTACAATACAAGAAAGTACCAGGGAGATAACTTCAAGACAAGAAAGAACGACAAAGGAAGAAGAACAATGGCAGCTGATCCCTAGGAAACAGATAACCAGAGCAACTACAACAAAATGATCTAATACTCAATACCTAATAAACATAAAGAAGTCTGGACTGGGAAAAGGGAGGGGAATGGGGAGGTGGGGAAGTTTGGGAGGGTGAATAGAAGAAATGAGGAAAGACAAACGGAGAGGAGATGGAGACCCAGACATGCGGTGTGCTCTGAGGTCACTTCTTCAATATAGGAGAGGTTGACTGCGAGTGCCAAATAGAACTTACGGTAACCTCGGGCCAGAAAGAGCAGAGGGGTAAGGGTGCCCCTAAAAGATTAGTTATTTGCTCTAAGACCATGAGGACAAAATACCTACAACAAGGGGGTAGGGGTTGGGAAGGGGGAGGATGGGAAAGGGTGGGGGAGGGAGAGGAGGGAAATAGTTTGTGAATTTCGGGAGGGTCTGCACCCCTCTAATAGATATGAAAGGCTCCCCGTGTCTCCCTACTTTTGGGGGTCCCCAATCCCTCTTTTGGAAATGGAGGTGGGGGATACCGTGAGAGAGACATGGGGAAGATGGAGAGAAATAGAGAAACATGAATAACACAACATTTCTGACATAGAATGTCTGAGGGCTAAATTCCCCAGAGAGAAAAGACATATGATATTATGAGAAGTAGAAAGAAATGCTGCAGAAATAATATTTTTACAAGAGACACATATTACACGGGATCAAGTTATATTTAACCGCTTCAGCCCCGGAAGATTTTACCCCCTTCCTAACCAGAGCACTTTTTTAAATTCAGCACTGCGTCGCTTTAACTGACAATTGCACGGTCGTGCGACGTTGCACCCAAACAAAATTGACGTCCTTTTTTTCCCACAAATAGAGCTTTCTTTTGGAGGTATTTGATCACCTCTGTGTTTTTTATTTTTTTGCGCTATAAACAAAAAAGTGACAATTGTGAAAAAAAAAAACGCAATATTTTTTACTTTTTGCTATAATAAATATCCCCCAAAAATATATAATAAAAATTTTTTTTTTTTCCTCAGTTTAGGCCGATATATATTCTTCTACATATTTTTGGTAAAAAAGATCGTAATAAGTGTATATTGATTGGTTTGCACAAAAGTTATAGCGTCTACAAAATAGGGGATAGTTTTATGGCATTTTTATTATTATTATTTTTTTTAGTAATGGCGGCGATCTGCGATTTTCATCGGGACTGCGACATTATGGCGGACACATCAGACACGTTTGACATTATTTTGGGGCCATTGTCATTTATACATTGATCGGTGCTATAAAAATGCACTGATTACTGTGTAAATAACACTGGCAGGGAACGGGGTTAGCCACTAGGGGGCGATGAAGGGGTTAAGTGTGTCCTAGGGAGTGATTCTAACTGTGGGGAGGGATGGGCTACTAGTCACATGACAGCAATCACTGCTCCTGATGACAGGGAGCGGTGATCTCTGTCATATCACAAGGCAGAATGGGGAAATGCCTTGTTTACATAGGCACCTCCCCGTTCTGAGGCTCCGTGACGGGAGACTGTCGGGCATCGAGTTCACCGGTCCCGCGGGCACGGTCACACGCGCACACTAGCCTGCTATCCCCACCTCTTAAGGGGGATGTACAGGTACGCCCATTTGCCCACCGCTGCCATTGTGCCGACGTATATCGGCGTGCAGCGGTCGGCAAATGGCTAAGTAATATCCCATTATGGTACTATGGAGATTCCCCAATTAGAAGGGCAAAAGGAGTAGCAAGAGGCTTTGGGAAAAATATTCGTTTTGTAGTAGAAAAGAGAAAAGTTGACCCAGAGGGCCGTTTCCTCTTTTTGAGAGGGACATTGCAGGGTATGAAGTACACGCTTGCAAATGTATATTGCCCCAATAAGAACCCCAAAAAATATTTGGTACGAATATTAAAAGATTTAATGGAATTTAAACAAGGCAAACTAATACTGGCTCGAGACTTTAATTTCTCCATGGACCAAAAATTAGATAGTACGTCAGTCGCACTGGATAGAGAAAATAAACAACTAAGAATGATCAAAAAAAAAACATGAACACCAATTAGTGGATATCTGGAGAATTCAGCATCCAAGCACAAAAGACTATACATTCCACTTGGCTGTCCATGGTATGTACTCCAGGCTGGACTATATCCTAGTTGAGCATAGAGTTTTAGAGGCAGTAATGGAAACAACAATAGGAATAATAACAGTGTCGGACCATGCCCCTGTTATAATGAAGATGAAACTGTACGGGGAAACCCCCGAGAAAGGCCCATGGAGATTAAACGAAGATCTAATAGGTGATAAGGAAACAGAAAAGACCATAATAGAAGAGATCGACCAATATTTCCCGAAGAACGAGACGCCAGAATTAACAAAAGCAACTATATGGGAAGCACACAAGACTGTCATAAGGGGAAAATTGATTTCCATTGGGGCAAGATAAAAAGGAGAGAGAAAACCCCATGGAGAAAATTGTAAAAGAAATATATCATCTGGAACAAAGACATAAAAAGCAAGCGGAGGTGGAAATCCATCGGACCTTAATCATAAAAAGAGATCAATTAAAAGACCTGATGGAACAAGAAACTAGGAGGGAGTTTAATAGATTATCACAGGAGAGATACAAATGGGTTAATAAGCCAGGGAAGTACCTTGCAAAAATGTTAAGAAATAAGAAGACCTTAAATTATATTGAAAAGATAAAAAAATGAGAGAGGAGGAATGGTAAATAAGACAACAGATATCGCATCGGCCTTCCAACTGTATGACAGCGCACTTTATGCAATAAAGAACCAAGAGACACAAGAAGAAAAAGAAAAAAGAAAAAGAAATACACAAGATTACTTAACGAAGGCCAAATTGACAAAAATCCAAGCGGAACAATTGACAGAATTGGAAAACTAATCACGCATTGATCAAGCTGCATTGATGGGCAATTGTGAGGCTGTAGATGGGCATTGATTAAGCTGCAGATGGGCAATGGGGAGGCTTCAGATGGGCAATGGTGAGGCTGCAGATGGGCAATGGGGAGGCTGCAGATGGGCATTGACCCTTATTTTGCTTCAAAGTTCTTTATTTAATGTTTTATTTAAGTTTTTTCCTGAAACTTCCCTCCTAAAATGAAGGTGCGTGTTATACACCGATAAATACGACATTGAGTTATCCTAAAGCCCCGGTATTGGCCATTCTAACCCTGCTAACCATAGTTCAATGTTTCGATTTAGCAAAATTCTCCCGGGAGAATCCACAAAATAGCTACATTGTAACACATTTGTGTATGATAGGAATGAAAAATAAAATGGGTTTTAAACAAGTATGTAAAATAGTTGAAAGATTAATTTCGTAATAGTAAGGTGGCATTTTCATCAGCTACAATTATTAAACGTCGCCAGAAAAATATATCAGTCTGTGACAACTGCGTAATATAAAACCGTGACAGCTCGGGGCTAAGTTCTGCCTGAGTGAGTCCCATTTACTCTAATGTCACCTCATCTCCACCTTCTAGTTTTTTCGATGCATGGCATTCCATCTGGACCAATGAGTATATAAGTAGCTGAGAGATCGGTAATTGTACACAGAACCTCCACCACCTCACTCCAACTGTCTTTCCTAAAGGTGGCAAAACTCAACTGACAACTAACTTTGACCACTTGTTGGAAGAACATCGAGTTGTTGGAAGCCACTTGCAGACTCGGGACATTTCCACACCACATTTGTTGGTTAGTATAAAACTTTGATTTTGAAGTCATTTACAACTCATAGCAGACAATCGGGATAAATTATAATTTTCCAAAGCTGCCCATACACCTTACATTCTGATTGTCTCCTTTATGGAGGGAATATCATGAGAGAATCATGGAGGCTGCCATTGGTGGCTCTTCATTTTGTGATTGCTGGTTGGCTGGTTATCATGATAATTCTTCTACTTCAATGCTCTCTGAGTTGCTGCTTTTGTAAAATGTTTAATTGCAATATATGGACTTACTTAACTATCTTAACTATCTATAACTTAATCAATATGTATCTAATTGGCAATTGTTGGAAGACCTAATGGAAATTGAACAGTAAACGTTTTTATGTTTTTGGTTTTTTTTTTCTTCTCAAGTATTGTTAAGTCTGGTATGTTTATTTTGGGTTTTACTGTATTGCTTTACAGGCTTGTTAAAATCATGTTGTTGAAAAACATTCAAAGTTAAAATCATGTAAACTATACATAGTTCACAAATATTGCAATATCCATACAATTATGGTGGTCAGACAGAACACGAGTATATATTTGTTTTTGTTTTTTGTAAAATCTTTATTTAACAACATTTTAGTAGAAAACTACACACATTTTAGAAATGCGGGTTAAAACACATATGTAACTTGTCCATATACCTGCTAGTGCAAATAAGTATTTCGGACCTATGGCGGCAGCACCATCTTTAATCTATAATACACACCCTGAATCAGGATGAGCATGCGGCTGCGTGTTGGTTTAACTCATCCACAGCCGCACTCAAAGTGCTAAATGATCAGAAGAGCCAGCGGGCGAGCACCCCCCCGCCGACGGTCCGAACAGAGGGGGGTAAATACCTCCATCAACCTCGTCCGTCCCACCGTATCCAGGGAGGGCACACCCTTCACATCCCCCCACCCACTAGAGGCGGAAAATAAAAGGGTCCACCTCCAAGTGGGGGGTCTGTGCTCCCCTTTGTTGTCCGCCACCGCCCGTGTCCAGGTAGTGCAACATCAGCATCTTATGACCGCAGCCTGGTAACTGGCAACCGGTATGCAGTTTAAAAAGTAAAGTTAGAAGGAAGAGAGCAATAGGAAATAGTTAGAGTCAGGGGGGGAGCAGGTATGAAAGGGTGAGGAGGAGGGGAAAGGGTAAGATGGGAGGAGGGAGTGGTGTGGAGCGTACCTCAGAGTCTGAGAAGGTCTTGTAAATCTGCGCCGAGCGAGTTCCGCCACCAACAGGTTGTCACCCTAGAGGGTATCTATGAAAAAAGTCTATCAATGGGCCTTATTACTGTTGTCCAAGTGGGATCTCAGGGTTGGTTCTGCTAATTCCAGTAGGGCCAGATCTAGGCTTGAGGGTATGAAATTCAGGTCAAACATAAAGTCTCTCCATGGTCCCCATATGACCTCAAAACGTTCCAACTTTCCTTTACAGGATGCTATCCAGTGTTCAGCTTCTCTAATGTCATTGACTTTTTTGATCCAGTCTTCTCTAGAAGGGACCCTGGTTTGTTTCCAATAAATTGGGAGGAGGCGTCTAGCCGCATTTAAAAGGTGTGGTAGGACGCTTTTTCTGTATCTGCTAATCGGCATCTGAGGGACATGCAGGAGGAAGTGGGCTGGGTTCAAAGGAACATCTAAGTCAAGAATTTCTTTTATTAGAGACTTGATATCTGCCCAGTATGGCTGTATCAAAGGACACTCCCACCAAATGTGGAGGAGTGTGCCTCTCTGCCCACACTTCCTCCAGCATTGGTCCGATACCGAGGGGTAGACACGGGCTAAGTCGGATGGTACTCTGTACCAGCGCGACAGGAGCTTGTAATTTGTTTCTTGGGTTCTAGATTCAATAGAGCTTTTGTGAGTGAGCTGATAAAGGTGTGTTAGCTGGGATGTGGAGAAGTCAAGTTGCAGATCTCTCTCCCATGTCCGTATGTAGGTCGGTCTAAGGTTGTCATTAGTAGTGCTTAATAAGCTATACATTTCAGATATCAAGTGTGGGGTCGGGTCCTCCTCTACAAAAAGTTGTTCGAAAGGAGTAAGAGTGGAGATGTCTCTTATGGATTGTCCGTGGGTTTCGAAAAAGTGATGGAGCTGTCTATAGCGCCAGAAGTTCATTTTGGAGCCCCTGTGTCTACTGTGTATATTTGTTTTGAGCGATGATATGGTTACATACTAGCCCAACATGTTTCGCTGTGTCGCTTTTTCAAGGGATATGCAAGGCCAGAGCCGGAGGGTGGAACTCGTCCCCTGCAGTGTCAGTGACTGCATTTTGAACAATCCCCTGCAATTACCACCAGCAGGTTTTTTGAAGATCGCCACCCACCAACAGGCTTTGTTCAAATAATTTAAATTTTACCTTTCTGTCCCCTGTGATTGCACCATATGGCCAGGTCAGATTTCCAGTGTTAGTGGATGGTTATGCGGGGACCGACCGAGGCTGGGGTTACACAGGGAATTATAAGAGTGTTGGATGATATTATCTTTTGGCTTGCATATCCCTTGAAAAAGCGACACAGCGAAACATGTCGGGCTAGTATGCAACCATATCATCTCTCAAAACAAATATACACTCGTGTTCTGTCTGACCACCATAATTGTATGGATATTGCAATATTTGTGAACTATGTATAGTTTACATGATTTTAACTTTGAATGTTAAATTAAAAATTAGTTTTTTTATAATTTTTTATTTGTTTATTTTTTGCACCGTTAAAATCCCTTCTTTTCGTTTCTTTGCTACTTATATCTATTCTCAGGGATGTGGTGCCTATCCAATTGGGTGTTTCACCACTAATCGGAACCAAACTTTTGTTTACGGTATATATAGATGTTTGTTGTTTTTCCTATGTATTTATTTTGATTTATTTTGACTTTTACTGTATAAAATTATATATAAAGTAATGCAAAATTCCGTAGGACTTTTTCCTTTATTTATTAATTTATTTATTTTTTTGCTAAATCACAAACAGAAATTGGTTACTCATATAGGATGTATTTTCTAGGTTCCCTGATCACCATGAAGACAACACTACTGCTATCTGTACTGTGTGCTGTCATGGCGGGTGAGTGAAGTTTGTCTCCTTTTATCTTATAATAATACATTGGAATACAGAGACAGCGATCGTTCCCCAGAAATTGGAGGGAATGATCAGGGAGGGGCAAATAGACGAAGAAACAGTGAGGGAGATCCATTCTCTAACTGTGTATCTTTGAGCACTTTCTTTATGAATTGTAATAATTTTGAAACAAGTTTGTATATTGGAACATTTGAATACAAGTTTCCGCAGTTTGGCACAAATTGGATTGTTTGGAGCAATTTAAAACAAAGCGGACATTATCTCTGATTTATTTATTTTGATTCTTGTATTACATAGTAGATGGGTTTGAGATCTGTTTAGACTTCCACACAGGAACACAGGATGTACTTTGATGTTTTTTTCTGTCTCTCCAGTGGCTGCGTCTCTGACCTGTGGAAGTGATACCTGTGCTACTGATGAGATTTGTAACAGTGCTGGTACTGCCTGCCAGTGCAATGCAGCTGCCTATCAACTCGTACGAGGTATGGTATGCTATAATACAATGGTTACAATGGATCTTGTGCCTTTTGAAAACCAAATATTGCATTTTTATATAAACCATATGAGGTCCATATAACAAACATAGTACATAATGTTAATCTGCATTGGCCCGCTTACACCCGGCTGGTAAATGAACCACAATGGAGGGCCCCGGTGTGAATGAGCCCCACCAGGCTTCCTCAACATTTGATTGGTGGATAGTAGAGGTATTATCTGACTGTCTGTAGGCTGACTGTCACATAAACATACACAATCGGATTGCTGTGGGTAATACGGAGGTGGGATTGCAAACCATAACCACAGAAAACAGCCGGAGACCGGAGCGGCTGTCTCTGTATACAGAGAGAGACCAGCCACGGCTGCGCAGTGACGTCACGGGGGGGGAGTCCAAGCCTGACGTGTTCCACTTCTCCTCCTGTGTGTAACTCCTGCCTGCTGCCCAAGCCTGACACGCTCTGTTCTCCACCCTGGAGGCGTGGCTGCACACCGTCCTCTCCTCTCCAGCTGCCGCCCGGGTGTTTTTAATTAGCCTAATGGAGGGGGGGTCTGTACTAATGTAGGGGGTTGGTTTGTCCTGGGGGGGGTCTAAACTAATGTAGGGGGGAGGTGATTTATCCTGGGGGGGTCTGTACTAATGTGGGGGGGTTGTTTGTCCTGGGGATGTCTGTACTAATGTAGGGGGGGTGATTTGTCCTGGGGGGTCTGTACTAATGTAGGGGGGTGGTTTGTCCTGGGGGGTCTATACTAATGTAGGGGGGTGATTTGTCCTGGGGGGTATAAACTAATGTAGGGGGGGATTTGTCTTGGGAGGTCTGTACTAATGTAGGGGGGGTGGTTTGTCCTGGGGGGTCTGTACTAATGTAGGGGGGTGGTTTGTCCTGGGGGTCTAAACTAATGTAGGGGGGGTGATTTGTCCTGGGGGGTATAAACTAATGTAGGGGGGATTTGTCTTGGGGGGTCTGTACTAATGAAGGGGGTGATTTGTCTGGGGGGGTCTGTACTAATGTAGAGGGGGTGGTTTGTCCTGGGGGTCTAAACTAATGTAGGGGGGGTGATTTGTCCTGGGGGGTCTGTACTAATGTAGAGCGGGTGGTTTGTCCTGGGGGGTCTATACTAATGTAGGGAGGGTGATTTGTCCTGGGGGTCTATACTAATGTAGGGGGGTGATTTGTCCTGGGGGTTCTCTACTAATGTAGGGGGGGTGGTTTGTTCTGGGGGGTCTATGCTACTGTAGGGGGGGGTGATTTGTCCTGGGGGTCTGTACTAATGTGGGGGGGGGTGGTTTGTCCTGGGGGGTCTAAACTAATGTAGGGGGGGTGGTTTGTCCTGGGGGTCTATACTAATGAAGGGGGGTGATTTCTCCTGGGGGGTCTAAACTAATGTAGCGGGGAGGTGATTTGTCCTGGGGGGTCTGTACTAATGTGGGGGGTGGTTTGTCCTGGGGGGTCTATACTAATGTAGGGGGGGTGATTTGTCCTGGGGGTCTAAACTAATGTAGAGGGGATGATTTGTCCTGGGGGGTCTGTACTAATGTAGGGGGGGTGGTTTGTCCTGGGGGGTCTATACCAATGTAGGGGGGTGATTTGTCCTGGGGGTTCTGTACTAATGTAGGGGGGGTGTTTGGCCTGGGGGGTCTATACTAATGTAGGGGGGTGGTTTGTCCTGGGGGTCTATACTAATGTAGAGGGGGTGATTTGTCCTGGGGGTCTGAACTAATGGAGGGGGGTGATTTGTCCTGGGGGGTCTAAACTAATGGAGGGGGGGTGGTTTGTCCTGGGGGGAGGTCTGTCCTGGGGGGGTCTGTACAAATGGAGGGGGGGTGGTTTGTCCTGAGGGGTCTGTACTAAGGAGGGGGTGGTTTGTCCTGGGGGGGTCTGTACTAAGGGAGGGGGGGTGGTTTGTCCAGGGGGGTCTGTATTAATGTAGGGGGGTGGTTTGTCTAGGGAGGTCTGTATTAATGGAAGGGGCAGGTGTTTTTTCTTGGGGGTCTGTACTAATGGAGGGAGGTGGTTTGTCCTGGGGGGGTCTGTACTAATGGAAAGGGGCAGGTGGTTTGTCGCGGGGGTCTGTACTAATGCAGGGGGGTGGTTTGTTCTGGGGGTCTGTACTAATGTGGGGGGGTGGTTTGTTCTGGGGGGGTCTGTACTAATGGAGGAGGGTGGTTTGTCCTGAGGGGGGTCTATACTAATGTAGGGGGGTGGTTTGTCCTGGGGGGTCTGTACTAATGGAGGGGGGTGGTTTGTCCTTAGGGGGGTCTGTACTAATGGAAGGGGTAGTTTGTCCTGGGGGGTTCTGTACTAATGGAGGGGGGGTGGCTCTGTACCAATGGAGGGGTTGGTTTGTCCTGAGGGGGGTCTGTACTAATGGAGGGGGGTAGTTTGTCCTGAGGGGGGTCTATTCTGATAAAGGGGGGTCTATAATGAGGGAGGTGTTTGTACTTAGTGGGGAGTCTGCACTAACGGAGGGGGGGTCTATATTTAGTGGAGGGGGGTCTGTACTGAGGGGCGACTATAGTTGGTGGAGGGGGTGATACCATGTTTTACCGCTCCGGGTGACACCAAACCTAGTGACGCCACTGCAGCCGCGGGCTCTTTTTTTCCTCTCTCCCTCTCCTTGTGCGCGCTGCTGTACTAGTGATCGGCGCACTATGTTTCTTCCCCCGCCTTCATATCGGCCAGGGAAGAAAAAAAAAAGGAGCAAAGAAGAGGATTGTGGGACATGTAGCCCCAAGGACTGGCACCCCCACTGTAACACCGAAACTGCAGCCCATACAGCATGCTCAGCTGAATGGGAGAGAGAGAGAGCCAGGAGCCCGGGAAAGCTTTCAGGGAAGTACTCCCAGGACTCCAGAGGGAGAGGACAGTGCTGAGGGAACACCACCAGAGAGAGAACCCCGCTGACCTGCGCCACATGAGGGAAAGCCACAAAGCCTGGCGCCATCCCTGGTGGAGAAAGGAATGGAGTCATTGCCAGAATACAGATCTGGGCTCTACCCAGCGGAGTCACCACGGGCAATTCAGAGTGAGCTGACTCCTGATCAGAGGAACCGTTGCTGTATCGCTGGGTCAGGTGAGAGGGCCGATCGGCCATTATTTACTAACGTCCATAGGAACTGCAGTCTCTGACCATCTCTTGTACAATGTCTGCAGTCTCTGACCATCTCTTGTATCATGTCTTCAGTCTCTGACCATCTCCTGTATTATATCTGCAGTCTCTGACCATCTCTTGTAACATGTCTGCAGTCTCTGACCATCTCTTGTATCATGTCTGCAGTCTGTGACCATCTCTTATATCATGACTGCAGTCTCTGACCATCTCTTGTTTCATGTCTGTAGTCTCTGACCATCTCTTGTATCATGTCTGCAGTTTCTGACTATCTCCTGTAGTATGTCTGCAGTCTCTGACCATCTTCTGTACTATGTCTGCAGTCTCTGACCGTCTCCTGTAGTATGTCTGCAGTCTCTGACTGTCTCCTGTAGTATGTCTGCAGTCTCTGACCGTCTCCCGTAGCATGTCTGCAGTCTCTGACCGTCTCCTATATTATATCTCCAGTCTCTGACCATCTCCTGTAATATGTCCGCATTCTCTGACCATCTCCTGTAATATGTCCACATTCTCTGACCATCTCTTGTAACATGTCTGCAGTCTCTGACCATCTCTTGTAACATGTCTGCTGTCTGACCATCTCTTGTATCACGTCTGCAGTCTCTGACCATCTCCTGTACTATGTCTGCAGTCTCTGACCATCTCCTGTACTATGTCTGCAGTCTCTGACCATCTCTTGTAACATGTCTGCAGTCTCTGACCATCTCTTGTATCATGTCTGCAGTCTCTGACCATCTCTTGTATTATGTCTACAGTCTCTGACCATCTCCTGTAGTATGTCTGCAGTCTGTGACCATTTCCTGTAGTATGTCTGCAGTCTCTGACCATCTCCTGTACTATGTCTGCAGTCTCTGACCATCTCTTGTATTATGTCTGCAGTCTCTGACCATCTCCTGTAGTATGTCTGCAGTCTCTGACCATCTCCTGTACTATGTCTGCAATCTCTGACCATCTCTTGTAACATGTCTGCAGTCTCTGACCATCTCTTGTATCATGTCTGCAGTCTCTGACCATCTCTTGTATCATGTCTGCAGTCTCTGACCATCTCTTGTATTATGTCTGCAGTCTCTGACCATCTCCTGTAGTATGTCTGCAGTCTCTGACCATCTCCTGTAGTATGTCTGCAGTCTCTGACTGTCTCCTGTAGTATGTCTGCAGGCTCTGACCATCTCCTGTATCATGTCTGCAGTCTCTGATCAATTCCTGTATCATGTCTGTAGTCTCTGACCATCTCCTGTATTATGTTTGCAGTCTCTGAATCTCCTGTACTATGTCTGCAGTCTCTGACCATCTCTTGTACTATGTCTGGGGCTCTTTCTAACAGATTCTCTAACAGAAGCCCTCTCTGTATGCATCAGAGAGTCTCCGCTCCAGGTCTCATTAGTGTACGCTCTTCATGTATTTTCTTTATTGTTAAAAAGATCATGGGAGGATCCTAGGGTAACGAAGAGTTCTTAGGGGAACATCTCTGCGTTTGAGTCATTGCCATAGAAATATTTGTAAAGGGGAGGAGTTGGTAAGATGACCACACCCACATGGGGGCGCCAGAAATATATCTGCACCCAGGCGTCTGTGACCCTAGGATCGGCCCTGGCGGGGTCTCTATCTATGGACATGACCAAATTATAGTCAATGTTGCGATCCAAATGCATGAAATTCCAAGGTACTTGTGTTCAGATGGAACCTTAAGCTCATCCCTTTTGACCACCAATCTAAGGGGACACTACAATGTCAGTTAATGTAAGCAATTAGTACAATGATCATCAATGTAAGGGGCACTACACTGACCATCAATGTAGAGGGGGCACTACACTGATCATCAATGTAAGGGGCACTACACTGACCATCAATGTAAGGGGGCACTACACTGATCACCAATGTAAGGGGACACTACACTGACCATCAATGTAAGGGGGCACTACACTGATCATCAATGTAAGGGGGCACTACACTGACCATCAATGTAAGGGGACACTACACTGACCATCAATGTAAGGGGGCACTACACTGACCATCAATGTAAGGGGGCACTACACTGATCATCAATGTAAGGGGGCACTACAATGACCATCAATGTAAGGGGGCACTACACTGACCATCAATGTAAGGGGGCACTACACTGTTCACTAATGTAAGGGGGTATTAAACTGATCATCAATGTAAGGGGGCACTACACTGACCATCAATATAAGGGGGCACTACACTGACCATCAATGTAAGAGGGCACTACACTGATCATCAATGTAAGGGGGCACTACACTGATCACCAATATAAGGGAACACTACACTGACCATCAATGTAAGGGGGTACTACACTGACCATCAATGTAAGGGGGCACTACACTGACCATCAATGTAAGGGGCCACTACACTGACCATCAATGTAAGGGGGCACTACACTGACCATCAATGTAAGGGGGCTTTACACTGACCATCAATGTAAGGGGGCACTACACTGACCATCAATATAAGGGGGCACTACACTGACCATCAATGTAAGGGGGTACTACACTGACCATCAATGTTAGGGGGCACTACACTGATCATCAATGTAAGGGGGCACTACACTAACCATCAATGTAAGGGGGACTACACTGACCATCAATGTAAGGGGGCACTACACTGATCATCAATGTAAGGGGGCACTACACTGACCATCAATGTAAGGGGCACTACACTGACCATCATTGTAAGGGGCACTACACTGACCATCAATATAAGGGGGCACTACACTGACCATCATTGTAAGGGGCACTACACTGACCATCAATATAAGGGGGCACTACACTGACCATCAATGTAAGGGGGCACTACACTGATCATCAATGTAAGGGGGCACTACACTGACCATCAATGTAAGGGGCACTACACTGATCATCAATATAAGGGGGCACTACACTGACCATCAATGTAAGGGGGCACTACACTGATCATCAATGTAAGGGGGCACTACACTTATCATCAATGTAGGGGGCATTACACTGACCATCAATGTTACGGGGGCACTACACTGACCACCAATGTACGGGAGCACTACACTGATCATCAATGTAAGGGGCACTACACTGACCATCAATGTAAGGGGCACTACACTGATCATCAATGTAAGGGGCACTACACTGACCATCAATGTAAGGGGGCACTACACTGACCATCAATGTAAGGGGCAACAACACTGACCATCAATGTAAGGGGGCACTACACTGATCATCAATGTAAGGGGGCACTACACTGATCATCAATTTAAGGGGGCACTACACTGATCATCAATGTAAGGGGGCACTACACTGACCATCAATATAAGGGGGCACTACACTGACCATCAATGTAAGGGGGCACTACACTGACCACCAATGTAAGGGGGCACTACACTGATCATCAATGTAAGGGGGCACTACACTGACCATCAATGTAAGGGGCACTACACTGATCATCAATATAAGGGGGCACTACACTGACCATCAATGTAAGGGGGCACTACACTGATCATCAATGTAAGGGGGCACTACACTGATCATCAATGTAAGGGGGCACTACACTGACCACCAATGTAAGGGGGCACTACACTGATCATCAATGTAAGGGGGCACTACACTGACCATCAATGTAAGGGGCACTACACCGATCATCAATATAAGGGGGCACTACACTGACCATCAATGTAAGGGGGCACTACACTGATCATCAATATAAGGGGGCACTACACTGACCATCAATGTAAGGGGGCACTACACTGACCATCAATGTAAGGGGGCACTACACTGACCATCAATGCAAGGGGGCACTACACGAATCATTAATCAAGGGGGCATTATACTGATCACCAATGTAGGGGGCATTACATTAATTACCAATGTAGGGGGGGCACTACACTGATCTTCAATATAAGGGGGCACTACACTGACCATCAATGTAAGGGGGCACTACACTGACCATCAATGTAAGAGGAGACTACATTGATCACCAACAGTCAATGTACTGTATGTAAACTGGAAATGAAATTGGGATTTAACACTTTGCCTCCATGGCAGCTTTCTCCCCAGTCCCTGGATTTTCTTGCCACCCTAAAGTGGGTATATATAGAAAACCCCTATAGTATATAATGTACATCAAACACGTCACAGTCACCTTCTCATCTCAGAAATACTGAATGAATTTATTCTTTTTTCAGGAGCCAGTCCACCTGTAAATTTCACTTGTACTGGAGCAAAGTTCAATATACAAGTGTCAAAATGTTGGTTGGAAAAAAACGGTTATAATACATCCGATGTGAGGCTGAACAGCACCAACTCCGAGTGTGTCGCAGTAAGGGAGATTGTAGATGGAACATCAGAGCTGACCCTTCATCGTCCATTGATATCCTCTGACTGTAACACTGTGGCTGAGGTAAGTTCTCCTGACTGTTATACAAGAGAAGTAAAAACAGATACAATAAAGTCTCTATAGACAAAAAATGTATGATTTAGGAGTTTTTGTTGTCTTTGTCCCCAGAAGAGTGTTTTATCCTCTACATAGTTTAATCACATTTTCATACAGACTTGGCAGAACACATTAAAGTAGAACTAAAGCCTAAGCATTTTTTATTTCTTTTTTTACTCCAATGCATTCACAACATTAATGAAAAAAATGCCCCGATATATTTACAACCCCACTGTCCTCAAACACTTACCTGGCGCCCCTTGTCACTTCCACCGGGTCCTTCCCCAGGTCCTCCATTTCTGCCCCATTCCCTGAACTTCCTGGTTGTAGATGAGATAGTGAGGGAAGGGGTGTGATTGGCTCCTGCAGCTGCCTAGAAGGAGGGAGCAGGGGCGTGGCTTGCTGGGCGTTTTGCGTTTAAAAAGACGCACACAGCCCCAGCTGAGGGCGCACATGTGTGGATGTCTCTTTAGCAGTTGGTTAGTTAAAGGAGACACCCACAGGGAGGAGTTGAACTCCACGTAGATATAAAAGACACAAATAACACAGCTCTGTATTCATTTACATCAGGGGTCCCCAAACTACAATTCCCATCATGCCCAGTCATGTCTGTGAATGTCAGAGTTTTACAATGCCTCATGGGACATGTAGTTCCGCAACAGCTGGAGGGTCGTAGTTTGGAGATCCCTGATTTACATCATTAAATGTAATTTTTCGTAACTCAAGCAGTATAAGTAGCTCATTGTGATTTGGTTTCAGCCTTGTGCAGTCCCTGTATAACTCAGGCCGGGGGAAAGAGAAGAAACATGAATAGCCAGTTAATTCTTGTGATGACAAAGATTATGTTGATTGGAGGAGAGAGCAGAGTGACAGAGAGATTAACTCATCAATCCTCTGCTTCTCCTTTCACTGTCCAGTCACAGGCTGGGGGTCCAAGGGGACCTGGGCTCATAGAAAGTGGGTTAAATGGTAGTGGCCATCAGAGTGAGCACATCAAATGGCCAAAAAAAGTACTGCAGGAAAAATCTCTGCAAAAATCTCTGCATAGTAAAAGATACTTTGGTTTTTTTATCTGGTAGTTTTTGGGTTCTACTTTAACAAAACTGGAGACCTCCTTCTTGACCTCACAGGGAATACACTGATATTAATACTGTATGGAGGTGAGTTTTCTGATCCTGTCTAATGACTTCTGTGCTTCCTCTCTCTACAGATAAATGCCACCCACGTCACATACACAAATCAGCTGTATATTTTTAGCAAGACGAATCCAATCCAAATAACAAATGACGCTGTCCTGAATATTTCCTGCGCTTACCCGCTGAATATAAATGTCGCTCTTAATGTGACTCTGCACCCAATACTCGGGTAATTATTATCAAATAATGTCGGTCTTTCAGAAATCCATGCTGACTAACTCTTATGATATTGCATTGTAGCTCATACTCTTGTGTAATTGGTCCTTAATGCGGAACTTTAGTCAGAAAACTAAGTCCTGCTAGATCATTTCGGGCTAGCCTCTTTTGCAGGTACAGTGGAACCTCGGTTAACGAGTAACGCGGTTAACGAGCATTTTGAAAGACGAGCAACTTTTTAAAAAAAATTCTGACTTGGTTTGCAAGTGTTGTCTCGCAAATCGAGCAGAATTCAAGCTAATGGGGTGTGCAGTACCACATTTGGCCAGAGATGCGGGGGCGCCGGTAACACTCGGAACGGTTCGGAGCCGTTCGGAAATACTCGGAAACACAGAAATACTTGGAAACACTCGGAAATACTGCGTTCCTGAGTGTTTCAGAGCCTTTCTGAGGCTTTCTGAGTTCAGCCCAGCTGTCCCCGAGTATTTCAGAGGCTCTCCGGCGCCCCCCACCTCTGGCCACATGCGGTATTGCATGCAATAGAAGTCAATGCGAACAAATTATCTTTGTTTCCATTGACTTCTATGGGGAAACTCGCTTTGATATGCGAGTGCTTTGGATTACAAGTATTCTCCTGGAACAGATTATGCTTGTAATCCAAGGTTCCACTGTATAGCTATGTAAGACATTAAAAATAAGTGTCTGTCTATTTAAAATACAGTAATACCCTGTTTCCCCCTTGCACTGCACATGCTCGGTTGCTCTCTAATTTTTGGCACTGTGCCTAAAATCAGAGCCACTAGAGGCCGATCTGCCTAAAGATTTACTCAGGGGCTCTGGGCTTCAGCAAAATGGCAGCCTCTGGCAAGAAGAAACAGGAACAATGCTGGAGGCAATTTACAGTACGCACTCATTTTGGTAGCGTAATTATTGTTTGGAATTATTGGGATTCTGTTATGGGATTATTATGTGGAATGTATTTGGCTAAATTACATTATTTTTTATCAAGATGTTATGGGTAAAGTTTATCTTTAAGCAAACCTTCAAAAAACTTCCCTACGGTAGATATTAAACTCACAGGTCTGTAGTTACTCGTTGAAGACCTCAATCCATTTTTTAAACAAAGGCACTAAACTGGCCTTGCCCCAAACCTCAATAAATTAGAAACAAAAGCTTAGATATAACTGAGCTCAGCTCCCTGAGGACACATGGGTGTAAGTCATCTGGGCCAAGTGTTTTCCATCAACCCTGTCAAATCGAGAGGAAATGTTCCCGTAATAGAAGAGTTTTATGGCCTTGGTCCCCTTCCTTCTGCTTCAGTGCTGCAGCCTCCATGAGACTCTTTGGCATTTAATGTTTGTGTGTCCCCTGCCACACTGCATGGTTCCTTCCACCTCTCCCTACGACACTGCTGAGTATTGCAGTGACTTTGGGGTCAGAGAAGGAACCATGGCACGCACTGATAGGTTTGCTCTTTCTTAATCGTCAAATAATTCAATTCTGCATGCAGTCTGTATACTAACATTGATGCATGGCAACATACCTGCATACGTTTCTAGGTAGGTAACCTTTATCATGTGTCTATTTTCCAGGACCACAGAATTAAACGGCCCTACAGCAAATGCAAGTTATGCAGCCGTATTGATGGCCTTTTGGGATAGCACATATACGACCCTTCTCTCAGAAGATGACCCCCTGAGAGTGGAAGATACTATTTACCTTTCAGTGGTAGTACCAGATCTGGATGTGAACACCTTTAAACTCAGAGTGGTGAATATTTATGCCTCTCCTACCAGTTCAAGCGACCAAAAGTACTATCTTCTTCAGAACGGGTAAGTACACAGTGCACTGGGTTAGGAGTTCTGTGTGTTATTTGTACACTTTGACTACAGAAATAATTCACTAAAGACACAGAACAATACTCATTATCACCTTAACGCCATCCGTGCAACCACGGGAGCCATTGTGTGGCTATAACAGCCGCTAGCAATAATCGCATGTAAAATCCATGTCAAATCCGGCAGGCTGGTTGTACTCAAGTTGATCGATCAACTTGGGTACATTCAGCCTGACCATACATGGTTTGAGATTTGAACCGTCTATGGCCGGCTTAAGAGTATGTTGCTGAAGTCTTGCCATGAAGTTCTGAACTAATCTGGACAAGCCGACTTTCTAAAGTGATAACATTCCTGGAGTTAATCTTTAAAGTCCAACTCAAGCCAACTTTTTATTTATTTATTATTAATTAATACCATATTTAGTTTCACAAAGTTTTATTAAAGGTTTTTTAAAGTAAGTAACAAAACCAAAAATATAAACAATCCTCATAGGAGGAGACCAGGGTAAATCAAGAGTGTTACAAATGAGACGGAGGTAGCCAACCCCTTTAGTACAAAGTATCAGTCAGTATCATGAGTGCACATAACAAGTAAAAGGGGAACAACTGAACAACCAAGACAAAAGATCAGAAAATTCTGTGTAGCCCGTATATAGGGGGTATATTGGGTTAGTTAGTCCATGTTGAACAGAGTACTTAAGAACCATGTTCCTACTTTGGAGGATTATAAAAGGAGCTGGCGGTTTCAGATATAATCTAATATCTATTGTTAAAGGGTCAAAAGCCCAAAAAGATGATTAGACTAGAGGAAGGATTAGTTGGGGGTGGATGGGGCTAAGCAGACTCCACCTCTCTCAAGCCAACTTTTTGTTGAGTTTTAGAGTGGGGGAAGAGTTAGGATCCTTATGAGGTGTCTGTGGCTACATTGAGGCACTTTCTTGTTACTGATCCATGCTTGTGACACCAGGACGGGAAATGATGAGATGGGGTCATGAAGACAATATGACACAGACAGCAATAAAAACCAGCCAAGAGGTTCTTACTCTTCTTCACCACACTGATTGCTCTCTATGTCCTCACTGGAGAGACCTTCCATCATTTTATATCCCTGTATTTTTTGGTGTCACAAGAGAAGCAAAATGATACCTCAGCTCCACTGCCAATATGATGATCTATGAACTGTGAACCGTGCTCTGGCCAGGACGTTCAGGCCCCAAAATGCAGTACTTGAATCAGAAAAGGGCTGGTGACTCGGATGCTCTTGAAAAAAAAAGTCCTTTATTGGGTTACATGGGTACACGGGTACAGGCTATGCTGACGCGTTTCAGCTAAGAGGAAACGTGGCTAAGATGTGTTTCGGCTTCTCAGCCGAAACGCGTCAGCTTAGCCTGTACCCATGTACCCATGTAACCCAATAAAGGACTTTTATTCAAGAGCATCCGAGTCACCAGACCTTTTCTGATTAATTTTTTTGGTGTCACCAGGACAGGATGTGAAGGGAAATTTTGCCTCGGACAGCAATACAAGCCTTGAGAAGGGACTAGGTGTTTAAAATAGGAAAGTACCAACCTAATTCAGGGGTGGTAAGGAGTCCGCCTATATCAGGGCTTCAGGAATGTGTGTATATGTAGAGGTGCTGGACTTTATATAGGGTGATGATTGGTGAACAATCCAACAATTTTTGTTCATGACTTTCCCAGCTGCTTTAGATAGCAAGTAAGAACTACCTAACAGGGGATCTAACCCTTTCCTACACTGTACGTTCATTATAATATAAATGGTAGAACTTCAGAGATCTTTTGAAATGATGCAAAATTTCAATGCAGGTTTGAATTAACATTTGCATTTTTTCTTGATGTGTTTTCCATTGAAGAACCCATTGGCACCACCTGTGATGGGCTGATTTGCTCAAGGCGGGCCCCACACATTGACAATCCATTGTTTTTAATAGGCCCAGTTCACAGCAATGTGTTGGTCAGAATTGGATGAAATACCTTTAATAACATGCAGATTGATGTATTTCGTTTGTCTCAATGCATTATGGAGAAAATCATGTAGGTGTGAGATGTGAAGAATTATGGGTCACGGTACATATCTTGTGTATGGCACAAAGATTCCACCAAATTTCCACCAATTAAAATGTAAATTGAGGACTTCTGAGTAACAGAAATAATATAATGAACACATGCCTGACATTGTTCAGCTATAATATACATGCCATGTATTTTCTATCTAAAATATATACAGTATATATAAAATGAACGCCCCCCCAACATATCGTTCACCTCTAATAGTATGTACCAGTATTGTGTTCTAATCTTTAGATTACAGTAACTGAAAACTGATGAAAGGTTTCTGTATCCAGGTGTCCAGCTAGCGATGTATCTCCTGATGAGCTAACAGTGGGAATCAATGGAGTCGGCACTGAATCTCGGTTTCCTATAAAAGTCTTCCAGATTACCAATTCTAATGCCGTCTACCTCTTTGCCGATCTTTCACTCTGCACTACTGATTGTGCGACGGTAAGACTCACCATACACATAGAGGGTGATCTGTGATTTCTACGCCTGAAGGAGTGTGCAGAGTTTTTTACACACACACATACTAGTACCAGTTTAGACAGGAGACAAATATCCTACCTGCATGTCCTTGGAGGAAACCAACAAAAGTAAAACATGCAAACTCCATGCAGATAATGCCCCTGGCTGCTATTTGAATTGAGGTCCCCAGTGCTACAAGGCAAGAGTGCTAATGTCCACATTTGGCTTTCTAATCATTACACAGCATTGATAAGATGTTTGAAGGTCTTTATGGGCCAAAAAATAAACTGCACACCAACCAAGATACCAGCTTCTCTGCTCATTACCTGATCTTCTGCTGATCTGCTGCTGCTAACCAAGCAGGTAGAACATTGTTGTGCATAATGAGCATGAAAGCTGAATTAATGGCCAACTCCATATAAAAGTGGTTAGTAAAATCATATGCCGGCTTCTGAAATTGAGATACCACCACCAGAATTCACAGTTCTGCCCATCTGCTGTAGCCCAAACCCAAGCCCATCCCTAACAAAGACAGTTGATGATGTCATACTCATCCCTAACAAAGACAATTGATGATGTCATGCTCATCCCTAACAAAGACAATTGATGGTGTCATGCTCATCCCTAAGAAAGACAATTGATGGTGTCATGCTCATCCCTAACAAAGACAATTGATGGTGTCATGCTGTCATACAATGTGGAATAAACCAATGGAATGATGGAAGAACCTGGTGTGCCCGCATTCTCCACTGTTTTGATTGTGGGGATAACACAGATAGAGGAACATGAAGGGGACGTTGTGACTTTAGCATAGCTGGGGTGTTTCTTGGATACAATTTGCAGTTCCTTCATCAATTTCACTTGTCTAGAATTTCTGTTGAATGTATTTTATTTCCTTACAGACCTGCCCCTCCCAAGCCAAAGATGCTTCTTCCAATGACATTGCAGGAAGAGTCAGTATCTATTTGAATGCAGGTAAGTCATCTCATGGTCACAATTTTGTTACAGTCATTTTCTGTGTTTCTTCAGTCACATTTATTAAAACCCAACTCCAGACAAAACATTTCTTTTCTTTTTTGTTTTGGATAATGTAGGAAAAGGCTTAAAGTGGTTGTAAACCCCATTCATGAAATCTGACCTGGGTACATATATCTGTAGTGTTTACTTATCTCTCTCCAAAGCTCTAAATGCGGTGTCTTTCTGCTGCTCCGTTCCTCTGTTGACACACGAGAAAAGCAGCTGAATATTTATGTCGGGGAGGGAGCTTCAAGGTAGATTAGCAGAGGGCTTGTCTATTCACAGTACAGCTCTGCAAGTTTCTTTGTTCCTCTGCCTATATGGAGGGGGGGATGGAGGTATGCCCTTCCTCCAATCAGCTCTTACACAGTGTAAGCCCAGACTGCTGAATGAGGAAACAAGATTTCTAACACAATGTGCACTTTCTAAAGGATATAGAAAGGGAAAGACAGCAGACATACATGTAAAACCTATGTAGGAGGATTTGTTTCATCTCTGTTCATTATCTGAGGCTGTTCACTTCACTGGGTAGTATGGTAGAGGGTTTACAACCACTTTAAAGTTCTAGTCAATTTATAAATGCTGTCTTTATTCCCTTTGGGGGGATTTTCCCTCACTTCCTGTTCTGTCTGACACCTGACACCTGACTAGGAAGTAAGCAGAAATGTCCCAGAGGGGACAAAGCAATTGAAACCTGCAGAGGTTCTAACCCTTCACCATCCTAAAAGAAAAAAATCTTTATTACTCCATGTGTCCCATATATTTATCAAACCAATAAAGCAGCAAATTGTCCATTGTTAGACATTATTGTCAGGTCTTACAAATGCTTTAATTACTTTGGTGAACACTACACAATTATTTCAGCCTACAATGAATATCATACGATATATCCAGAAAAATGAGTATCAGTCCAGTTGGGGTCTCCAATTAACAGATATTTTTCTCTTTATTTCCAGCTGATAACAATTACAATGTAGATGTCAGTTCTGCCAGCGGTAAGTAATTTCTTACATTGAGAAATTTAATGGTTTAGAGTGATGTAGCTAAACATGGTAAACCCTTTTACAGCAACAATACCCTAATATGTGGGGGCAGGGCTGGTGGACCTTAACATCCTGACTCTGCATTTATGCATTGCTGTCTCGTTTGGGGAGCACCCCACCGGTACCCCTAGAACTGTGACCGAGCCGTCACCAACAGCTCACAGTCAGCTGCTGGCGATCAGCAGTTGGTAGGACTGGCTCCAGATGATGTCAGCACTGTGCAGCCAATTACAGTGCAGCATGATCAGGAGACCCTCCTGCCAGCATTTTGGCACCCGGGACCCATGTCTGTGCTGCTTCTTATTCTCATATATGTATAAGGACAGCAAGAGGCGGAAACCAGGTCACATTCAGTACACTGCTAAAAAACACTAAGAAAAAGATTTTCTCCTTTTGAGCCTTTGCAGATTCCTGTTATTGGCCACAAAAAAATATTAAACTCCCTCAAAGAGATATGTAAAATTTTCCATTTCGCTCCATTTCATCTGCCTAATTCTAACAATGGCAATGACTAGGGGTTATTATCCATCCATATATTTCTTTTCCAATGTTTTTATTGAAATCAAATTTTAACAGATAACAAGGTTCACATTGATACAGGTTTTGTGTCAACAGTAATATTACAATAGTGAATCTCAAATTAGCGTGAATGGCTCATTATATAACTGTGCTAAGGCACCTAAGACGCCTAACACACATAGAAGATATTACAGTGAAATTCCCCGAAGAGGGACTGTCATGTAATGTAGTTCAATTTCCCAACTTGGGGTTATAACAGAAAACTTAGGTATTAGGTATACTCTAGGATTAATATACTGTAGAGCCCGATGTCATGCGTATGATAACCCCACTGTGGGGACAAAGTAATAGTTTGTATGTAGAAAGAAAAGAAAAGGAAAGGGGGAAAGAAAGAAGAGGAAGAAAAGAAAAGAAAAGGAGAAGTAGAGTGTGCAAACGATCTCCACGCTCCAAGCCGCTGACCCCCCCCCCGCCCCTCACGGCGACTGGAGGTACCTAATCCAAGGGTTCCAAACCCTTTCAAATCTATCTTGTTGGAATACTAGTTAATTTTTCATTTATCATGATCCAAGAAATTTTGTTTTTAACTAATGCCAAATTTATCAGGGGGGTTTTCCATCCATATATTTCTATGCATATATTTAGTATTTATCTAAATATTTACTGATATTAGTTTTATTATAAAATCATTACGTTGGAGGGTTATCATTACTGACTGAGACTTTCAATTAGAGAGAGACAGTCTGAAGGCAAACAGCTTCTGTTGTGCTGTCTTTAGAAAATGCATAATGCTCCTTGACACCAACATCGTAGATGTATATCCAGTATTGAATATATTTTGGTGGGATTTATTGCTGCCCCCTACCCACACTGGACATCACTTCCTGTGTGGTCAACAAAACTAAAGTGGAGAGGATTTCTTTATTATTATTATTTTTAGCTTTGGAAAGAGTCAGCAAGCAGAAGAACCACTTTTGAGTTTTTATTGCCTTCTTGGGATATGTTAGAGAAATTTCCCTATGCTTACTGTCCCAGTGACAACTGTTTCACTAAACAGGAAATTAGAATAAATCCCCAACAGCTACACAGACAGAAGTCATTTTTTTAAAGAAGAGTGTGGAAAGGTACCTATCAGCTCTTTTATTGCTATCTGTGTCCTTGTAGCAGATTTCCCCTCACTTCCTATCTGGTAAAACTATTGTCACCTTGAGAGTAAATGAGGGTAAATTTCTCTAATGCCGCCACAGTATGCAAAAATTAAAAAACACAAGTTTTGGTTGGACATACACTTTAAATTCTCATAATGTCACAATCCATAGGAAGATGAAGCCCTTCCCGATCCATTCCTAATATTTCCTGTGTGTTGTGTTCCAGGTTTCTCCATGCCTTGGACTTTGTCTGCTCTGATCTTCTCCTGGATCTTGATGAAACTGATGTAAACCCTCCGAGAACCGACCATCCCGGACACCATGAGACTTTGTCATATCGTCCACCCCAATGCTCTCAGCAGAGAGAAGTTATGAAGGAATCTTGTATCTAGTTCTTTTTCCATGGATGGTGTTGGCTGCATTATATATAACGCTACCAAAGATAACCTTGCCGCTATGCTTCCTGATTATCTCTCATTTTGTACAGTGAAGATATACTGCTTTTTTGGCTTAGAGGGGCCTGCTTTATACCGGACCTATTTATTGTGTTGTATTTATTATAAGGCAAGAATGGTTAATGGAGTAGACCAGGGGGTCTCAAACTGGCGGCCCTCCAACTGTTGCGAAACTACAAGTCCCCTGAAGCATTGCAAGGCTGACAGTTACAAACATGACTCCCTCAGGCAGAGGAATGATGGGACTGGTAGTTCCGCAACAGCTGGAGGGCCACCAGTTTGAGACCCCTGGCAGCAGACAATATATAGATATTTTGTATCCCTAGAGAGCGCACCCTGTACTTTTTACTATTCTTTTACATATAATAAACTGCAAAGTAAAATAATTCAAAGTGTTTCTTTGTATTATTATTCAGTCATTGCAGGTGCTATGGTCAGGGAAAGGTGCCTCTTAAGGCATAGCTAAACCCAAAATATAACATTTAATATATTGCAGCTCACCGGCCCTTAGATGTAGTGGTCACATTTTTCTTTTTTTTTCAGGCTTTTTCCCTTTATTTTGACCTAATCCTTAGAATAAGACAATTCCTGTCCCTCTATAGCTAAACTGTATCTATGCTTTAAGTGGAACTCAAGTCCAAAACCTTTTGTTCTTGTTTTGGATAGCTTTGGGAAGTATTAATACCTCTGTTATGTTTTTGTTATGTGTTCATTGGGGAGGATTCCCTTCAGTTCATATCCAGGAGAAACAATGTCATTTGGCAAAAATAATCTCTCAAATAAGTAGAAAATCCCATCTTTGACAGTTCTTATTGAACATCTGACAAGGGTGTCCCTAGTGCTGGGCACCTGGGGCAGGTGCACTGAAACTAGAGTGGGGTGCCCTTGCTCTTGATGCCCACCTTTTTCTTTTACGTTTCAAGTATCGCCCTTGCACTGCCACTCACAGTTCAGAGCCTAGGGAGGCTCCCCTAAGCTCCTCCTTTGTTCTGGTCACCTGACAAAGCCAATGGGAGAACTTCCCTTCACTCTGAACTCTTACTACATCTAATGCCCCGTACACACGGTCGGATTTTCCGATGGAAAATGTCCGATCGGAGCGTGTTGTCGGAAATTCCGACCGTGTGTGGGCTCCATTGGACATTTTCCATCGGATTTTCCGACACACAAAGTTGGACAGCAGGAGATAAAATTTTCCGACAACAAAATCCGATCGCGTCAATTCCGACCGTGTGTGGCCTGTTCCGACGCACAAAGTGCCACGCATGCTCAGAACAAATTCCGAGACGGGACAGCTCGTTCTGGTAAACTTAGCGTTCGCAATGGATATAGCACTTTCGTCACGCTGCAATGTTAAAAATGGTTTAATACAGAGCACTCTCTTCTTCTTTATAATGTGACAAGAATTAAGTAGTTTTGCTGCTCATATTCACACACACTTCTCACAAACTTTTATTTGTGTTTTTTTTTAGTGGGATTCCCTGAATATATTGTTATTAGTTGTCACATCTGACAGTTTTATATATTTTTTTTTTTTTTGGATTTTCAGCCTTTTTTTTTCTTTAATGTTTGGATTTTGTCCAAGGCTGATCTTTGTTCAATGTTATTTTTATTTTTACTCCAGAATATTTTTGGGTGTGTTTTGTGTGTCAAGTTACCCCAACACCATTGATATTTTTTTTTTATTTAATCTCAAGGAGATTGTTTGGTGTTGGTGACCCTTGTTCATTTCACATTGTATATTTGAAATGTACCTGAATCCTCACAAACAAGCTGTCATTTTTGAAGTAAAACACATAGGAGAGTATAATTCAAAACAAAAATCCTTTATTAAGGGATCAGAACCAAACAAAGAGGAAGGCAACACTGGATCAACAGGAGAAATTAGCGAAGCCTGGGACCCCCACGGCAGACATCAATTCTTCAACATCAAAATTGGTGGCCTGAGGAGTCCATATGTAAGGGAGGGCAGTCTGGTCCAGAATTCGCAGAGATCCGGATAGCAGCAGATGACATGTGTGTCCCCAGGCTGTGGTACCACAAGAGGCTGCATCTTTTGGCCGACCAGACTGAACCCAGGGCAATCACTGTCTGGTCTTCCTTTCACGCTTCCTTCCGGGCTGTGGCTGTGCAGTTGGAGATGTGGCAGGAGGAGGAGTAGGATCTGGAGGAGGAGGAGGACTGGGAGGACCTGGAGGAGGACTGGGGGGACCTGGAGGAGAGGGAGGACGAGGAGGAGGACCTGCAGGAGGAGGAGGAGGACCATCACAAAGGTGTGTCTGAGGTGTCATTTGGCCCCTCATACCTTTCTCAAGAGCCTCCAATATGAGGGCCTCACACATGACTTGTTGGCCCTCCTCCATCCTCTGCATTTTATATGCAATGAAGGCAGCAATGTTCTCCTCCATGGTGTGGGGTGCTCCCAGGACCTCTGTAGCCCTTCAAAAGAATCCTATAGCAGCCTCCTCTAGGGCACTCCTCCTACTGCCACTTTCTCTTTTCAGGGGGGGTGGAGGGACCTGCAGATCAGCCAGCCAGCTCGGCCCGGCCACCTCCTGGCTGAGACTTCCCTGTGTATGAAAAAGGGACATGGTTTTAGTTTTTGCATCATCAATCACAATCCTAAATTAGTACTCCCAACTAACACCTAGTTAACATCATTGATTGGACAAGCAGAAATATTTAGAGGAATGCTATACCTGGCTCGATCTGGGCTCCTCCACATATCGCCTGGAAGGCCCAGGTTGGGCGTCAGAAGCCTCAGCCGGGGGGGAAGGAAGCGTGGAAGGAAGACTTGAGAGGGATGGCCTGGGTTCAGTCTGGCCTGCCAGAAAGTGCAGCCTGTCGTAGTACAACATCCTGGGGACATAGATGTCATCTGCAGCTCCGGATCGCTGTGAATCCAGGACTTTCTTGCTCTCCCTCAGATATGTGCTCCTCAGGCAACCAATTAATATCTTTAAATAAGTGATGTCTGCTGTGGGGATCACCTGCTTCACAATTTCACACAATTGCTCCAGTGCTGCCTTCCTCTTTGCTTGGTTCTTGAAATGGGGGTGGTTAATCTCCCACAGACATGGCAGCTCCCTTAGCATCTCTAGGAATACTGACATGAAGTCATTGTCTTTCAGTAGCATATCCATGTTCACTGCAAAACACAACACAAGACAAACCCTAATGTCAGACAAAACTCTCCTAATCTTGTTACAATATAGGCCTCAATCTAGAAGCAGTATAGGCACAAGTTTGTCTCTTACCTTCGTTCTTACGATCGGCGCATCCAATGCTCCTTCCTCCGCTCACAGATCGTACGTAATACGCACGCGTGTTACGCTTTATACACACTGCGCATGCGTGTAACTCCGCCCACCCCTGACGTTCTTTCTAGTCTATTCTCCGCCCCTTTTCGTTCGGCGCAGTGGGTGAAGAGCATGATGGCGGAGTTAGAGCAGGTGTGTGCTAATTATAGCAACGAGGAGAAGGAGGAGGAAAGCCCGGATCCGGACACGTTCCGATCCAGAAGGAGACGTTTTAAGGCCACAAATATGTCCTTTGGGGAGATGTTGGAGATGGTCGACATCATGAGGAAGTCCGACTATGACGGGAAGTATTGGCCTTACCCCAACCCCAACATCAGGAAGGCCAAGATCATGGCGAAAGTGATCAAAAGCCTTCACAGGAATTTCGGGGTCCGAAGATCTAAAGATCAGCTCAGGAAGCGGTGGTCGGATCTGAAGTTGAAAGAGCCAGAACAGTACCGAAAGATCTGGAGAGTGCTGCAAAAAAGTAAGTAGTTGTGCTGTGTTCCTATTCTTTCTGTCTTTATTACGTTCGTGCTGCTCCATATGCTTTTATTAATTGTAACGTTTAAAAGGGCAACTTTAATGTTCATGGGCCCATTATTCGTTCGTATCAAACATTTTTCTTTCGGCCTCTAGAACACCATTGTTTAGGCCATATGCATTTTCTCACATTTTTTTGGGCCTACTTGGATGCCAAATATTTGTTTGTGTAGATGGGTTTGTTACTAGAATGAAATGCAAACTAGATTGTGTGTAAGGAGAGGACACTGAGCAGCTGTTTTCACATCTGGACACTGGAGCACTAGTGTGGGACACAAGAACACAATTTTTATTAGGGGGCCACACAGGTACTCCAGTGTATACTATAGAGGGGGCTACATCTGTGAAGCTTGTACTAAACCGGTAAAGTATTGCAGCTTGACAAAGGGCAATAAAAAAAATACATCTTGGAACTCGGCTAAAATAGACAATTTTACCCCACTTCCAAGCAATGTTTCCTATTTCTAGTTATGCCATCAAATATCTGTGTGCTAATTATAACATTTTTGTTTTACATCTGGAAGAAGGTGAAATACCCCAAACCCAAGAAGAGCAGGAGGAAGAAGAAGATGTGGTGGAGATTGGCACCACAACAGGTGAGTGTCTGCGACCACAGACTCAGGTAAAAGAGATGGATGGTGGCAGATTTTTGAGACCTGTTTTTTTTTTATTTATCTCTTTTTAGGTGATCGTGAGGTTGTGGATCCTGAACGCTTTACTTCAGAAAGTGCCCAGATCCTGATCGGGGAGATCATGGGGTGTAATGCCGAACTGCAAAACATCCAGCAAAAAATCCATGATGTTATTAAAAAAAATAATAACATCATTGATGTTTTGGGGCAAATTTAAACCCCACAAAATCACTTTTTGGATTGTGGTTCAATCTTTTAAATTTTTTTGCAATGTTTTGAAAAGCCAAATTTGGAGGATGCACACAGTGTGCCAACATGTGCTATCTGCCATCACGGGAGATCAATGGACGCGTTTTGAGGGTGCAACCCCTTCCTCAATTATAAAGTAGCGTTGAGGAAGGGCTTGCTCCCCCAAAACACGTCCCTTGATCCCCCCTGATGGCAGATAGCACATGTTGACATTGGGAAATTGGTGTGCATCTTCCAAATTTGGCTTTTCCAGGGGTGATTTCCCCCCATCTGAACGCTATATCAAACCCAGTTCCTAAATACTGATGTCTGATATAGCCTTCAGGTTTTACCTAATGTGAACTTTGTAAGTTCAAGTTTTTTGGCTTTCTTGTTGGTTTTACACAGGCCTGTTTTATCTGAAATGGACATTTCGAATTTTGCTAATGCTACTGCAAAAATTGTTATACAACAAACATGTTGGTTTGTTTTAAAAACCTTTGGTAAATGCACATGTGATTGTGCAGGTATAAAAAAGTGGCTTACTCAAGAATGTGTGGATTATTGTTTCAACACTACAACACTTTTGGGGTGATGTAATAGCTGTTTTATGCAAAAGTGGGGGTTATTTCCTAAGGGTAAATCCTCTTTGCACTACAAGTGCAGTTTCAGTGCAGTTGCAAGTGCACTTGTAGTGAAATGTGTTTTTGCATTTAGGAAATAACACCCAACAGTGCTTTGTATAAGGTTATCCAATCACGACATTTTCTGCACTCAAAACATTTCTGTCAGGGTCAGCTAAAACAAACACAAGCAGTAAATGTCCACAAAGATTTTCTTTTTTTTTTTAATTTGAAAAAGGCTTCACATATTGTCTGGCATATTGATAGCCCCCCTACCCGCAAAGAACTCCAGGTAGCGTAACCGGACATCACGGGCACTCAGGGAGGGCAAGCCAGGACGGCCACTTTCAAGCGCCGTCAGTGTGGTTTGATGTAGGATTCCGGCCTCAGGCCCAACTGAGCCAGCATAGTTGGCCGAATGTTTCCGTAAAAAGTTATGGAGAACACAGCACGCATATGGTTCAGTTTATACTCCGCCATATGGATAGGTGTCAGAAATAGGCGGAACCGGCTGGCCAGGATTCCAAATGTGTTCTCCACCACTCTTCGGGCTCTGGCCAGCCGGTAATTAAAAACCCTCTGTTCCGGGGTGAGGGTCCTCATCGAGAATGGCCGCATCAGGTGGTCCCCCAGCGCAAATGCTTCATCAGCAACGAACACAAATGGGAGTCCTTCAACATTGTCCTCTGGAGCTGGCAAGTCCAAGCCGCCATTCTGGAGATGCCTGTAGAACTCCGTCTGGGCGATGACTCCACCATCGGACATCCGGCCATTCTTCCCCACGTCCACATACAAGAAGTCGTAATTAGCCGACACCACCGCCAACATCACTATACTATTAAACCCCTTGTAATTATAATAGTACGACCCCGAGTTGGGTGGTGGGACGATGTGGACGTGTTTCCCATCAATTGCCC
Source organism: Lithobates septentrionalis (assembly GCA_037952835.1). Classification (NCBI taxonomy): domain Eukaryota; kingdom Metazoa; phylum Chordata; class Amphibia; order Anura; family Ranidae; genus Lithobates; species Lithobates septentrionalis. The sequence goes on from JBBDGP010002440.1 coordinate 482,371, forward strand.
CTCCGCAGTTAGGAAAGTCCCACCGCTGGGCAAAGTGGGAGGCCACAGTCTGCCATTCCTGTGGCGTGGAAGGAAACTGTTGAGGAAAAAACAATAAACATTACTATTTTTACTCTGAAACATGGCAAGCAGATTAGACACAAACATTATGGGGCAACCTCCAGATAGCATTTATTAAGGGGAATTTAACAAGGCCAAAGTATAAGGTACACCTATCATATTCCCCCTCCCCCCCTCTCATGGGCCATTTCTAACATTATGGGGTGTGTGGAAATCTTGGACAGGTAACCCTCTTCACTTCATTGAGAGATGAATGCCTAAATAATGGGTATTACTTTGAACAGCCCCTCCTTAGTTACACTATTGGCAGCCCACTGGACAGAAGGTAAGAAGTGTCATAATACAAAGATATAAATACACACTGTACACATTTGAGGACATTTGGACATTCTGCTATTACCTATCAAGATAATAATAGGGTACAAAAACTTTAAACAGTACCATTGGAAAGTATACAGGCAGGCCCTTGCACTACATGCTTTGGGTAATTCAGCCATAAATCTGACCAGTAAAGAGGTGGGTATAGTGTGTATGGGTTTGGCAAAGTCAGCAGATAGATGATTGAGGATAGATAGAGAATTGGGATCAGCTGACTTAGCAGTTGGGGGAGGGAGGGTTACTAAAAATTATTTGGGGACACCACAAAAAAAAGCCTCTGGCACTCTGCCTGAATTTAAATCAAAAATAACATTACCAAACATTTTAGGGGGTGTTTGGGGTAAAGCACTACTATGGAGCTGATAAAATACATTGTTAAGTGACTACATGAGGTGAATATAGGGGCAGGAGACACCATTCTGGGGAGGTTATTGAAGGGCAAATATGTATGAAGGACATAAAATAATAATTACATAAAAATCCAGCATACATGAGGACAAAGGGGACATTCACAGCATATTACAAGCATGGTAATTAGGGAATGAGGAAAGAAATACAATATATTATCAAACATTCAATACAATAAAATGTGATATAAAAGGATAAAAATCTTACCTTCATATACTCCTTCTGCAGGACCTGTATGATGGCAGAACAGGTCTCTGGGATAATGATCCCCAGAGCCTGGGGGGAGATGCCTGTCGAGAACTTCAAGTCCTGCAGACTTCTCCCTGTGGCCAAATACCGCAGGGTAGCGACCAACCTCTGCTCCGGAGTGATGGCTTGCCTCATGCAGGTATCCTGCCTGCTAATATAGGGGGTCAGCAAAGCCAACAAACTGTGAAACACGGGGTCCGTCATCCTGAGAAAGTTCCTGAAATCATCAGGATTATTCTCACGGATCTCACGGAGCAAAGGCATATGACAGAACTGGTCATGCTGAAGCAACCAATTCTTGGTCCATGAACTCCTCCCCACCCTGTTCATGGACTGGACTTGTGTCAAGGTCAGGACCCCAACACCAAGCCCCCGCACAGCACGAACTCTACGAGGAGTACGCATACGAAACATGGCTAGAAAACGGTCGGCTGCTCAGAACGAAGTAACAGAACGCACTGAAGAACAGCAAGGCCTGTGAAGAGCGACCTGAAAAACAGCAACGAGCAGGCAAGATCACACAGAAAACTCTGATACGAACTGACTGCACGCACTGAAGAGCAGATACAAACCCACAAGCACAAACTGAACGGCAGAAAATGATCTGAAAGCCACGAGTCTGAAAAAGCGCGAATCGTCTCTCACCAAACTTTTACTAACACGAGATTAGCAAAAGGAGCCCAAAGGGTGCCGCGCTTAGTTCTGAACGGGCCTTTTCTAGTCTCGTCGTACGTGGTGTACGTGACCGCGTGGTTGGCGATCGTAAATTCCGACAACTTTGTGCGACCGTGTGTAGGCAAAACAAGTTTGAGCCATTATCCGTCGGAAAAAATCCTAGGATTTTGTTGTCGGAATGTCCGAACAAAGACCGACCGTGTGTACGCCCTATAAGACCTGGTGAGTGAGTTTCAGGGAGGAAGTGATGTGGAGAAGAGATCTCTATTGGTTGTGGGGTAGAGAGGGCGAGGGGAGCTTTGGGTTAGAAAAGACCTGTACTTGCTGGGGGGGGGGTGAGTGGGGGTAGAGATCTCTATTGGTTGTGGGGTAGAGAGGGTGATGGCATCTTTGGGTAAGGAAAGATTTGTATTTGGTGGGTAGGGGAGAACAGTAATTTTTCATTGTCTTTTTTTGATTGTGTGCTACAGTTATATAACCCCGGCCCCTATATTCTTTGTGCTATTTACTCCTGAACCCGGTACTTTGTGAGTTTTTTACTCAAGGACTTTGCACTCTGTGTGTTTTTGAATCCTGAGCTCTTCATTCTGTGCATTACATACTCCTGAGTCCTGACCCCTGCAGTCTGTGTGGTATATACTCCCAACTAGGATTGAGGTTCAGGTTTGGGTCTACAATGGGTCCGAGGTGCCCACTCTTGGTTCACAGACCTGCCCAACTAATGCGTAATTTTGCTGTGATAGTAAATGACTAAACATAATGCATTTTCACGCCTTTAAACTTTTGAATGAGTCAACCCCTTCAGTATAAAAAGTTGGTTTCCAAGCAGCCATATTGATAATGTGCTTTAGCTGTAATAGGGGAAGCATTGGAAGTGCTGGTGATAAAGTGCATTAGGACAAATTAGTGTGGGCCTTGTAGGCACTGGTCTCTTTAAGTAGATGTAAACCTTTTCTAAATTATCCTGTGGGTAACAAAATGCTGTGTATCTTAGAAAATTTGGGGGTGGGGGGAGGGAAGAGCTTTGACCTTTTATTAGCCTTTCTTACATCTTAATGCTGCTGATTTCCAGCAGTCTCATTTCAGCCTGTCCCTGTCAATATGCACTACAGTGATAACAGACTGCATGTGTTTTGTCACAGGGCATACTCAGTGGTGTATTTAGGGTTTGTGCTGCCCTAGGCCTGACTTAACTCACGCGCCCTCATTTAAATATGACCCACCCCTTCCTGTCAAGGCCACACCCCTTCCTATTTAAGACACGCCCTGTAAACCACACCCCTTCCTCTTTCAATTTATGGGCACAGTGGTTGTGTTTGATGGGCACAGTGGCGGCATTTGATGAGGACAGTGGCGGCATTTGATAGCACAGTAGCGGCAATTGATGGGCACAGTGGATGCGTTTTATGGGCACAGTGGCTGCGTTTGATGGGCACAGTGGCAGCAATTAATGGGCACAGTGGCTGCGTTTGATGGCACAGTGGTGGCAATTGATGGGCACAGTGGCTGCGTTTGATGGGCACAGTGGCTGCGTTTGATGTGCACAGTGGTGGTAATTGATGGTCACAGTGGCCGCGTTTGATGGCACAGTGGTGACAATTGATGGGCACAGTGGCTGCGTTTGATGGGCACAATGGCTACGTTTGATGTGCACAGTGGTGCATTTAATGGGCACAGTGGCTGCGTTTGATGGGCACAGTGGCTGCATTTGATGGCACAGTGTTGGCAATTGATGATGGGCATAGTGGAGCGTTCGATGTACACAGTGGCAGCTATTGATGGGCACAGTGGCTGTGTTTGGGGGCACAGTGGTTGCGTTTGGGGGCACAGTAGCTGCATTTGGGGGCACAGTAGCTGTGTTTGGGGGCACAGTGGCTGCGTTTGGGGGCACAGTGGTGACAATTGATGGGCATAGTGGTGTGTTTGATGTGCACAGTGGCAGCTATTGATGGGCACAGTGGCTGTGTTTGGGGGCACAGCTGCGTTTGGGGGCACAGTGGCTGCGTTTGGGGGTACAGTGGCAGGGTTTGATGGGCACAGTATCTGCGTTTGGGGGGCACAGTGGCTGCATTGGGGGGCACAGAGGATGCGTTTGGGGGCACAGTGGCTGCATTTGGGGGCACAGTGGATGCGTTTGGGGGCACAGTGGATGTGTTTGGGGGCACATTGGCTGCGTTTGAGGGCACAGTGGTGGCAATTGATGGGCACAGTGCTGCGTTTGATGGCACAGTGGTGGCAATTGATGGGCACAGTGCTGCGTTTGATGGCACAGTGATAGCACAGTGGTGGCAATTGATGGGCACAGTGCAGCGTTTGATGGCACAATGGTGGCAATTGATGGGCACAGTGCTGCGTTTGATGGCACAATGGTGGCAATTGATGGGCACAGTGCTGCGTTTGATGGCACAGTGGTGGCAATTGATGGGCACAGTGCTGCGTTTGATGGCACACTGGTGGCAATTGATAGGCACACAGTGGCTGCGTTTGATAGCACAGTGGTGGCAATTGATGGGCACAGTGCTGCTTGTGGCACAGTGGTGGCAATTGATGGGCACAGTGCTGCGTTTGATGGCACAGTGGTGGCAATTGATGGGCACAGTGACTGCGTTTGATGGTACAATGGTGGCAATTGATGGGCACAGTGCTGCGTTTGATGGCACAATGGTCGCAATTGATGGGCACAGTGACTGCCTGCATTACTAAAGCTGACTGGGTATACAAGATAAATTTGACTCCTGACACACACTCAATTCTTTTATATATATCCAGGACCTGGGCCGGGGATAATTCAATTCACTCGTCCTTACCTGAGCCGTTCCCGCCGCTGTCCTCCTCTCTCTCGCTCCTCCTCCTCTGGGCTCTCTGGCAGTGGTTACAGAGAGCCCCGTCCGTCTCCCGAGAACGTGTAATGCCGTGCGGAGGTGGATAGGCGGAGCATTAGGCTCTGCCTCGCCCTCTGTGATTTAAGCTACCAGTAAGTGGCAGTGCATTGTGCACCACAGGTATTGGCCAGCCAGTGACACTGACAGTCACTCACGGTCCGGTGTATGGGGGCGGCAGTCGCTTCCCCCCCGCCAAGTACACGCCCGGCAAGTGCACAACTGCACATGACATAGCAAGGCAAGCTGCGGGACGGGAGGCTGTATATTGGCGGGAGCCGGCCGCGGTAGGCTGTATATGTGCGGGACTTGAGGAGTAGGGGGGGGTTCGTGCGGGGGGGGCGGCATGAAGCCGCCGCCCCCTCGCAAAGTGCCGCCCTAGGCCTAGGCCTTGTCGGCCTAGGCCAAGACACAGCTCTGGGCATACTGTATGTCCCAATTGTTGCTGGCTGCAATTGTTTTTTCCAGTCCTTTTTTATATGATCACAGCAGTGGAATATTCCTGTGCCTCAGAACAGAAGCCTACAGCTTAGTTTCCTTTGGGAAAGAATGTGACAGGGTCATTTACAGGCAGCAGATTATGGGAAAGGGGCAGAACATTGCCAATCTAAAAAATAAAAAGGCTCAATGGCATAACAGAGAAAGATAACAAAATGTCCCAAAATGAGTCCAAGATGTATGGAAATCACTTGTTCAGAGGCTGCAGCACTTCCAGTAGATTATTGGATAGTCTCTAGGCACTAGGAAGATAAGGAAAAAAGAGAAGTGTATCAGTTTAATAACTCATCAGATAAAAAGCAAATGGTTTAATTGCACTCACAGAGGGAGGTGAATGACAGGCACATCTAAAAATCCATTGATCGTTTGCAGAGTTGGGAGCACACAGGCCACTAGGAGGCTGGGAAATAGGCGCCCATCGGCAGCTGTGTGGAGATGTCCAGTTGGGATGTGAAGCCTGGTGGAGCTGAGATGGATACCATGGAGCCAGCGTTGTAACCACACTGGAACGCACATTTGCAATGGAACCCGGAAGTGATGCTGGTTGTCGTGACGTCAGTGGAGAGTAAGCGGTATTATGTTTTGGGGCTGTAGTACTCTCCTTTGTCATACCTTAGTGAGGGGGGAAGTGGAAGTGTGGTATTTATGCTAATAATTGGAGGGGAGGGGAGGGGAGGGGAGAGGGCAGAGTGGACTCAAATAACTAAATACTGTTCAGCTATCATCAAGGCAAAAACAAGCAATAAGAGCTAGATTAGTTAACAGAGCAATATATGATTACAACTTGCAAGTATTTAAAGTGTATGAAAACTTATCAGTAAGAAAGGGCAAGAAGGGAGCAAAGAAAAAGAGAGAGAATATTATCTATTCTATATATGGAATTAAAGAGGTACTCTAGATCAAAGGTATTATATAGCAAAAACTTAATTCTATTGTAGCAAACTAATAAATATAAAATTAAATACTGTATATACTCGAGTATAAGTCGAGTTTTTCAGCACATTTTTTTGTGCTGAAAGTGCCCCCCTCGACTTATACTCGAGTCAAGCACTTTTCTGCAGCAAAAAATTTCATTTTCCTAACCGACTTTGGGGCCCCGAGATACTGGGCCCCAAAATCGGTTCGGAAAATGTCATTCTCTGCTGCAAAAAAGTGCTTGACATTTTCTGAACCGACTTTGGGGCCCCGTATCTCAGGGCCACTTGGTGCTAGGAACCCCAAATTTGGTGTGCAAAGACAGTGTACCATAACATATCCAAAGCTGAGGTTCCTAGCACCAAGTGGCCCCGAGATACGGGGCCCCAAAGTCGGTCAACTGTGTCCATCTGCAGCAATGTCATTTTGGGACACTTTGGGCTCAGAGACCCCAAATTTTGGCTGCAGCTAGGGGGCATCTAGGAACCCTTAACTACCGAGTTTGAAGTTTGGGGGACCTATGGCTGCAAATGGGCACAGTGAGGCATGCAAATGGGCACAGTGAGGCTGCAAATGGGCATTGTTGACCCTCTTTTCCACTTACAGTAGCTGTGCATTTCTCACCCTCATCTTATACTCGGGTCAATAAGTTTTTCCCATTTTTTTGTGGTAAATTAAGGCCTCGACTTATACTCGGAACGACTTATACTCGAGTATATACGGTAAGCTTATTAAAAGACCATAATTTACAGGACAGTATTGGTTTCAATTTCTTCATTGAGTCCTGCTGGAGACAGGGTGTTCAGGGAGAAGATCCTTTTTGCACAGTTTTTTGTATCTTTCGGCTATGGACAGAGAGTCAAGGATCTGTTCGATAATCCAGACTTGTAGTCCCACTGTAGATTTATTATGTATTTCTTTTAAGGGTCTGGGTAAGCTGTATTTATATTTATTATTTGTATTTTCCTGCTCAATGGCTCTCCTGTTTTCCCAAAATCTAGTCCTCAGTGCCCTAATGGTCCTACCGATGTAAAGTAGACCACAAGGGCACCTGAGGGCATAGATGACAAAGTTCGTGGAGCATGTATAGAATTGGGAGATGGGGTACTTTTTGCCACTGACCTCAAAGGATTTGAGGACATTAGGAACAAAAGAGCAGGTTAAGTATTTTTTTCTTGTGACATTTGTACATTCCTGTCAGGTTAGGAAAAAGAACACCTGGAATTGGACGTATGTTTCTAAAGTCCGGGAGCTTGCTGTGGGTGATCTGGCTCTTGATATTGCGAGCCTTACGGTAGGTTAACTGGGTGGAACGGGGAAAGTATGTTTTAGTACGGGGTCCTGTAATAGGATACCCCAATGTTTCCTAAATATTCTTTCCATTTGTTTATATTGATGATGGAACTGTGTGATGAATTTTGTGGGATTGTCATTATTAGAGGAGTCTACAGTTCAGTCTGGGGGGGTTTGTAAGTGGTAAAAATGTTATTGACATGTCGAGCAGAGTAACCCTTTTCACAAAATTTTAATCCAAAGCACAATTTCTGCAAAGTCGATGGCATTGACTTTTAGGAATGTTTTGTTTCCATCTTGGAGGATGGCAGCTACTAGAATGGATGCAAGAGTTACCCACAGTCTCTTAAAAATATTTTTTATTAATAATTTGGGTTTCTACGGGAAACTGAGTACCAGGCCTGAAAAAACAAGGGATTGCATATCGACCATGTGAGTGGGCAATATTTTGAAGGTGTTATTATTGGAATGTTGGATGAATTCTGCAATGATGGAAGGTGGGCCGTCCCAGATGATAACAATATCATCAATGTACCTTCCATAATAAATGATGTGCCTTGCGAAAGGATTGTGATTATAGATGCTCAGTTGTTCCCATAGCCCCATAGTTAAATTAGCATAACAGGGGGCGAAGCTTGTCCCCATGGCTGTCCCATTGACCTGTAGATAATTTTGACCATCGAACACAAAATAGTTGTGCTCTAAGCAAAACCTGGTGGCTCCAAAAATAATTAATATATTTGTAATGGAGATCTGAGTGGTTAATCAGAAAATGCTCTACGGCTAAAAGACCTATCTGGTGAGGGATGGTGGTATAAAATGATGTTATATCCCAGCATAGCCAACAAAAATTTGGTTGCTACATACTCAAGGTGTCGATAAGATGGGCAGAATTCCTAATATATGATGGTAGCTCTTTTGCCAATGGTTGCAGAAAATAGTCTATATATTGTGACAGACCATAGGTTACACTGCCCATGGCAGGTACAATAGATCTACCAGGAGAGTGGGTGGGATTCTTATTTATCTTTGGCAAATAATAAAAGTATGGCACCTGGTAGAAGTCTTTAGGGAAGAAGGATGTTTCTTTTTTTATCAATACCCCCTTCTTTTTAGCCTCTAAGATAAGTGTTTTTAGTTGGCAAGCAAAAATATCTGTGAGGTCATTAATCAATCTATGGTATGTGTGAATGTCAGACAATAATCTCGTTTAAATACGATCTCCCGGTTTTCTTTTAGAAAATGGAGAGCACTCATTTCTGGAGGTGTCAAATTGGAGTGGACCCCTGGCTTCCTGGAACACATTTTGGGGAAATCTGTGTATGCCATAGTTTAAAAAGTATCAATACAGGCTGCTTTAATATGTATAGGATTTGATAGGAAGTCTGCGGTCAGCAAATATTTTAAAATCTAGGTCTTCATTTCCACACCAAAGTTCTTCCAGAATTTGTAATGCTGGTGTGTTATCCAACTCTGGAAGAGAATTGGAGGGGTGTTGTATATGGTGATTATTATTGGGATTGCTAACTGCATTTGTGGCAAAGTAAATTTTTATAGAGGGATTGCGGATAAATCTGTTAAGGTCTTTTAAAAATAAGTAAATAGGTTGGGGGTTGAGGTAGGGGCAAAATGTAAACCTTTATTCAGAAACAGAGTGTCTTCTGGAGAAAGGGAGTAAGTGGACACATTACATATTTTTATGGTGGTGCTGGCTTCAGATCTTTTTTTATTCTTTTTCCTTCCACCTCTTCTTCCTCTTCGAACAGACTTCTTCTTTCTGAGAGTTGGGAGAGGGGTGCCTCTAAAAAAAATATGTTTTTTTTGGACTCATCAGGAAATCCTATAACAGATGTCTGATCTGGGACAGAAAATGTATTTAGGGGGGTAACTACTAGGAAGTACTGTTGGGGTAAGTGATATAGGTGACTCAAAAATATTACAAGTATCTAGAGTCTCATAATTCCCTACAGTGGGGCATACTAAAATATCAAGGTTTACACTTTATGTTAAAAAAATATATATATATCAAGGTTTGGATCATCTGGATTAATCAAGAGGACATTAATATTCGGAGAAGAGTGACCTGCCTTCGCAGGTGGGGCTAAATTATTGGGGTCGTCCTCAGTGATGTATAAAATATCTGTACTTCCCGTAGGATGATCTACAGTGAGGGAGATAAGATTTAGAAAGAACACTGGGGACCTCGAGGCACCACCACTACAGCCTAATTTCAGAGATTTGGTTTAACAGCTCTCATGATTGGCTGGCAAACATTTAAGGGTATACCCTTTATCGCAAGGATAGAGAGTGTAAAAAAGGGGAGGGGTATGCCTATATATCAAGAATAATGTACAAGTGAATGTGAGAGATGACATCCCAAAGAGAGCTAGGGAATTTGGATTAGCAGCAAGGATGGGAAGTGTTATCATAATGGGGGATTTTAACTATCCAGACATAGACTGGGTGGAGGGAACCGCACATTCATCTAAGGCTCGCCAGTTCTTAAATGTCTTGCAGGACAATTTTATTTTTAGATTGTAGACGCACCAACTAGAAATAAAGCGTTACTGGATCTACTGATTACCAAAATACATACCTGATCACAATACAGACCTGACCACGGATGTGGAAATACGGGGCAATTAAGGTAACAGTGATCACAGGTCAATTGGCTTCAGTATAAATCACACAAATAGGAAACATAAGGGGAATACAAAGACACTGAATTTTAAAAGAGCCAACTTCCCTAAACTATGAACCTTGCTAGAAGGCATAAATTGGGATAAAATCTTAGGAACAAAGAACACGGAGGAAAGATAGGTTTGCTTTAAGAGCATATTAAATAAGGGCATTAGCCAATACATCCCATTGGGTAATAAATTTAAAAGAGCGAATAAAAGTCCTGGATGGCTTAACTCCAATGTAAAAATGCATATAAACGCAAAGGAGAAGGCCTTCAAAAAAATACAACGTTGAGAGATCATCATCAGCATTCAGACTTTATAAAGGATGCAACAAGAAATGTAAGGGTGCAATAAGGACGGCTAAGATAAAACACAAAAGACACATAGCGGAGGAGAGAAAAAAAAATCCCAAGAAATTCTTTAAGTATGTAAACAGTAAAAAAGAGAGGACAGAACATATTGGCCCCATAAAGAATGAGGAAGGACATCTGGTTACAAAGGATGGGGAGATGGTGAAGGTATTGAATTTATTCTTCTCCTCAGTCTTCACAAGGGAATCGGGTGCTTCAGTAACCAAAACTGCAGTGTTTTTCCTCATGACACATCACAGGAAGTACCTCCATAGTTAACAGAGGACAGAATTAGAATTAGACTTGGGAAACTTAACATTACTAAAATCACCGGGACCAGATGGCTTGCACCCGAGGGTCCTTAGGGAACTTAGTCAAGTAATTGCCAGACCATTGTTCCTAATTTTTACTGACAGTCTACTAACTGGAATGGTACCAGCTGATTGGAGAAAAGCCAATGTAGCACCAATATTTAAAAAGGGCCCAAAATACATCCCTGGGAATTACAGACCAGTTAGCCTAACATCAATAGTATGTAAACTCTTGGAGGGGAGGATAAGGGACTATATACAAGATTTTAGTAATGAGAACGGTATCATTAGCAGTAATCAGTATGGATTCATGAAGAATCGTTCTTGCCAGGCGGTCCCCTATTTTCAAACATCCGACTTACAAACAACTCCTACTTACAAATGGAGGGAGACAACAGCAAGTAAGATGAAATCTACCCCTAGGAAGGGAAGTTCTCTCCTGTAAGAGGTAATATGGGAAAAATGTGTCTCCACTGATGCTTTATCACCAATCCTTGTTTCCCTAATAACCCAAAATGTTCAAAATCCAATTGTCATTGGGACAGAAAGTGAGGTGAAATCTTCTGAACAGAGGCACAGACAGCAAAACAAATGTTACAGGGGTGATAACCCTTCCCTATGTTATCCAAAAAGCTTAAAAATAGATTTTTTGGCTGGAGCTACACTTTAAAAATGTACCTGTTCCAAATTACAAACAGATTCAACTTAAGAACAAACCTACAGTCCCTATCTTGTCTGTAACCCTGGGACCACCTGTATACTGCTGTTCAGAGTATATGGGGCCTGGGGGCCCCCACGTTTTGTTTTTTTGTAATTTGGGTGCGGGGTTCCTCTTAATATCCATACCAAACCCAAAGGGCCTGTTAATGGGCTGGGGGACGACCCATGACATTTTTCTCAATGATTTTCATCTATATTGCCGGAACCTGACATTACATTACAGCCGCAAGCAGTTATAAATGACTTTTATTCCTTTAGAAATGTCATTTTGTGCAGGGACTGTTGTAAACACGGGAAAAATGCGCCACTTTACAGGGATACTATAGTCACCCCCCAGGTACGATATTTAAAGGAATATTTCACTTTTATTGTTTGATTTTAAGCATTATTAAAATCACTGCTCCCAAAAAAACGTTAGTTTTTTTTTTTTTATAAATTCTTTATTTTTTCACAAAAATAGAAATACAACGTTACATATGGTTCCATCAATACAACATTCCATCTATTTTTCAACTTCTCAACACATGCTAAATATTATAGGGAGGTTATATATATATATATATACCGTATATATATATATATTTATTCCCCCTTTCCTTCCTTTACTTCCTTTCCTTCCTTTACTCTTAGCCTATTTCATTGTTTATTCCGAATTCCAAATATTCTAAACACAACCGCTTAATTTCTACTCTTGTTACATTTTCCTTCATCAGGGAGAACCCTGATTATCCTACACCTATTAAAAGAGAAGAAGAAAAAATAAATAAATAAATAAAAGAAAAAAAAAAATTTAAAAAAAAGAGAAGAAATGAGAAATGGAAGAGAGGAAAAAAAAAAACTAAATATACTCTGCCCCTCCATAACATCCACCCTCGTCCACCCCTCCAACCACTAACTAATTCCCCGGGACAATCTACCATAGGTTAATTAATACTACCCAGCTATTAAAGATTTTATTTAGCGATTTTGTTCCCTATATGGAATATAGGGAGTCCAGACTTTTCGATACTTGTCTTCTTGCTCTCTCAGCATCATAGTAAGGTTTTCCATTTGCTGGATTTCTGTTACTCTGCCAAGCCATTGTGATCTAGTTGGGGATGCGGTGCTTTTCCAAAGAGCCGGGATACAGGCTTTTGCTGCCGTAAGCAGATGCCTTAAGAGGGAATTTTTGTATTTTTCAGTGGGTACCGGGACATCGTGCAATAAAAACGCTGCTGGATTTTCTCCATATAACTCTCCCGAAATTTCGTTAATTGTTTCAGAGACCATCTTCCAAAATTCTTTCAGTCCCGGACACTCCCAGAATATGTGTACCATAGTGCCCTCTGCCCCCTGACATCGCCAACAAAGGTTAGACACTTGTGGGAATATTCGATTCAGTACTGTCGGGGTTCTGTACCACCTAGTCAAAATCTTATATCCCCCTTCTTGGTATCTAGCTGCCTTTGAGGCCTTATGTGTAAACAAAAGAATCTTATTTTCCTGTGCTTTGGAGAATGTTACCCCTAGGTCCCTTTCCCAAGCTTGCATAAAAGCCAATTCTTGTGGGGCTTTCAGCTCAATTAGTAGGGAGTACATTAGTGATAATGAGTGTCTCACTGGTTCCCCTTTTAAACATATCTGCTCAAACTTCGAAGGTGTAAGTACTACTGACAATCGCGATATTTTGGATTGAAGGAAGGCGTTAAGCTGCATTCTCCTAAATGGATCTAGATCCCCTTCAAACACCCGTTCAATCTCCCCGCTAGTCATCTAAGGATTGTCTATCGAGAAATGCAGAAGCCTGCTGATTCCCCGTTGCTTTAGATCCTTAAAACCCTGATCTGTTAAGCCTGGCTCAAAGCTTGGATTGCCCAGTATTGGAATCATGGGACTTGGATGTGTCGACAACCCTATTTTCTTGAACATCTTTTTAATGGATCGCAGAGTAGCACCTACAGTAGGGTTTCTCATCACAATCTGTGGGATCTCTTCGTTCAAGAGCCATGCTATTCCCTCGAGGGGTATAGTGGTCGTTGCTTGTTCCATATGTATCCATGGTTTATCCTTTTGGACTACACACCAATCTATTACTCGAGCTAGATGTGATGCCTCATAATAGCCAACTGGATTTGGGAATCCGACCCCTCCTCTTTCTTTTGGTAGGGTTAAGATATCTCTGCGAACTCTCGCTGATTTTCCCGCCCAGATAAACCTCGCAAACCTTGCTCTCATATTTTCCAGGAACCCTGGGGAAATCTTGATTGGTAAAGTCTGAAACAGGTTTATCAGTCTTGGCATTACATTCATTTTTATGATATTAATTCTACCAAACCACGTAAAGATTTCCCTATCCCATCGTTGAAAATCTGATTTAATCTGTCGTGCCAATGGAGCAAAACTAAGTTCAAACACTCTACTTAACTTGTTTGGTATTTTAGTCCCTAAGTAGCATATATGTGAGTCTGTCCATCTGAAAGCGAAGTGAGCAATTAACTGATTTTGTAAACCAGGATTCACTTCTATTCCCATCGCTTCTGATTTACTATAATTTACCTTAAAGTTGGACATTCCTCCATATTTGCATAATTCGGATAATAGAGATGGGAGAGATATAACTGGGGAAGTTATAAAAAATAGCAGATCATCTGCATATGCAGCCAGTTTATGTTCTTCTCCCTTTATTGCAATGCCCCTGATGTCTGGATTGGCTCGTATAGTTCTTAAAAAGGGTTCTAATGTGAGGATAAAAATGATAGGCGAGAGTGGACATCCCTGACGTGTTCCATTACATATAGAAAAGGGCTCAGACAGTGTGTCGTTTATCTTAACCCTTGCTCTCGGGCATGAGTATAAACTTGTAATCCAGTTCTGCATCCCACTTTTTAATCCTGTATGTTGTATCGTAGCTCTCAGGAATGTCCAGTCTACCCTATCAAATGCTTTTTCTGCATCTGTAGATATAAGCACTAAGGGTTTTTGATATTGTTTAGCAAAATGTATGGCACTTAGAACCCTTCGCGTATTTTCTCTACCTTCTCTGTCAGGTATAAACCCCACTTGGTCGGGATGTATTAAGGAGGGAATGTATGTCAGTAATCTGGTGGCGAGTATTTTCGTAAGGATCTTAAGATTCACATTTAACAATGAAATTGGACGATAGCTGGAGCATTGCGACGGGTCTTTTCCCTCCTTTGGAACTACAGTTATGTGAGCCATTAATGTCTCCGCCAGCATCATCTGCTTATCCCGTATCGAACTAAACGCGGCTAGAAATTTTGGTGCCAATTTTTCAATAAAGGTCTTATAGTTAAGCAAGTTGAACCCGTCAGGGCTTGGAGCCTTACCTGGTTTTAATGATTTAAGGGCTTTTCGGAGTTCTTCTATTGTAATCGGTCCATCTAAATCCCCTGCTCCCTCTTCAGGCAACCTAGGCATTCCTGACGCCAATATATATTCCTTTACTGTCTCCCCTCTATTAGGTATCGTTGAAGTTGGTATATGACCCTCTATCTGATATAGACTAGTATAATAATCTCTGAATGCCTTCGCAATTGCCTGGGAGGAGTTAACTAATACATCACCTTGCGTTTTGATACGCTCAATATGATTTTGTGCTCTCGTATCTCTGAGCGCATTAGCCAGCATTCTACTCGGTTTATTCCCGTACTCATAAAATGCTCGCCTGCATCAGGTTAGTTTGGCTTTTGCTTTATCCATTAATAGCAAATTTTAAATGACTTTTATTCCTTTAGAAATGTCATTTTGTGCAGGGACTGTTGTAAACACAGGAAAAATGCGCCACTTTACAGGGATACTATAGTCACCCCCCAGGTACGACATTTAAAGGAATATTTCACTTTTATTGTTTGACTTTAAGCATTATTAAAATCACTGCTCCCAAAAAACGTCCCCTGGGGCAGGACCCGGGTCCCCAAACCCTTTTTATGACAATAACTTGCATATTAGCCTTTAAAATTAGCACTTTTGATTTTTCACGTTCGAGTCCCATAGACTTTAACGGTGTTGGCACAAATTTTTTGCCTGTTCACATGTTCTGTCGCAAACCGAACCGGGGGGTGTTCGGCTCATCCCTAGTATGAATTTGTATTAATGTTTTACTAATACAAGCTGTTTTTTCAGATGTGGTATCATTACCTGAAGAAGATTTACAACATAATTTTGAAACGCGTTGGATACCCCTCTCTGCAGCATTCCCTATTAGAAACCACGATTAAAGGGAAGAGCAAGTAGATTGGGACTGACACTTCATGGTTCAAAACAGCCTGTCAGGAAATGTTCCATCCGCTGGTAATATCTGTTATTTGGCATGCAGTACTGAGGTCCACCAGCAGGTGTCTCCTGGCAGTTTGGAACTGTCAGGAGAGCTTTTCCCTGTTAATGTTATGTCATCTTTGGGCCGCAGTACTGGCGTCCACCAGTGGATGGATCCTGGCAGTGTGGAGCAGACAGTACCTCCTACAATCAGGTGTCACTTGAGGCCAATCACAGGCCTATAAATACCCGGCAAGCACTCACATGTTTGCCTTGGTTTCTTCATTGCCTCCTGACCTGCTAGCGACCTGATCCTGTGCCCTGAACCTGAACCTGATCGTGATCCTGTGCCCTGAACCTGATCCTGTCTCCCTGTCCAGATCCCTATCCTGTCCCACCTGTTACCTTGCATCCCTGCCTGCAGTCTGACCCATCCATCCTCTCCCTGTCCTGTGTTCCATACCCCCTCTGCTGATCTGCTGTGTATGACCCTGGCCTGGCTATTGTTTATGATCCTGGTATTTCCCATTTATTGTACTTATCTGTCTGTTGTTATTTGTGGGTCTCTGTCTGTGGTTGGTTATTGCACTGTATCATATTGGAGTTGGTTGTACTATATTACTCACTCACTTTAATAAATTATTATATTTTCACTTATATAGGTTTGGGTGTCCTCTGTCGCAGATCACACGGTTCTGGTCACACCTGTTCATGACAGTAAATCAAGGCCATCTCTGACCAGAAGTGACTGCGCAGAGGAACCATTGTAGTGCTAATAAAATGCAATCAGAAACAGTTGTTCTCCTTGCCTCACTGGGGTTGGAGGATAACAATTACTGTCGTCTGGTATTGAAAGAGTGGGCCAGGGATCAGCTCCTGCAGTGTATCCGTCTGGCCCATTCTCTGGTTGATCAGGGTAGATTACTGTTTGAAAACGTTCAGCCCCTGATACAGGTGTGTGCTGAGCTAGCCTTGTCTAGCAGTCCTAAAGGAAGTGACGATTTTTCTCCCCCCTTCAGTAGTGATCAGGTGGAGTCTCTGGTGTGGCTGTTGGAGGATGATGCTGTATACTTTCTGGAGCATTATTCAGCTTGCCCTAAACAGGTGCTAGTGGATTGTATAGATTCGGTGCAGTCCCTGGTTAGACAGGCAGTATGTGAACCCACGTTTGTTCAACCTGTACTACAGGCATGGTCAGACTTATTATTTCCAGCCTCGGTCAGCTCTTCACAACCCAGATCTGCTATTAGACACCTGCCTGCCCAGGAGTCTTTTTCCCCTTCACCCATGGCAACCTCCGTTTCAGCCCAATATACCCTGCTTCCCACCAAATATCAATACCCTGTCCCTACCCGCTGCACCTATCCTGCATTCAACCCACCTGCTTCTTCTCAGCTGCCCACAAACCCACAGGAACTTCCTCCAGCTACTGTTACCTCTTCTCTGCCATATCCCAATCCTCCTTTCCAGTCTGCTGCACCCCTCACCTACAGAGCTTCAGTGGCTAAGCCAAAGAAAAAATGAAAGTTTTTTCCAACCAAGACGATCCTGCCAGTAACCCAACCTGCCTCCGCACCAGCTAATCCAACCCAGTCTGACATCCCAGTGCCTGCCTTCCAGCCTGATGTCTTGGTGCCTGCCTTCCAGCCTGATGTCTTGGTGCCTGCCTTCCAGCCTGACGTCTCGGTGCCTGCCTTCCAGCCTGACGTCTCGGTGCCTGCCTTCCAGCCTGACGTCTCGGTGCCTGCCTTCCAGCCTGACGTCTCGGTGCCTGCCTTCCAGCTTGATATCTCAGTGCCTGCCTTCCAGCCTGATGTCTCAGTGCCTGCCCTCCAGCCTGATGTCTCAGTGTCTGCCTTCCAGCCTGATGTCTCAGTGCCAGTGTTCCAGCCTGAGGTGCAAGTGTTCCAGCCAGAAGTACCAGTGCCTGCTCTCCAGCTTGATGAGCCCGCTCTCCAGCCTGATGGGCTCGCTCTCCAGCTTGATGAGCCCGCTGCCCAGCCTGATGAGCCCGCTGCCCAGCCTGATGAGCCCGCTGCCCAGCTTGAAGTGCCAAAGCCTGCTGCCCAGCTTGAAGTGCCCATGCCTGCTGCCCAGCTTGAAGTGCCCATGCCTGCTGCCCAGCTTGAAGTGCCCGCTGCCCAGCCTGGAGTGTTCCTGTCTGCTGCCCAGCCTGATGTGCCACCGTCTGCTGCCAAGCCTGATGTGCCACCTTCTGCCAAGCCTGATGTGCCACCTTCTGCCCAGCCTGATGTGCCACCTTCTGCCCAGCCTGATGTGCCACTGTCTGCTGCCCAGCCTGAAGTGCCACTGTCTGCTGCCCAGCCTGATGTGCCACCGTCTGCTGCCCAGCCTGATGTGCCACCTTCTGCCCAGCCTGATGTGCCACCTTCTGCCCAGCCTGATGTGCCACCGTCTGCTGCCCAGCCTGATGTGCCACCTTCTGTCAAGCCTGATGTGCCACCGTCTGCTGCCCAGCCTGAGGTGCTTCTGTCTGCTGCCCAGCCTGAGGTGCTCCTGTTTGCTGCCCAGCCTGATGTGCCACCGTCTGCTGCCCAGCCTGATGTGCCACCATCTGCTGCCCAGCCTGATGTGCCACCGTCTGCTGCCCAGCCTGATGTGCCACCGTCTGCTGCCCAGCCTGAGGTGCTCCTGTCCGCTGCCCAGCCTGAGGTGCTCCTGTCCGCTGCCCAGCCTGAGGTGCTCCTGTCCGCTGCCCAGCCTGTTGTACCAATGCCTGTGCCTGCTGTCCAGTTTGAAGTCCCAGTGCCTGCTGCTCAGCCTGACATCCCAGTGTCCATGTTCCAGTCTCACGCTCCAGTGACTACTGCCCAGTCTGATGCACCCATCGTTCAGCCTGTTGTGCCACCACCTGTTGTTCTGCCTGATGTGCCAGTGCCTGTGTCTGCTGCCCAGTCTGAAGGTCCAGTACCTGCTGCCTGGTCTGATGTCTCGGTACCCGCTGTCCAGTCCGATGAGCCTGCTGCCCAGCTCGAGAACCCAGAGCCTGCTGCCCAGCTCGAGGACCCGGAGCCCGCTGTCTGCCCTGATGTGCCCGCTGTCTGCCCTGAGGTGCCTGATGCCCAGCCTGAAGTGCCTGTTGCCCAGCCTGACGTACCCCCATCTGTTGTTCTGCTTGATGCCATAGACTATGGACAATTACAACCAGTTGGAGCGTCCGGAGGCCGCTCCTTTGAGGGGGGGTACTGTCAGGAAATGTTCCATTCGCTGGTAATATCTGTTATTTGGCATGCAGTACTGAGGTCCACCAGCAGGTGTCTCCTGGCAGTTTGGAACTGTCAGGAGAGCTTTTCCCTGTTAATGTTATGTCATCTTTGGGCCGCAGTACTGGCGTCCACCAGCGGATGGATCCTGGCAGTGTGAAGCAGACAGTACCTCCTACAATCAGGTGTCACTTGAGGCCAATCACAGGCCTATAAAAACCCGGCAAGCACTCACATGTTTGCCTTGGTTTCTTCATTGCCTCCTGACCAGCTAGCGACCTGATCCTGTGCCCTGAACCTGAACCTGATCCTGTGCCCTGAACCTGATCCTGTGCCCTGAACGTGATCCTGTCTCTCTGTCCAGATCCCTATCCTGCCCCACCTGTTACCTTGCATCCCTGCCTGCAGTCTGACCCATCCATCCTCTCCCTGTCCTGTGTTCCATACCCCATCTGCTGATCTCCCTGTGTATGACCTTGGCCTGGCTTACGTTTATGTCTCTGGAACATCCCCTGCTGATCTGCTGTGTATGACCCTGGCCTGGCTATTGTTTATGATCCTGGTATTTCCCATTTATTGTACTTATCTGTCTGTTGGTATTTGTGGGTTTCTGTCTGTGGTTGGTTATTGCACTGTGTCTTATTGGAGTTGGTTGTACTATATTACTCACTCACTTTAATAAATTATTATATTTTCACTTATATACGTTTTGGTGTCCTCTGTCGCAGATCACACGGTTCTGGTCACACCTGTTCATGACACAGCCAATGTGCGATGTTTGCAATTTTTATTCATATAGTGTGTAATGTTGACAGTATTTCTATGATGTGTTGTATTATCAACATGAGATCCTTTTAATACATTTTCTACAATAAAATACCATTTTTTTTATGTGAAATCTTCTTATGTACATTTTTTATTGCCCTCAAAATCCCACCTTTTGAGGTTATTCATGTATTATCGAGGGATGGTGGCAATCTACATGTGTGGCCTTGTGAATCACTAAAATTACCATCATACAAGGGTGGATAGTTCTGAAGTGGTTGAACAACAAACCCTCAAAAAATTTAAAAGGAAATCCAATAAATTTCCACCTTTGAACAAAAATCCCACACTGGCATTGTTTGTGAGGCAGACAATGAGAGAGAAAGAGAATATGAAGAATGACAATGTTACTAAAAATTTGAGTCCTGAACAAAATTTGGCACTCAAGTCTTTGAAAAATAGCTTTGGAAAAACAATAAAAGCATCTGACAAGGGAGGCAATGTTGTCCTCATGGACAACAAGATGAAATCATATGAAATATGTGTTTAAAGATTCTTAAAGACAAAAAATGTTACCTTAAAAAAATCTCTTCATCCCTAGTTGATTGGTTCAATCAGGATTTCTATCGGCAGGTTGATGAAGCACATTATGAGGCCATTATCTATAGAGATCTATGGGATTTTGTACACACAAAATACCCTCGTATACCTACCATGTACGCACTGCCAAAGGTGCACAAAGATCTACACAACCCACCTGGGAGACCCATCATCTCGGGCAATGGCTGTGTCTCTGAAGCCATGAGTCAGGTAATTGATGACCATTTGAGACCGCATGTTATGAATTTAACCTCTTACACTTAGGATACCATCCATTTGTTACAAATTTTAGAAAATCTAGAAATCCTTAGTTCAGCATTGCTGGTTACGATCGATGTTTAATCTCTTTACAACAGTATTCCGTATGATTTTAGTGTATTGGCTGTTGGAAGAGTTCTTCAGCAAAGATCAACACATGAATGGAAATACAACAAATTCATATTAACCATGCTGGAATTTATCCTAAAACATAACGTTTTTCTCTACAAAGGCTCCCACTACCTCCGGGTACAGGGTGTGGCTATGGGGACGTGTTGTGCCCCTCTTATTCCAACCTGTACCTGGGGGAGTGGGAAAAGGACTTTCTGGCCAGTGAGGAGGATTCCACATACACACAGCATATCGTCATGTGGCAAAGATACATTGATGATCTGCTGTTGATATGGGATGGCCCCGAGAGCAAACTGGTGAGATGTCTCAACCATACTAACAAAAATAATTGAAACCTTTTTTTCACAATGAAATATGATTTGCATAAGGTTGATTTTTTTAGACATCAGTATTCTCAAGAATACAGAGGACAAAATTACCAGCAAATTATTACAAAGGAAACTGCCGGCAACACGTTGTTGCATGCCGACACCTTCCACCCCATGGCTTTAAAAAATCCATACCCTTTAATCAGTACTTACGTATCAAACATAATTGTATTACAGAGACTTTTAGCTAGGGGCTATACAAAAACTAGTCTAAAAAAAGCTTTCAATCGCGTTACGAATATTGAAAGACATGATCTCATTTTAAAAAAAAACTAAAGGGGGTAAGAACAAGAGTATGGAAGAGACCAATACAACCAGGATAATCTTACGATATTCAAACGAACATGAAAAAAATCAGGAAAATTCTTACCAAATACTGGCCAATTTTAACAGAGGATCCCATATTGGGGAGTTTAGTTACCAAAAATCCACAAATCACCTTCAAAAAGGCAGGTTCGATTGGTGGAAAACTTGTCCAGAGTGAATATAAAGGGGATTCAAGAGGAGACCCCTGTAAGACCTGGGGAACATTCCCATGTGGGTCATGCTCTCAATGCCTGACAATTGGAAAAAGGACACAATTTCATTTGCCCAATGGGGATCTCTTTCGGTAGAAATAGTTTGCTAATTGGGGTGGTGTACCTTATGCAGTGCCAGTGTGGAGCCTTTTAAATCTGAAGGGAAGAGCTGAAATGAGGGGAAGCTCTGCTGATTTTATCATCCAATCATGTACAAGCACAAATGCTGTTTTTTATTTTCCTTGCATGTCCCCCTCGGATCTACAGCGTCTGCACTTCCAAGTGCACTTGTAGTGCAAAGTGGATTTGCCTTTAGTAAATAAACCCTACTGTCTACTTCAAAGTGCTACTACAGTCTATAGCCAAGAGATGTCCACTTGACTATCCACTGTGGGGGTGGAAGATGTAATTGATCTAGAGCCGCATTAGTGCATGTATAAAAATTCTTGTATATAAAAAGAACTCAACCCAAGGTAACAGTAGCTCTGTGTAGGATCGCGTTGCTCGCTGCCGGGTCCTGTCAGCACACCCTACAATATAGAAACATAAAGCACCACCCATACTGTAGATTGCAAACACTCGTTATTATGTCACAAATAAAAGTTACAAGTTAGATCCCGATGCTTGTGTTCTTAAGAGATGGAATACAAAAAAGTCTCTAATAATAAGAAAGCAAAGATAGCAAAGGGATTGATTGCTCAAAGAGTTAGAAATCAGAATTAAAAAAAAATGTTTTCCTAATCTCTCACTATGCAGTATACAGTATATATGCTTTCCATACAGCGGCTCCCAATTCACTGTCGCAATGGCATCGATTTACTAAAGGCAAAAGGACTGTGCACTCTGCAAGTGCAATTGCTCCAGAGTTTAACCAATTAAGGACCGGGGCTGTTTTTCAAACTTGTTGTTTAAGTTAAAGTCATTTTTTTTTTGCTAGAAAATTACTTATAACCCCAAAAATTATATACACCACAGAGAATAAAATGGCGGTCGTTGCAATACTTTATGTCACACCGTGTTTGCACAACGGTCTTACAAGCGCAATTTTTTTGGAGAAAATACACTTTTTTGAATTAAAAAATAAGACAACAGTAAAGTTAGCCCAATTTTTTTATATTGTGAAAGATAATGTTACGTCGAGCAAATTGATACCCAACATGTTATGCTACAAAATTGCACCCGCTCGTGCAATGGTGGCAAACTTTGACCCTTAAAAATCTCCATAGGCGACGTTCCAAAATTTCTACAGGTTGCCAGTTCTGAGTTACACAGGAGGTCTTTTGCTAGAATTATTGCTCTCACTCTAACGATCGCGGTGATACCTCACATGTGTGGTTTAAACACTGTTTTCATATGCGGGCGTGACTTACGTATGCATTCGCTTCTGCGCGCGAGCTTGGCAGGATGTGGCCCGTTACATTTTTTTTCCTTATTTTTTTTTTGCTTTTTATTTTTTATTATTACACTGTCCTTTAAAAAGAAAATTTGGGTTAGTTACAGTGGGGCAAAAAAGTATTTAGTCAGCCACCAATTGTGCAAGTTCTCCCACTTAAAAAGATGAGAGAGGCCTGTAATTGTCATCATAGGTATACCTCACCTATGAGAGACAAAATGTGGAAACAAATCCAGACAATCACATTGTCTGATTTTTGAAAGAATTTATTTGCAAATTATGGTGGAAAAGAAGTATTTGGTCACCTACAAACAAGCAAGATTTCTGGCTCTCACAGACCTGTATCTTCTTCTTTAAGAGGCTCCTCTGTCCTCCACTCATTACCTGTATTAATGGCACCAGTTTGAACTTGTTTTCAGTATAAAAGACACCTGTCCACAACTTCAAACAGTTACACTCCAAACTCCACTATGGTGAAGACCAAAGAGCTGTCAAACGACACCAGAAACAAAATTGTAGACCTGCACCAGGCTGGGAAGACTGAATCTGCAATAGGCAAGCAGCTTGGTGTGAAGAAATCAACTGTGGGAGCAATAATTAGAAAATGGAAGACATACAAGACCACTGATAATCTCCCTCGATTTGGGGCTCCACGCAAGATCTCACCCCATGGGGTCAAAATTATTACAAGAACGGTGAGCAAAAATCCGAGAGCCACACAGGGGGACCTAGTGGATGACCTGCAGAGAGCTGGGACCATCGTAACAAAGGCTACTATCAGTAACACACTACGCCGCCAGGGACTCAGATTCTGCAGTGTCAGACGTGTCCCCCTGCTTAAGCCAGTACATGTCCGGGCCTGTCTGAGGTTTGCTAGAGAGCATTTGGATGATCCAGAAGAGGATTGGGAGAATGTCATATGGTCAGATGAAACCAAAGTAGAACTGTTTGGTAGGAGAGAGAATGCTGAGTTGCAACCAAAGAACCCACATCTTCAATCTCTCCCTCTCTTCTGGCATCTTCCCCAACTCTCTAAAACATGCACTTGTCAGACCCACACTTAAAAAGCCCCCACTGGACCCATCCAATCTTACCAAACTACACCCCATCTCCTTGCTCCCCTTCTTATCCAAACTCTTTGAACGTCTGCTCTACAACCGACTGAGCGTCCACCTCACTGATAATAGCATTCTTGATCCCCTTCAGTCTGGATTTCGTCCTCAACACTCCACAGGAACTGCTCTCCTAAAAATAACGAATGATCTACTAACGGCCAAAACTGATCAACACTATTCTGTACTCCTACTCCTGGACCTCTCTGCTGCCTTCAATACAGTTGACCACCCCCTCCTCCTCAAAAAACTACATGCCTTTGGTCTCCGTGACTGTACTCTTTGCTGGTTCTCTTCCTACTTATCCAACCGCACCTTTAGCATTACTTACAACTCTACTTCCTCCTTTCCCCTTCCTCTTTCTGTTGGGGTACCCCAAGGCTCTGTCCTTGGGCCTCACCTTTTCTCACTCAATACCTCTTCCCTGGGCCAGTTGATCACCTCCCATGGCTTCCAATATCACCTCTATGCCGATGACACACAGATCTATCTCTCCACTCCCCAACTCACCCCCACTATCTCCTCACGGATCTCAAACTTGCTGAATGACATATCGGTATGGATGTCACACCACTTCCTCAAACTTAATCTTTCTAAAACTGAGCTTGTTATATTTCCTCCTTCACGGTCCCCCTCCTGTGACTTCACCATTAATATCAACAACACAACCATTGGTCCCTCCACACAAGCCAGGGTACTGGGTGTAATCCTAGACTCTGACCTCTCCTTCAGCCCCCATATCCAATCACTGGCTAAATCCTGCAGCCTTAACCTCCGCAACATCTCCAGAATTCGACCCTTCCTGACTAATGACACTACAAAACAACTTATTCACTCCTTGATTATTTCCCGCCTTGACTATTGCAACTCTCTCCTTAATGGCCTACCCTTCAGCAGGCTATCCCCCCTTCAGTCTATTATGAATGCTGCTGCTAGACTAATACACCTCACTAATCGATCCGTGACTGCTGCTCCTCTCTGCCAATCCCTTCACTGGCTTCCCCTACCCCACCGTGTAAAATTTAAAATGCTAACCATAACATACAAGGTCATTCACAACATCGCCCCCATCTACATCACCAACCTCATCTGCAGATATCGCCCAAATCGCCCCCTCCGCTCCTCCCAGGACCTCCTGCTCTCTAGCTCCCTTGTTACCTCCTCCCATGCTCGCCTTCAGGACTTCTCCAGAGCCTCTCCCATCCTCTGGAATTCCCTGCCCCAGTATGTCCGATCAGCCCCTACCCTGTCCACCTTTAGGAGATCCTTGAAAACTCATTTATTCAGGGAAGCCTATCCCACACCCACATAACTGTCCCTGAGCCACCCCCATCAAATCATTCTTTGCAGCTATTACCTTTTGTACCACCACCCCCTCCCTTTAGAATGTAAGCTCTACGAGCAGGGCCCTCCTGTACCTTTTGTATTGAAATGTACTGTAATTGTGTTGTCCCCCTTATACATTGTAAAGCGCTGATTAAACTGTTGGCGCTATATAAATCTCGTATAATAATAATAATAGCCTCCCATGGCTTCCAATACCACCTCTACGCTGACGACACCCAAATCTATTTCTCTACCCCTCAGCTCTCTCCCCCTGTATCCTCACCTATCACTAATTTACTATCAGATATATCAGTCTGGTTGTCACACCACTTCCTCAAGCTCAATCTATCCAAAGCTGAACTTATAATTTTTCCTCCCCCATATGCCCCTTCCCCTGATCTCTCTGTCAAAATCGATGGCACAACTATAAGCCCATCGCCACATGCCAAGGTTCTAGGTGTAGTCCTGGACTCTGAACTCTCCTTCAAGCAACACATCCAATCACTGTCCAAATCCTGCCGCCTCAACCTCCGAAACATCTCCAAAATACGCCCCTTTCTAACCAATGACACAACAAAGCTCTTAATTCACTCGCTGGTCATCTCTCGCCTCGACTACTGCAACTCCCTTCTCATTGGCTTACCTCTACATAGTCTATCACCTTGTCACGTACCTGGTAAGTAGAGCCCGGGAATGCAGGGAACGGCCTCTCGTATACCTCCGACTCGGGAACCCCTGATAGTGATGACAGGAGCTCGGGAGTGCGAAGGGGCACAAGTGTCTGACTGGAAAGCTGGATCAGAGAGCTGAATCTGGTAGTCAGCTGGGAGAAGTCCTGTAGTGCAGCAGCAGGATGATGAACAGCAGGGAGGTGTACTGTAGTCCAGCAACGGATGTAGACAGCAAGCAGGTGTACTGTAGTCCAGCAGCAGGATGGTAAACAACAGGGAGGTGCACTGTAGTCCAGCAGCAGCAGGCAGGTGTCTTTATAGTCCAGCAGCAGGATTGAACAGCAGGCAGGTGTACTGTAGTACAGCAGCAGGGTACAGGCAAGCCGGGTCAAACACAGGCAGGCAGATCAGGTACAGAAGGTAAATCCAGGAGAATAGTCAAAGTCCAAAGCCGAGATCAGGGCAGGCAGCAAGCAGAGTAATCAGGAACAATCCAACAGGTTATCAGGTAGGCAGATGCAGAGTACAAGGTAACAGGGCAGTAGGGGTCTTCAGGAACGCTGTAGACCGGACAGCAAGGCAGCAGTGGAGCAGTTCTCTTTAAATAGCCTGTCTTGGCGCCAAGTGTTGTCACAGGGGGCGCGCGCGCGCACCCGCGCGTGCCCGTGCGCCGCTATTGGCGCTATCGCGCATGCGCGTACGCCCGTTCGCGCTATTGGCGCTATTGCGCGCGCGCGAACGCCGGATGGCGCTTCTGAGCACAGGCACTCTTTTGAACTTCAGTCTGCTGGAATGTTTGCAAGAAGGCTTTTCCTGACATTGCCCCCCTCCAATGGGCAGCCTCCGGATGCCCAACTGGGCCATTTTACTAGGATGAGCTCTCTTAAAGGCTAGAATTAGTCTTTTGGCATGGATATTAGCCTCTGGCTCCCAAGAGTTATCCTCAGGACCGTACCCTTTCCATTTGACCAGATATTGAATCTGGTTACGTCTTTTCCGGCAATCTATGATTGATTCCACTTCAAATTCCTCTTCCCCGTTGATGAGTACAGGTTCAGGAGGACCAGTGTTTCGGTTAAGAAAAGGATCAGGAACTGAAGGTTTAAGAAGGGCCACATGAAAGATTGGATGAATACGGAATGACTCTGGCAGTTTTAATTCATAGGCCACATTATTGATCTTCCTTATCACTGGGAAGGGACCCACAAACTTAGGGCCCAGTTTCCTGGAAGGGCATGCCAACTTCAGGTTCAGGGTAGACAGCCAAACATGATCTCCTATCTCCAGATTAAGTTCCCCTCTCCTTTTCTTGTCAAACGTCACCTTGTTCCGTTCCTGAGTCTTCGACATGGTCTCTTGAAGTAGCCTGTTATTAGTACTGAAAAAATTCAAGGTTTCCTGGACAGCTGGTACCGAACACTCTGGAACGTTGTTGGACAAGAACAAGGGATGAAAACCATAGTTCGCAAAAAATGGAGACTGATTAATTGCAGAGTGTACAGAGTTATTGTACGCGAACTCAGCCAGAGGTAATAGAGAAACCCAGTCATCTTGGGAAAAACAAGAATAGCACCGTAAGTATTGCTCCAAGGTCTGGTTAGTTCGTTCGGTCTGACCATTAGTCTGAGGATGGTAAGCAGAAGAGAAGGAGAGGTCAATTTCCAGGGATCCACATAGAGCTTTCCAGAACTTGGAAGTAAATTGCACTCCTCGATCGGATACAATGTTTGCATGTATACCATGGAGCCTTATAATTTCTTTAATAAAGACCTTTGCAGTCTCCGAAGCAGAGGGGGTACCCTTCATGGGTAAGAAGTGGCCCATCTTGGAAAGTCTGTCAACCACTACAAAAATGGTGGTATAGCCCTCAGATGGAGGTAATTCAACGATAAAATTCATGGAGATCATCCTCCATGGTCTTTCCGGAACAGGAAGAGGTCTTAGCAACCCCCATGTCTTGGTCTTGCTACCCTTGTTTTGAATACAGGTAATGCATGATTCCACGTAGCGTTTACAATCCTCCCATAGCTGAGGCCACCAGAATGTGCGTTGGAGTAGTTCGGAGGTCTTGTGCATTCCGAAGTGACCGGCTAATTTGTGATCATG
Source organism: Lithobates septentrionalis (assembly GCA_037952835.1). Taxonomy (NCBI): domain Eukaryota; kingdom Metazoa; phylum Chordata; class Amphibia; order Anura; family Ranidae; genus Lithobates; species Lithobates septentrionalis. Next base: position 510,518 of record JBBDGP010002440.1, read on the forward strand.
GCAAGATTTGAGAACAGCTACCCGTGCTTGTTGGGGTACAAAGATTTTATCCTCATGCCATAATAATTCGTCTCTGGACTGTAGAGTGACATCTGCTGGAAGGGGAGTTGCTGAAGATGCCTGTCTAATTTGGGACAGCAGATCTCCTTGAAGCATTAGAAAGTTCCCAGGAGCAAGGAGGGTGTCTGGAGAAGAAGGAGCTTCGGGTTCACTGAACATCCGGGACAGCGCATCAGGTTTGGTATTCTTTGATCCCGGTCTGTAAGTAATGTGAAAGGTGAACCTGGTGAAGAAAAGTGCCCATCTGGCCTGGCGTGGTTTCAATCTTTTGGCAACCTTCAAGTACTCCAGGTTTTTGTGGTCCGTATACACTAGAATAGGATGAGCCGTTCCTTCCAGGAGATAGTGCCATTCCTCCAGTGCAGCTTTGATTGCTAGCAGCTCTCTATCCCCCACATCATAATTCCTTTCAGGATCCGTTAGTCTACGGGAAAAGAATGCCACTGGATGCAATAAGGCCTTGGGGCCCTGTCTCTGCGAAAGTACCGCTCCCACTGCTATCTCGGAAGCATCTACCTCCAATATGTATGGTAAAGCTGGATCGGGATGCTTCAGGACAGAGGCCGACAGGAATTCGTCCTTTAGGGAAGTAAAAGCAGCTTGAGCTTCAGGAGACCATTGGAACCGGGTGCCTTGTCGAGTCAGTCTTGTGATGGGGGCGATGATGGAAGAAAATCCCTTGATGAATTTACGATAAAAATTTGCAAATCCCACAAAGCGCTGTATACCCTTCTTGTCCGTTGGGGCTGGCCACTCCAAGATGGCAGAGACCTTCTGGGGATCCATCTTGATACCATCTATGGAGATAATCAGACCCAGAAACTGAATGCTTTGGCGTTCAAATTCGCACTTTTCGGGTTTGGCATACAGGCCATGTTGGCGGAGCCGAGCTAGAACTTTCTTGACATGCTCTTGGTGGATAGACAGAGAAGAGGAGAAGATCAGGATATCGTCCAGATATACTATGACGAAAAGATCAAGGTAGTCTCTGAAAATATCATTCACGAAGTGTTGGAAAGTAGCAGGAGCATTACATAACCCAAAAGGCATCACTAGATATTCGAAGTGTCCGAAGCGGGTGCGGAAGGCAGTCTTCCATTCGTCCCCACTCCGGATCCGGACTAAGTTGTATGCTCCCCGAAGGTCAAGCTTGGTGAATATGGCTGCACTTCCCAGCCTCTGAAATAGTTCGGGTACTAAGGGTAAGGGGTACCGATTCTTGATTGTAATTTTGTTAAGGTCCCGGTAGTCTACGCAAAGGCGTAGGGAGTGGTCTTTTTTCTCCACGAAGAAGATTCCTGCTCCAGCCGGAGAGGTGGCAGGCCGTATGAACCCCTTTTCCAGATTCTCGTCAATGTATTTTTTGAGCGTACCAAGCTCCAGTTCGGTTAAAGGAAAAATTCGCCCAAAAGGGACCTCTGCCCCGGGAAGGAGTTCAATTGGGCAGTCGTAGGGTCTGTGTGGGGGAAGTGTCTCTGCCCCTTTCCGACTGAACACATCTAGGAACTCATGGTATGCTTCTGGAACGGTTTGGCAGATTTCAACATCGGTTTCAAGGCAAAGCAGAGAGGAGGGAGTGGTGGTAGAACCTTGTAGGCAATGTTGACTGCATTAGGGAGAGGGAAAACTGATGTTTCCGGTAGACCAGTCAATTTGTGGGTTGTGAGCTTTGAGCCAGGGCATGCCTAGTATGATGGGAAACAGGGGAGACTCAATGATGTCAAGACGAAGTAACTCCCGGTGGTTGCCGGAAATGATGGTGTCTAAAGGAACTGTCTCTTGTATTACAGGCCCAGATTTAATAGCCGATCCGTCGGCCAGGTGTACAGACAGTCCCTGTGCTCTGGGTCGTAAAGGAATCTGGAACTTGTGAGCAAAGGATAAGTCCATAAATCCACTACAGGCTCCGGAGTCAATTATAGCGGTTACCCGGATGTTCCCTCCTGGAAGCTGCAGAGAAATGGGAACAGCCAGATGAGTGGTATTGTTAAACAAAGCAGATAAAGAATTTGAAGAGAGGGTAGTGTGCTTACAGTTCTTTGCAGGGCAAGTCCTTACGTAATGTCCAGATTCCCCGCAATACAGGCAGAGGTTGTTAGCCCGCCGGCGTTGTCGCTCTTCAAAGGTGAGAGAAGGACGGATCAAGCCGAGTTGCATTGGTTCAGGGGTATTCGTAGGAGTATGTACAGGAGGACTAGGCACACGTGGTAACATCCGCACCGGGCGAGAGGGACCAGTTGCACGTTCTGCCCTGCGTTCTCTTAGGCGTCTGTCAATTTGAATCGACAGATTGATAAGGTCTTCAAGTGTAGGCGGAATGCCTACCCGGGCTAATTCATCTTTTAATGGTTCAGAAAGTCCCATACGAAACTGGTAGCGTAGGGCGTCGTCGTTCCAGTTTGTGTCGGAACTCCAACGTCTAAATTCAGAAGCATAGTCCTCCGCCGCCCTACGGCCCTGTTGGAGTGAGAACAGTGCCGCTTCCGCGGTAGCTGCCTGTTGTGGATCTTCATATAAGAGAGCCATGGCTTGGAAGAAGGTCCCCAAATGGTCGAGACAGTCATTCTTCTCCTCCAGAAGACGATGGGCCCAGGCCTGGGGTTCGCCTAGTAGAAGGGAGATGACAAACCCCACTTTAGTGGTTTCCAGGGAAAAAGTTCTGGGTTGTAATGCAAAAAAGAGTTCACAGGCATTGCGGAAAGCCCTAAACTTGCTGCGGTCCCCGGAGAACCTTTCTGGTGTAGGTACTTTAGGTTCCGGAGGCAACATGACCACTGAGGGAGCAGCAGGTTGACCCGGAGTTGGGGCAGAGAGGACTTGGACACGCTCCTCTAATTGTTTATAACCGTCTTGCAAGTCCTTGACGGCTTGTGTGAGTCCAGCTAGATGATGGCATAAGTCCTCCATGGGTGACGTCCCCTGCGTGGGCTCGGACATGGCTGTCCGGTACTGTCACGTACCTGGTAAGTAGAGCCCGGAATGCAGGGAACGGCCTCTCGTATACCTCCGACTCGGGAACCCCTGATAGTGATGACAGGAGCTCGGGAGTGCGAAGGGGCACAAGTGCCTGACTGGAAAGCTGGATCAGAGAGCTGAATCTGGTAGTCAGCTGGGAGAAGTCCTGTAGTGCAGCAGCAGGATGATGAACAGCAGGGAGGTGTACTGTAGTCCAGCAACGGATGTAGACAGCAAGCAGGTGTACTGTAGTCCAGCAGCAGGATGGTAAACAACAGGGAGGTGCACTGTAGTCCAGCAGCAGCAGGCAGGTGTCTTTATAGTCCAGCAGCAGGATTGAACAGCAGGCAGGTGTACTGTAGTACAGCAGCAGGGTACAGGCAAGCCGGGTCAAACACAGGCAGGCAGATCAGGTACAGAAGGTAAATCCAGGAGAATAGTCAAAGTCCAAAGCCGAGATCAGGGCAGGCAGCAAGCAGAGTAATCAGGAACAATCCAACAGGTTATCAGGTAGGCAGATGCAGAGTACAAGGTAACAGGGCAGTAGGGGTCTTCAGGAACGCTGTAGACCGGACAGCAAGGCAGCAATGGAGCAGTTCTCTTTAAATAGCCTGTCTTGGCGCCAAGTGTTGTCACAGGGGGCGCGCGCGCGCACCCGCGCGTACCCGTGCGCCGCTATTGGCGCTATCGCGCATGCGCGTACGCCCGTTCGCGCTATTGGCGCTATTGCGCGCGCGCGAACGCCGGATGGCGCTTCTGAGCACAGGCACTCTTTTGAACTTCAGTCTGCTGGAATGTTTGCAAGAAGGCTTTTCCTGACACACCTCTTCAATCCATCATGAATGCTGCTGCCAGACTCATCCACCTTACCAATCGCTCTGTGTCTGCCACTCCTCTCTGTCAACCCCTCCACTGGCTTCCGCTCAGCCAAAGAATTAAATTCAAAATACTAACAACTACGTACAAAGCCATCCACAATTTTGCCTCCAGCTACATCACTAGCTTTGTCTCTAAATACCAACCTACTCATTCTCTTCATTCCTCTCAAGACCTCCTGTTCTCTAGCTCCCTCGTCACCTGCTCCAATGCTCGCCTCCAGGACTTTTCCAAAGCCTCTCAAATCCTATGGAATGCCCTACCCCAATCTGTCTGCTTATCTCCTACTTTATTAGCTTTTAGGTGATCCCTGAAAACCCTTCTCTTCAGAGAAGCCTACCCTACCCACACCTAACAACTGTATTTTCATTTTCTCCATCAGCTCATCCCCCACAGTTATTACCTTTTGTTTCCACTTGACCCTCCCTTCTAGATTGTAAGCTCTAACGAGCAGGGCCCCCTGATCCCTCCTGTATTGATTTTTATTGTAAGTGTACTGTCTGCCCTCATGTTGTAAAGCGCTGCGCTAACTGTTGGCGCTATATAAATTCTGTAATAATAATTATAATAATAATAATAAAAGAGTTAAAAGGAGAAATGAAATGAAATTTTAAAAAAAGACCAACAGGAACAGGCGTATAGATTAGAAGACCAAGAAAACAGAGATAGAAGGAAAAATTTACGAATGTGAAGACTTCCCGAACCCACCCAGACGGAAAATTTAACAGAAACAATAAGGAAGGTTTTCAACCCAATTCTTGGTAAAGAAGAAAAAACCCAATAAAAATTGAAAGAGTGCATAGATTAAGAAGAACACAAGGGCTCCTGATGGAAAGTCCAAGAGACATAATAGTCAGGTTTAAAAATTGGGAGGAAAAAAAATCAAATTTGGAGAAACCTGAAGGGTAAGCCACCAACTGAATATGAGCAAAAAACTATACAAATTTTCCAGGACCTTTCACAAGAAACCTTGAGAAGGAGAAAGACGTTAAAACCTTTACTGAAGATCCTACAGAAACAAGAAATCCAATATAATTTGGGTTACCCCGCATGCTTGATCGCTAGGAGAAATGGATGCACTGTGAAACTTAGGTTCATAGAAGAAATTACTGATTTTTGCAAAAAAATGGAATTTACAATACAAGAAAGTACCAGGGAGATAACTTCAAGACAAGAAAGAACGACAAGGGAAGAAGAACAATGGCAGCTGATCCCTAGGAAACAGATAACCAGAGCAACTACAACAAAATGATCTAATACTCAATACCTAATAAACATAAAGAAGTCTGGACTGGGGAAAAGGGAGGGGAATGGGGAGGTGGGGAAGTTGGGGAGGGTGAATAGAAGAAATGAGGAAAGACAAATGGAGAGGAGATGGAGAACCAGACATGCGGTGTGCTCTGAGGTCACCTCTTCAATATAGGAGAGGTTGACTGCGAGTGCCAAATAGAACTGCACCTCGGGCCAGAAAGAGCAGAGGGGTAAGGGTGCCCCTAAAAGATTAGTTATCTGCTCTGAGACCATGAGGTCAAAACACCCACAACAAGGGGGTAGGGGCTGGGGAGGGGGAGGGGGAGGAGGGAGGATGGGAAAGTGTGGAGGAGGGAGAGGAGGGAAATAGTTTGCGAATTTCGGGAGGGTCTGCACCCCTCTGCGCCCTAATAGATATGAAAGGCTCCCCGTGTCTCCCTACTTTTGGGAGTCCCCATCCCTCTTTTGGAAATGGGGGTGGGGGATACCATGAGAGAGACACGAGGAAGATGGAGAGAAATAGAGAAACATGAATAACACAACATTTCTGACATAGAATGTCTGAGGGCTAAATTCCCCAGAGAAAAGACATATGATATTATGAGAACTAGAAAGAAATGCTGCAGAAATAATATTTTTACAAGAGACACATATTACACAGGATACAAATGTCAAGTTATATTTAACCGCTTCAGCCCCGGAAGATTTTACCCCCATCCTGACCAGAGCACTTTTTTGAATTCAGCACGCAATATTTTTTACTTTTTGCTATAATAAATATTCCCCAAAAATATATATATAAAAAAAACATTTTTTTTATTCAGTTTAGGCCGATATATATTCTTCTACATATTTTTAGTAAAAAAGATCGCAATAAGTGTATATTGATTGGTTTGCACAAAAGTTATAGCGTCTACAAAATAGGGGATAGTTTTATGGCATTTTTATTATTATTATTTTTTTTTATTAGTAATGGCGGCGATCTGCGATTATTATTGGGACTGCGACATTATGGCGGACACATCGGACACGTTTGACATTATTTTGGGACCATTGGCATTTATACAGTGATCGGTGCTATAAAAATGCACTGATTACTATGTAAATGACACTGGCAGGGAAGGGGGTTAGCCACTAGGGGGCGATAAAGGGGTTAAGTGTGTCCTAGGGAGTGATTCTAACTGTGGGGAGGGATGGGCTACTAGTCACATGTCAGCGATCACTGCTCCCGATGACAGAGAGCGGTGATCTCTGTCATATCACAAGGCAGAATGGGGAAATGCCTTGTTAACAGCACCTCGTCGTTCTGATTTAATGGAATTTAAACAAGGCAAACTAATACTGGCTCGAGACTTTAATTTCTCCATGGACCAAAAATTAGTCAGTCGCACTGGATAGAGAAAATAAACAAATAAGAATGATCAAAAAAAAAAAAAACATGAACACCAATTAGTGGATATCTGGAGAATTCAGCATCCGAGCACAAAAGTCTATACATTCCACTTGGCTGTCCATGGTATGTACTCCAGGCTGGACTATATCCTGGTTGAGCATAGAGTTTTAGGGGCAGTAATGGAAACAACAATAGGAATAACAACAGTGTTGGACCATGCCCCTGTTATAATGAAGATGAAACTGTATGGGGAAACCCCTGAGAAAGGCCCATGGAGATTAAACGAAGATCTAATAGATGATAAGGAAACAGAAAAGATCATTATAGAAGAGATCGACCAATATTTCCCGAAGAACGAGACGCCAGAATTAACAAAAGCAACTATATGGGAAGCACACAAGACTGTCATAAGGGGAAAATTGATTTCCATTGGGGCAAGATAAAAAGGAGAGAGAAAACCCCATGGAGAAAATTGTAAAAGAAATATATGATCTGGAACAAAGACATAAAAAGCAAGCGGAGGTGGAAATCCATCGGACCTTAATCATAAAAAGAGATCAATTAAAAGACCTGATGGAACAGGAAACTAGGAGGGAGTTTAATAGAGTATCACAGGAGAGATACAAATGGGGTAATAAGCCAGGGAAGTACCTTGCAAAAATTTTAAGAAATAAGAAGACCTTAAATTATATTGAAAAGATAAAAAAATGAGAGAGGAGGAATGGTAAATAAGACAACAGATATCACATCGGCCTTCCAACTGTATAACAGCGCACTTTATGCAATAAAGAACCAAGAGACACAAGAAGAAAAAGAAATAAGAAAAAGAAATATACAGGATTACGAAGGCCAAATTGACAAAAATCCAAGTGGAACAATTGACAGAATTGGAAAAACCAATCACGTATTGATCAGGCTGCATTGATGGGCAATTGTGATGCTGCAGATGGGCAATCTAACCCTGCTGGCCATAGTTCAATGGCCAGGCAATGCATTTCGATTTAGCAAAATTCTCCCGGGAGAATCCACAAAATAGCTACATTGTAACACATTTAATAATAGTAAGTAATAGTAATAGTAAGGTGGCATTTTCATCAGCTACAATTATTAAACACCACCAGAAAAATATATCAGTCTGTGACAACTGTGTAATGTAAAACCGTGACAGCTCGGGGCTAAGTTCTGCCTGAGTGAGTCCCATTTACTCTAATGTCACCTCATCTCCACTTTCTAGTTTTTTCGACGCATGGCATTCCATCTGGATAGATGAGTATATAAGTAGCTGAGAGATCGGTAATTGTACACAGACCCTCCACCACCTCACTCCAACTGTCTTTACTAAAGGTGGCAAAACTCAACTGACAACTAACTTTGCGCACTTGTTGGAAGAACATCGAGTTGTTGGAAGCCACTTGCAGACTCGGGACATTTCCACACCACATTTGTCGGTTAGTATAAAACTTTGATTTCAAAGTCATTTACAACTTATAGCAGACAATCAGGATAAATTATAATTTTCCAAAGCAGGTCATACACCTTACATTCTGATTGTCTCTTTAAAGGGAGGCAATATCATGAGAGAATGATGGAGGCTGCCATTGGTGGCTCTTCATTTTGTGATTGCTCGTTGGCTGGTCAGGTAACAGCTCGGTCTGGTAAACTTAGCGTTCGCAATGGATACAGCACTTTCGTCACGCTGCAATGTTAAAAATGGTTTAATACAGCGCACTCTCTTCTTCTTTATAATGTGACAAGAATTAAGTAGTTTTGCTGCTCATATTCACACACACGTCTCACAATTTTTTTTTTTTTATTTTCTTGGGATTCCCTGAATATATTGTTATTTGTCACATCTGACATATTTTTTTTTTTATTTTTTTATTTAAAGCCATTTTTCGTTTAGATTTTATGTTTGTATTTTTTCCAAGGCTGATCTTTGTTTAATGTTATTTTTAGTTTTACTCCAGACTATTTTTGTGTGTGTTTTGTGTGTCAAGTTACCACAACACCATTGATATCTTTTATTATTTAATCTCAAGGAGATTTTTTGTTGTTGGTGTCCCTTGTTAATTTCACATTGTATTTTTGAAATGTACCTGAATCCTCACAAACCAAATGTCCTTTATGAAGTAAAACACACATAGGCAAGTATAATTCAAAACAAAAATCCTTTATTAAGGGCTCAGAACCAAACAAAGAGGAAGGCAACACTGGATCAACAGGAGAAATTAGCGAAGCCTGGGACCCCCAGGGCAGACATCAATTCTTGAACATCAAAATTGGTGGCCTGAGGAGTCCATATGTAAGGGAGGGCAGTCTGGTCCAGAAGTCGCAGAGATCCGGAAAGCAGCAGATGACATCTGTGTCCCCAGGCTGTGGTACCAGAAGAGGCTGCATCTTTTGGCCGACCAGACTGGATCCAGGGTCCTCACTTTCTGGTCTTCCTTCCACGCTTCCTTCCTGGCTGTGGCTCTGCTCTTTATAGATGTGGCAGGAGGAGGAGTAGGACCTGGAGGAGGAGGAGGACTGGGAGGACCTGGAGGAGAAGGAGGAGGAGGAGGAGGACCTGCAGGAGGAGGAGGAGGACCATGTGTGAGTTCGCAAAGGTGTGTATCAGATGTAATTTGGGCCCTCATACCTTTATTAAGAGCCTCCAATATTAGCGACTCACACATCAGTTGTTGTCCCTCCTCCATCCTCTGCATTTTAGAGGCAATGATGGCAGCGAAGTCATCCTCCACGGTCTGTGGTGCTCCCAGGGCCTCTGTAGCCCTCCAAAAGAGGCCTATGGCAGCCTCCTCTAGGGCACTCCTCCTCCTGCCACTTTCTCTTTCCAGGTGTAGGGGAGGGACCTGCAGATCAGGCAGCCGGCTTGGCCCGGCCACCTCCTGGCTGAGACCTGTGTATGAAAAACGGACATGGTTTTAGTTTTTGCATCATCAATCACAATCATAAATTAGTACTCCAAACTAACATCTAGTTAACATCATTGATTGGACAAGCATAAATATTTAGAGGAATGCTATACCTGGCTCAATCTGGGCTCCTCCACATGTTGTTGCCTGGAAGGCCCAGGTTGGGCGTCAGAAGCCTCAGCTGGAGGGGAAGGAAGCGTAGAAGGAAGACTGGAGAGGGATGACCTGGGTTCAGTCTGGCCTGCCAGAAAATGCAGCCTGTCATAGTACCACATCCTGGGGACATAGATGTCATCTGCTGCTCCGGATCTCTGCGAATCCTGGACTTTCTTGCGCTCCCCTACATATGTGCTCCTCAGGCCACCAATTAAGATCTTCAAATATGTGATGTCTGCCGTGGGGATCACCTGCTTCACAATTTCCAACAATTGATCCAGCGCTGCCTTCCTCTTTGTTTGGTTCCTATAATGTTGGTGGTTGATCTCCCACAGACAGGGCAGCTCCCTGAACATGTCAATGAATATTGCCATGAAGTCATTATCTTGTAAGATATCCATGTTCACTGCAAGACACAACACAAGACAAACCCTAATGTCAGGCCAAACTCTACTAATCTTGTTACAATATAGGCCTCCATGTAGAAGCAGTATAGGCACAAGTATGTCTCTTACCTTCGTTCTTACGATCGGCGCCTCCAATGCTCCTTCCTCCACTCACAGATCGTATGTAATACGCACGTGTGGTACGCTTTATACACACTGGGCATGTGTGTAACTCCGCCCACCCCTGACGTTCTTTCTAGTCTATTCCCCGCCCCTTTTCGTTCTGCGCAGTGGGGGAAGAGCACATGGCGGATACACAGCAGGTGCGTGCTAATTACAGGAACGAGGAGGAGGAGGAGGAAAGCCCGGATCCGGACACGTCCCGATTCAGAAGGAGAAGATTTAAGGCCACAAATATGTCCTTTGGGGAGATGTTGGAGATGGTGGACATCCTGAAGAAGGCCGACTATGATGGAAAGTATGGACCTTACCACAACCCCAATATCAGAAAGTGGTCAAAAGTCTGCACCGGAATTTCGGGGTACGACGATCGAAAGATCAGCTCAGGAAGCGGTGGTCGGACCTGAAATTAAGAGAGCCCGAGCAGTACAGAAATATCCGGAGAGTGCTGGAAAGTAAATAGTTGTGCAGTGTTCCTATTCTTTTTGTCTTTATTACGTTCGTGCTGCTCCATATGGTTTTCTTAATTGTTGTACAGTTTAAAATGGAAATTTTAATGTTCATGGGACCATTTTAATCGTTCGTATCAAACATTTTTATTTCGGCCTCTAAAACACCATTGTTTGGGCCATATGCATTTTCCGACATTTTTTAGGGCCTACTTGAATGAAAAATATTTGGTTGTGTAGATGGCTTTGTTACTAGAATGAAATACAAGCTAGATTATGTGTAAGGAGAGGACACTGAGCAGCTGTTTTCACATCTGGACACTGGAGCTCTAGTGTGGGACACAAGAACACAATTTTTATTAGGGGGGGCACACAGGTGCTCCAGTGTATACTATGGGGGGTCTCCATCTGTGAAGCTTGTACAAAACAGGTAAAGGATTGCAGGTTGACAAAGGACACTAAAAAAGCTCCATCTTGGAACTCTGCTAAAATTGACAATTGTACCCCACTTCCAAGCAATGTTTCATATTTATAGTTCTGCCATCAAATATCTGTGTGCTAATTATACCATTTTTGTTTAACATAGGGGAGAAAAGACTTTGAGGACACCCCTCATCCGAGGAGACCAGAGACCCCCCACCTCTGCAAGAAGGGGAAATACCCCAAAAACAAGCTGAGCAGGAGGAGGAAGAAGATGTGGTGGAAATTGGCACCACAACAGGTGAGTGTCTGCAACCACAGGCTCAGGTGAGAGATGGATGCTGGCAGATTTTTGATACCTGTTTTTGTTTGCTTACTCTCTTTTTAGGTGATCGTGATGTTATGGATCGAGATCCTTTCACATCAGAAAGTGCCCAGATCCTGATCGGGGAGATCATGGGGTGTAATTTTGAATTGGAAAACCTCAAGAAAAAAATCAATGATGTTATTCAAAAAAATAATAACATCATTGATGTTTTGGGGCGAATTTAAAACCCCACAAAATCACTTTCTTTTTTTGTGTGCTACAATCTTAAAAAATTTTGAGCGATGTTTTGAAATTCCAAATTTGGAGGATGCACACAGTGTGCCAACATGTGCTATCTGCCATCACGGGAGATCAATGGATGCGTTTTGGGGGTGCAACCCCTTCCTCAATAATAAAGTAGCGGTGAGGAAGGGGTTGCTCCCACAAAACACGTCCCTTGATCCCCTGTGATGGCAGCTAGCACATGTTGACATTCGTAAATTGGTGTGCATCTTCCAAATTTGGCTTTTCAAGGGGTGACTTCACCCCATCTGAACGCAATATCAAACACAGTTCCTAAATACTCATGTCTGATATTGCCTTCAAGTTTTACCATATGTGAACTTTGTAAGTTCAAGATTTTGTCTTTCTTGTTGGTTTTACACAGGCCTGTTTTATCGTAAATGGACATTTATATTTTTGATAATGCCACCCCAAAAATTGTTAGACAACAAACATGTTGGTTTGTTTTAAAAACCTTTGGTAAATGCACATGTGATTGTGCAGGTAATAAAAAGATTGTTAATCAAGAATGTGTGGATTATTGTTTCAACGCTACAACGCTTTTGTGGTGATGTAATTGCTGTTTTCTGAGAAAATGGAGGTTATTTCCTAAGGGCAAATCCTCTTTGCACTACAAGTGCAGTTTCAGTGCATTTTCAAGTGCACTTGTAGTATAAAAAGTGTCTACGCTTTTAGTAAATAACACCCAACAGTGCTTTGTATATAAGGTTACACAATCACGCCATTTTTAGGACTCCCCACATTGCTGTCATGGTCAGCTAAAACAAACACAAGCAGTAAATGTCAACAAAGATTAGCTTTTTCTTTTTTATTTGATAAATGCTTTACAAATTGTCTGGCATATTGATGGCCCCCCTACCCTGCAAAGAACTCAAGGTATCTTAACCGGACATCACGGGCACTCAGGGAGGGCAAGCCAGGACGGCCACTTTCAAGCGCCGTCAGGGTTGGATCATGTAGAATTCCGGCCTCAGGCCCAACTGAGCCAGCATAGTTGGCAGAAAGTTATGGAGAACACAGCACGCCAGGATTAGATGATTACGTTTATACTCTGCCACATGGATGGGTGTCAGAAATAGGTGGAACCGGCTGGCCAGGATTCCAAATGTGTTCTCCACCACTCTTCTGGTTCTGGCCAGCCGGTAATTAAAAACCCTCTGTTCTGGGGTGAGGGTCCTCATCGGGAATGGCCGCATAAGATGGTCCCCCAGCGCAAATGCTTCATCCGCAACGAAGATGAATGGGAGTCCTTCCACATTGTCCTCTGGAGGTGGCAAGTCCAAGCTGCCATTCTGGAGACGCCTGTAGAACTCCGTCTGGGCGATGACTCCACCATCGGACATCCAGCCATTCTTCCCCATGTCCACATACAAGAAGTCGTAAATAGCCGACACCACCGCCAACATCACAATACTATTGAACCCCTTATAGTTGAAATAGTACAACCCCGAGTTGGGTGGTGGGACGATGTGGACGTGTTTCCCATCAATTGCCTCTCCGCAGTTAGGAAAGTCCCACCGCTGGGCAAAGTGGGAGGCCACAGTCTGCCATTCCTGTGGCGTGGAAGGAAACTGTTGAGGAAAAGAAAAATAAATTACTATTTTTGCACATAAACATGGCAAGCGATTAGGCACAAACATTCTTGGCCAAACTCCAGATAGCATTTATTAAGGGGAAATTAACACCAAAGTATAAGGTACACCTATCATCTTCAACCTCCCCCCCTCTCATGGGCCATTTCTAACATTATAGGGGGAGGGGTGGAATCTTGGACAGGTAACCCTCTTCACTTCATTGAGAGATGAATACCTAAATACAGGGTATTACTTGGAACAGCCCCTCCTTAGTTACACTATTGGCAGCCCACTGGACAGGTAAGAAGTGTCATAATACAAAGATAGAAATACACACTGTACACATTTGAGGACATTTGGACATTCTGAGATTACCTATCAAGATAATAATAGAATACAAAAACTTTAAACAGTACCATTGGAAAGTATACAGGCAGGCCCTTGCACTACATGCTTTGGGGAATTCATCCATAAATCTGACCAGTAAAGAGATGGGTATAGTGTGTATGGGTTTGGCAAAGTCAGCAGATAGATGATTGAGGATAGATAGAGAATTGGGATAAGCTGACTTAGCAGTTGTGGGGAGGGAGGGTTTAGAAAAATGTTTTGGGGACACTACAAAAAAAGCCTCTGGCACTCTGCCTGAATTTAAAGCACAAATCACATTTCTAAACATTTTAGGGGGTGTTTGAGGTAAAGCACTACTATGGAGCTGATAAAATACATTGTTAAGTGACTACATGAGGTGAATATAGGGGCAGGAGAACATGCTGGGGAGGTAAGTGAAGGCAGAGATGTATGAAGGACTTAAAAAATAATTACATAAAAATCCAGCATGCATGAGAACAAAGGGGACATTCCCTGCATATTACAATTGGTAATTAGGGAATGAGGAAAGAAATAAAAGATATTAGCAAACATTAAATACAATAAAATGTGATATTAAAGGATAAAAATCTTACCTTCATATACTCCTTCTGCAGGACCTGGATGATGGCAGAACAAGTCTCTGGGATAATGATACCCAGAGCCTGGGGGGAGATGCCTGTCGAGAACTTGAGATCCTGCAGGCTGCTCCCTGTCGCCAAGTACCGCAGGGTAGCGAGGAGCCTCTGCTCCGGAGTGATGGCTTGCCTCATGCAGGTATCCTGACTGCTGATATAGGGGGTCAGCGAAGCCAGCAGACGGTGAAATACGGGGGCCGTCATCCTTAGAAAGTTCCTGAAATCATCAGGATTATTCTCACGGATCTCACGGAGCAAAGGCATATGAGAGAACTGGTCACGCTGAAGCAACCAATTCTTGGTTCATGAACTCCTCCCCACCCTGTTCATGGACTGGACTTGTGTCAAGGTCAGGACCCCAACACCAATCCCCCGCACAGCACGAACTCTACGAGGAGTACGCATACGAAACATGGCTAGAAAACGATCGGCTGCTCAGAACGAAGTAACAGAACGCACTGAAGAACAGCAAGGCCTGTGAAGAGCGACCTGAAAAACAGTAACGAACGAACAAGAACACAATGACTACTTAAAGTCACGCGGAACTTGCTGCACGCACTGAAGAGCAGATACAAACCCACAAGCACAAACTGAACGGCAGAAAACGATCTGAAAACCACGAGTCTGAAAAAGCGTGAATCGTCTCTCACCAAACTTTTACTAATACGAGATTAGCAAAAGGAGCCCAAAGGGTGCCGCGCTTGGTTCTGAACTGGTCTTTTCTAGTCTCGTCGTACGTGCTTGACGTCACCGCATTGTTGGTGATTGAAAATTCCGACAACTTTGTGCGACCGTGTGTACGCAAAACAAGTTTGAGCCAACATCCGTCGGAAAAAATCCTAGGATTTTGTTGTCGGAATGTCCGAACAAAGTCCGACCGTGTGCACGTGGCATTAACGTTTTTATGTTTTTGGTTTTTTTTTTCTTCTCAAGTATTGTTAAGTCTGGCATGTTTATTTTGGGTTTAACTGTATTGCTGTACAGACTTGAATCTTATTGTTTATTTGTAGTTATAAATTAATATATGCAATTTTATATATATATATATATATATTATATTTTACTAATCAAATATTGTTAAGTCTTGTATGTTACATAGTCAATAAAAAAAAAAGGAATATTGTAACATGTTTAGATGTTTGTTGTTTTTCCTATGTATTTATTTTGATTTATTTTGACTTTTACTGTGTAAAATTATATATAAAGTAATGCAAAATTCCGTAGGACTTCACAAATCACAAACAGAAATTGGTTACTCATATAGGATGTATTTTCTAGGTTCCCTGATCACCATGAAGACAACACTACTGCTATCTGTACTGTGCGCTGTCATGGCGGGTGAGTGAAGTTTGTCTCCTTTTATCTTATAATAACACATCTGGAATACAGAGACAGCGATCGTTCCCCAGAAATTGGACGGAATGATCAGGGTGGAAAAAATAGACAAAGAAACAGCGAGGGAAATCCATTCTCTAAACGTGTATCTTTAAACACTTTGTTTATGAATTGTAATAATTTTGAAACAAGTTTGTATATTGGAACATTTGGATACAAGTTGCCGCAGTTTGGCACAAATTGGATTGTTTGGAGCAATATAAAACAAATCGGACATTATCTCTGATTTATTTATTTTGATCCTTGTATTACATAGTAGATGGATTTGAGATCTGTTTAGACTTCCACACAGGAACACAGGATGTACTTTCATGTTTTTTTCTGTCTCTCCAGTGGCTGCGTCTCAGGTCTGTGGAAGTGTTACCTGTGCTACTGATGAGATTTGTAACACTACTACTCCTACTACTCCTGCCTGCCAGTGCAATTCAACTGCCTATCAATTCGTACGAGGTATGGTATGCTATAATACAATGATTGCAATGGATCTTGTTCCTTTTGAAAACCAAATATTGCATTTTTATATAAACCATACGAGGTCCATGTAACATACATAGTACATGATGTGAATCTGTATTGGCCCACTTACACCCGACTGGTAAATGAACCACAATAGAGGGCTCCGGTGTAAATGAGCCCCCCCCCCCCCCCGAATTCCTCAACATTTGGTTGGTGGATAGTAGAGGTATTATCTGACTGTCTGTAGGGTGACTGTCACAAAAACATACACAATCGGATTGCTGTGGGTAATACGGAGGTAGGATTGCAAACCATAACCACAGAAGTTGACTTATCTTGTTCCCAATTAAACAATCACTGTTTGTGGCTTTGGGGGGAGGGGGAGGGGATAGGAGCAATCCTGAGAAATAGTCATTCATTGCTAAAGGACATCTGTGTTCTCCCTATATCGGACTTTCTGAAACAGAGTTCTGTAGAATGCAAAAGTTCCTCTACAGGTTGCTTGGGGTTCATTTTGGTCTCATTTTGCTTCGGTCCCGCTGAATAAAAGGGGCAGCGGGGGACAGTTTGTGTATACAAAGGGGTGGGGTCTCTATCTATGGACATGAACAAAATATAGTCAATGTTGCGATCCAAATGCATGAAATTCCAAGGTACTTGTGTTCAGATGGAACCTTAAGCTCATCCCTTTTGACCACCAATGTAAGGGGACACTACAATGTCAGTTAATGTAAGCAATTAGTACAATGACCATCAATGTAAGGGGGCACTACACTGATCATCAATGTAAGGGGCACTACACTGATCATCAATGTAAGGGGCACTATACTGATCATCAATGTAAGGGGCACTATACTGATCATCAATGTAAGGGGGCACTACACTGATCATCAATGTAAGGGGGCACTACACTGATCATCAATGTAAGGGGCACTATACTGATCATCAATGTAAGGGGGGACTACACTGATCATCAATGTAAGGGGGGACTATACTGATCATTACTATAAGGGGGCACTATACTGATCATCAATGTAAGGGGGCACTACACTGACCATCAATGTAAGGTGGCACTACACTGATCATCAATGTAAGGGGGCACTACACTGATCATCAATGTAAGGGGGCACTACACTGATCATCAATGTAAGGGGCACTATACTGATCATCAATGTAAGGGGGCACTATACTGATCATCAATGTAAGGGGCACTACACTGATCATCAATGTAAGGGGGCACTACACTGACCATCAATGTAAGGGGGCACTACACTGATCATCAATGTAAGGGGCACTACACTGATCATCAATGTAAGGGGCACTATACTGATCATAAATGTAAGGGGGCACTACACTGATCATCAATGTAAGGGGGCACTATACTGATCATCAATATAAGGGGGCACTACACTGATCATCAATGTAAGGGGACACTATACTGATCATCAATATAAAGGGGCACTAAACTGATCATCAATAGAAGGGGGCACTATACAGATCATTAATATAAGGGGGCACCATACTGATCATCAACGTAAGGGGGCACTACACTGATCATCACTGTAAGGGGCACTACACTAACCATCAATGTAAGGGGGCACTACACTGATCATCAATGTAAGGGGGCACTACACTAACCATCAGTGTAAGGGGGCACTACACTGATCATCAATGTAAGGGGGCACTACACTGATCATCAATGTAAGGGGCACTACACTGATCATCAATGTAAGGGGCACTACACTGATCATCAATGTAAGGGGGCACTACACTGGTCATCAATGTAAGGGGGCACTACACTGACCATCAATGTAAGGGGGCACTACACTGATCACCAATGTAAGGGGGCACTACACTAACCATCAATGTAAGGGGGCACTACACTGATCATCAATATAAGGGGGGCACCACACTGATCATCAATGTAAGAGGAGACTACATTGATCACCAACAGTCAATTACTGTATGTAAACTGGAAATTAAATTGGGAGTTAACACTTTGCCTCTATGGCAGCTTTCTCCCCAGTCCCTGGATTTTCTTGCCACCCTAAAGTGGGTATATATAGAAAACCTCTATAGTATATAATGTACATCAAACACGTCACCTTCTCACTCTTTTTTCAGGAGCCACTCCACCTGTAAATTTCACTTGTACTGGAGCAAAGTTCAATATACAAGTGTCAAAATGTTGGTTGGAAAAAAATGGTTATAATACGTCCGATGTGAGGCTGAACAGCACCAACTCCGAGTGTCTCGCACTAAGGGAGGTTGTAGATGGAACATCAGAGATGACCCTTCAACGTTCATTGATAGCCTCTGACTGTAACACTGCGGCTGAGGTAAGTTCTCCTGACTGTTTGTTATACAAGAGAAGTAAAAACAGATACAATAAAGTCTCTATAGACAAAAATTGTATGATTTAGGAGTTTTTGTTGTCTTTGTCCCCAGAAGAGTGTTTTATCCTCTACATAGTTTTTTTAAATCACATTTTCATACAGGCTTGGCAGAACACATTAAAGTAGCACTAAAGCCTAAGCATTTTTATTCTATTTTTACCCCAATGCATTCACAACATTAATGAAAATAAATGCCCCGATACATTTACAACCCCACTGTCCTCAATCACTTACCTGGCGCCCCTTGTCACTTCCACCAGGTCCTCCATTTCTGCCCCATTCCCTGAACTTCCCGATTGTAGATGAGATAGTGAGGGAAGGGTTGTTACTGGCTCCTGCAGCTGCCTAGAAGGAGGGAGCAGGGGCGTGGTTTGCTTGGCGTTTTGCGTTCAAAAAGACGCACACAGCCCCAGCTGAGGGTGCACATGCGTGGATGTCTCTTTAGCAGTTTTTTAGTTAAAGGAGACACCCACAAGGAGGAGTTGAACTCCAGGTAGATATAAAAGACACAAATAACACAGCTCTGTATTCATTTACATCAGGGGTCCCCAAACTACGGCCCTCCAGTTGTTCAGGAACTACAATTCCCATCATGTCCAGTCATGTCTGTGAATGTCAGAGTTTTACAATGCCTCATGGGACATGTAATTCTACAACAGCTGGAGGGTCGTAGTTTGGAGATCCCTGATTTACATCATTAAATGTATTTTTTTTTAAATTCAAGCAGTTTAAGTAGCTCATTGTGATTTGGTTTCAGCCTTGTGCAGTCCCTGTACAACTCAGGCCGGGGGAAAGAGAAGAAACACAAATAGCCAGTTATTTCTTGTGATGACAAAGATTATGTTGATTAGAGGAGAGAGCAGAGTGACAGAGAGATTAACTCATCAGTCCTCCGCTTCTCCTTTCACTGTCCAGTCACAGGCTGGGGGTCCAAGGGGACCTGGGCTCATAGAAAGTGGGTTAAATGGTAGTGGCCATCAGAGTGAGCACATCAAATGGCCAAAAAAAGTACCGCAGGAAAAATCCCTGCAAAAATCTCTGCATAGTAAAAGATACTTTTGTTATTTTACCTTTGGGCTATTTATTTTTATCTGGTAGTTTTTGGGTTCTACTTTAACAAAACTGTAGACTTCCTTCTTGACCTCACAGGGAATACACTGATATTAATACTGTATGGAGGTAAGTTTTTTGATCTTGTCTAATGACTTCTGTGCTTCCTCTCTCTACAGGTAAATGCAACCCACGTCATATACACAAATCATCTGTATATTTTTGGCAAGACGAATCCAATCCGAATAACAAATGACGCTGTCCTGAATATTTCCTGTGCTTACCCGCTGAATATAAATGTCGCTCTTAATGTGACTCTGCACCCAGTACTCGGGTAATTATTATCACATAATGTCGGTCTTTCAGAAATCTATGCTAATTATCTCTTATGATATTGCATTGTAGCACATACTTTTGTGTAATTGGTCCTTAATGTGGAACTTTAGTCAGAAAACTAAGTCCTGGTAGATCATTTCTGGCTAGCCCCTTTTGCAGGTACAGTGGAACCTTGGTTAACGAGTAACGCGGTCAACGAGCACATTGAAAGACGAGCAACTTTTTTTTTTTAATTCTGACTCGGTTTGCGAGTGTTGTCTCGCAAAACGAGCAGAATTCAAGCTAATGTGGCATGCAGTACCACATTTGGCCAGAGGTGCGGGGGGTGCTGGTGACACTCGGAACAGTTTGGAGCCGTTCTGAGCCGTTCGGAAATACTCGGAATCACTCGGAAATACTCGGAAACACTCGGAAATACTCCGTTCCTGAGTGTTTCCGAGCCTTTCCAAGGCTTTCCGAGTTCAGCCAAGCTGTCCCCGAGTATTTCAGAGGCTCTCTGCCCCCCCTCTGGCCACATGCGGTATTGCATGCAATAGAAGTCAATGCAGAACGAATTATCTTTGTTTCCATTGGTTTCTATGGGGAAACTCGCTTTGATATGCGAGTGCTTTGGATTACAAGCATTCTTCTAGAACAGATTATGCTCGTAATCCAAGGTTCCACTGTATAGCTGCAAAACTTTAAAAATAAGTGTCTTTCTATTTAAAATACAGTAATACCCTGTTTCCCACTTGCACTGCACATGCTCGGTTGCTCTCTAATTATTGGCACTGTGGCTAAAATCAGAGCCACTAGAGGCCGATCTGCCTAAAGATTTACTCAGGGGCTCTGGGCTTTAGGAAAATGGCAGCCTCTGGCAAGAAGAAACAGGAACAATGCTGGAGGCAATTTACAGTACGCACTCATTTTGGTAGCGTAATTATTGTTTGGAATTACTGGAATTATATTATGGGATTATTATGTGGAATGTATTTTGCTAAAGAACATTCTTTTTTTTATCAAATTGTTATGGGTAAAGTTCATCTTTAAGCAAACCTTTAAATATCTTCCCTACGGTAGATATTAAACTCACAGGTCCGTAGTTATAGTTGAAGACCTCAATCCATTTTATAAACAAAGGCACTAAACTGGCCTTGCCCCAAAACCTCAATAAATTAGAAACAAAAGCTTAGATATAACTGAGCTCAGCTCTCTGAGGACACATGGGTGTAAGTCATCTGAGCCAAGTGTTTTCCATCAACCCTGTCAAATCGAGAGGAAATGTTCCCGTAATAGAAGAGTTTTATGGCCTCAGTCCCCTTCCTTGCTTCTGCTTCAGTGCTGCAGCCTCCATGAGACTCTTTGGCATTTAATGTTTGTGTATCCCCTGCCACGCTACATGGTTCCTTCCACCTCATTCTACGACACTGCTGAGTATTGTAGTGACTTTGGGGTCAGAGAAGGAACCATGGCATGCACTGTGATAGGTTTGCACTTTCTTAATCCTTAAATAATTCAATTCTGCATGCAGTCTGTATACTAACATTGATGCATGGCAACATACCTGCATACATTTCTAGGTAGGTAACCTTTATCATGTGTCTATTTTCCAGAACCACAGTAAAAAACGACTCTACAGCAAATGCAAGTTATGCAGCCATAATGATGGCCTTTACAGATAGCGAATATACTATCCCTCTCTCAGAAGATGACACCCTGAAAGTGGAAGACACTATTTACCTTTCAGTGCAAGTACCAGATCTGGATGTGAACACCTTTAAACTCAAAGTGGTGAATATTTATGCCTCTCCTAGCAATTCAAGCGACCAAAAGTACTATCTTCTTCAGAACGGGTAAGTACACAGTGCACTGGGTTAGGAGTTTTGTGTGTTATTTGTACACTTTGACTACAGAAATAATTCACTAAATACACAGAACAATACTCAGTATCACCTTAACGCCGTCCGTGCAACCACGGGAGTCATTGTGTAGCTATAACAGCCGCTAGCAATAATCGCATGTAAAATCCATGTCAAACCCGACAGGCTGGTTGTACTCAAGTTGATCGATCAACTTGGGTACATTCAGCCTGACCATACATGGTTTGAGATTTGAACCGTCTATGGCCAGAGTATGTTGCTGAAGTCTTGCCATGAAGTTCTGAACTAATCTGGACAAGCCAACTTTCTAAAGTGATATAAATCCTGGAGTTCATCTTTAAAGCCCAACTCAAGTCAACATTTTTTTATATATTAATAATTGATACCATATTTAGTTTCACAAAGTTTTATTAAATGTTTTTTTAAAGTAAGTAACAAAACCAAAAATATAAACAATCCTCATAGGAGGAGACCAGGGTAAATCAAGAGGGTTACAAATGAGATGGGGGTAGCCAACCCCTTTAGTACAAAGTATCAGTCAGTATCATGAGAGCACATAACAAGTAAAAGGGGAACAACTGAACAACCAAGACAAAAGATCAGAAAATTCTGTGTAGCCCGTATATAGGGGGGTATATTGGGTTAGTTAGTCCATGTTAAACAGAATACTTAAGAACCATGTTCCTACTTTGGAGGATTATAAAAGGAGTTGGCGGTTTCAGGGAGAAGTGGATTAGTTGGGGGTGGATGGAGCTAAGCGGCCTCCACCTCTCTCAAGCCAACTTTTTGCTCAGTTTTAGATAGAGTGGGGGAAGAGTTAGGACCCTTGTGAGGTGTCTGTGGCTACATTGAGGCACTTTCTTGTTACTGATTCATGCTTGTGACACCAGGACAGGAGATGAGGAGATGGGGTCATGAAGACAATATGACACAGACAGCAATAAAAACCAACCAAGAGGTTCTTACTCTTCTTCACCACACAGATTGCTGTCTATGTCCTCACTGGAGAGACCATCCATCATTTTATATCCCTGTATTTTTTGGTGTCACCAGGACAGGATGTGAAGGGAAATCAGTTTTGCCTCGGACAGCAATACAAGCCTTGAGAAGGGACTAGGTGTGGAAATAGGAAAGTACCAACACAATTCAGGGGTGGTAAGGAGTCCGCCTATATCAGGGCTTCAGGAACGTGTGTATATGTAGAGGTGCTGGACTTTATATAGGGTGATGATTGGTGAACAATCCAACAATTTTTGTTCATGACTTTCCCAGCTACTTTAGTCAACAAGCAAAAACTACCTAACAGGGGATCTAACCCTTTCATACACTGTACGTTAATTATCATATAAATGGTAGAACTTCAGAGATCTTTTGAAATTATGCAAAATTTCAATGCAGGTTTGAATTAACATTTGCATTTTTGCTTGATGTGTTTTCCATTGAAGGACCCATTGGCACCACCTGTGATGGGCTGATTTGATCAAAGTGGGCCCCACACATTGACAATCTATTGTTTTTGATAGGCCCAGTTAACAGCAATGTGTTGGTCACAATTAAATACCTTTAATAACATGCAGATTGATGTATTTCTTTTGTCTCAATGCATTAAGGAGAAAATCATGTAGGTGTGAGGTGTGAAGAATTAATGGGTCACAGTACAAATCTTGTGTATGGCACAAAGATTCCACCAAAATTCCACCAGTTAAAATGTAAATTGAGGACTTCTGAGTTACAGAAATAATATAATGAACACGTGCCTGGAATTGTTCAGCTATAATATACATATAAATAATGAAGCCATGCCATGTATTGTCCATCTATAATATACAATTATATGCAAAAGTTTTCAAAATGACAAGGGTGCCCAAATGTATGCACCTGTCTAATTGTGTTTTGATGCAATAAACCTCATTTCACTACTGAAATATTACTGTGTCCTTCAGTTATTTGATAGATCAAAATGAAATTGCTGATCCAAACACCCAAATATTTATAAATGACAATCATGGAAATTGTCAGGGGTTCCTAAACTTTTGCATACGACTGTATACAGTATATATAAAATGAACATACCCCATATATTGTTCAGCTCTAATGCCCCGTACACACGGTCGGATTTTCCGATGAAAAATGTCCGATCGGAGCGTGTTGTTGGAAATTCCGACCATGTGTAGGCTCCATCGGACATTTTCCATCGGATTTTCCGACACACAAAGTTGGAGAGCAGGAGATAAAATTTTCCGACAACAAAATCCGTTGTCGGAAATTCCGATCGTGTGTACACAAATCCGACGGACAAAGTGCCACGCATGCTCAGAATAAATAAAGAGATGAAAGCTATTGGCCACTGCCCCATTTATAGTCCCGACGTACGTGTTTTACGTCACCGCGATCGGATTTTCCGACAACTTTGTGTGACCGTGTGTATGCAAGACAAGTTTGAGCCAACATCCGTCGGAAAAAATCCTAGGATTTTGTTGTCGGAATGTCTGAACAAAGTCCGACCGTGTGTACGCCCTATAATAGTATGTACCAGTATTGTGTCTAACCTTTAGATTACAGTAACTGAAAACTGATGAATGGTTTCTGTATCCAGGTGCCCAGCTAGCAATGTACCTGCTGACCAGCTAACAGTGGACAGCAATGGAGTCGACATTGAATCTCGGTTTCCTATGAAAGTCTTCCAGATTGCCAATTCTAATGCCATCTATCTCTTTGCCGATTTTTCACTCTGCACTAATGATTGTGCGACGGTAAGACTCACCATACACATAGAGGGTGATCTGTGATTTCTGTGACTGAAGGAGCGGGCAGGGTTTTTTACACACACACACATACTAGTACCAGATTAGACAGGAGACACATATCCTACCTGCATGTCCTTGGAGGAAACCAACAAAAGCAAAACATGCAAACTCCATGCAGATAATGCCCCTGGCTGGTATCTGAATTGAGGTCCCCAGTGCTACAAGGCAAGAGTGCTAATGTCCACATTTGGCTTTCTAATCATTACACAGCATTGATAAGATGCTTGAAGGTGTTTATGGACCGAAAAATAAATAAACAAATTGCACACCAACCAAGATACCAGCTTCTCTGCTCATTACCTGATCTTCTGCTGATCTGCTGCTGCTAACCAAGCAGGTAGAACATTGTTGTGTATAATGAGCATGAAAGCTGAATTAATGGCCAACTCCACACAAAGGTGGTGAGTAAAATCATATGCCGGCTTCTGAAATTGAGATACCACCGCCAGAATTCACAGTTCTGCCCATCCGCTGTAGCCCAAACCCAAGCCCATCCCTAACAAAGACAGCGATGGTGTCATGCTCATCCCTAACAAAGACAATTGATGGTGTCATGCTCATCCCTAACAAAGACAATTGATGGTTTCATGCTGCCCCGATACAATGTGGAATAAATAGGTGATTGGGAAATATGACTTAAAGAGACTAAAGTCAATGTGGAGGGGGAATGTAAACTATTCTAGGGAAGTCTCACCATTGGAGTGATGGAAGAACGAACCTGGTGTGCCCGCATTCTCCACTGTTTTCATTGTGGGAATAACACAGATAGTGGAACATGAAGGGGACAATGTGACTTTAGCATAGCTGGGGTGTTTCTTGGATACAATTTGCAGTTCCTTCATCAATTTCACATGTCTAGAATTTCTGTTGAATGTATTTTATTTCCTCACAGATCTGCCCCTCCCAGTCCAAAAATGCTTCTTCTGACGACATTGCAGGAAGAGTCAGTATCTTTTTGAATGTAGGTAAGTCATCTCATGGTCACAGTTTTGTTACAGTCATTTTCTGTGTTTCTACAGTCACATTTATTAAAACCCAACTCCAGACAAAACATTTCTTTTTTTTTTTTGTTTTGGATAATGTAGGAAAACTCTTAAAGTGGTGGTAAACCCCATTCATGAAATCTTACCTGGGCACATATATCTGTAGTGTTTACTTATCTCTCTCCAAAGCTCTAAGTGTGGTGTCTTTCTGCTGCTCCGTTCCTCTGTTATCAGCATTATCAGCATTATAACTTCTGACAAGTTCTTTGACACATTAGAAAAGCAGCTGAATATTTATGTTGGGGAGGGAGCTTAGAGATAGATTAGCAGAGAGCTTGTCTATTCACAGTACAGCTCTGCAAGTTTCTTTGTTCCTCTGCCTATATGGGGGGGGGGGGGGGTGGAGGGATGCCCTTCCTCCAATCAGCTCTCACACAGTGTAAACCTAGACTCCCCTCCCACTGCTGAATGAGGAAACAAGATTTCTAACACAATGTGCACTTTCTAAAGGATATAGAAAGGGAAAGACAGCAGACATACATGTAAAACCTATGTAGGAGGATTTGTTTCATCTCTGTTCATCATCTGAGGCTGTTCACTTCACTGGGTAGTATGGTAGAGGGTTTACAACCACTTTAAAGCTTCCGTCAATTTATAAATGCTGTCTTTGTTCCCTTTGGGGGGATTTTCCCTCACTTCCTGTTCTGTCTGACACCTGACCAGGAAGTAAGGAGAAATGTCCCAGAGGGGACAAAGCAATTAAAACCTGCAGAGGTTCTAACCCTTCACCATGCTAAAAAAAAAAAAGATCTTTGTTACTCCATGTGTCCCTTATATTTATCAGATCAATAAAACAGCAAATTGTTCATTGTTAGGGATTACTTTCAGGTCTTCAGTAAATGTGAATATCATACGATATATCCAGATCGATTGAGGTCTCCAATTAACAGATATTTTCTCTTTATTTCCAGCTGATAAAAATTACAATGTAGATACCAGTTCTGCCAGCGATAAGTAAACTCTTACATTGAGAAATGTAATGGTTTAGAGTGATGTAGCTAAACATGTTGAACCCCTTTACAGCAACAATACCCTTATATGTGGGGGCAGGGCTGCTGGACCTCAACACCCTGACCCTGCATATATGCGTTGCTGTCTCGTTTGGGGAGTGCCCCACCCATACCCCCAGAACTGTGACTGAGCTGTCACCAACAGCTCACAGTCAGCTGCTGACGATCAACAGTTGGTAGGACTGGCTCCGGATGATGTCAGCGCCGTGCAGCCAATTACAGCGCAGCATGATCAGGAGACCTTCTTGCCAGCATTCGGGCATCCGGGCCCCATGTCTGTGCTGTTTCTTATTCTCATATTGTAGCCCGGCTGTATAAGGACAGCAAGAGGCCGAAACCAGGTCACATTCAATACACTGCTAAAAAACGCTAAGAAAAAGATTTTCTCCTTTGAGCCTTTGCAGATTCCTGTTATTGGCCCCAAAAAATATTAAACTCCCTTAAAGAGATATGTAAAATTTTCCATTTCGCCCTATTTCACCTGCCTAATTCTAACAATGGTAATGACTAGGGGTTATTATCCATCCATATATTTCTATGCATATATTTAGTATTTATCTAAATATTTACTAATATTAGTTTTATTATAAAATCATTACGTTGGAGGGTTATCATTACTGACTGAGACTTTCAATTAGAGAGAGACAGTCTGAAGGCAAACAGCTTCTGTTGTGCTGTCTTTAGAAAATGCATAATGTTCCATGACACCAACATCATAGATGTATATCCAGTATTGAATATATTTTGGTGGGATTTATTGCTGCCCCCCACACACACACACACACACACACACTGGACATCACTTCCTGTGTGGTCAACAAAACTAAAGTGGAGGGGATCTATTATTTTTTTTGAGTGAAGTTTGTCTCCTTTTATCTTATAATAACACATCTGGAATACAGAGACAGCGATCGTTCCCCAGAAATTGGAGGGAATGATCAGGGTGGGGCAAATAGACGAAGAAACAGCGAGGGAGATTCATTCTCTAACTGTGTATCTTTAACCGCTTCAGATCCGGGCCATTGCCAAATGACGGCAACAGCGCGGATCTAAATTGCTGGGACTACGTCTACTGACGTCGTCCTGTGCACGAGCGGCCTGCGCGCCCCCTGCAGGGCGCGCGCGGCGCGCTCGGTGATCAGCGAGTCTATGAGACTTGCCTGATCACAGATCAGAGTAAGGGGTTGGTCCCGACCCCTTACCACATGATCAGCTGTCAGCCAATGACAGCTGATCATGTGATGTAAACAGAGCCGGTAATCGGCTATTTTTCCTCCTAGCGCTGACAGCGCGAGGAGGAAAAAAAAAACCCGATCACCGGCGGCCGTGATCGGGACATCAGTCCCGATCACGGCGATCTTCCAACACAAGGCAATAGGCAGCAGTGCTGCCTACCAGTGCCCACCAGCGTCACCCATAAGTGCCCACAGTGCCATCAATCAACCCCACCCATCAGTGCCCACAGTGCTACCCATCAGTGCCCACAGTGCCACCCATCAGTACCACCCATCAGTGCCACCCATCAGCACCCACATCAGTGCCACCCATCGGCACCCACATCAGTGCCACCCATCAGCACCCACATCAGTGTCACCTACCAGTGCCCATAAGTGCCCATCAGTGCCGCCCATCAGTGCCCCCCATCAGTGCCCCCCATCAGTGCCCCCCCATCAGTGCCGCCCATCAGTGGTACCTATCAGTGCCCATCCGTGACACCCATCCGTGCCACCCATCCGTGCCACCCATCCGTGCCACCCATCTGTGCCACCCATCCGTGCCACCCATCCGTGGCCATCAGTGCCGCCTTATCTGTCCCCATCAGTGCCGCCTTATCTGTCCCCATCAGTGCCGCCTTAACTGTGCCTATCAGTGCCGCCTTAACTGTGCCCATCAGTGCCGCGTTATCTGTGCCTATCCGTGCCCATCAGTGCAGCCTATCAGTGCCCACCAGTGCCGCCTCATCAGCGCATATCAATGAAGGAGAAAAATTACCTGTTTGCAAAATTTTATAACAAACTATTAAACATGATTTTTTTTTTTTTTTCAAAAATTTCCATCTTTTTTTGTTTCTTTAGCAAAAAATAAAAATCCCAGCTGTGATTAAATACCACCAAAAGAAAGCTCTATTTGTGGGAAAAAAATGATAAAAATTTCATTTGGGTACAGTGTTGTATGACCGCGCAATTGTCATTCAAAGTGCGACAGCGCTGAAAGCTCAAAATTGGTCTGGGCAGGAGGGGGGTTTAAGTGCCCTGTAAGCAAGTGGTTAAACACTTTGTTTATGAATTGTAATAATTTTGAAACAAGTTTGTATATTGGAACATTTGGATACAAGTTGTAGCAGTTTGGCACTAATTGGATTGTTTGGAGCAATTTAAAACAAAGCGGACATTATCTCTGATTTATTTATTTTGATCCTTGTATTACATAGTAGATGGATTTGAGATCTGTTTAGACTTCCACACAGGAACACAGGATGTACTTTCATGTTTTTTTCTGTCTCTCCAGTGGCTGCGTCTCAGACCTGTGGAAGTGAAACCTGTGCTACTGATGAGAGTTGTGACACTGCTGGTACTGCCTGCCAGTGCAATTCAACTACCTATTCATTCACACGAGGTATGGTATGCTATAATACAATGGTTACAATGGATCTTGTGCCTTTTGAAAACCAAATATTGCATTTTTATATAAACCATATGAGGTCCATATAACATACATAGTACATAATGTGAATCTGTATTGGCCCGCTTACACCCGGCTGGTAAATGAACCACAATTGGGGGGCCCCGGTGTGAATGAGCCCCCCAGGCTTCCTCAACATTTGGTTGGTGGATAGTAGAGGTATTATCTGACTGTCTGTAGGGTGACTGCCACATAAACATACACAATCGGATTGCTGTGGGTAATAAGGAGGTAGGATTACAAACCATAACCACAGAAGTTGACTTATCTTGTTCCCAATTAAACAATCACTGTTTGCACTGAGATTTGTGGCTTTGGGGGGGAGGGGATAGGAGCAATCCTAAAAAATATTCATTCATTGCTAAAGGACTTCTGTGTTCTCCCTATATCAGACTTTCTGAAACAGAGCTCTGTAGAATGCAAGGGTTCCTCTACAGGTTGCTTGGGGTTCCATGAGCTAATTCTGTCTCTCAGATAAGTCTGGTCTCATTTTGCTTCAGTCCCGCTGAATGAAAGGTCCGGCGGGGGACAGTTGATGTATACAAAGGGGCGGGGTCTCTATCTATGGACATGACCAAAAAATATAGTCAATGTTGCGATCCAAATGCATGAAATTCCAAGGTACTTGTGTTCAGATGGAACCTTAAGCTCATCCCTTTTGACCACCAATGTAAGGGGACACTACAATGTCAGGTAATGTAAGCAATTAGTACAATGACCATCAATGTAACGGGGCGCTACACTGATCACCAATGTGAGGGGGGCTACACTGACCATCAATGTAAGGGGGCGCTACACTGACCACCAATGTAAGGTGGCACTACACTGACCACCAATGTAAGGGGGCATTACACTGACCATCAATGTAAGGGGGCGCTACACTGATCGTCAATGTAAGGGGACACTACACTGATCATCAATGTAAGGGGGCACTACACTGATCATCAATGTAAGGGGGCACTACACTGATCATCAATGTAAGGGGGGCACTACACTGATCATCAATGTAAGGGGGGCACTACACTGATCACCAATGTAAGGGGGCATTACACCGACCACCAATGTAGGGAGCACTACACTGATCATCAATGTAAGGGGGCACTACACTGACCATCAATGTAAGGGGGCGCTACACTGAACATCAATGTAAGGGGGCACTACACTGACCACCAATGTAGGGAGCACTACACTGATCATCAATGTAAGGGGGCACTACACTGACCATCAATGCAAGGGGGCACTACACTGACCATCAATGTAAGGGGGCATTACACCGACCACCAATGTAGGGAGCACTACACTGATCATCAATGTAAGGGGGCACTACACTGACCATCAATGTAAGGGGGCGCTACACTGACCATCAATGTAAGGGGACACTACACTGATCACCAATGTAAGGGGGCACTACACTGATCATCAATGTAAGGGGGCACTACACTGATCACCAATGTAAGGGGCACTACACTGATCATCAATGTAAGGGGGCGCCAGACTGATCACCAATGTAAGGGGGCACTACACTGATCACCAATGTAAGGGGGCACTACACTGATCATCAATGTAAGGGGGCACTACACTGACCATCAATGTAAGGGGGCGCTACACTGACCACCAATGTAAGGTGGCATTACACTGACCACCAATGTAAGGGGGCATTACACTGACCATCAATGTAAGGGGGCGCTACACTGATCGTCAATGTAAGGGGACACTACACTGATCATCAATATAAGGGGGCACTACACTGATCATCAATGTAAGGGGGGCACTACACTGATCATCAATGTAAGGGGGGCACTACACTGATCATCAATGTAAAGGGGCGCTACACTGATCACCAATGTAAGGGGGCGCTACACTGATCACCAATGTAAGGAGACACTACACTGACCATCAATGTAAGGGGGCACTACACTGATCATCAATGTAGGGAGACACTACACTGATCATCAATGTAAGGGGGCACTACACTGACCACCAATGTAAGGGGGCGCTACACTGATCACCAATGTAAGGGGGCACTACACTGATCACCAATGTAAGGGGGCGCTACACTGATCACCAATGTAAGGAGACACTACACTGACCATCAATGTAAGGGGGCACTACACTGATCATCAATGTAAGGAGACACTACACTGATCATCAATGTAAGGGGGCACTACACTGACCACCAATGTAAAGGGGCGCTACACTGATCACCAATGTAAGGGGGCACTACACTGATCACCAATGTAAGGGGGCACTACACTGACCATCAATGTAAGGGGGCACTACACTGACCATCAATGTAAGGGGGCGCTACACTAATCACCAATGTAAGGGGGCACTACACTGAGCACCAATGTAAGGGGGCACTACACTGACCATCAATGTAAGGGGGCACTACACTGACCATCAATGTAAGGGGGCGTTACACTGATCACCAATGTAAGGGGGCACTACACTGACCATCAATGTAAGGGGGCGTTACACTAATCACCAATGTAAGGGGGCACTACACTGAGCACCAATGTAAGGGGGCACTACACTGACCATCAATGTAAGGGGGCACTACACTGATCATCAATGTAAGGGGGCGCTACACTGATCACCAATGTAAGGGGGCACTACACTGACCACCAATATAAGGGGGCACTACACTGACCACCAATGTAAGGGGGCACTACACTGACCATCAATGTAAGGGGGCACTACACTGACCATCAATGTAAGGGGGCACTACACTGACCATCAATGTAAGGGGGCACTACCATAGGCGTGCGCAGCCTATTGCATTAGGGTGTGCACCTCAAACCAAAGCTCAAACACACGTGCGTATATATATATACACACACACACACACAGCTCTATTTGCATGACAGGTCCCTCTCTGCCCACTGAGCGGGGAGGGGCTTGTCGACCGCCGCTGCTGCCTATGGAGAGATTGGATGAAAACGGACAGCATGTCCTTTTTCATCAGATCTCACCCGATCCGATCCGCCAGCGACGGATCCGAACGTAGAGGCATCCATCTGATTTTAGCGGATCGGACGGGGTTGGATGTCAGCGGACATGTCACCGCTGACATCCGACGCTCCATAGGCTAGCATTGAGCGCCCGTTCAGGTCCGCTGTCAAAACTCACAAGCGGACCTTAACGGTCCGTTTGTGTGAAATGGGCCTTAAATAGCAAAAAATGGCCTGGTCCTGAAGAGGGAAAATCTTCCAAAGTTTGTGGTTAAGTTGATTTTTAGATGTCATTTTTTTAAATTGTTATTTTTTAAAATAACATTATCGAAGCATTATTGTAACACGTGAGAACAATTTAAAAAAAATTACATGTAAAAATCGACTTAATGTATGTATGGGAAAATATATACATATATATATATATGTATATATATATATATATATATATTGTGCGTTACATATACAATCAAATCCATATGAACCCTGCCTGGCTTGTCAGCAAAAAAGTAAGTGTATATATATATATATATATATATATATATATATATATATATATACATAGATACATATATATATATATATATATATATATATATATATATATATATATATATATATATACACACACATATATATACACATATATATATATACACACATATATATACACTTACTTTTTTGCTGAAAAGCCAGGCAGGGTTCATATTGATTTGAATTGTATATGTGAAGTACATAAAAAAATTATATATATAATTTTTTTTTATGTACAACACATATACAATTCAAATCAATATGAACCCTGCCTGATTTGTCAGCAAAAAAGTAAGTGTGTATGTATATATATATATATATATATATATATATATATATATATATATATATATATATATATATATATATATATATATATATATATATATATATATATATATTCACACTTACTTTTTTGCTGGCAGGGACAGGGTTCATATCGAGTTGCCTTTTTGTTTTTTTTTTATTTTTCGTCCATCGTGTGACTGCCCTTCCCTGCTCAGTGCTGTCTCACTGGCACTGCTTACCTGACTGAGCCAGCCGCCTGCCGCTATCCGAGTCCAGGCTGAGGCTCCGCTGAGTCCGCTGCTTCTTCCGAGGTAAGGGAGAGAGAGGAGGCCGGAGGGGGGCGGAGTGCAGATGCAGATCACTCCGCCGCTGCCTGCAGTACCTGCGCCGCTGGAACTATACAGGACCCATCGGGAAATGCGGCCGGATCACTCCGCCGCGCCTGTGGTCCCGGGGACTCCCTAGTCCCTGCAGTGCAGGCTGCGCTGCAAAAAGACAAAAAGATGCTTTTTCTTGCAGGGCCAACCTAGGCCAGGCAGTGGTGACATGAGCAGTAGTAGTCACAACTACTGACACCAGTCACAACCAATGAGAGCACAATGATTAGGGTGTGCCTGGGCACACCCGGCACACCCCGTGGGCACGCCTATGGGCACTACACTAACCATTAATGTAAGGGGCACTACACTGATCATCAATGTAAGAGGGCACTACACTGATCATTAATCTAGGGGGCACTACACTGCTCAACAATGTAAGGGGGCACTACACTGATCATCAATATAAGGGGGCACTACACTGACCATCAATGTAAGGAGACACTACACTGATCATCAATGTAAGGGGGCACTACACTGATCACCAATGTAAAGGGGCACTACACTGATCATTAATGTAAGGAGACACTACAGTGATCACCAATGTAAGGGGGCACTACACTGATCATCAATGTAAGGGGGCACTACACTGATCACCAATGTAAGGGGCACTACACTGATCATTAATGTAAGGAGACACTACAGTGATCACCAATGTAAGGAGACACTACACTGATCACCAATGTAAGGGGGCACTACACTGACCATCAATGTAAGGGGCACTACACTGATCATCAATGTAAGGGGCACTACACTGATCACCAATGTAAGGGGCACTACACTGGTCATCAATGTAAGGGGGCACTACACTGATCACCAATGTAAGGGGCACTACACTGATCATCAATGTAAGGGGGCACTACACTGATCACCAATGTAAGGGGCACTACACTGATCATCAATGTAGGGGGCACTACACTGACCATCAATGTAAGGGGGCACAGCACTGATCATCAATGTAAGGGGGCATTACATTGATCATCAATGTAAGGGGCACTACACTGATCATCAATGTAAGGGGCACTACACTGATCACCAATGTAAGGGGCACTACACTGATCATCAATGTAAGCGGGCACTACACTGATCATCAATGTAAGGGGGGCACTACACTGATCATCACTATAAGGGGCACATTACTGATCATTAATCTAGGGGGCACTACACTGACCATCAATATAAGGGGGGCACTACAATGATCATCAATGTAGGGGGCACTACACTGATCATCAATGTAAGAGGAGACTACATTGATCACCAACAGTCAATTACTGTATGTAAACTGGAAATTAAATTGGGATTTAACACTTTGCCTCTATGGCAGCTTTCTCCCCAGTCCCTGGATTTTCTTGCCACCCTAATGTGGATATATATAGAAAACCCCTATAGTATATAATGTACATCAAGCACGTGACTGTCACCTTCTCATCTCTGAATGAATTTACTCTTTTTTCAGGAGCCAGTCCACCCGTAAATCTTACTTGTACTGGAGCAAAGTTTAATATACAAGTGTCAAAATGTTGGTTGGAAAAAAATGGTTATAATACCTCCAATATAAGGCTGAACAGCACCAACTCCACTTGCTCGGCAGGACGGGAGGTTGTAGGTGGAATATCGGAGATGACCCTTCACCGTCCATTGACAGCCTCTGACTGTAACACTGCTGCTGAGGTAAGTTCTCCTGACTGTTTGATATACAAGAGAAGGGGGGATATTTGCTGCTCCGGAATTAGGGGTCGAGTCACCAGAAGAAAGCCATTACTACGCGAATGCCACAAAGTATCCCGCTTACAATAACCCAAACAGCACAGAGACAAGCCTCAAACCTTCTAGCACAATGTCTGATTGGTGGCACTGATGACACTAATGGGTGGCATTGCTGGGCATCACTGAAATATAATGGTGCCAATCAATGCCCATTTATGGGCACTGATTGGCACAGACTGGGCACATTGGGCACATGTGGATGGCCATGGGGCACATACCTGGCCATCCACATGTTGCCCACTTCCCTGGTGGTCCTGGTTGCGTCCCTGGTGGTCCAGTGTGGTCATCTGAGGGGGGGCTGCGCTGATAAACAATCAGCACAGACCCCCCTGTCAGGAGAGCCGCCGATCGGCTCTCCTCTACTCCCGTCTGTCAGATGCGAGTGAGGAAAAGCTGATCAACGGCTCTTCCTATTGACATCGTTATCAGCCATGATTGGACACGGCTGATCACGTGGTAAAGAGCCTCCGCCGATTGCCGCGATGCGCGCCCCCGCAGGCGCACTGCGGCATGTTATCGTGCTGGATGTCATATGACGCCCAGTCAGGATAACGGAACCACCGCCCGGCTGTCAATCTGGTATAGGCCGGGCGGGAAGTGGTTAAGTAGCTCATTGTGATTTGGTTTCAGCCTTGTGCAGTCCCTGTACAACTCAGGCCGGGGGAAAGAGAAGAAACACAAATAGCCAGTTATTTCTTGTGATGACAAAGATTATGTTGATTGGAGGAGAGAGCAGAGTGACATAGAGATTAACTCATCAGTCCTCCGCTTCTCCTTTCACTGTCCAGTCACAGGCTGGGGGTCCAAGGGGACCTGGGTTCATAGAAAGTGGGTTAAATGGTAGTGGCCATCAGAGTGAGCACATCAAATGGCCAAAAAACGTACCGCAGGAAAAATCTCTGCAAAAATCTCTGCATAGTAAAAGATACTTTTGTTATTTTATCTTTGGGCTATTTATTTTTATCTGGTAGTTTTTGGGTTCTACTTTAACAAAACTGGAGACTTCCTTCTTGACCTCACAGGGAATACACTGATATTAATACTGTATGGAGGTAAGTTTTCTGATCCTGATTAATGACTTCTGTGCTTCCTCTCTCTACAGGTAAATTCAACCCACATCATATACACAAATAAGCTGTATATTTTTGGCAAGACGAATCCAATCCGAATAACAAATGACGCTGTCCTGAGTATTTCCTGCGCTTACCCGCTGAATATAAATGTCGCTCTTAATGTGACTCTGCACCCAATACTCGGGTAATTATTATCACATAATGTCGGTCTTTCAGAAATCCATGCTAATTATCTCTTATGATATTGCATTGTAGCACATACTCTTGTGTAATTGGTCCTTAATGTGGAACTTTAGTCAGAAAACTAAGTCCTGGTAGATCATTTCTGGCTAGCCCCTTTTGCAGGTACAGTGGAACCTTGGTTAACGAGTAACGCGGTTAATGAGCATTTTGAAAGACGGGCAACTTTTTTTTTAAAATTCTGACTCGGTATGCGAGTGTTGTCTTGCAAAACGAGCAAAATTCAAGCTAATGGGGTGTACTGTACCACATTTGGCCAGAGGTGCGGGGGCGCCGGTGACACTCGGAACGGTTCAGAGCCGTTTGGAAATACTTGGAAACACTCAGAAATACTTGAAAACACTCGGAAATATTGCGTTCCCGAGTGTTTAAGAGCCTTTCCGAGGCTTTCCGAGTTCAGCCCAGCTGTCCCCGAGTATTTCAGAGTCTCTCCGGCGCCCCCCACCTCTGGCCACATGCGGTATTGCATGCAATAAAAGTCAATGCGGAACAAATTATCTTAGTTTCCATTGACTTCTATGGGGAAACTCGCTTTGATATGCGAGTGCTTTGGATTAAAAGCATTCTCTTGGAACGGATTATGCTCGTAATCCAAGGTTCCACTGTATAGCTATGTAAAACATTAAAAATAAGTGTCTGTCTATTTAAAATACAGTAATACCCTGTTTCCCCCTTGTACTGCACATGCTCGGTTGCTCTCTAATTTTTGGCACTGTGGCTAAAATCAGAGCCACTAGCGGCCGATCTGCCTAAAGATTTACTCAGGGGCTCTGGGCTTTAGGAAAATGGCAGCCTCTGGCAAGAAGAAACAGGAACAATGCTGGAGGCAATTTACAGTACGCAATAATTTTGGTAGCGTAATTATTGTTTGGAATTATTGGGATTCTATTATGGGATTATTATGTGGAATGTATTTGGCTAAATTACATTATTTTTAATCAAGTTGTTATGGGTAAAGCTTATCTTTAAGCAAACCTTCAAAAAACTTCCCTACGGTAGATAGTAAACTCACAGGTCTGTAGTTACTAGTTGAAGACCTCAATCCATTTTTTAAACAAAGGCACTTAGCTGGCCTTGCCCCAAACCTCAATAAATTAGAAACAAAAGCTTAGATATAACTGAGCTCAGCTCTCTGAGGACACATGGGTGTAAGTCATCTGGGCCAAGTGTTTTCCATCAACCCTGTCAAATCGAGAGGAAATGTTCCCGTAATAGAAGAGTTTTATGGCCTCGGTCCCCTACCTTCCTTCTGCTTCAGTGCTGCAGCCTCCATGAGACTCTTTGGCATTTAATGTTTGTGTGTCCCCTGCCACGCTGCATGGTTCCTTCCACCTCTCCCTACGACACTGCTGAGTATTGTAGTGACTTTGGGGTCAGAGAAGGAACCATGGCATGCACTGATAGGTTTGCTCTTTCTTAATCCTCAAATAATTCAATTCTGCATGCAGTCTGTATACTAACATTGATGCATGGCAACATACCTGCATACGTTTCTAGGTAGGTAACCTTTATCATGTGTCTATTTTCCAGGACCACAGAAATAAACGGCCCTACAGGAAATGCAAGTTATGCAGCCATAATGATGGCCTTTAAAGAGAGCACATATACGACCGCTCTCTCAGAAGATTACCCCCTGACTGTGGAAGATACTATTTACCTTTCAGTGCGAGTACCAGATCTGGATGTGAACACCTTTAAACTCAAAGTGGTGAATATTTATGCCTCTCCTACCAATTCAAGTGACCAAAAGTACTATCTTCTTCAGAACGGGTAAGTACACAGTGCACTGGGTTAGGAGTTTTGTGTGTTATTTTCACACTTTGATTACAGAAATAATTCACTAAATACACAGAACAATACTCAGTATCACCTTAACGCCGTCCGTGCGACCACGGGAGCCACTGTGTGGCTATAACAGCCGTTAGCAATAACCGCATGTAAAATCCATGTAAAATCCGACAGGCTGGTTGTACTCAAGTTGATCGATCAACTTGGGTACATACAGCCTGACCATACATGGTTTGAGATTTGAACCATCTATGGCCACTTTAAGAGTATGTTTTTGAAGTCTTGCCATGAAGTTCTGAACTAATCTGGACAAGCCGACTTTCTAAAGTGATAAAATTCCTGGAGTTCATTTTAAAGCTCAACTCAAGTCAACTTTTTTTATATATATATTATATCTAAAGTGATATAATTCCTGGAGTTCGTCTTTTTTTTTTTATTTATTATTAATTAATACCATATTTAGTTTCACAAAGTTTTATTAAAGGTTTTTTAAAGTAAGTAACAAAACCAAAAATATAAACAATCCTCATAGGAGGAGACCAGGGTAAATCAAGAGGGTTACAAATGAGATGGGGGTAGCCAACCCCTTCAGTACAAACTAGTATCAGTCAGTGTCATGAGAGCACATAACAAGTAAAAGGGGAACAACTGAACAACCAAGACAAAAGATCAGAAAATTCTGTGTAGCCCGTATATAGGGGGGTATTTTGGGTTAGTTAGTCCATGTTGAACAGAGTACTTAAGAACCATGTTCCCACTTTGGAGAATTATAAAAGGAGTTGGCGGCTTCTGATATAATCTAATATCTATTGTTAAAGGGTCAAAAGCCCAAAAAGATGACTAGAATAGAGGAAGGATTAGTTGGGGGTGGATGGGGCTAAGCAGACTCCACCTCTCTCAAGCCAACGTTTTGTTCAGTTTTAAATTAGGGGAAGAGTTAGGATCCTTGTGAGGTGTCTGTGGCTACATTGAGGCACTTTCTTGTTACTGATCCATGCTTGTGACACCAGGACAGGAGATGAGGAGATGGGGTCATGAAGACAATATGACACAGACAGCAATAAAAACCAGCCAAGAGGTTCTTACTCTTCTTCACCACACTGATTGCTGTCTACAGGGCCGGTACAAGGGGTGGGCGAGAGGGGCGGGTGCCCTGGGCGGAGTGTGAGAGGGGGCGGATTTCTCCCCCTCCCTCTGCTCGCTGACTGAGCATAATATGAGAGCCGCTCCGACCGATCTGCTCCCTCCCCCTCATTGGCAGGGAGGAGAGCGACTTCAGGAGGGATTGAACCAGCAGGGGGAGGGGCGGACAAGCCTCCCATTATCTTGGTAACTGTGAAGAAACAGACTGATTTCTCCCGTCCATAGGACAGGAGAATCAGTCTGTAAATACTGAGACTGTGGCTGCAGCTCTGTAGTGTCTGTGACACTTACACAGCCCAGCGAACCATCACCTCCCCCCTCACTGACGGGAGATCAGGGAGGAATACAGCTCCTCCCACCTCTGCTCCTCCAGTGACTTCCCGCCCCGCCCACACTATCCCCGACGTGCAGATGTATCTGAAGAGAAGGGATGTGTGGGCGGGAGATATGAAAAGCTGCAGAATCCTGTGTGCCAAAGATGCCTGATCTTCCAGCCTGGACCTGGGTGAGCCATGTGCACACTGCAGTACACAGTGATCACTGAACTGTCCTTATCTCCATCCCCCATCTGTCTCCCCCCCTCATGTTCTTTCAAGATATTCACTAACTTTCACTTTCACTTAGACATTAGATGGTACAAATTTCTTTCCAGTAACCACAAATTTCAGGAAAGAAATTGACACGATTCCCCTGTCAGCTCAGTCAGTGCTGACAGGGGAATCCCTTCTGCTGAGCAATCGTATTGTCCCCACAAACAGTGATTATCACTAGCAGATATAGCAACCGCTAGTGATAATCATAAGAGTATCTGGCAGGCTGGTTGTACCCAATTTGATCAATCAACTTGGTACATTCAGCCTGCTCATTAATGGTTCTAATCTCAGCCAGTTCTCACTGAAACAGCTGAGATTTAACCACTTGCTTACTGGGCACTTAAACCCCCCTCCTATCCAGACCAATTTTCAGCTTTCAGCGCTGGCGCACTTTGAATGACAATTGCGCGGTCATACAACACTGTACCCAAATGAAATTTTTATACTTTTTTTTCCCCACAAATAGAGCTTTCTTTTGGTGGTATTTGATCACCTCTGTGGTTTTTATTTATTGTTAAAAAAAAAATGTAAAAAGACCGAATTAAAAAAAAAAAAATTTTGTTATATTTTGTTATAAAATTTTAAAACAGGTAATTTTTCTCCTTCATTGATGTATGCTGATGAGGCGGCACTGATGGGTGGCAATAATGGGCACTGATCAGTTACACTGATAGGCAGCACTGCTAGGTGGCATTGATAGGTGGCACTTGTGGGCATTGATAGGTGGCACTCATGGGCATAGGTAGGTGGCAATGGCAGGTGGCACAGATGAGGCATAATTGCCTCCTCCTCTTCGGGACCGATGTCCCTTGCAGATGAGCCGGTGATCAGCTTTTTTTCTCCTCGCGCTGTCAGCGTGAGGAGAAAAAAAAAACGATCACAGAGCTTTTGTTTTGATCATGTGATCAGCTGTCATTGGCTGACAGCTGATCACATTGTAAGGGGATCGGGACTCAGTGACTCGGTGATCACAGCGCGCACAGGGCACGTGCACTCCCAGAAATTCAGGTCCGCGCTGTGGCCGTCATTCAGCTATAGCGTGGATGTCAAGAGGTTAAACTATCTTAGTGTTAGCTCTTGGGCTGCCCATACATTGATCACTTTTTTCATTCAACTATTAGGTTGAATGAAAAAAAAAGAATGTTCCAATTCCCCCATCTACACATTCCAGGTGGAAGGAGGAATCCTCCCACTGAGGACCAGTGGTGGAATCCAATGTGGTGGTGTATAGAGCCAAATAGATTAGAATTGTGTCAATGTCCCAATATTTATGGACCTGACTGTACATATAATTAAAAGGTGTGAGTGAACTCTGTTTCTATCACATTAAACCTAATTGAATTTGTATTGTTTTAAGTATATCCTTGTTTTGAAATTACATTGATTCTTTCTTAAAAATGGGGGGGGGGGGGGGGGGGCGCAGTTTGCCATCTTTGCCCTGGGCACCAAATGGCCTTGTCCCAGCACTGGCTGTCTATGTCCTCACTGGAGAGAACTTCCATCATTTTATATCCCTGTATTTTTTGGTGTCACAAGAGAAGCAAAATGATACCCCAGCTCCACTGCCAATATGATGATCTATGAACTGTGAACCGTATGCTCTGGCCTGGACGTTCAGGCCCCAAAATGCAGTACTTGAATCAGAAAAGGGCTGGTGACTCGGATGCTCTTGAATAAAAGTCCTTTATTGGGTTACATGGGTACACGGGTACAGGCTATGCTGACGCATTTCAGCTAAGAGGAAACTTGGCTAAGACGCTTCTTAGCCGAAACGTGTCAGCTTAGCCTGTACCCGTGTACCCATGTAACCCAATAAAGGACTTTTATTCAAGAGCATCCGAGTCGCCAGACCTTTTCTGATTCATTTTTTTGGTGTCACCAGGACAGGATGTGAAGGGAAATTTTGCCTCGGACAGCAATACAAGCCTTGAGAAGGGACTAGGTGTGGAAATAGGAAAGTGCCATCACAATTCAGGGGTGGTAAGGAGCCCGCCTTTATCAGGGCTTCAGAAATGTGTGTATATGTAGAGGTGTTGGACTTTATATAGGGTGATGATTGGTGAACAATCCAACAATTTTTGTTCATGACTTTCCCAGCTGCTTTAGACAGCAAGTAAGAACTACCTAACAGGGGATCTAACCCTTTCCTACACTGTACGTTAATTATCATATAAATGGTAGAACTTCAGAGATCTTTTGAAATGATGCAAAATTTCAATGCAGGTTTGAATTAACATTTGCATTTTTGATTGATGTGTTTTCCATTGAAGAACCCATTGGCACCACCTGTGATGGGCTGATTTGCTCAAGGCGGGCCCCACACATTGACAATCCATTGTTTTTAATAGGCCCAGTTCACAGCAATGTGTTGGTCAGAATTGGATGAAATACCTTTAATAACATGCAGATTGATGTATTTCGTTTGTCTCAATGCATTAAGGAGAAAATCATGTAGGTGTGAGGTGTGAAGAATTATGGGTCACGGTACATTTCTTGTGTATGGCACAAAGATTCCACCAAATTTCCACCAAATAAAATGTAAATTGAGGACTTCTGAGTAACAGAAATAATATAATGAGCACATGCCTGGCATTGTAAAGCTATAATATACATACCATGTATTTTCTATCTAAAATATATACAGTATATATAAAATGAACCCCCCCCCCCCATATATTGTTCACCTCTAATAGTATGTACCAGTATTGTGTTCTAATCTTTAGATTACAGTAACTGAAAACTAATGAAATGTTTCTGTATCCAGGTGCCCAGTTAGCGATGTATCTCCTGATGAGCTTACAGTGGGAATCAATGGAGTCGGCACTGAATCTCGGTTTCCTATAAAAGTCTTCCAGATTGCCAATTCTAATGCCGTCTACCTCTTTGCCGATCTTTCACTCTGCACTACTGATTGTACCCCGGTAAGACTCACCATACACATAGAGGGTGATCTGTGATTTCTATGCCTGAAGGAGGAGGCAGGGTTTTTTACACACACACACATACTAGTACCAGCTTAGACAGGAGACAAATATCCTACCTGCATGTCCTTGGAGGAAACCAACAAAAGCAAAACATGCAAACTCCATGCAGATAATGCCCCTGGCTGCTATTTGAATTGAGGTCCCCAGTGCTACAAGGCAAGAGTGCTAATGTCCACATTTGGCTTTCTAATCATTACACAGCATTGATAAGATGTTTGAAGGTCTTTATGGGCCGAAAAATAAATTGCACACCAACCAAGATACCAGCTTCTCTGCTCATTACCTGATCTTCTGCTGATCTGCTGCTGCTAACCAAGCAGGTAGAACATTGTTGTGTACAATGAGCATGAAAGCTGAATTAATGGCCAACTCTACACAAAAGTGGTGAGTAAAATCATATGCCGGCTTCTGAAATTGAGATACCACCACCAGAATTCACAGTTCTGCCCATCTGCTGTATCCCAAACCCAAGCCCATCCCTAACAAAGACAGTTGATGATGCCATGCTCATCCCTAATAAAGACAAGTGATGGTGTCATGTTCATCCCTAACAAAGACAATTGATGGTGTCATGCTCATCCCTAACAAAGACAATTGATGGTGTCATGCGCATTACCAATAAAGACAATTGATGATGTCATGCTCATCCCTAACAAAGACAATTGATGATGTCATGCTCATCCCTAACAAAGACAATTGATGGTGTCATACTCATCCCTAACAAAGACAATTGATGGTGTCATGCTCATCCCTAACAAAGACAATTGATGATGTCATGCTCATCCCTAACAAAGACAATTGATGGTGTCATACTCATCCCTAACAAAGACAATTGATGGTGTCATGCTCATCCCTAACAAAGACAATTGATGGTGTCATGCTCATCCCTAACAAAGACAATTGATGATGCCATGCTCATCCCTAACAAAGACAATTGATAATGTCATGCTCATCCCTAACAAAGACAATTGATGATGTCATACTCATCCCTAAAAAAGACAATTGATGGTGTCATGCTCATCCCTAACAAAGACAATTGATGGTGTCATGCTCATCCCTAAC
Source organism: Lithobates septentrionalis (assembly GCA_037952835.1). Classification (NCBI taxonomy): domain Eukaryota; kingdom Metazoa; phylum Chordata; class Amphibia; order Anura; family Ranidae; genus Lithobates; species Lithobates septentrionalis. The sequence continues at coordinate 554,581 of JBBDGP010002440.1, forward strand.
AAAGACAATTGATGATGCCATGCTCATCCCTACCAAAGACAATTGATGCTGTCATGCGCATTACCAATAAAGACAATTGATGATGTCATGCTCATCCCTCACAAAGACAATTGATGGTGTCATGCTCATCCCTAATAAAGACAAGTGATGGTGTCATGTTCATCCCTAACAAAGACAATTGATGATGTCATGCTCATCCCTAACAAAGACAATTGATGGTGTCATGCTCATCCCTAACAAAGACAATTGATGATGTCATGCTCATCCCTAACAAAGACAATTGATGCTGTCATGCTCATCCCCAATAAAGACAATTGATGATGTCATGCTCATCCCTAACAAAGACAATTGATGATGTCATGCGCATCCCCAATAAAGACAATTGATGATGTCATGCGCATCCCCAATAAAGACAATTGATGGTGTCATGCTCATCCCTAACAAAGACAATTGATGGTGTCATGCTGTCATACAATGTGGAATAAATAGGTGATTGGGAAATATGATTTAAAGAGACTAAAGCCAATGTGGAGGGGGAATGTAAACTATTCCAGGGAAGTCTCACCATTGGAGTGATGGAAGAACCTGGTGTGCCCGCATTCTCCACTGTTTCCATTGTGGGAATAACACAGATAGAGGAACATGAAGGGGGTGATGTGACTTTAGCATAGCTGGGGTGTTTCTTGGATACAATTTGCAGTTCCTTCATCAATTTCACTTGTCTGGATTTTCTGTTGAATGTATTTTATTTCCTTACAGACCTGCAGCCCTCAATCCAAAGATGCTTTTTCCGACGACATTGCAGGAAGAGTCAGTATCTATTTGAATGCAGGTAAGTCATCTCACGGTCACAGTTTTGTTACAGTCATTTTCTGTGTTTCTTCAGTCACATTTATTAAAACCCAACTCCAGGCAAAACATTTATTTTCTTTTTTGTTTTGGATAATGTAGGAAAAGGCTTAAAGTGGTTGTAAACCCCATTCATGAAATCTGACCTAGGCACATATATCTGTAGTTTACTTATCTCTCTCCAAAGCTCTAAGTGCGGTGTCTTTCTGCAGCTCCGTTCCTCTGTTGACACACCAGAAAAGCAGCTGAATATTTATGTTGGGTAGGGAGCTTAGAGATAGATTAGCAGAGGGCTTGTCTATTCACAGTACAGCTCTGCAAGTTTCTTTGCTCCTCTGCCTATATGGAGGGGGGAGGGATGCCCTTCCTCCAATCAGCTCTCACACAGTGTAAACCTAGACTCCCCTCCCACTGCTGAATGAGGAAACAAGATTTCTAACACAATGTGTACTTTCTAAAGGATATAGAAAGGGAAAGACAGCAGATATACATGTAAAACCTATGTAGGAGGATTTGTTTCATCTCTGTTCATCATCTGAGGCTGTTCACTTCACTGGGTAGTATGGTAGAGGGTTTACAACCACTTTAAAGGTTCCGTCAATGTATAAATGCTGTCTTTGTTCCCTTTGGGGGGATTTTCCCTCACTTCCTGTTCTATCTGACACCTGACCGGGCAGTAAGGAGAAATGTCCCAGAGGGGACAAAGCAATTAAAACCTGCAGAGGTTCTAACCCTTCACCATCCTAAAAGAAAAAAAATCTTTATTGCTCCATGAGTCCCATATATTTATCAGATCAATAAAGCAGCAAATTGTCCATTGTTAGGGATTTTTGTCAGGATTTTATCAGCCTACAGTGAATGTGAATATCATACGATATATCCAGAAAAATGAGTATCAGTCCAGTTGAGGTCTCCAATTAACAGATATTTTTCTCTTTATTTCCAGCTGATACCAATTACAATGTACATACCAGTTCTGCCAGCGGTAAGTAAACTCTTAAATTGAGAAATTTAATGTTTTAGAGTGATGTAGCTAATCATGTTGAACCCTTTTACAGCAACAATACCCTTATATGTGGGGGCAGGGCTGGTGGACCTCAACATCCTGACCCTGCATTTATGCATTGCTGTCTTATTGGGAGAGCGCCCCACCGGTACCCCCAGAACTGTGACCGAGCCGTCATCAACAGCTCACAATGAGCTGCTGGTGATCAGCAGTTGGTAGGACTGGCTCCGGCTGATGACGGTGCCGTGCAGCCAATTACAGCGCAGCATGATCAGGAGACCCTTCTGCTAGCATTTAGGCATCTGGGCCCCATGTCTGTGCTGTTTCTTATTCTCATATTGTAGCCGGGCTGTATAAGGACAGCAAGAGGCCGAAACCAGGTCACATTCAATACACTGCTAAAAAACACTAAGAAAAATATTTTCTCCTTTGAGCCTTTGCAGATTCCTGTTACTGGCCACAAAAAAATATTAAACTCCCTCAAAGAGATATGTAAAATTTTCCATTTCGCCCCATTTCATCTGCATTCTAACAATGGCAATGACTAGGGGTTATTATCCATCCATACATTTCTATGCATATATTTAGTATTTATCTAAATATTAACTGATATTAGTTTTATTATAAAATCATTACGTTGGAGGGTTATCATTACTGACTGAGACTTTCAATTAGAGAGAGACAGTCTGAAGGCAAACAGCTTCTGTTGTGCTGTCTTTAGAAAATGCATAATGCTCCTTGACACCAACATCGTATAGATGTATATCCAGTATTGAATATATTTTGGTGGGATTTTTTTGCTGCCCCCCCCCCCCACACTGGACATGACTTCCTGTGTGGTCAACACAACTAAAGTAGAGGGGATCTCGCTATTATTATTTTCTTTTAGCTTTGGAAAGAGTCAGCAAGCAGAAGAACCACTTTTAAGGTTTTATTGCTTTCTTGGGATATGTTAGAGAAATTTCCCTATGCTTACTGTCCCAGTGACAACTGTTTCACTAAACAGGAAATTAGAGCAAATCCCCAACAGCTACACAGACAGAAGTCATCTTTTTTTTAAGAAGAGTACGGAAGGGTACCTATCAGCTCTTTTATTGCTATCTGTGTCATTGTAGCAGATTTCCCCTCACTTCCTATCTGGTAAAACTATTGTCACCTTGAGAATAAATGAGGGTAAATTTCTCTAATGCCGCCACAGTATGCAAAAATTAAAAAGCAAACATTTTGGTTGGACATACACTTTAAATTCTCATAATGTCACAATCCATAGGAAGATGAAGCCCTTCCCAATCCATTCCTAATATCTCCTGTGTGTTGTTCCAGGTTTCTCCATGCCTTGGACTTTGTCTGCTCTGATCTTCTCCTGCATCTTGATGAAACTGATGTAAACCCTCCGAGAACCTACCATCCCGGCACCATGAGACTTTGTCATATCGTCACCCCCAATGCTCTCAGCAGAGAGAAGTTATGAAGGAATCTTTTTCTGTGGATGGTGTTGGCTGCATCATATATAATGCTACCTAAGATAACTTTACCACTGTGCATCCTGATTATCTCTCATTTTGTACAGTGAAGATATACTGCTTTTTTGGCTTAGAGGGGCCTGCTTTATACCGGACCTATTTATTGTGTTGTATTTATTATAAGGCAAGAATGGTTAATGGAGTAGACCAGGGGGTCTCAAACTGGTGGCCCTCCAGCTGTTGCAAAACTACAAGTCCCCTGAAGCATTGCAAGGCTGATAGTTACAAACATGACTCCCTCAGGCAGATAGTTCAGCAACAGCTGGAGGGCCACCAGTTTGAGACCCCTGGAGAAGACAATATATAGATATTTTGTATCCCTGGAGAGCGCACCCTGTACTTTTTACTGTTCTTTTACATATAATAAACTGCAAAGTAAAGTAATTCAAAGTGTTTCTTTGTATTATTATTCAGTCATTGCAGGTGTTATGGTCAGGGAAAGGTGCCTCTTAAGGCATAGCTAAACCCAAAAACTAACATTTAATATATTGCAGCTCACCGGCCCTTAGATGTAGTGGTCACATTTTTCTTTTTTTTCAGGCTTTTTCCCTTTTTTTTGACCTAATCCTTGGAATAAGACAATTCCTGTCCCTCTATGGCTAAACTGTATCTATGCTTTAAGGGGAACTCAAGTCCAAAACCTTTTGTTCTTGTTTTGGATAGCGTTGGGAAGTATAAATACCTCTGTTATGTTTTTGTTGCCATGTGCCTTAATTGGGGAGGATTCCCTTCAATTCCTATCCAGGAGAAACAATGTCATTAAGGAAAATAATCTCTCCAATAAGTAGAAAATCCCATCTTTTTTTTTTTTTTTATAAAATTCTGTTTATTGTTTTTTCCTTTTTTATATCATACAACAATGGGCTCGTCCAAGGGGACCGTGCCCATAAGGCCAACATGACCTCATGTCTATCTAACAAAGACCAACTATCTAACAGTCATTCCCTCCCCCCCATTCCCCACCCCTTGAACCACAGCCCGACATAGTATCATACTTCCATACAGCACTTTTCATGATAAATACGCCCTGTTCCCCCTGTGACAGAAATTGTAACATTCAGTTTCTCTAATATCCAAATGTATTTTTAGACAATAAGTGATTAGGACCTTCTGGCATCTATTGTCCAACACAGAATATCACTTTGCTTAAATTAAGTTACAGTAAATTACAATAAATTATTTCCCCATTAACCGACTGTGCTATTGGATTTAAACCACGCTTGCCACACCCTATCAAATTTTTTCATGCATCCTCTGGCCTCATATGTTGCTTTATAATATGGGAGCATAGCATTTACCAGGCCTTTCCAGGCAGCAAAACTCGGTGCTTTAGGTTTTTTCCACTCCAAGAGAATGGCTTTTTTACCATAGAAAAACAAGACAGTTAGCATTGTTCTCATGGCCCGTGAGGGTACAACTTCATCTACCAATCCTAGTAAACACACCTTGACATTCATTGGAATCGGTACTGATATCACTTCAGAAATACATGTCGTGACATCAGTCCAAAATTTTTGAATGTGTGGGCAGCTCCAAAAAATGTGGTCAGCGTCAGCTGGAGAATAAGAGCATCTCCAGCATTCCGCCGGCACCATGGAAAAAATCCTATTCAGTCTAGCAGGCGTATAATAACTTCTATGAAGGAATTTAAACTGAATCAGCCTGTCTCTCGCCGATACCAGATGTTTAAATGGCTGTGTCCATAAATCATCCCAGTCCTCTCCCTGTACCTCTGGGACTTCCCCCTCCCATTGTTCTCTGCATCTAGCAATCGCTGTTGGTGTTACCTTAAAGAGTTCTTTATAAGTATTTGAGAGAGGCTTGACCAGATCCACGTCTAATAACATAGCTTCAAGAGACGAGGGTAAGGATTCCACCCTCTCCTCGCGAAACTGCATCTGATATGCATGACGAATTTGCAAAAACCTAAATAGATAAGAGTTTGGGAGATCATGCCTTGACTGTAATTGTGGAAAAGTTAAAAGTTCACCATACATTGTAATATCCCCCAGAGTTTTTATACCTTTAATTGCCCAGATCATGGGATCCGGTAAGTTATAAAATTGTGTTAACCTTGGGTTCATCCATATGGGAGTTGACCGGGACACTCCCCCATAGCTGGGACATGCTAATTTAACTGCTGTTTCCCAGGCCTTAATAGTGGCCTTCATTGTCAAAGTCAAAGGTAACTCAGACCTGGATCCTCTATACAGAGCAAACCTGAGACTTTCATAGGATCCCAAGTGTGCCGCTTCCAGTACTGTAGCTGCGTCTCCATCCTCAATCGTCAGCCACCTGTGAGCAAAGACCATCTGTCCCGCTATGTAGTACTTTTGCCAATCTGGCAATGCCAGACCTCCCTGATCTCCTGGTTCCTGCAACACCCTATACCCAATTCTTGGAGGCTTAGGGGCCCAAAGGAAGGACGATATGATACTGTCCAGCTTCCGAAAATATGATTTTGGAACCCAGACAGGTGCATGCCTCAGAAAATATAGTACCACCGGGAGAAATTTCATTTTCAGTAGGCTGATACGGCCTATTAATGATAGCGGGAGTTTTGTCCATGTCAGCACCTTCTGCTTTAACAATGTTATCAGGGGTAACAGGTTGAGAGATATGTAATCTCGAATGTTCGCTGTGATCTGTATGCCAAGGTACTTAATCGAGAAAACCCACTCTAACTGCAAGTCAGGATCTGCATCTACTCTAGCCCCCGGGTCTATCGGTAGGACTGATGACTTGTTCCAATTTACTTTTAGATCTGAAAACATTGCAAAGCGATTAATAATTTCCAATGCTGCTCTCAAGGATTCCCTGGGGTCATCCAAAAAGAGCAGCATGTCATCTGCGTAAAGTGCCAAGGTTTCTTTTATGGTGCCTACCCGAATGGATTTTATTGCGCTGGCTGATCTCAGTGCAACTGCCAGAGGTTCCAGTGCAATGGCAAACAGAAAAGGGGATAGCGGGCACCCCTGTCTAGTTCCCCTACCCACTTCGAAAAAATCCGAGGTGGAGGTTCCCAATCTGATTGCTACCTTTGGATGATTATACAGCATGGCCACCCATCTCCTAAAGTAGGGCCCAAATCCCATAATCTCCAGGACCTTAAACATAAAGGCCCAATCCACTGAGTCGAAGGCCTTTTCAAAGTCGATAGATACTACTATTCTAGTACCAGGGGTCATTGAGTGCACTTGTAAATGAGTAAATAATCTCCTTAAGTTAGTGTCTGTCGACTTCCCCGGCATAAAGCCGGTTTGATCAATGTTGATGATCGAGGGGATTACTGTAGCCAACCTCATGGCCAATACTTTAGTCAGAATTTTAAGGTCTGTATTTAATAATGCTATAGGCCGATACGAGGCACATTCCTGTGGGTCTTTCCCTGGCTTTAGCAAAAGGACCATATGTGCCTCTAACATGGAATCAGGCAGGGCGTCATGTTCATGACAGTAAGCCAGTAGTGTGTTAATTCTCCGGGCCAGGACCTCCACGTTCGCCTTATAGAAGTCTGCTGGAAACCCGTCTGGGCCAGGAGCTTTATTTGGGGGAAATGAAAAAATTGCCTGTTCAATTTCCTTTTTGGTAATTTTAGCCTCCAATGTACTCCTGTCCGCTTCGGTAAGTTTTGGTATTGGCAAGCCCTCAAGTAGGGAGTCTAAATCAGTCTGGTCATAAGCGGGAATTGGAGAGTAGAGAGAGGAATAGAACCGGGCAAATTCCTGCATAATCTGTTCTGGTTCACTAAGTATGGACCCCCCCTGGGTTTTAATGAATGGAATATTTGTAATCTGTCGAGAGTCAGCGACCAACATGGCCAGCAGTTTCCCGTTTTTATCACCCTCTGCGAAGACCGTCTGTGCCCCTTTAACCAGTTCTACCCGGGCCTGTCCCGTAAAATGTAGTGAAATGGACCGTCTCGCTTCCAGTAAGGCATCATAAGATGTTCTTGTAGAGGATCCCGCATGGGCTTCTGCAGCTTCTCTTTCTTTGTTCTCTAGAATTTCAATCTCTTCTCTATCCTGCTTACGTGTTGTTTTGATGGCTGAGATAAATTCCCCCCTTGTCACTGCCTTGAAGGCATCCCATACCACATGAGGTTCCGCCGAGTCAACATTGGAGGACCAATATGTATTCATGGCCTCAGTTACCTGGGCGGAAACTTGCTCATTCTGTATCCAGCCGGGCGAAAGCCTCCATCCCCCTCCCCGTGTTCCCGAACCAAGGATCAGAGTAACAGCTAGGGGACTGTGATCAGTCAGACCACCAGCTAAATACTCTGTGCCTTTCACCAATGGTAACAAGAGATTATTCCCGAAAGCAAGATCAATCCTTGCTGCAGATCTATGAGCCGTTGACATGTGTGAATAGCATCTATCAGTTGGATGCTTCCAACGCCATAACTCCGTGAGACCAGCCACAGATTGCCATCCATTCAGATCACTGGAGCTTCCCCTAGATGGGTTAGAGCTATCCAATGCTGCATCAAGAACCGCATTGAAATCTCCCAAAACCACCACAGGAAAGTGAGCATAGGGTGCTAATTTAGGCAAGAGGTCATATAGTATTTTAGCCTGGAATGGAGGAGGTACGTAAACATTTATTATCACGATAGTTTTATGACATATATCTAGGACTACTGCTGCATAGCGACCATTTGGATCTGTGAATACCTGATGTATCGTGCAAGAGAGATTTTTGCATATCAAGATGGAAACACCCCTAGCAAACGTGGAATAGGTTGAGTGTATTGCCCTTTGAATCCATGGTTTGCGCAAAGAGAGGATTCTACTGCCATCCAGGTGGGTTTTCTGTAGCAGTATTATATGTGGGCGGGTCTGTTTAATGTATTGGAATATGGAGGCCCTCTTAAGTTTGTGGTTCATGCCTCAGACATTCCAAGACATAATCTTAACCTCCGCCATCATTGTATCTACCACCGTCTGTCATCAATCGGATGTTTATCCATATATGGGGGTCACCCCAACATATCTTATCCATCACTACTGTACAAGAAGTTAAAATAAAACAAAAATCCCTATGTCGAGCTGTGGTTACAAAACTCCCCCCCCCCCCCTGCTTTTATACCAGAAACAAAACACCCCAGTCCAGTATATAGCTTATTCCCTAAACAAAACAGCAGCAGCAAACAAAAACTTGCGGTGACTTCCCGCCGCAGCAATCGAAAGTTCGGCAGCTCTTTAACTGGTCTTTTAGCACCTCCACACACTCCTACTGTAATAGTTAGAGTCTATTAGGGAATTTTCCATAAGGATCATGTGAATTCCTATCCCACAGTACATGTGAATTATTCAGGATATGCTGATAGGAGAAAACAACTTATATTAAATGAAAAAAGAAAAAGAAAAAATTTTCCTCTCAAAAACGGAAGTCCCTGAATAGAGATACAAACTCACCCCTTTTAACTCTACAAGGGATGCAGAACATGTGCGTCATCAATTGAACTGTGGTCAGCAGTACCATGCAGAATTTCCACCCGCGCTGTACCCCCCATAGCATAAATTATAATAGTTATATAAAAAAAAAAAAAATTGGGGGTGTCAATGAGAATTGCTACTTGTTAGGGATTCCTTGAAGGAGGATATGAGCCGTCATGCCAAGTTATGGTGATGTAAAGCTCAACAGATCTATGCTTCCTCATCATTGCTCCTGAGCATGGACTCCATAAAATATAGCCGAAAACAAAAAAATCCCCAGGAAAAATTAAAAATATGAAAAGGAAAAAGAAAATATAACATGGATGAGAAGGAAAAAATGAGAAGGAAAAACAAAAGCCAATTTCACAAGGCCTCACCCCGTAGTCTTCACTTCAGGAGGACGATATCTTTGTATATTCAGCGTGTTAAAGTTCCTTATCCATCCATTCACTGGCCTCCTCTGGATTCTCAAAAAATTTCACCGACCCCTTATGCTGGATCCTGAGTTTGCTAGGATATATCATACTGTATTTGACTTCTTTTTCTCTCAGGCGTCTTCTGACTTCATTGAAGGATCTGCGTTTTTGCTGAGTCGCGGCTGAGAAATCTGGAAACAGCATTATATGTGCGTTGTCATGCTTCAGTTCCTGTGTCTGCCTGGCCTGCATCAGTATCATGTCACGATCACGGAAATTCAAGAAGCGGACCAGGAATGGTCTGGGGAAAGCCCCTGGGGGTCTGTTGTCCGTCGGGACCCTGTGCGCTCTTTCAACCACATACGTTGGGGGCATATCTGGCATAGCTAGCAGTTGTTTAAAGAAATGTTCAGCAAACTGTGCAGGCCTGTCCCCCTCAGCTCCCTCAGGGAGACCCACCACTCTTACATTATTCCTCCTCTGGCGGTCTTCTGCGTCTATGGTTTTGTGCTGAAGGGATCTAACCTGATCTCTGAGCTCTGCAATTTGCGCTCCATAATCATGTGAAGTGTCCTCTATGTCTGAGACACGTGTCTCCACGGTGGTTAGTCGGCCTCGGATCTTATCCAGATCATGCCTGATTAGATTGCAATCTGATGAGAGATGATCAATGCGCCCCATGAGCTCTGCTTTACTGGCGTTAATTGCCTCAAGAATCGGCCTTGTGATAGCTTCTGCGTCTACTGCAGGGTTCAGCTCACCTGCTCCCTCCGTCCCCCCTGCATTCTCCGTGTGAGCCATCTTACCAGGATGTGTCTTGGCGCGCTGCTCTTTCGGAGAGGAAGACAAGATGGCGGGGGCGGGGCCAGGCGCCGTGTCCTTAATGGAGCGCGTCTGCCGCTGATCTAGCGGTGCCTTGCCGGACTTTTTCGAAGTTAAAGAGGGCATCCCCACGTTCAGCGTTCTCTCCCCCACCAGATCTGAAGTTTGTGGGTCAGAATATGTGCTCTGTAGCTGCGGATGATGAGCAGGAGAGCGGAGCTGTGGAGAGGTGCGTCCTGCCTCAATCACATCCGGCCGGAAGTCCCCAGAAAATCCCATCTTTGACAGTTCTTATGGAACCTCTGCCAAGGGTGTCCCTAGTGCTGGGCACCTGGGCCCTGAAACTAGAGTGGGGTGCCCTTCTCTTAATGCCCGCCTTTTTCTTTTACTTTTCAAGTATCGCCCTTGCACTGCCACTCACAGTTCAGAGCCTAGGGAGGCTCCCCTAAGCTCCTCCTTTGTTCTGGTCACCTGACAAAGCCAATGGGAGAACTTCCCTTCACTCTGAACTGCTACTACATCTAAGGCCTGGTGAGTGAGTTTCAGGGAGGAAGTGATGTGGAGTAGAGATCTCTATTGGTTGTGGGGTAGAGAGGGCGAGGGGAGCTTTGTGTTAGAAAAGATCTGTACTTGGTGGGGGGGTTGAGTGGGGTAGAGATCTCTATTGGTTGTGGGGTAGAGAGGGTGATGGGATCTTTGGGTAAGGAAAGATTTGTACTTGGTGGGTAGGTGGGAACGGTAATTTTTTGTTGGCTTTTTTTGATTGTGTGCTACAGGTATATAACCCTGGCCCCTATTTTCTTTGTGCTATTTACTGCTGACCCCGCTACTTTGTGAGTTTTTTACTCAAGGACTTTGCACTCTGTGTGTTATTGACCCCTGAGCTCTTCATTCTGTGCATTACATACTCCTGAGTCCTGACCCCTGCAGTCTGTGTGGTATATACTCCCGACTAGGAATGAGGTTCAGGTTTGGGTCTACAATGGGTCCGAGGTGCCCACTCATGGTTCACAGACCTGCCCAACTAATGCGTAATTTTGCTGTCATAGTAAATAACTAAACATAATGCATTTCCTGGCCTTTAAACTTTTGAATGAGTCAACCCCTTCAGTATAAAAAGTTGGGTCCCAAGCAGCTATATTGATAATGTGCTTTAGCTGTAATAGTGGAAGCATTGGAAGTGCTGGTGATAAAGTGCATTAGGACAGATTAGTGTGGGCCTTGTAGGCACTGGTCTCTTTAAGTAGATATAAACCTTTTCTGAATATCCCGTGGGTAACAAAATGTTGTGTATCTTAGAGAATTTGGGGGTGGGGGGAGGGAAGAGCTTTGACCTTTTATTAGCCTTTCTTACATTTTAATGCTGTTGATTTCCAGCAGTCTCATTTCAGCCTGTCCCTGTCAACATGCACTACAGTGATAACAGGCTGCATGTGTTTTTTCACAGGGCATACTGTATGTCCCAATAGTTGCTGGCTGCAATTGTTTTTTTCACAGGCCTTTTTTATATGATCACAGCAGTGGAATATTCCTGTGCCTCAGAACAGAAGCCTACAGCTTAGTGTCCTTCGGGAAAGAATGTGACAGGGTGATTTACAGGCAGCAGATTGTGGGAAAGGGACAGAACATTGCCAATCTGAAAAATAAAAAGGCTCAATGGCACAACAGAGAAGGATAACAAAATGTCCCAAAATGAGTCCAAGATGTATGGAAATCACTTGTTCAGAGGCTGCAGCACTTCCAGTAGATTATTGGATAGTCTCTAGGCACTAGGAAGATAAGGAAAAAACAGAAGGTGTCGCCATCTAAGTGTATCAGTTTAATAAACCATCATATAAAAAGCAAAGGGTTTAAATGCACTCACAGAGGGAGGTGAATGACAGGCACATCTAAAAATCCATTGATCGTTTGCAGAGTTGGGTGCACAGAGAACGCTTGGAGGCTGGGAAATAGGCACCCATCGGCAGCTGTGTGGAGATGTCCAGTTCAGATGTGAGACATGTGGAGCCTGGTGGAGCTGAGATGGATACCACGGAGCCAGTGTTGTAACAACACTGGAACGCAGATTTGCATTGGAACCCGGAAGTGATGCTGGTTGTCGTGACGTCAATGGAGAGTAAGCGTTGATATTTTGGGGCTGTAGTGCGCTCCTTTGTCATACCTTAGGGGGGGGAGTGGAAGTGTAGTATTTATGCTAATAATTGGAGGGGAACTGAGGGGAGAGGGCAGAGTGGACTCAAATAACTAGATACTGTTCAGCTATCATCAAGGCAACAGATCAATATATGATTACAACGTGCAAGTATTTAAAATGAACTTTGGGCTAAATGATAAAAACTTATCAGTAAGAAAGGGCAAGAAGGGAGCAAAGAAAAAGAGAGGGGATATTATCTATTCTATATATGGAATTAAAGAGGTACTCTAGATCAAAGGCATTATATAGCAAAAATGTAATTCTATTGTAGCAAACTAAGTATAAAATGAAATAAGCTTATTAAAAGACCGTAATTTACAGGACAGTATTATTTTCAATCTCTTCATTGAGTCCTGCTGGAGACAGGGTGTTCAGGGAGAAGATCCTTTTTGCACATTTTTTTGTATCTTTCGGCTATGGACAGAGAGTCAAGGATCTGTTTGATAATCCAGACTTGTAGTCCCACTGTAGATTTATTATGTATTTCTTTTAAGGGTATGCTGTATTTATATTTATTATTTGTATCCCCCTGCTCAATGGCTCTCCTGTTTTCCCAAAATCTAGTCCTCAGTGCTATAAAAGGTCCTACTGATGTAAAGTAGACCACAAGGGCACCTGAGGGCATAGATGAGTTTGTGGAGCACGTATAGAATTGGGAGATGGGGTACTTTTTGCCACTGACCTCAAAGGATTTGAGGACATTAGGAACAAAAGAGCAGGTTAAGCATTTTTTCTTGTGACATTTGTACATTCCCGTCAGGTTAGAAGCAAGACGCATTGGACGTATGTTTCTAAAGTCCGGGAGCTTGCTGTGGGCGATCTAGCTCTTGATATTGCGAGCCTTACGGTAGGTTAACTGGGTCAAAGGGGCAAAGTATGTTTTAGCATGGGGTCCTGTAATAGGATACCCCAATGTTTCCTAAATATTCTTTCCATTTGTTTATATTGATGATGGAACTGTGTGATGAATTTTGTGAGATTGTCATTATAAGAGGAGTCCAGTTCTGTCTGGGGGGGTTGTAAGAGCCCTTGCACACTGGGGCGGGGGGGCGGCGTCGGCGGTAAAACGCCGCTATTATTAGCGGCGTTTTACCACCGGAAAGCGGCCGAGAAGGGGTTAAATACCACCGCAAAGCGCCTCTGCAGAGGCGCATTGCCGGCGGTATAGCCGCGCCGTCCCATTGATTTCAATGGGCAGAAGCGGTAAAGGAGCGGTATACACACCGCTCCTTCACCGCTCCGAAGATGCTGCTGGCAGGACTTTTTTTACCGTCCTGCCAGTGCATCGCTCCAGTGTGCAAGCCCTCGGGGCTTGCACACTGGAATGCAAGCAGCGGCACCTTCGGGGCGGTTTGCAGGCGCTATTATTAGCGCAATAGCGCCTGCAAACCGCCCCAGTGTGCAAGGGCTCTTAGTGGCAAAAATGTTATTGACATGTTGAGCAGAGTAACCCTTTTCACAAAATTTTAATCCAAAGTACAATTTCTGCAAAGTCGATGGAATTGAATTTTAGGATTGTTTTGTTTCCATCTAGGAGGATGGCAGCTACTAGAATGGATGCAAGAGTTACCCACAGTCTCTTTAAAATGGTTTTTAGTAATAATTTGGGTTTCTGAGGAACTGAGTACCAGGCCTATAAAAAAAAAAGGGCTTGCATATTGACCATGTGAGTGGGGAATAAATTGAAGGTGTTATTTTTGGAATGTTGGAGGAATTCTGCAATGATGGAAGGTGGGCCATCCCAGTTGATAACCATATCATCGATATACCTTCCATAATAAACAAAGTACCGTGCGAAAGGATTGTGATTATAGATGCTCTGTTGTTCCCGTAGCCCCATAGTTAAATTAACATAACTGGGGGCGAAGCTTGTCCCCATGGCTGTCCCATTGACCTGTAGATAATTTTGAAGATCGAACACAAAATAGTTGTGCTCTAAGCAAAATCTGGTGGCTCCAAAACTAATTAAATTTGTTTGTAATGGAGATCTGAGTGGTTAACCAGAAAATTCTCTACGCCTAAAGACCTATCTGGTGAGGGATGTTATATAATGATGTTATATCCCAGCATATCCAACAAAAATTTGGTTGCCACGTACTCAAGGTGTTGATAAGATGGGCAGAATTCCTAATATATGATGGTAGCTCTTTTATGAATGGTTGCAGAAAATAGTCTATATATTGTGACAGACCATAGGTAACGCTGCCCATGGAAGGTACAATAGATCTACCAGGAGAGTGGGTGGGATTCTTATTTTCCTTTGGCAAATAATAAAAGTAATGGCACATGGTAGAAGTCTTTAGGGAAGAAGGATGTTTCTTTTTTTAATCAATGACCCCCTTCTTTTTAGCCTCTAAGATAAGTGTTTTTAGTTGGCAAGCAAAAATATCTGTGAGGTCATTAATCAACCTATGGTACGTGTGAATGTCAGACAATAATCTCATTTAAATACGATCTCCCAGTTTTCTTTTAGGAAATGGAGAGCACTCATTTCCGAAGGTGTCAAATTGGAGTGGACCCCTGGCTTCCTGGAACACATTTTGGTGAAATCTGTGTATGCCATAGTTTAAAAAGTATAAATACAGGCTGCTTTAATATGTATAGGATTTGATAGGAAGTCTGCGGTCAGCAAATATTTCAAAGTCTAGGTCTTCATTTCCACACCAAAGTTCTTCCAGAATTTGTAATGCTGCTGTGTTATCCAACTCTGGAAGAGAATTGGAGGGGTGTTGTATATGGTGATTATTATTGGGATTGCTAACTGAATTTGTGGCAAAGTAACTTTTTACAGAGAGATTGCGGATAAATCTGTTAAGGTCTTTTAAAAAAAAAGTAAATAGGTTGGGGGGTGTGGTAGGGGCAAACTGTAAACCTTTATTCAGTAACAGAGTGTCTTCTGGAGAAAAGGAGTAAGTGGACACATTACATATTTTTATGGTGGTGCTGGCTTCAGATCTTTTTTTTATTCATTTTCCTTCCACCTCTCCTTCCTCTTCGAACAGACTTCTTCTTTCTGAGAGTTGGGAGAGGGGTGCCCCTAAAAAAAATTATCTGTTTTTTTGGACCCTATAACAGATGTCTGATATGGGACAGAAAATGTATTTAGGGGGGTAGCTACTAGGAAGTACTGTTGGGGTAAGGGATATAGGTGACTGAAAAATATTACAAGTATTTAGAGTCTCATATATCACTACAGTGGAGCATACTAAAATATCAAGGTTTACACTTTTTAAATAATATAAATAAGGTTTGGATCATCTGGATTAATCAAGGGGGACATTAATATTCGAGGGAGAGTGACCTGCCATCGCTGGTGGGGCTAAATTATTGGGGTAGTCCTCACTGATGTATAGAATATCTGTACTTCCCGTAGGATGATGTACAGTGAGGATAGGGAGATAAGATTCAGAAAGAACATTGGGGGCCTCGAGGTGGCTTTTGGGTGAATCTATAGTGGTAGTAGGTGTCACAGCCACCATGTCTGAAGTGATGTTTTTTTAGTGGAGATGAGTATGGCAGAGGGTATGTTATGGGCTTGTATGCACTCGCTTAGTGTATGATGGGGTTTATATTTTCTCATAAGTCCAAGTTCAAAGTTTGGTATGGGGTTGGGGCTCATAGGGGTTGGGGCTCATGGGGGGGGGGGGGGGTTGGGGCAGTAACTGTTGTTGGGAGTTAAATTGGTTTTAGATCTAATTTTTTTATTCCAAGTGAACAGACAGTGGAATTGATAGCCTTCTATATCTCTTTTCAGCTTGTGCGATTTTACTTTGATAAGGGATTCTTCATGGATGTGTAATTTGTTGCTTAGAATACTAACCCAGCCTGAGAAGAAATAAGCTTAATTAAAGGGTAGTATTTACAGTATCTCAGAAAAGTGAGTACACCCCTCACATTTTTGTAAATCTTTTCTTCTATCTTTTCATGTGACAACACTGAAGAAATGACACTTTGCTACAATGTAAAGTAGTGAGTGTACAGCTTGTATAACAGTGTAAATTTGCTGTCCCCTCAAAATAGCTCAACACACAGCCATTAATGTCTGAACCGCTGGCAACAAAAGTCAGTACACCCCTAAGTGAAAATGTCCAAATTGGGCCCAAATTGTCAACATTTTGTGTGGCCACCATTATTTTCCAGCACTGCCTTAACCCTCTTAGGCATGGTCACCAGAGCTTCACAGGTTGTCACTGGAGTCCTCTTCCCCTCCTCCATGATGACATCACAGAGCTGGTGGATATTAGAGACCTTGTGCTCCTCCACCTTCTGTTTGAGGATGCACCCCTGGATGCTCAATAGGGATTAGGTCTGGAGACATGCTTGGCCAGTCCATCACCTTTACCCTCAGCTTCTTTAGCAAGGCAGTGGTCATCTTGGAGGTGTGTCTGGGGTCATTATCATGTTGGAATACTGCCCTGCGGCCCAGTCTCTGAAGGGAGGGGATCATGCTCTGCTTAAGTATTTCACAGTACATGTTGGCATTCATGGTTCCCTCAATGAACTGTAGCCCCCCAGTGCCGGGAGCACTCATGCAGCCCCAAATTATGACACTCCCACCACCATGATTGACTGTAGGCAAGACACACTTGTCTTTGTACTCCTCACCTGGTTGCCGCCACACATGCATGACACCAAATAACTTTATCTTGGTCTCATCAGACCACAGGACATGGTTCCAGTAATCCATGTCCTTAGTCTGCTTGTCTTCAGCAAACTGTTTGTGGACTTTCTTGTGTATCATCTTCAGAAAAGGCTTCTTTCTGGGACAACGTTTATGCAGACCAATTTGGTGCAGTATGCGACGTATGATCTGAGCACTGACAGGCTGACCCCCCACCCCTACAACCTCTGCATCAATGCTAGCAGCACTCACACGTCTATTTCCCAAAGACAACCTCTGGATATGACGCTGAGCATGTGAACTCAACTTTTTTGGTCCACCACTGGTGACCCCACAATAGGGATAAAACTTTTTTGCAGAAGAGAGTTTAATAAGACTCGGGGCCACTCATTACAATTAGAAGAAAAGAGGTTTAATCTTAAACTACATAGAGGGTTCTTTACTGTAAGAGCGGCAAGGATGTGGAATTCCCTTCCACAGGCGGTGGTCTCAGCGGGGAGCATTGATAGCTTCAAGAAACTATTAGATAATCACCTGAATGACCGCAACATACAGGGATATGTAATGTAATACTGACACATTATCACACACATAGGTTGGACTTGATGGACGTGCGTCTTTTTTCAACCTCACCTACTATGTAACTATGTAACTATATGCACCATGGCGAGGTCTGTTCTGAGTGGAACTTGTCCTGTTAAACTGCTGAATGGTCTTGACCACAGTGCTGAAGCTCAGTTTCAGGGCCTTGGCAATCTTCTTATAGCCTAGGCCATCTTTATGTAGAGCAACAATTCTTTTTTCAGATCCTCAGAGAGTTCTTTGCTATGAGGTGCCATGTTGAACTTCCAGTGACCAGTATAATAGAGTGAGAGAGATAACACCAAATTTAACACACCTGCTCCCCATTTGCACCTGAGACCTTGTAACACTAACGAGTCACATGACACCGGGGAGGGAAAATGACTAATTGGGCCCAATTTGGACATTTTCACTTAGGGGTGTACTGACTTTTGTTGCCAGCGGTTTAGACATTAATGGCTGTGTGTTGAGTTATTTTGAGGGGACAGCAAATTTACACTGTTATACAAGCTGTATACTCACTACTTTACATTGTAGCAAAGTGTCATTTCTTCAGTGTTGTCACATGAAAAGATAGAAGAAAAGATTTACAAAAATGTGAGGGGTGTACTGACTTTTGTGAGATACTGTATGTGATTAGGCTTGTGCTATGTACCAATGCAAAAATGTATTTAAAAAATCATAGAGCGAGGAGCGCGTCTTTTCATGCGGCTTCGAGGGCAACATTGAAAATACACAAATCATTTAAATTACATACTGGGGGATGCCTTAAAGCTGTACATGGTGATTTGGAACAGTGCAGCCACAGCATTCACTGACAGTGTGATTTTCATATGGAATTTTTTTTTTATTTTTTTCTAATTAGCTTGGATTACTCACAGCAGCACCCCAATTGATTTCAGTTAGGAAAAAAAGAATTAAGATAACGTAGCAGTGTAGAACCGGCCAGCAGCAGGACATTTGTAATGAGAGTGAAATGTACTAGGTCAGAGGACGCAGTTCATTCTGTATTACAAGAACAAATCCCCCCTCCTAGCACAAATCCCCCTCCTCCTAGCACAACCCCACCCCCAAATTCCTCCTCCTAGCACAACTCCCTCAAATCCCCCTTCTAGCATAAATTCCTCCACCTAGCACAAATCTCCTAGCACAACCCCACCTCCAAAATCCCCATCCTAGCAAAAATCACCCCTCCTAGCACGACCCCCCCTCCAAATTCCTTCTCCTAGCACAAACCCCCTCAAATCCCCCCCTAGCACAAATCCCCCTCCTAGCAACCCCCCTCCAAATTCCTCCTCCTAGCTCAAATCGCCCCTCCTAGCACAAATCCCCCCCTCCTAGCACAACCCTCCACCCCCAAATTCCTCCTCCTAGCACAAACCCCCTTTAATCCCCCTTCTAGCACAAATCCCCCACCAATCTCCCCTCCTAGCACAACCCCACCTCCAAAATCTCCCTCCTAGCACAAATCACCCCTCCTAGCACGACCCCCCCTCCAAAATCTTCCTCCTAGCACAAACCCCCTCAAATCCCCCTCCTAGCACAAATCCCCCCCCTCCTAGCACAAATCCCCCCCCCTCCTAGCACAACCCCCCACCCCCAAATTCCTCCACCTAGCACAAACCCCCTCTAATCCCCCTTCTAGCACAAATCCTGCACCAATCACCCCTTCTAGCACGACCCCCCTCCAAATTCCTCCTACTAGCACAAACCCCCTCAAATCCCCCTCCTAGCACAAATCCCCCACTAATTCCCCCTCCTAGCACAACCCCCAGCCCCAAATTTCTCCTCCTAGCACAAACCCCCTCTAATCCCCCTTCTAGCACAAATCCCCCACCAATCACCCCTCCTAGCACGACCACCCTACAAATTCCTACTCCTAGCACAAACCCCCTCTAATCCCCCTTCTAGCACAAATCCCCCACCAATCACCCCTTCTAGCACGACTCCCCTCCAAATTCCTCCTCCTAGCACAAACCCCCTCAAATCCCCCTCCTAGCACAAATCCCCAACCAATTCCCCCTCCTAGCACAACCCCCCACCCCCAAATTTCTCCTCCTAGCACCTGAAGAGCTCAGAGACAGAATTGTGGCAAGGCACAGATCTGGCCAAGGTTGCAAAAAAATTTCTTCTGCACTTAAGGTTCCTAAGAGCACAGTGGCCTCCATAATCCTTAAATGGAAGACGTTTGGGATGACCAGAACCCTTCCTAGAGTTGGCCGTCCAGCCAAACTGAGCTATCGGTGAGAAGAGCCTTGGTGAGAGAGGTAAAGAAGAACCCAAAGATCACTGTGGCTGAGCTCCAGAGATGCAGTCGCTAGATGGGAGAAAGTTGTAGAAAGTCAACCATCACTGCAGCCCTCCACCAGTCGGGGCTTTATGGCAGAGTGGCCCGACGGAAGACTCTCCTCAGCGCAAGACACATGAAAGCCGCATGGAGTTTGCTAAAAAACACCTGAAGGACTCCAAGATGGTGAGAAATAAGATTCTCTGGTCTGATGAGACCAAGATAGAACTTTTTGGCCTTAATTCTAAGTGGTATGTGTGGAGAAAACCAGGCACTGCTCATCACCTGTCCAATACAGTCCCAACAGTGAAGCATGGTGGTGGCAGCATCATGCTGTGGGGTGTTTTTCAGCTGCAGGGACAGGATGACTGGTTGCAATCGAGGGAAAGATGAATGTGGCCAAGTACAGGGATATCCTGGATGAAAACCTTTTCCAGAGTGCTCAGGACCTCAGACTGGGCCTAAGGTTTACCTTCCAACAAGACAATGACCCTAAGCACACAGCTAAAATAACGAAGGAGTGGCTTCACAACAACTCTGTGACTGTTCTTGAATGGCCCAGCCAGAGCCCTGACTTAAACTGAATTGAGTATCTCTGGAGAGACCTAAAAATGGCCGTCCACCAACATTTACCATCCCCCCTGACAGAACTGGAGAGGATCTGCAAGGAGGAATGGCAGAGGATCTGCAAGGAGGAATGGCAGAGGATCCCCAAATCCAGGTGTGAAAAACTTGTTGTATCTTTCCCAAAAAGACTCATCAAAAGGGGCTTCTACTAAATACTGAGCAAAGGGTCTGAATACTTAGGACCATGTGATATTTCAGTTTTTCTTTTTTAAGAAATCTGCAAAAATGTCAACAATTCTGTGTTTTTCTGTCAATATGGGGTGCTGTGTGTACAATATGAGGTGCTGTGTGTACAATATGGGGTGCTGTGTGTACAATATGGGGTGCTGTGTGTACAATATGAGGTGCTGTGTGTACAATATGGGGTGCTTTGTGTACAATATGGGGTGCTGTGTGTACAATATGGGGTGCTGTGTGTACAATATGGGGGGCTGTGTGTACAATATGGGGTGCTGTGTGTACAATATGGGGGGCTGTGTGTACAATATGGGGTGCTGTGTGTACAATATGGGGTGCTGTGTGTACAATATGGGGTGCTGTGTGTACATTAATGAGGAAAAAAATGAACTTAAATGATTTTAGCAAATGGCTGCAATATAACAAAGAGTGAAATATTTAAGAGGGTCTGAATACTTTCCATCCCTACTGTAGATGTAGCTGGTCAGTGGTATCTGGCACCATCACCATTACAATTTTAAATCTATTTTTGATACTATAAAACTTTTGTTGTTAATATAGTTTGGGCATTGTAAAAAGAAAAATGGCTAGAGTTGGGTTTTAAACAAGTATGTAAAATAGTTATAACCATACTTGAAGTGTGTCACATGTCACATTCCTGTACCAGGAAGTACTGGTTTCTTTGGCTTCCAGCGCTGAACCGGATGGCAGCCGTCAATGGAAAGTCCTTTCTGTACCCTTTATGAACCATACGCGGGGAGATCCATTATTATGTTTGGAGAAGATACGTCTTCAGAAAAGCCCCCCTCAATGTCTTCAGGCTGCCAAGGTCTTCTCACTATTGCCAGGGAGCAATAAAAGCCGGTTTGACCCTCACAGTATACGCTGTTTTGGGTTCAAACCCTCCGGTAAGCCCCCATCTGTACCATCTGAGTGCACTGCACGTTTGTGAAGACACTGTGGGGTGATATTTGAAGTTGGTCCATATATGCATTATTCAATATAGCGATGTGGGACTTTTTTGATTGACTGCACACCATCATCTCTAAAGACTTTATGTTGTATGCTGGTGAAGGTGCTCCTTACTTCACTTTTGGGTGGTGACCCATTCAGTTTCAACTCACTGACTGTTCATTTTAATCACTTTTGCTTCCATTTTGAGTTTTCTAAATGTGAAACATTTATATGTGTTTAGTTATATTACGTATAAGGCATAGGTCTCTTAACCTATTAGTTTTAAGGTGCCTTGTTGACTTAGCGCTACACTTTTCTGTTTATATCAATTTGTTGGGCAATTATTCTAGTTGCGGTGTTAGCAGCCTATTACTTTTTGATTATTTGGAGTAAGCGCAAATTTACTACTGGTGGGAATTATGTAAAATAGTTGAAAGATTAATTTTGTAACAGAACAAGGTGACATTTTCATCAGCTATAAATATTAAATGCCTCCAGAAAAATACATCAGTCTGTGATGATTGACTTAAAGTTAAACCGTGACTGCTCGGGGCTAAGTCCTGCCTGGGTGAAGTCCATTTACACTAACATCATCTCCACCTTCTAGTTTCTTCGCAAAATAGATGCATGGCATTCCATCTGGACAGATGAATATATAAGTAGCTGAGTGATCGGTAATTGTACACAGACCCTCCACCACCTCACTCCAACTGTCTTTCCTAAAGGTGGCAAAACTCAACTGACAACTAACTTTGACCACTTGTTGGAAGAACATCAGGTTGTTGGAAGCCTCTTGCAGACCAGAAACATTTCCACACCACATTTGTTGGTTAGTATAAAACTTAGATTTCTAAGTAATTTACAACTCATAGCAGACAATCAACATAGAATTATAATTTTCTAAAGCTGCTCATACACCTTACATTCTGATTGTCTCCCTAAAGGGAGGATATATCATAAGAGAATGATGGAGGCTGCCATTGGTGGCTCTTCATTTTGTGATTGCTGTTTGGCTGGTTATCATGATAATTCTTTGGCTTCAATGCTCTCTGAGTTGCTGCCTTTGTAACATGTTTAATTGCAATATAAGGACTTAACTATGCAATTATTGTGTACCTAATCAGCAATTGTTGGAAGATCTAATGGAAATTGAACAGTCAACGTATTTGGTAAGCTTCAGATTTACCAAAACCAGGTAACATAAGGACTAGGGATGAGCTTTATGTTCGGGTCGAACATGAGTTTGACTCGAACATTGGCTGTTCACCTGTTTGTCGTAAACCGAACATTATGGGGCATTCACACCAAATTCGAGCACAGCGTAATGCCCCATAATGCACTGCGGGAGCGCAGTTCATTGCTGTATGATGATTGGCCAAAGTATGCACCATGACCTGCATGCTTTGGCCAATCCCAGCGCCCTCAGCTAAGAGAGCCAAAATTGGCCAAAGGCAGGGTGCCTTTGGCCAATCATGGCTCAGGGGGACTAAGTCCACGCCCCACACTATATAAGGCTGCTGCATATACACTGCATCCAGTGTAGCCAAGCCTATATCTGACTGCAGGCCATTCCTGGTGTACTTTTTCTAATATACTTCAGGTGGTGTACACAGTACACAGTACCGTGCACCCATGGTGCAGTTGCTACTACTTTTCTGGTGGTGTACACAATACAGTACACCCATAGTTGTTATTACACTTCTGTTGGTGTACACAATACCGTTCACCCCTAGTGCAGTTGCTACTACTTTTCTGGTGGTGTACACAATACATATAGTGCACCCATAGTTGTTATTACACTTCTGTGGGTGTACACAGTACCGTGCACCCCTAGTGCAGTTGCTACTACTTCTCTGGTGGTGTACACAGTACACAATACATACAGTGCACTCATAGTTGTTATTAAACTTCTGTTGGTGTACACAGTACCGTGCACCCATAGTGCAATTGCTACTACTTTTCTGGTGGTGTACACAGTACACAATACATACAGTGCAGCCATAGTTGCTATTAGACTTCTGGTGGTGTACACAATACCGTTCACCCCTAGTGAAGTTGCTACTACTTTCCTGGTGGTGTACACAATACATACAGTGCACCCATAGTTGTTATTACACTTCTGTGGGTGTACACAGTACCGTGCACCCCTAGTGCAGTTGCTACTACTTTTCTGGTGGTATACACAGTACACAATACATACAGTACACCCATAGTTGTTATTACACTTCTGTTGGTGTACACAATACATACAGTGCACCCATAGTTGTTATTACACTTCTGTTGGTGTACACAGTACAGTGCACCCATAGTGCAGTTGCTACTACTTTTCTGGTGGTGTACACAGTACACAATACATACAGTACACCCATAGTTGTTATTACACTTCTGTTGGTGTACACAATACCGTTCACCCCTAGTGAAGTTGCTACTACTTTCCTGGTGGTGTACACAATACATACAGTACACCCATAGTTATTATTACACTTCTGTTGGTTCACACAGTACCGTGCACCACTAGTGCAGTTGCTACTACTTTTCTGGTAGTGTACACAGTACACAATACAGTGTTGTGTGGTTTTGCTAAACAAAATTTACAGCATGTCCGGAAGGCCACCAAGGTGAGGCAGATGCTCACAGGCCACTCAAAGAGTGCAAGCAGGCTCTGTGTCTACAGTCGACAGTGCTGGTCATGGACACGGTGCATCCTCAGCACGTGGCTGTGGGGCATGCTTGTCCTTTTTTTCTGCAGTTGGCCATGTTATTGAGCCACAACATGCAGAAGAGTTGGTGGAATGGATAACAAAGCCGTCCTCATCCTCTTCATCTTCTGTCCCCCAGGCTCAGAGTAGTTTGCCCACCAATGCAGCTGCCAAAGCAGCCTATTCCATCGGCTCCATGTCAACAGTTACTCCCTCCCTAGCCCCACCATCATGGCAGGTGTCCCCTGAACTATTCGACCACAATGTCGGGTACATGCTGCAGGAGGATGCACAGCAATTTGAAGGCTCCAATGATGGTACCAAGGTTGGGGAAGGGAGTAACGTGAACCTAGAGAGAGGGGGTGCCCAAGAAGGTCCAGAAACTGGCACTCACATTCCCCCAGCTGCAGCATACTGCCAAGTTTGCTCCAGTGACGAGGAGGGAGGTGATGATGAGGTCACTGACTCTACTTGGGTGCCTGATAGAAGAGAGGAGTAGGAGGAGGAGGCAGATCTCCAACGAGGCAGGATGCCCTCCAGGGGTAGCCTAAGGGCAGCCACCCTATTGCATCACACGGCAGAGCTAAGCAGGTGCAGGGCGCTGCTGACTCCCCGCATATTTTGAAAAGTTCTTTGGTGTGGGCCTTTTTTGACACGTGTGCAGCAGATCGCACCATTGCTGTTTGTAACATATGTCTGAAGCCTATCAAGCGTGGCCAAAACAGCAGCCACTTGGGCACCACATGTTTGACCAGACATCTGACGACCTCCCATGCAGTCCCTTAGCAACAGCACTTCAAAGACCCACATCAAAGAACAAGGCGGACCTCTCCTTGCTCCTCATCAGCTGGGATCTCCAACCCCACTATACCTCCAGTCCTCTCACAAACCTGCACTGAGAGGAATGAAGGTATAGAAATAGGTGTCCCAAGTACTTGCAGCCAATCTGCTAGCAGTACACCAACATCCGATTTTAGCAGGCAGATTTCCCTACCCCAGTTGCTAAACCGTCAAAAGAAATTCGGTCCCAGCCATCCACATGCTCAGCGTCTGAATGCTAGCTTGGCCAAATTGCTAGCACTGCAACTGCTGCCTTTTCAGCTGGTAGACTCTGCCCTCTTTCATGAATTTTTGGAATGTGCGGCCATCCTGGCTCTCTACCAGCATGTGGAAGGCAATGTCTTGGTCTCATTGGACAGGGCGGTCAGCAGTATGCCACGCCAGCTTCAGCCAGGAATGGTTGTATGCGACAATGGCACCAACCTCCTCTCCGCCCTCTGACAGGGACACTTGACCTATGTTTCCTGTTTGGCTCACATCCTGAATTTGGTGGTGCAGCGGTTCTTGAGCAGGTACCCTGGTTTACAGGATCTCCTGAGGAAGGCCACAAAAGTCTGTGGTCATTTCCGCCGGTCATATAATGCCAGTGCTCGGCTAGCTGACATTCAAAGAGAATGCAACCTGCCCAAGAACCACCTCATTTGTGACATGCCCACCAGGTGGAACCCAACATTGGCAATGCTGCAGTGGCTGCACATGCAGCAGAGGGCTATCAATGAGTACCTGTGTGAGTATGGCACCAGGACAGGGTCAGGGGAGCTTGGCTTTTTTTCACCACACCAGTGGCTACTGATCAAGGATGCATGCACTGTCCTGTCACAATTTGAGGAGGCCACGAGGATGATGAGCAGTGACAGTGCATGCATCAGTGATACTGTCCCTCTTGTCTTCCTGTTGGAGCACACGCTTCGTGGAAAAATGGACAGGGCACTTGAGGCAGAACAGCAGGAGGAAGAGGAGGACTTTCTTACCTCTCAAGGCCCCCTTTATCCAGATAGTATCCTGCAGGCCCACTGATCACACAGAAAGAAGAAGAGGAGGAGGAGGAGGATTGTGTTAGCATGGAGGTGGAGGATAACACTCAGCATCATTAGCAGTCTTCAAGGGATCGTTTTCAGTCCCCAAAAACCCATGGAGTTTTACCTGGCTGGGAGGAGGTGGTTGAGGATCATGTGATCCATAGTAACCCAGAGGACCCAGGATGCCTCTGCAAACTTATGCTGCATGGCCTCCCTGATCCTGCAAAGCCTGCAAAAGGACCGTAGGATTTGTGGTATCAAGGAGAGGGATCATTACTGGCTGGCAATCCTTCTTAATAAACGTTACAAGGGTAAGGTTGCAGAACTTATCCAGCCTTCGCAGAGGGAGCAGAGGATGAAACATCCTGGGCCTGGGAGGTTACAATTTCCTGGTGCTGGAAAACGTGTTGCTGAGGCTTCGTTCAGTCACAGAAAGAGCGGTGAACAAGGTGGCCGGCTGACCGATGCCTGCAGACAATTCTTCAGATCAGACTTGGAGACCTTTCCAACAGAACATCCACTGGGTTACTGGGTCTTGAGGATGTACCACTGGCCAGAGTTAGCTAAATATGCAGTTGAGCTACTGGCCTCTCCTGCATCCAGCGTTCTTTCTGAACGCACATTCAGTGCTGCTGGAGGCTTTGTAACCGATCACAGTGTGCGCCTGTCCATAGACTCTGTTGATCGGCTCACATTCATAAAAAATGAATCAGTCTTGGATCACCAGCTTGGATCAGCGGATGCTGATGCAACCAACTGATTTTTATATGGATGTGGGATCCCTTGAAGACTGCATATGCTGAGTGACTATCCTATTATGCTGAGTGACTATCCTATTCCTTCTCAATCTTCATGATGATAGCTTCTAAGAATATTTTTGGTTCAGGGCACCACCACTGTCTAAGGTCCAATTTTTCTGCCCCTGTTTAACAGGGGCATGCAATTGCAATTGTTGATCAAATATTTAACAGCAGGGCTTGTTCCTGCGCTCAACAAGAGTATCTGTGAGGCTTTACAGTGTTGTGCCATCACCATCGCCTAAGGCCCAATTTTTCTGCCCCTGTTTAACAGGGGCGCGTATTTACAATTTTTGATCAAATATTTAACAGCAGGGCTTGTTCCTGTGCTCAACAAGAGTATCTGTGAGGGGTTGCAGTGTTGTGGCACCACCACCAGTGCCTAAGGCCCAATTTTTCTGCGCCTGTTTAACAGGGGTGTGTGATTACAATTTTTGACCAAATATTTAACAGCAGGGCTCATTCCTGCGCTAAACAAGAGTATCTGTGAGGGGTTGCAGTGTTGTGGCACCACCACCACTGCCTAAGACCCAATTTTTCTGCCCCTGTTTAACAGGGACGTGTAATTTCAATTTTTGCTCAAATATTTAACAGTAGGGCTCGTTCCTGCGCTCAACAAGTGTATCTGCAAGGCTTTCCAGTGTTGTGCCACCACCACCACCACCGCCTAATGCCCCGTACACACGATCAGAAATTCTGCCAGCAAAAGTCGGATGTGAGCTTTTGGTCAGAAATTCCAACTGTGTGTATGCTCCATCGGACTTTTGCTGGCAGAATTCCAGCCAGCAAAAGACTGAGAGTAGGTTCTCTATTTTTCGGTCGGAAAAAGTTCCTATCCAAAAATGTGTTCGTCTGTATGCAATTCGGACGCGCTAAAAATCACTCATGCTCAGAAACAATTTGACGCATGCTCGGAAGCATTGAACTTCATTCTCTAGGCTCATCGTAGTGTTGTACGTCACCGCGTTCCTGACGATCGAAAGTTCAGAGAACTTTTGTGTGACCGTGTGTATGCAAGGCAAGCTTGAGTGGAATTCCGTCGGAAAAACCATCCAAGTTTTTTCTAAAGGAATTTCTGATCGTGTGTATAGGGCATAAGGCCCAATTTGTCTGCCCCTGTTAAACAGGGGCGCATAATTACAATTTTTGATCTAATATTTCACAGCAGGGCCTGTTCCTGCGCCCAACAAGAGTATCTGTGAGGCTTTACAGTGTTGTGCCACCACCACTACCTCCTAAGGCCCAATTTTTCTGCCCCTGTTTAACAGGGGCATGTAATTACAATTTGTGTTCTAATATTTCACAGCAGGGCCCGTTCCTGCGCTCAACAAGAGTATCTGTGAGGCTTTACAGTGTTGTGCCACCACCACCGCCTAAGGCCCAATTTTTCTGCCCCTGTTTAACAGGGGCATGTAATTACAATTCTTGATATAATATTTCACAGCAGGGCCCGTTCCAGCGTATATAGGGCAGACCGTATAGTATATACAGGCGGTCCCCTATTTTCAAACATCCGGCTTACAAACGACTCCTACTTACAAACGGAGGGAGACAACAGGAAGTGAGAGGAAATCTACCCCTGGGAAGGGAAATTCTCTCCTGTAAGAGTTTATATGGGAAAAAGGTGTCTCCACTGAAGCTTTATCACCAATCCTAGTTTCCCTAATAACCCAAAATGTTCAAAATCAAATTGTCATTGGGACAGAAAGTGAGGTGAAATCTTCTGAACAGGGGCACAGACAGCAAAACAAATGTTACAGGGGTGATAACCCTTCCCTATGTTACAGGGGTGATAACCCTTCCCTATGTTATCCAAAAAGCTTAAAAATAGATTTTTTGGCTGGAGCTACACTTAAAAATGTACCTGTTCCAAATTACAAACAGATTCAACTTAAGAACAAACCTACAGTCCCTGTCTTGTTTGTAACCCAGGGACCGCCTGTATACTGCTGTTCAGAGGGCCTGGGGCCCCATGCCTTTTTTTGTAACTTGGGTGCGGGGGTTCCCCGTAATATCCATACCAGACCCAAAGGGCCTGGTAATGTGCTGGGGGGGTGGGGGGGGGGGGGAGTGGACCCATGCCGTTTTCCTCAATGATTTTCATCTATAGTGCCAGGACCTGACATAACATTACAGCCACAAGCAGTTTTAAATGACTTTTATTCCTTTAGAAATGTCATTTTGTGCAGGGACTGTTCTAAACACAGGACAAATGCGCCACTTTACAGGCATACTATAGACACCCCCCAGGCACGATATTTAAAGGAATAATTCACCTTATTGTTTCACGTTAAGCATTATTAAAATCACTGCTCAAAAAAAAAGTCAGTTTTCAAAACTTTTTTTTGCATTGATACATGTCCCCTGGGGCAGGACCCGGGACCCCAAACACTTTTTAGGACAATAACTTGTATATTAGCCTTTAAAATTAGCACTTTTGATTTTTCATGTTCAAGTCCCATAGACTTTAATGGTGTTCGCGTGTTCGTACAAATTTTTTGCCTGTTCGCATGTTCTGCCGTGAGGTGTTCGGCTCATCCCTAATAAGGCCTTCTACTTCATATCTATAGGAGAATGTACAATCAGCTTCTAGTGTGTATGGTCACCTCAATAATTTTGAGTTACAAGTTTGAATCTTATTGTTTGTTTGTAGTATGTATAATAATTATATTATAATAATTATATAGCTATATTTTTTTCTTCAAATATTGTTCAGTCTGGTATGTTATAGTCAATAAAAATAATGAATATTGTAACATATATGGATTTATTTTCTTTGGTTTCATTTTGGGTTTTACCGTATTGCTGTACACGTTGGAATCTTATTGTTTATTTACAGCTAATAATAATAATAATAATAATACAAATAATCATTATAATAACAATATATATATATATATACACTACCGTTCAAAAGTTTGGGGTCACATTGAAATGTCCTTATTTTTGAAGGAAAAGCACTGTACTTTTAAATGAAGCTAACTTTAAACTAGTCCTAACTTTAAACAAATATACTCTATATATTGCTAATGTGGTAAATGACTATTCTAACTGCAAATGTCTAGTTTTTGGTGCAATATCTACATAGGTGTATAGAGGCCCATTTCCAGCAACTATCACTCCAGTGTTCTAATGGTACAATGTGTTTGCTCATTGGCTCAGAAGGCTAATTGATGATTAGCAAACCCTTGTGCAATCATGTTCACACATCTAAAAACAGTCTAGCTCCTTCCAGAAGCTACAAAACTGACCTTCCTGTGAGCAGATTGAGTTTCTGGAGCATCACATTTGTGGGGTCAATTAAACGCTCAAAATGGCCAGAAAAAGAGAACTTTCATCTGAAACTCGACAGTCTATTCTTGTTCTTAGAAATGAAGGCTATTCCATGCGAGAAATTGCAAAGTAATTGAAGATTTCCTACAACGATGTGTACTACTCCCTTCAGAGGACAGCACGAACAGGCTCTAACCAGAGTAGAAAAAGAAGTGGGAGGCCGCGTTGCACAACTAAGCAAGAAGATAAGCACATTAGAGTCTCTAGTTTGAGAAACAGACGCCTCACAGGTCCCCAACTGGCATCTTCATTAAATAGTACCCGCAAAACACCAGTGTCAACATCTACAGTGAAGAGGCGGCTGCGGGATTTTGGGCTTCAGGGCAGAGTGGCAAAGAAAAAGCCATATCTGAGACTGGCCAATAAAAGAAAAAGATTAAGATGGGCAAAAGAACACAGACATTGGACAGAGGAAGACTGGAAAAAAGTGTTGTGGACGGATGAATCCAAGTTTGAGGTGTTTGGATCACAAAGAAGAACGTTTGTGAGACGCAGAACAAATGAAAAGATGCTGGAAGAATGCCTGACGCCATCTGTTAAGCATGGTGGAGGTAATGTGATGGTCTGGGGTTGCTTTGGTGCTGGTAAGGTGGGAGCTTTGTACAGGGTAAAAGGGATTCTGAATAAGGAAGGCTATCACTCCATTTTGCAACGCCATGCCATACCCAGTGGACAGCGCTTGATTGGAGCCAATTTCATCCTACAACAGGACAATGACCCTAAACACACCTCCAAATTGTGCAAGAACTATTTACAGCAGAAGCAGGCAGCTGGTATTCTATCGGTAATGGAGTGGCCAGCACAGTCACCAGATCTGAACCCCATTGAGCTGTTGTGGGAGCAGCTTGACCGTATGGTACGCCAGAAGTGCCCATCCAACCAATCCAACTTGTGGGAGCTGCTTCTAGAAGCGTGGGGTGCAATTTCTCCAGCTTACCTCAATAAATTAACAGCTAGAATGCCAAAGGTGTGCAATGCTGTAATTGCTGCAAAAGGAGGATTCTTTGATGAAAGCAAAGTTTGATGTAAAAACAATGTTATTTCAAATACAAATCATTATTTCTAACCTTGTCAATGTCTTGACTCTATTTTCTATTCATTTCACAACGTATGGTGGTGAATAAGTGTGACTTTTCATGGAAAACACAAAATTGTTTGGGTGACCCCAAACTTTTGAACGGTAGTGTATATATATATATATATATATATATATATATATATAAATATTGGTAAGTCTCATATATATATATATATATTTATTATATATATAATTTATATTTATTTTATATATTTTTTTCATTTTGGGTTTTACTGTATTGCTGTACACGTTGGAATCTTATTGTTTATTTACAGCTAATAATAATAATATAAATAATAACAATAATATATATATATATATATATAATTTATATTTATTTATTTTTTTGGCTTTGTTTTTTATTATTATTTGTTGCTTTGTTTTTTATTATTATTATTATTATTTTTGCTAAATTACAAACAGAAATTGGTTGCTCATATCTGATGTATTTTCTAGGGTCCCCGATAACCATGAAGACAACACTACTGCTCTCTGTACTGTGCGCTGTCATGACGGGTGAGTGACATTCGTCTTCTATCATCTTATAATAACACATCTGGATATGATATGAAATTGGAGGGTATGATCAGGAATGGAAAATGAATTTTAAAAAAAATAGCGAGGGAGATCCGTTCTTTAATTGAAGTATATCTGAACCCGAGAATGAAAATATAATATATTACAGCTTACTGGTCCTTAGTGGTGGCTGCTTCAGTTTTCTTTTTTCAGCCTTTTTTTCCACATATTTTTACTTGGTGATCCTGCCCGCCTGTTACATCGCCCGCTCACCATATTGTATGGTGTTATTGCCTTAGGACCACAAAACACCTCCACCTTTCCTTATCCGCATAACATAGGAGGAAGGGGTCTCCGTAGCTGTAGGGGGTCTCACACATAAAGACTGGGCAGGACTGATAACACTGTTTGAGATAAGACTGCAGAGTACACAGGGGAGCTCTGCATTTTTGGCAGGATCAACAGATACAACAAAATTAATTAAGAATTAATGACAGCTTTGCATGTCTGCTAAATAGCGTCATGGTTTGCCTGCGATTAAACACGCATTCTCCCACCCACAAATATGTGAGCCTAGCCTTATTCATGAACACGGGGGGAATACAACACTTTGAGCACTTTGTTTATGAATTGTAACACTTTTGAAACAAGTTTGTATATTGGAACATTTGGATACAAGTTGCCACAGTTTGGCACTAATTGGATTGCTTGGAGCAATTTAAAAGGAACCGGACATTAATTCTGGTTTATTTATTTTGATCCTTGTATTACATAGTAGATGGATTTGAGATCTGTTTAGACTTCCACACAGGAACACAGGATGTACTTTCATGTTTTTTTTTCTGCCTCTCCAGTGGCTGCGTCTCTGACCTGTGGAACTGAAACCTGTGCTGATGATGAGTTTTGTAACACTACTACTACTGCCTGCCAGTGCAATACAACTCTCTATAAATATACACAAGGTATGGCATGCTATAATAAAATGGTCACAATGTCTCTCATGCCTTTTAAAACCAAATCTTGCATTTATATGAATAAACCATACGTGATAACACACATATTATGAGTGGGAAAGTGTAACGATCCATTTACACCAGGATGTTAAATAAACCCCAATGGAGCGCCCCGGTGTGAATGAGCCCCCAGGCTTGTCCCACATTTGAGTGGTGGATAGTACAGGTATGTAAAGGAAATTTGTAAGTTCTGAAAATAATTGTATTCTATTTTATATATATTGCTCACTGCCCTCACTGTACACACGGCACCAATAATGTTTTCAGTACATGTTTGCATTCTTTCAAATCCTGATTAGAATTAGCCTGCCTATGTTACGCCCCTTGTTACCATAAAAGTATAATTGTAATATTAGGCTGGATTCACACCTATGTATTTTTAGTGCTTTTTGCATTTTTCAGATTTGCGCTACAGAACGTGTTCCATAGGAAAGCATGTTAAATGGACTGTAGTGCAAATCTGCAAAATGCAAAAAGCACCAAAACTGCATAGGTATGAATCCAGCCTTAATGTGATACCTCATAATCATCATGTGTATAAAAACCTTCAATTGCATCATCATAAATCAGAAGAGTTATGTGGAAAGATGCGCAGTGTATCTTTTTTTGTCTGTTCCCTACTGCAGTAGTTATTATTAATTTGGAACCACTAATCAATATGAGGATAAGAGTTGTCTATCTATAAAATTTTGTGTCAGGTATAATCAGACCGTCAGTTTGTCATATAAACATACAAACTTGGATTGCTGTGTGCAATATGGAGATTGGAGTGGAAACCATAGCAAGACCCCACTGAACTCAGTTTATCTTGTTCCCACAATCACTATTTGCACTGAGATTAGTGGCTTAGGAAGGCCTGTATAGGAGAAATCCAGAAAAAGAGTCATCTGTATTTAAAAGACTCCTGTGTGCCCCCTATATCAGACATTCTGAACTGAAGTTCTGTGGAACTGTAAGGATGTTCATCCTGCTCAATGTAAGGGGGCACTACACTGACCACCAATGTAAGGTTGCTTCACTCCCGCTGAATAATAGGTCCGGCGGAGGACAGCTGATGTATACAAAAGGTGTGGGCTCTCAGGAGACATCAATGACCATCTATGGACGTCACCAAATATAGTCAATGTTGTCACTGGAATCCAAATGCCCGAAAGTCCAAGGTAATTGTGTTCAGATGGAACCTTAAGCTCATCCCTTCTGACCACCAAAAAGGGGGCACTACACTGACCGCCAATGTAAGGGGGGGCACTACACTGACCATCAATGTAAGGGGGCACTACATTGATCACCAATGTAAGGGGGAACTACACTGATCACCAATGTAAGGGCGCACTACACTGATCATCAATGTAAGGGGGCACTACACTGATCACCAATGTAAGGGGGCACTACACTGATCATCAATGTAAGGGGGCACTACACTGATCATCAATGTAGGAGGGCACTACACTGACCATCAATGTAAGGGGGCACTACACTGATCACCAATGTAAGGGGGCACTACACTGATTATCAATGTAAGGGGGCACGACACTGATCACCAATGTAAGGGGGCACTACATTGACCACCAATATAGGGTGCATTACACTGACCACAACACAAGGGTGCATTACACTGACCATCAATAAAGGGGGTACTACATTGACCAGTGCAATGAGGACTACACTGACCACCAACAGTCAATGTTTTGTATGTAAACTGGAAGTTTAATTGGGATTTAAATCTTTGACTCTAAGACAGCTTTCTCCCCAGTTCCTGGTCACTCTTGCCATCCTAAAGTGGATATATATAGAAAACCCCTATAGTGTATAATGTACATCAATCAGGTCACCGTCACCTTCTCATCTCAGAAATGCTGAATGAATTTACTCTTTTTTTCAGGAGCCACTCCATCTGTAAATCTTATTTGTACTGGAGCAAAGTTCAATATACAAGTGTCAAAATGTTGGTTAGAAAAAAATGGTTATGATACATCCAATGTAAGGCTGAACAGCACAAACCTCAACTGTTTCTCAGCAAGGGAGGTTGTGGATGTAACATCAGAGATGACCATTCATCGTTCACTCATAAAATATGACTGTAATACTGATACTGTGGTAAGTTCTCTTGACACGGTCTGACTGTTTGTTATACAAGACAAGTAAAAATAGATACATTAAAGTTATGAATAGAATACAGAAGGTTTAGAACCCCTGTCATGTATATGATATCTTCTTATCAGAGTTTGTGGATCCCCTATGTACAGGTGGGTCCAACAGGCTTTTGGGGACACGCTCCCTCTAGCTGTGCTTAAACCAGCGCAATCTCCTAGATGGTAACTCAGCGTGTGAATCCAGAAAAGTACCTCCAACTCCACATACATGGTACATATGAACAAACAGCACTAAATAGTGTAAAACCTTTAAATAAATATTTATTTAAAAGTGAGTGCTGCTCACATTTGGTATAAAACCATGCCCATGTCTCTGTAAACAATTCCCGATCAAGCAAGATGGCATTCACCTCTACTTCTGGGTAACGCAATGACGTGATAGCTCTTCCCTGTGCGTTTCGTCACCATAGGACTTCTAAGAGTGCCCTCTATGTATTTCTATAATAAATTCTGCAAGGAAAGAAATTACTAAAAAAATGTAGTTGCATACCTCAGGCTCAGCAGAACACATTAAAGTAGTAATAAAGCCTAAGCGTTTGTTTTATCCTAATGCATTCACAACGGTAATGGAAAACATGCCCTGGTACATTTACAACTCCCCCATCCTCATACACATACCTGGTGTCCCTTGTCACCTCCACCGGGTCCTCCAAGTCTGCGCCATTCCCCGAACCTCCTGGTTGTAGATGAGATAGAGAGGGAAGAGGTGCAATAGGCTCCTGAGGTTATTTGGGAGGAGCAGGGGCGTGGCTTTCTAGGCTCTGTATGTTTGAATGGATACACACAGCTGCAGCTGAAGATGCTCATGCATGCAGGGCTGATGTTAGAAATCACGGGGCAACATACAGGTGCTGCACATCCACGGTGTCCTGTGATGGTTTTGGGAGAGACGACCTTAGCCTGGGCCACGCCCCCAAATGTCTCTTTAGCAGTTGGATTTTTAAAAGGAGGCACCCACAGGGAGGAGCTGAGCTCCAGGCAGATATAAAAGACACAAATAACACAGCTCTGTATTCACTTTCATCATTAAATGTATTTTTTTTAATACAAGCAGTATAACTACCTCATTGTGATCTGGTTTCAGAATGATTGACCTGGGTTGAATGATACCGACCATCAGACTGAGCACATAAATTTGCAAAAAAAGTACCGCAGGGGAAAATCTCTGCATTGAAGTTGAATATTGCAGTAAAAGCTACTTTTGTTATTTTATCTGTGAACTATTGATTTTTTATCTGGTTGTTTTGGGCCGGAGTTCTGCTTTAACAAAACTGGAGACTTCCTTTTTTGACTAGTGAGAGAATATACTGACATTAATAGTAAATATTTGTTAATGTGCAGATTACTTTATGGCGAGATGTTTTCTGACCCTGTCTAATGACTTCTGTACTTCTTCTCTCTACAGATAAATTTAACCCATGTCACATACACAAATCAGCTGTAGATATTGGGCAAGACAAATCCAATCCGATTAACAAATGACGCTGTTGTGAATGTTTCCTGCTCTTTCCCTCTGTATATGAATATCAGTCTTAATGTGACTCTGCATCCAGTAACTGGGTAATTATTATTACATAATGTTGGTCTTTCAGAAATCCATGTCGGCTATCTCTTACGGTTTTGCATTCTAATGCCGCGTACACACGGTTGGACTTTTCATCTACAAAAGTCCGACAGCCTGTCCGACAGACTTTCGACAGACTTTTGTCGGACTTTTGTCGGACTTGCGGCAGACTTTCTTACGAGCAGACTTGCCTACATACGATCACACAAAAGTCCGACGGATTCATACATGATGACGTACACCTGACTAAAATAAGGAAGTTGATAGCCAGTAGCCAATAGCTGCCCTAGCGTGGGTTTTTGCCCGTCGGACTAGCACACAGACGAGCGGATTTCTGGGTCCGGCGTAGTTACGACGTAAAGATTTGAAGCATGTTTCAAATCTAAAGTCCGTCAGATTTGAGGCTGGAAAAGTCCGCTGAAAGTCCGGGGAAGCCCACACACGATCGGATTGTCAGCCAGCTTTAGTCCGTCGGCGTCCGTCTGACTTTTGTAGACGAAAAGTCCGACTGTGTGTACGCGGCATAAGACATACTCTTGCATGTGGTCCTTAAGCAAACCTTCAAGTATCTTCCCTACAGTAGAAGTTAAAATTACAGGTCTGTAGTTACAGGTTGAAGACCTCAATTCCTTTTTGAACAAAGGCTTAGCTTTATATGCGCTCAACTCTCTGAGGATACATGGGTGTATATATATTATGAAAGCAAATCCCATAAGGTTATCTAACATGTCAGCTTAACACAACCAAAAGGAAATCATATAGAAAATGTACATTAACTCTTTATTGGAGAGAACAGGTTAAAAGTTGGGTTAAACCCCTTGTGCCAAGCCTTAATAAATTTTTAAACAAAAGCTAGATATAACTGAGCTCAACTCTCTGAGGATACATGGGTGTAAGCCATTTGGGCCAAGTGTTTTCCAGCAACTCTGTCAAATTGAGAAGAAATGTTACCGTAATAGAAGACTTTTATTGGCCCGTGTCTCCTACCTTCAATTTGCTTCAGTGCTGCAGCCTCCATGAGACTCCTTGGCTTTCAACGATTGTGCACCCCCTGCCACGCTGCATGGTTCCTCCCGTCTCACCCTATGGCACTGCTGAGTCCTGTGTGACTGTGACCCACAAAAGAAGTATGACCAAAAAAAGCTTTGTCCATACATCTCTTTTAAATGATCTTTTTTTGTCTAATTTCTAAGCAAATGAATTATAAACCATTGTGGTGCATTTGAAATTGTATATCAGCTCCATCGCTTCCATCAGTATTCACAGGGCTGAAGAAGATATCTAATAGGTTTGCTCTTTCTTCATCTCCAGTGCAAATGTTTCAGTTCTGCGTACACTCTGTATAATAACATTAATGCCCCGTACACACGATAAGATTTTCCGACAACAAAACGGTGGATTTTTTTTCCAACGGATGTTGGCTCAAACTTGTCTTGCATACACATGGTCACACAAATGTTGTCGGAAATTCCAAACGTCAAGAACGCGGTGACGTACAACGCGTACGATGAGCCGAGAAGAATGAAGTTCAATAGCCAAGTGTGTCTCTTCTGCTTGATTCCATAAGACAACGGGTTCCCCTAGGTGGACTTTCCCGGCACTTGCACAGAAGTAGAAAAAATATAGGAGTATAGACTAATGTACAGTATTAAAGAATATATATTTATTTAGCAAAGAAATACATTTGTTAAAAACAGAGTGGATATCCTAGGTAGCATAATGGTAATACATAGTAGACATAATAAACATCAAACAGTAAGCAATGATGAGGTAAACAGAGAGACTCTTTTCAAGCCCGACGCGTTTCGGGGTATTTAATATTTTTTGGGTCCTTCTTCAGGGGTATAGTTGAAAAGAGGGGTTCATCTGGATTAATTGAAAAAAATGGTGTATGAGTCAGATGTTGTAATAAAACTATCACTGGATATCTAATTAAAGGTTAAATGATCCATTGATCACCTACCTGAAAAAGTTTCATTGGTTACTTCTGAAAAGGAGATTTTTGATTTAAAAAAGGGACCACAAGAAAAGGCCAAATCCAAATTAGGAGGGCTTAGAAAAGGTGAATAGATACCTTAAGTAGATTATTTGCAGGTTCGGCTAACCACGCATCCCAGCATCCGGCATGTAGAGCGCCTTAACTGGGAATGAGTGGAGCCGATTTAAGTAATGGATGGGCTCCAATCAGCTGGCGTCGGAAGGACGCACAGCTGTGTTACGGAGCCCATCAGCTGGGAAGCCTCGTAGAGACCCCCCGAGGCGAGGATGCGCGGCGCCGCCCCTACCGCGCATGCGTGAACGTCATGACGTTGGGGCGACGTCGCGCACACCCGCCCCACCGACACGGAAATGCCTCTCCGGCGAACTGAGCATGCTCGCCGGAGTGGCAAAATGGAGGCAGTGGGCGTAGATGGAAGAGCGCCCTGGTACCTCCCATGGCGCCGCCCTGGGAAAAGTCTTCTGCTTGATTCCGAGCATGCGTGGACTTTTGTGCATCGGACTTATGTACGCACGCTCGGAATTTCCGAAAGCAAGTTTTGTTGTTGGAAAATTTGGGAACCTGCTCTCTCAAACATTTGTTGGCGGAAATTCCGCCAACAAATGTTCTATGGAGCCTACACATGGTCGGGCTTTCCGACAACAAGCTCACATCCAACATTTGTTGTCGGAAAATCCTATCATGTGTACAGGGCAGAAAAGTCATTACTACATACCTACAAGGGTTTCTAGGTAGGTAACCTTTTGTTGTGTGTTTATTTTCCAGGAGCACAGTAATAAACGGCCCCACAGCAAATGCAACTTATACAGCTTTAATGATGGCCTTCAAAAATCCAGACTTTACGACCCCTCTCTCAGACTATGATACCCTGAAAGTGGAGGATACTATCTACATCTCAGTACTCATACCAGATCTGGCTGCCAACACCTTTAATCTCAATGTGCTGAATATTTATGCCTCTCCTACTGAATCAAGCACCATCAGATACTATCTTCTTCAGAAAGGGTAAGTACACAGTACACTGGGTAGTAAATCTGCGTGTCTTCTTTGTACACTTTTGACTACAGAAATAATTCACTAAATGTGCAGAACAATAAATCACCTTAAAGGTAGGTTGCTGTAGTGTTGGCATGAGGTTCAAGACAAATTTTTAATGTGACATCATTCCTGGAGCCCAACTCAAACTTTATTTTTCAGCTTTAGATGGGGGGTTTATTTAATAATAAAATAGCATAAGATTGTAAGAACGATATTAAAATACAAAATGTAAAAATATCAATAATATAGTTATATTCTTGAGATGAAGATTGTGTATATAATCAGATGTGTGTCTCTGTATGTCTATGTAAGTCTGAAGCTAAAAGCAGCCTCCTCGTGTGACTCGCAGTTCTCCCCAAAAGTCCCTTTGTCTAAAGCTTATACTCCACAATTCAACCCCCACCTTCCTAAACAGGGTTGGTTTAAAAGTTCTTGTTTGTCTTGTAGTCCTACACACTCTAGTCACAAATGTATTGTATAGGGATGAGCCGAACACCCCCCGGTTCGGTTCGCACCAGAACCCGCGAATGGACCGAAAGTTCGCACGAACGTTAGAACCCCATTGACGTCTATGGGACTCAAACGGTCGAAATCAAAAGTGCTCATTTTAAAGGCTAATTTGCATGGTATTGTCCGAAAAAGGGTTTGGGGACCCGGGTCCTACCCCAGGGGACATGTATCAATGCAAAAAAAACTTTTAAAAACGGCCGTTTTTTCGGGAGCAGTGATTTTAATGATGCTTAAAGTAAAAAAAAAAAAAGTGAAATATTCCTTTAAATATCGTACCTGGGGGGTGTCTATAGTATGCCTGTAAAGTGACGCGTGTTTCCCATGTTTAGAACAGTCCCTGCACCAAATGTCATTTTTAAAGGAAAAAATCTCATTTAAAACTGCTTGCGGGTTTAATGTCATGTCGGGTCATGGCAATATGGATGAAAATCAGTGAGACAAACGGCATGGGTACCCCCCCCCCCCAGTCCATTACCAGGCCCTTTGGGTCCTGTATGGATATTAAGGGGAACCCCGCACCCAAATTAAAATAAGGAAAGGCCCTATATACTCTGAACAGCAGTATACAGGCGGTGCAAACAAGACAGGGACTGTAGGTTTGTTGTTAAGTAGAATCTCTTTGTAATTTTGAACGGGTACATTTTTAACGTGTTTAGCTCCAGCCAAAAAATCTTTTTTAAGCTTTTTGGAAAACATAGGGAAGGGTTATCACCCCTGTGACATTTGTTTTGCTGTCTTTCCTCCTCTTCAGAAGATTTCACCTCACTTTTTTGTCCCAATGAAAAATGTTTTTTGAAAATTTGGGTTTTTTTGTGGAACAAGGATTGGAAAGCATCAGTGGAAAGGAGAAATTGTTTTCCCATATTAACTCTTACAGGAGAGAATTTCCCTTCCTAGGGGTA
The DNA here is from genome assembly GCA_037952835.1 of Lithobates septentrionalis. NCBI lineage: Eukaryota > Metazoa > Chordata > Amphibia > Anura > Ranidae > Lithobates > Lithobates septentrionalis. Next base: position 595,541 of record JBBDGP010002440.1, read on the forward strand.
GATTTCATCTCACTTCCTGTTGTCTCCTTCCGTTTGCAAGTAGGAGTCGTTTGTAAGTTAGATGTTTGAAAGTAGGGTCCTGCCCTATATACTCAGCAGAAATTTGGGCCTTAGGTGTTGCTGTGGCCACAACACTGTAAGCCCTCACAGGGCCCTGCTGTGAAATATTAGATCAAGAATCGTAATTACATGCCCCTGTTGAACAGGAGCTGAAAAATTAGGCCTTAGGCACTGGTGCTGGTGCCACAACACTGCAACCCCTCACAGACACTCTAGTTGGAACGCAGGAACGAGCCCTGCTGCAAAGTATTGCATCAAAAATTGTAATTACACGCCCCTGTTAGACAGGGGCAGAAAAATTGGGCCTTAGGCACTGGTGCTGGTGCCACAACACTGCAACCCCTCACAGACACTCTAGTTGGAACGCAGGAACGAGCCCTGCTGCAAAGTATTGCATCAAAAATTGTAATTACACGCCCCTGTTAGACAGGGGCAGAACAATTGGGCCTTAGGCACTGGTGCTGGTGCCACAACACTGCAACCCCTCACAGACACTCTAGTTGGAATGCAGGAACGAGCCCTGCTGCAAAGTATTGCATCAAAAATTGTAATTACACGCCCCTGTTAGACAGGGGCAGAAAAATTGGGCCTTAGGCACTGGTGCTGGTGCCACAACACTGCAACCCCTCACAGACACTCTAGTTGGAACGCAGGAACGAGCCCTGCTGCAAAGTATTGCATCAAAAATTGTAATTACACGCCCCTGTTAGACAGGGGCAGAAAAATTGGGCCTTAGGCACTGGTGCTGGTGCCACAACACTGCAACCCCTCACAGACACTCTAGTTGGAATGCAGGAACAAGCCCTGCTGCAAAGTATTACATCAAAAATTGGAATTACACGCCCCTGTTAAACAGGGGCTGAAAAATTGTGCCTTAGGCACTGGTGGTGGCGCCCAGAACCAAAAATGTTCTTACAAGCTATCAGCGTGATGATTGAGGAGGAAGAGGATAATTACTCAGGGATAGTCACTCAGCATCAGCATAGGCAGTCTTTGAAGGGATCTGAGATTTCAAAAAAAATTATTCGGTTACATCAGCATCAGGTGCTTGGTAGCTGGTGGTGATCCAAGACTGATTCATTTTTATGAAGGTCAGCCGATCGACCGAGTCGGTGGACAGACGCACCCTGTGATCGGTTACCACGCCTCCAGCAGCACTGAATGTGCGTTCCGAAAGAACGCTGGATGCAGGACAGGCCAGTAGCTCAATTGCATACTGTGCAAGCTCTGGCCAGTGATCCATCCTCAAGACCCAGTAACCCAGAGGATTTTCGGTGGGAAAGGTGTCCAAGTCTGATCTTGCCCCTAGGTATTCCTGCACCATGTAAAACAGACGCTGGCGATGGTTGCTGGAACCGATCATACCTTGGGGCTGCGGACCAAAAAATTGTCTGAACGCATCGGTCAGACGGCCACCTTCTCCACCGCTCCTTCTTTGACTGACCGAAGCCTCAGCAACACGTTGTCCTGAAACAGGAGTTTGTAACCTCCCAGTCTCTGGGAACGCGTTGCACAGACCTTTCTGCAAGGCCTCCCGAAGATGTTTCATCCTCTGCTCCCTCTGCGATGGCAAGATAAGGTCCGCAACCTTACCCTTGTAACGTGGATCAAGGAGGGTTGCCAGCCAGTATTGGTCCTTCTCCTTGATACCACGAATACGAGGATCCTTACGCAGGCTTTGCAGGATCAGGGAGGCCATGCAGCGTAGGTTTGCTGAGGCATTCGGTCCGGAGTCCTCTGGGTCACTAAGGACAACAACGTCCGCAGCCACCTCCTCCCAGCCACGTACAAGTCCATGTGTTCCTTGGGACTGATCCCTTAAAGACTGCTGATGCTGAGTGCCAGGCTCCACCTCCATACTGACACAATCTTCCTCCTCCTCCTCCTCCTCCTCCTCCTCTTCCTGTGTGATCGGCGGGCACGCAGGAACACTGTCTGGATAAAGGGGGCCTTGAGAGCTAAGGAAGTCCTCCTCTTCCTGCCTCTGTTCTGCCTCAAGTGCCCTGTCCATTATTCCACGCAGCGTGTGCTCCAACAGGTGGACAAGGGGGACAGTGTCACTGATGCATGCACTGTCAGTGCTCACCATCCTCGTGGCCTCCTCGAATGGTGACAGGACAGTGCATGCATCCCTGATCATGGCCCACTGGCGTGGGGAAAAAAAACCAAGGTCCCCTGACCCTGTCCTGGTGCCATAGTCACACAGGTACTCATTGATGGCCCTCTGCTGCGTGTGCAGCCGCTGCAGCATGGCCAACGTTGAGTTCCACCTGGTGGGCATGTCACAGATTAGGCGGTTCTTGGGCAGGTTAAACTCCTTTTGGAGGTCCGTCAGCCGAGCACTGGCATTATATGACCGGCGGAAATGCACACAGACTTTCCTGGCCTGCCTCAGGACATCCTGTAAGCCCGGGTACCTGCCCAAGAACCGCTGCACCACCAAGTTAAGGACGTGAGCCAAACAGGGCACATGGGTCAGTTGTCCCTGTCGGAGGGCAGAGAGGAGGTTGGTGTCATTGTCGCAAACCACCATTCCTGCCTTAAGTTGGCGTGGCGTCAACCACCTCTGAACCTGCCCCTGCAGAGCTGACAGAACCTCTGCCCCAGTGTGGCTCCTGTCCCCCAAGCACACCAGCTCAAGCACCGCATGGCATCTTTTGGCCTGCGTACTTGCGTAGCCCCTTGAACGCCTACGGAGCACCGCTGGTTCCGAGGAAGAGGCCATGGAGGAAGAAGAAGAGGAGGGGGTGGAGGAGAGAGGTGTGTCACAATCAGCATTTTGGAGGCGTGGTGGCGGAACAACCTCCAACACTACTGCACCTTGTCCTGCATCCTTCCCAGCTGCCAGCAGAGTCACCCAATGCGCCGTGAAACTTAGGTAACGTCCCTGTCCATGCCTGCTGGACCATGAGTCAGCGGTAATATGCACCTTACCGCTGACCGCCCTGTCCAGCGAGGCATGGACATTGCCTTCCACATGCCGGTAGAGAGCCGGAATCGCCTTCCGTGAGAAAAAGTGGCGTTTGGGTACCTGCCACTGAGGAACCGCACATTCCACAAACTCACGGAAGGGGGCAGAGTCTACCAACTGAAAAGGCAGCAGTTGAAGTGCTAGCAATTTTGCCAAGCTAGCATTCAACCGCTGGGCATGTGGATGGCTGGGAGCAAACTTCTTTCGGCGGTGCAGCAGCTGGGGCAGGGAAATTTGCCTGGTACAATCTGACGTCGGTGTACCAAAAGCAGATTGCCCACAAGTACTTGGCTGTGACACACCTAATTCTACACCTTCATTCCTCTCACTGCAGGTCTCAGAGAGGACTGAAGGTCTAGTGGGGTTGGAAATCTCAGCTGATGAGGAGCAAGGAGAGATCCTCTTTGTTCTTTGGAGTGGGTCTCTTAGATACGCTTGCCAACGAACTGCATGGCAGGTCAACATATGTCTGGTCAAGCATGTGGTACCCAAGCGGGAGATGTTTTGGCCACGCGAGATACGCTTGAGACATATGTTGCAAATAGCAGCGGTGCGATCTGATGCACTCGTCTCAAAAAAGGCCCACACCAAAGAACTTTTTGAATAACGCGCAGAGACTGCAGCGCCCTGCACATGTGGAGCTTTGGGGTGTGATGCAGTCAATGTGCTGCCCTTAGGCTGGCCCCTGGAGGGCATCCTGCCTCGTTGGTGATGTGCCGCCTCCTCCTCCTCCTCCTCCTCCTCTCTCCTATCAGGCACCCACGTTGAGTCAGTGACCTCATCATCCCCTCCCTCCTCATCACTGGAGCAAACCTGGCAGTATGCTGCAGCAGGGGGAGCATGACTGCCAGATTGCTGTCCTTCTTGGGCACCCCCTCTGTCCGTGCTCATGTTACTGCCTTCATCGAGCTCAGTATCATCATCAGAGCCTTCCAAACGCTGGGCATCCTCCTGGAGCATGTACCCAACACTGTGGTCAAACAGTTCGAGGGAATCCTCAGGAGGACATGGTGGAGCTAGGGAAGGAGTCACTGATGACATTGAGCTGAGGGAAGAGGCCGCTGCTTTGCCAGACAAAGCACCCTGGGCATGGGTGAGAGAGGATGAGGAGGATGAGGACGGCTTGGTCATCCACTCGACCAAGTCTTCCGCATGTTGCGGCTCAACACGGCCAGCTGCCGAAAAAAAGGCCAAGCGTGTCCCATGGCCACGTGCTGATGAGGATGCACCGTCTCCACGACCAGCACTAGACACAGAGCCTGCTTGCCCTCTCTTATTGGCTTGTGACTGTCTGCCTCTCCTTCTTGGCCTTCCAGACATACTAATGGCCTGTAGCTGCACTAAGCTGGGATAGAACACCTGTAATTTTCTTCAGGTAGCTTTATATACTGTAACCAGACAAGCCTGCCTGTCAGTAGGAAGATAACAG